>OY253755.1:1029718-1629718 GCA_958009045.1 Oxytorus armatus
GTAGTTAAACTAACCGTGCATCGTTTTAGAGCTCGAACGATTGCGAAAAGAATGAACATAGGATTCAATGTCCTTTCGTCGGGGTTAGTAGGCTTACGGGCATTTTAGTGAAGCAATTTGTTTTTTTTTTTCGTTTTTATCTTGGTGTCCCGTGTAAATCTATTTTTTAAAATATAAATTTAGGCTTTTTTCATACGTTTTGCCGTTAGTGGAGCGTGGCGAATAGAAACTCTAAGAAAGATTTGCGATATGGGCTTGAGATCACCTTCCAATCAGACTTTCAAGATTCCTCTCACTCTCTCTCTCTCTCTTTTTCTATTTCTATAATTTGTTCTTCTCTCTGATATGCGCTTCACGCAGAAGCGCTATAAGATAGAAAGACGAGAAATTTCTGAGCTCGTCTCTCATCTCTGTCTTTGGTTCCGATTAGAGAAGGAAGAAAAAAAAAGTATACTCGAAGAGAAAGCGAGAAAGACGAGGTAAAAGGAACTTCCTTCCGGTAATCAATCCTGTCTTACCACCAACGGAGTTTTCTTCAAGCTCCGACCTTCTCTCTCTCTCTCTCTCTCGGGCGGGGGAAAAGTGAAGAAAAAAAAAAAAAAAAAGAAGAAAAAAATACCCCCTGTATTTTACGTTATTAATATCGGAACCGGGAATTCTATTTGGTCACTTCCGATCGAGTTACGTTGAATTTGTGAAAGGAGGTGAGAAAAAAAAGGATAGTTGTGTAGTGCAATTATGCTGATGAATCGTTGAACTTTAACTAACGTGCAAATTAATGAGACGTCGCGATTTCTCAGCAATATGCCGACAAAATTGCCTCGGCAACAGATAACAAAATAAATGATTGGAAAATAAATTAAAGGAAACTTTACAGTAGCCACGAACGATGAAAAAGACTGAGGCACTTTGAAATTAATTTTTTTTCAAGCTACTTAAAGTTACCACTATTTTTTGTTTTTTTTGCCAAATAATTTCGAATTTACTTTTACGAAAAAAAAAGAGTGGGACCGTGCCCGTGCCATTCCTCTGTAACGACTGGCAAAATTTCGTTACATTCCATTGAGCCGTTTCCGAGAAAAATGCGTTGAAACTTTTGAGGTGGGAATGCCGGTACTTAACCTCTGTCGCGCGCTTCGTCCACCTCGAAAACGCAAAACGTGTTTTCGGCGAAACGACACGACCGATCGCGATGAAATAAGCTGAGTCGCTGCAATACGATAGCAAGAAGTGGCTCAGCTAATTTCAACCTGATCGGTTGGGCCGTTTCGGAGAAACCGCCGATAAGAAATCGCAATTATCTTTCTCATCTCCCCCCCCCCCCCCCCCCTATCAGGGATGATAGGGGGGGAGTTATAATAATTCCTGAAAGCCCTCGTGGAGGCTACATCCTCCCATCCCTCCACATGTTCCACGGTTCGTTAAAGAAGATTCCCGGGCTTTTATCATGCTCTCACTCCTCTACCTCCGTTTTTTTTTCTTCTCTTTCTCCCGGATGAGCTTAAAACGCGTACTTTGTGGCTCCAAGCTGACTGACGCGGTCTCTTTCATCGTACCGACTCGCGCGCGCGCGGTCACCGGCAGAATAGGGACCACTTTATCGAAATTTATGAAATTGAGTCCAACGACATTACTCGAACCTCGTGGACGATGCGTGAGTCTATATAGAGGGGTACATTTTATATCCCCAACCCTATTAACCGTAACTAAATGAATTATCTTATCACCAACTCTCACTCCCTATTCTCGTCATCCATGGGCCATGAGATTGCAGGAAAAATCGTACGAATATCGGGAGATTTAATGATAAATATTAATCGAGCGCCTAATTAACGAAGTAAACAAGCGGTTTTGGCATTCGTTAGAGAAACGAGAATGTGGAAATTGCGTTGAGGGCTCGCATACCGCTGCGCGCGTAAAGTAAATTTGAAAAATTATTATAAAGTTTATATGGTGAAAAAAAAATTAAATTGTTGATGTCACATTTTTTGTTAACTTTTCAACTATAAGAAAAAAAATTAAAAATTTTTTTCTTTTAATATTAACATTATTTTTTACGGGTATGAATGGACCACTGATGAAAACCATGGCGCCCTCCTTCCTCGACATCATAACTTCACCAAAAATTATTCAATCTGCAAAAATAAAAAAGAATCTAGTAAAATTATGTACCAGTAGTAGTCTGACGGAGGGGTTTTTTTTTTTTTTTTCAAAATGAAGAAATTACAGTATTTCAAACTTTAGTATGCTAGTTGAAAAAAAAAAAAGTGTTTAATAATTTATAAAAAATTGTTCAAACAAAAAATTAAAAAAACCTCTGGTCAGACTTTAGAGATAATAATTATCAAGATTTACAAAAAAAAAAAGTTCAAAAATATTAACAATTGACTGAGTTATCGTGGCGACACTGTTTAAAAATGTAGTTTCGGGAAAAATGCGTTTAAACAATGTAAATATTTTAAAAAAATAATTTTTAATTTTTTTTCTCATAGTTGAAAGGTTCATAAAAAATGTGAAATCAATAATTTAATTTTTTTTTCACCATATAACGTTTATAATAATTTTTCAAATTTACTCGATTTTCAAAGCGCGCAGATGTACGTGAGCCCTCAAGGAGGGGAAATAGGGTTAGGACAGCGTTTTCTCAATGATTTTCATGAATTTTTTTACAGTATAAAAAATGCATATAATTTATTGAAGCTTTGAGAATATTTTGTACATATATTTAAGTATATACTATAAAATTTTTGAAGAATTTCCTTGGAAAACACCGAAGATATTAGCGACCCCATATTGCAGGTCACAGTCAGACTCAGCGTTTTGCGTACATTCTGGAAGCCGCAATTTTCATCCGAAATCAAACGAGCTTGGAATTTACTTTTATTATATGTCTTTCTTCTATATGAACCTAAATGCTATCAAAAAAATAGAAAATTGAATTTTTTACAGGGGTCAAAACAAAAAAGCATGATTTTTTGCCATTTTTCACAACATTATTTGCAAAAAAAAAATTATTTTAAACAATGATTATATTCCGATTTTGGGTTCATATAGAGCGCAATACTATGAAGAAAGCAACTGCCAAATTTCAAAACGATTGGTTGAAAACTTTTCAAACTAGCGTGTACGCAAGTTCGAAAAAAGTCGTTTTCAGAATAACGCGTTTGAAAAAATAGTACCAAGAAAAACAAGCAATATGGGGTCGCTAATATTTTATAGTATATACTTGAATAGATGTATAAAATTTTTATAGTATATACTTAAATATATGTATGCAAATTTTATAGTATATACTTAAATATACTATGAGACTATGAGATACTATGAGATCAACTATGAGAAAAAAATTTTTTAATTATTTAAAAAAAATATTTACATTATTTAAACGCGTTTTTCCCGAAACTACGTTTTTAGACAGTGCCAGCACGATAACTCAGTCAATTGTTAATATTTTTGAACTTTTTTTTTTTTGTAAATCTTGATAATTATTGTCTCTAAAGTCTGACCAGAGGTTTTTTTAATTTTTTGTTTAAACAATTTTCTATAAATTATTAAACACTATTTTTTTTTGTTTTCAACTTGCATACTAAAGTTTGAAATACTGTAATTTCTTTATTTTGAAAAAAAAATGTATAAAATATTCTCAAAGTTTCAATAAATTATATTCATTTTTTATACTATAAAAAAATTCATGAAAATTATGGAGAAAACGCTGTCCTAACCCTATTTTCAACCTTAATGGCTTATAACAATAGAACGAGTCGGAATTTTCATTTTAAATTTTGGGAAAATATTTTTCAATAGTTTTACTAACAATTTATGAAATAAAAAATAATCGATTTTTTGAACCGTCTAACCCTATTTCCCCCCTTAGTGATAAATATTAATCAAGTTCCTAAACAATGAAGTGAACAAGCGATTTTGGCATTTGTTAGAGAAACGAGAATATGGATATTACGTTATAGGCGTGTTTGATTTTTGCTATTTCGATCCTTCGAACGTAAAAGAGCGTGTATTTTCCAGTAAAAAGGAAAATTCAATCTCCCAGCAAAAAATCCACAATAAATATCGCATCTTAATCGATGCGAGACACGAGGAGCTAAAAAAAAAAATATAAAATAAATATTGTATTTCAGGGATGTTTCAGGGGTGCAGGTTCAGGGGTGCAGAGCGATCTCTGTCGCGCGATAAGAATTTGTATCCACGGTCGTTGAACGAAACCGCGAGAAATCAGGTGAATTTGGGGATTCTAGGGGGGGAGGAGACAAAAGGGAGAAACAAAGCCCGGGAGCTAATTGTCGTGCCTGTCACACGTGGTATCGGTAGAGGACGAAGAATGAGAATGATGGAGAGGGATGCGATAGAGGTTGAAAAATGAAGGAGATAAATGGGGGAAAAAAAAGCCGCGACAGGGAGGAAAAGGGGGGAAAAAAGAAAAAACGACGCGCAGAAAATTTCTCGTATTGCGATCTTTCTCTATGTCCTTTGGTTTTTTTTATTTTCTATTTTTTTTTCTCTTTCGACGACGCGCTCTCCCACTCGTTAAACCCACTCGCGAAGCAATTAAATTCAGCCTCGATGTTGAATAGATGACCGCGAGGAGACAGGGGGAACGAATCCTCGAACTTTCTCTCGTGGAGTCTCCGAGAGACGCGCGCGTCCCTCTCGTTTTTGCTTTCTCGAGCGTGCACCACAAATCGGACACGCGGATAGATGGATAAGTCGAGAAAGAGCCGAGGATTTACTCTCGTTCCAAAGTGAGCGGGCATTCTCTGTCGTCTCATAAAAAAAACTTTTCATCCGCCTTCCGAACATCTCGAGGGGGAAAAAAGGGATTAATACCGATGACAAGCTTGGAGCGAATTATAAAAAAAATGAACATAATTCGTGAGAATAAAGAAACATTGGTTACATTGATCGAAAGAAAATATCGATTAATTCGCGACTGCATCGATATATAATATTGATAATAGGAAAAATAATAAATTCTATTACTAGACATTTCATTTTTTCTTTGCTTTAATTTTAATTGTTATTTTTCAGACTCCCAGACGACGAAACGAGCGACGCCATGACGAGGCAGCCTTCAATGTGGTGAGTAAAGGAATTGCCCAATTTTTTTTTCGTTATTTCTAAACAACGAATTCGCGGTATTTAATGTTATTAGAAATTTCATTGTCCTCTGCTTCGTGTTTGAACTTTTGAGAAACAAATCTCATATCTTGAGAACGCGAAGAATTGACGTGGCACAACGAAAAATTGAACTAGCTTCACTAACTTGTGGGGGAGAACGAGAAAAAAACATGCTGCGTTTACGCAATTTATTTTTATTCGACTCGAGAAAATTTGTAGAGTGCCTGCGAGTATCAATAATTAAGTGGAAAAAAAAATGATCGACGGTGAAATATTTATTAGTACCTGTGGATATTTTTTTTTAACTCGGAAAAAATTCACGGTTAGACCGGAAAATTGTCTTACGGGGTTTAGGAGCGAAATAGGGTTAGGACAGCGTTTTCTCAATGATTTTCATGAATTTTTTTATAGTATAAAAAATAAATATAATTTATTGAAACTTTGAGAATATTGTATACATATATTTAAGTATATACTATAAAATTTTTGAAGAATTTCCTTGAAAAACACCGCAGATATTAGCGACCCCATATTGCAGGTCACATTCAGACTCAGCATTTTGCGTACATTCTGGAAGCCGCAATTTTCATCTGAACACAAACGAGGTTGAAATTTACTTTTATTATATGTCTCTCTTCTATATGAACCTAAATGCTATCAAAAAAATAGAAAATTGAATTTTTTACAGGGGTCAAAACAAAAAAGCATGATTTTTTGCCATTTTTTTACAACTTTATTTGCAAAAAAAAATTATTTTAAATAATGATAATATTCCGATTTTAGGTTCATATAGAGCGCAATACTATGAAGAAAGTAACTGCCAATTTTCAAAACGATTGGTTGAAAACTTTTCAAACTATCGTGTACGCAAGTTCAAAAAAAGTCGTTTTCAGAGAAACGCATTTGAAAAAAATATTACCAAGAAAAACAAGCAATATGGGGTCGCTAATATTTTATAGTATATACTTAAATATATGTATAAAATATTCTCAAAGTTTCAATAAATTATATTTATTTTTTATACTATAAAAAAATTCATGAAAATCATTGAGAAAGAGCTGTCCTAACCCTATTTCCCTCCTTAATGGCTTATAACAATAGAATAAGTCGGAATTTTCATTTAAAATTTTGGGAACATATTTTTCAATAGTTTTACTAACAATTTATGAAACAAAGAAAAATCGATTTTTTGAACCGTCTAACCGTATTTCCCCCCCTAAGTCAGTCTAGAGGTCGAAAAAATCGGCTTTTTTGGGGATTTTTTATTTTATTTTTTTCAGAAAAACTACAAATTAAATTAAGATTACAAAATAGGGTGTTTATCATATATGTCAGTGACTGTATGCAATCATTTTTTTGAAGCGATTTCTTTAAAAATGGCGACTGTGCAGCGTTTTTGCGATGACGTCTCCGTTTTTTTGTTGGCCGGAAACATAACTCCGACAATTTTCACCCGATTCACTTGAAATTGTTAATATATCTTCAAAAATACATTGTCTATGAAAGTGCGTAGGATTTTTTCGATATATTGATTTTTGGCGAAATGGCGCACTTCTAAAGTGAAAAGTGCAAAAATTTGCTTAAGAAATCGTCAGAAAATTGTTAATAACAAATGAACTATGCAATATAAAAAAAACAATCCTACCCACTTTCATAGAAAATGTATTTTTAAAGATATATTGAAAATTTCAAGTGGTTGAAAATTGTCAGACTTATGTTCCGGCCAACAAAAAGCGGAGACGTCATCTCAAAAACGCTGCACAGCCGCCATTTTGAAATTAATCGCTTTGAAAAAAAATATTGTATACAGTCACTGATATGTATGATAAACACCCTATTTTCTAATGTCGATTTATTTCTTAGTTTTTCTGTAAAAAAAAAAATCCCCAAAAAAGCCTATTTCTTCGTCCTCTAGAGTGGCCCAAACCCTTAATGATTATTTAAATATATTTGTCCAATGCGAAAAAATTCATCCCCCGAAGATATTATGCCTCTATAAAGCTTTTCTTCTCAATTCGATTCAATGCAGAGAAAGAAATAGAGAGAAAGAGGAAGAGAGAGCGAGATAGAGAATTGACGAATAGGTTTCTTATTGTCGATTCAACATCGTTTCGGGGTTGAAGGAAGGGAGGCAGTCTAATGCGTTGAACGTGACACACAGTACCGCAGTCACTCTTATTTTCAACCCCTTCTCCTCTTCAGGTACAAATCGCTGTTGACGATAAAGCTGGGGGACTCGTTCCCTTCTCCTGGTAAGCTTTGCAATGTAAATAACGGGAAATAAAATATTCTCGAAACATCGCGCGGTTCTCGTCCTCGTTTCTCCGCAAAGAGAAAGATAAAACAGTTATGAAAGATAAAAAAAAAATATATATATATATATATATATACGGAAAGAGGAACTGAAGTTCTGATAGGGCAGCGACGATAGTAAAGGGGTTGAGTAAAGAGTTTTCCATCTACTCCCCCCCCCCCCCCCCCCCTGCGAGCTCGTCGATAATGAGACTTGGATCTGTAAACCACTCACCGATGAATAAATTCACATGGACCTTTTTCTTCGCTTCGGCGTTACCTTAAGGGGGAAAATAGGGTTAGGACAGCGTTTTCTCAATAATTTTCCATGAATTTTTTATAGTATAAAAAATGAATATAATTTATTGAAACTTTGAGAATATTTTATACATATACTTAAGTATATACTATGAAATTTTTGAAGGATTTCCTTGAAAAACACCGAAGATATTAGCGACCCCATATTGCAGGTCACAATCAGACTCAGCATTTTGCGTACATTCTGGAAGCCGCAATTTTCATCTGAACACAAACGAGGTTGGAATTTACTTTTATTACATGTCTCTCTTCTATATGAACCTAAACGCTATCACAAAAATAGAAAATTAAATTTTTTACAGGGGTTAAAACAAAAAAGCATGATTTTTTGCCATTTTTTACAACTTTATTCGCAAAAAAAAATTATTTTAAATAATGATAATATTCCGATTTTAGGTTCATATAGAGCGCAATACTATGAAGAAAGTAACTGCCAATTTTCAAAACGATTGGTTGAAAACTTTTCATACTAGCGTGTACGCAAGTTAAAAAAAACTCGTTTTCAGAAAAACGCGATTGAAAAATAGCAAAATGCTGAGTCTGATTGTGAACTGCAATATGGGGTCGCTAATATCTGCGGTGTTTTTCAAGGAAATTCTTCAAAAATTTTATAGTATATACTTAAATATATGTATAAAATATTCTCAAAGTTTCAATAAATTATATTCATTTTTTATACTATAAAAAAATTCATGAAAATCATTGAGAAAACACTGTCCTAACCCTATTTCCCCTCTTAATGGCTTACAACAATAGAACGAGTCGGAATTTTCATTTAAAATTTTACGAACATATTTTTCAGTAGTTTTACTAACAATTTAGGAAATAAAATAAAATCGATTTTTTCAACCGAAGGGGGGAAATAGGGTTAGGACAGCGTTTGCTCAATGATTTTCATAAATTTTTTTATAGTATAAAGAATGAATATAATTTATTGAAACTTTGAGAATATTTTATACATATATTTAAGTATATACTATAAAATTTTTGAAGAATTTCCTTGAAAAACACCGAAGATATTAGCGAGCCCATATCGCAGGTCACAAACAGACTCAGCATTTTGCGTACATTCTGGAAGCCGCAATTTTCATCTGAACACAAACGAGGTTGGAGTTTACTTTTATTACATGTCTCTCTTCTATATGAACCTAAATGCTATCAAAAAAATAGAAAATTAAATTTTTTACAGGGGTTAAAACAAAAAAGCATGATTTTTTGCCATTTTTTACAACTTCATTTGCAAAAAAAAATTATTTTAAATAATGGTAATGTTCCGATTTTAGGTTCATATAGAGCGCAATACTATGGAGAAAGTAACTGCCAATTTTCAAAACGATTGGTTGAAAACTTTTCAAACTAGCGTGTACGTAAGTTAAAAAAATGTCGTTTTCTGAAAAACACGTTTGAAAAAATAGTACTAAGAAAAACAAGCAATATGGGGTCGCTAATATTTTATAGTATATACTTGAATATATGTATAAAAATTTTATAGTACATACTTAAATATATGTATAAAATATTCGCAAAGTTTTAATAAATTATATTCATTTTTTATGCTGTAAAAAAATTCATGAAAATCATTGAGAAAACGCTGTCCTAACCCTATTTCCACCCTTAATATTCACAGATTTTGTTGACGCTATGCCAAGATAATTTCCAGGCGAGATAAGAAAAATCAACTTCTCGTAGCCGCAATTTGTTTATCCTCTTCTTCGCGACTCGTTCGTGTCGTACGAATTTTCGACGGTAAATCTACAAGTACTCGTGACATTTCCACCCATTCACATTTAGCTTCCCGACCCTCCAAAGTACGTTGCAAAAATAACGTTTGTAATGGTTCGTAGTTAAAAGAAATGAGAAGCAAAAAAAAAACGGTGCATAAGAGATTAAAATCGATCGTGTACGAAGCACAAGTGCGGAGACTCTATTATTATGCATTAGTTCCCCGCAGATTTTTCTCGTTCTCTTCCCCTCGACCATCAACCTCCCCTTTTATCACCTTCTCTTTGCAGCCCCTTTGCCGTTTCTCCACTCGCTCGTTCGCCTAAGCATCGAAAGATTCTCATCTCTGCGTTGTAACCGAACGAGTATGCTTCATCAAGGCTTCCCCAGTCTAAACGAGGATTTTTTTCTTTTTCGAGTTTAAAAATGAAAATTTCATCGGCACCATTGAATATTTCAACATCGGTCATTTTTCCCCGTGAGAGTCAAACTCTCAATGTGTCCCGACAAAGCCGTTTACAATTCGTCGACCCCGCGACAAATTCAAGAACGTGGGAATAACGAATCAACGATAGTTGATTAATAATAACGAGTTAGGACAGCGTTTTCTCAATGATTTTCATGGATTTTTTTATAGTATAAAAAAATGAATATAATTTATTGAAACTTTGAGAATATTTTATACGTATATTTAAGTATATACTATCAAATTTTTGAAGAATTTCCTTGAAAAACACCGAAGATATTAGCGACCCCATATTGTAGGTCACAATCGGACTCAGCGTTTTGCGTACATTCTGGAAGCCGCAATTTTCATCTGAAATCAAACGAGGTTGGAATTTACTTTTATTATATGTCTCTCTTCTATATGAACCTGAATGCTATCAAAAAAATAGAAAATTGAATTTTTCACAGGGGTCAAAACAAACAAGCATGATTTTTTGCCATTTTTTACAACTTTATTTAAAAAAAAAAATTATTTTAAATAATGATAATATTCCGATTTTAGGTTCATATGGAGCGCAATACTATGAAGAAAGTACGAAGAAAAACAGGCAATATGCGCGCGTTTTTTCAAACGCGTTTTTCTGAAAACGACTTTTTTTGAACTTGCGTACACGCCAGTTTGAAAAGTTTTCAACAAATCGTTTTGAAAATTGGCAGTTACTTTCTTCATAGTATTGCGCTCTATATGAACCTAAAATCGGAATATTATCATTATTTAAAATAATATTTTTTTGCAAATAATGTTGTAAGTAATGGCAAAAAATCATGTTTTTTGATTTTGACCCGTGTAAAAAATTCAATTTTCTATTTTTTTGATAGCATTTAGGTTCATATAGGAGAGAGACATATAATAAAAGTAAATTTCAACCTCGTTTGATTTCGGATGAAAATTGCGGCTTCCAGAATGTACGCAAAATGCTGAGTCCGATTGTGACCTGCAATATGGGGTCTCTAATATTTTATAGTATATACTTAAATATATGTATAAAATATTCTCAAAGTTTCAATAAATTATATTCATTTTTTGTACTATAAAAAGATGCATGAAAATCATTGAGAAAACGTTGTCCTAACCCTATTTCCTCCCTTAATGGTTTATAACAATAGAACGAGCCGGAATTATCATTTAAAAATGTTGGGAACATTTTTCAATAGTTTTACTAACAATTTATGAAATTAAAAAGAAATGGATGTTTTGAACCGTCTAACCCTATTTCCTCCCTTGATGCCAGTCCGGGGGAAAAAACGTAGCTCTGCATTATGCGCGATGTGTAAACGGTCGGATGGAAATTTCGCGGGGAACGAAACGTGTCCGGTACGCGAGACGGGGTACCAAAACAACGGCGCCGATTGGCTTCCGGTGGGACGGTTGTTTCATGTGCCACGCTAACATTACCTTGCGTCACGCATAGCAAAGTAAATTTTCCCGCGCGGCCCCCCATCTCGTTCCTGTCTTTTGCCTGCCTCTGCGTTGCGTGTGACGCTTGTTTCAACCCCTCCAGGCCGCCCTTACGGCCCTTACGTCTTTTGACCGACTCGCCATTTTTTCTTCTTTTTCTTTGTCCTAGCCCTCTCCCCAGCTTTACGATCTAAACGGCGTTACCGTTCTTTCCCGGTTCTTCCATTATCAGCAACCCGGAGGTATCCGTGACCCGTGTTGAATCCTCTGTTCCCACTCTCGCCACCCTCATGTTATTTTTTTTTCCCTTCTTTTGTCCATCATCCCTCTCTTCCAAGATCTTTTGAATATAATATCCCTACGCCAGTTTGTATCTTTCTTCGTCCTCCATTCTCGTTCTGGCCCTGTACATATCCTCCTTGTGGATTCTACGCGAAAATTTACCTGGTCTTTTTTAGTTTTTTTTTGGGTTTTTTAGTTTTTTTTTCTTTTTTTTTCCTGGAAACCATTCACCCAGGCAATCGGTAGAAGCGGCGGCAACCAGCAGAGTGAGACGGCGGTGGTGAGCCCACTGGCAGGGGCGCACCATCAGGGGTGTGTTGGTAGCTGTTCGTAGAGTCGAGGGGGTCTCCAGGTGGGCGGAGATCGATAGCACCGCGCTGCCACCCAGCTTTACCCAAGCCGCTAACCGGGAACTGCTGCCACCAAGTTTTCCGCGGTGTAACGCACGTATTTTCCCACCCCATCGCCGATCTTATAACTCGTTCGTCGTAACTTCACCGCTATTGGGCCATCTTTGCCCCAAATGTGACGTTCGTTGCCGTTAAAAAAATGTAATTGAATTAACGTTGATTCGGAAGCAATGTGCAGACGATCGTGGATACTACGAGAGTCTCACTCGGGCAAGCCTGAGGACCCTCGTCCAAAAAGTGTTTTTTTTTTTCGTTTTTAACGCTTTTTACATTGATTTTTTGTTTTGTCGAGTGAAACTCGGTGTTTTTCGTAATCAGCGGAAAATTTCTGATCGAATAGGCTATCGAAAGATTTTTTTTCATTTTTTGCCTACCTTTTCAGAAAACCTACAAATCTCGAAATTTCAAATGGTCATAACTTGGCTCCCGTTTCATCAATTTTGGGTTTTAACCGGTGTTTTCAAAACGTCGAGAGTAGATTTAGAGAATGCATTTTGGATTATCTCGATATCTCAATTATTGCAGCCGTGAGAGCAGTTTGAAAATTGATGAAAAAAATGAGAAGGGGTATGTATGGAGAAATTCGCAAAAATCGATGGTCCGACTTTAAAAATCTGTGAAAAATCGAAAAATAACGATAGCACAGTGATTCAAGCGCCATTTTTAAGGGTTTTCGATCACGAAAAGAATGAGCACAGAGTGGGGTTCCAACTCCATCGGGAAGCAACGTTACAGCGATTTTAGTGAAGCCACTTCTTTTTGGCCGAAATGCAAAAAAATTTTGAATTTTTAAATTTTCTTTTAGGACGCTATATTGATGTGTTTTGACTCGCTGATTACTAATTCAGTAGTCATTTCTTTGACAAACTCGAAATTCCATTGAAAATCGTCCAAAACGTTATTTTTTTCGTTTTTTGCCTTTTTCTCGTTGATATTTTGAGATTTCGACTAAAACTCGGTGTTATTCGTAATCAGCGGAAAATTTCCGATCGAATAGAGTATCGAAACATTGAAAAAAGAGAAAAAAAATTTTTTGTAATTTTTTGCCCACCTTTTTGAAAACCTAAAAATCTCGAAATTTCAAATGGTCATAACTTGGCTCCCGTTTCATCGATTTTGGGTTTTAACCGGTGTTTTCAAAACGTCGAGAGTAGATTTAGAGAATGCATTTTGGATTATCTCGATATCTCAATTATTGCAGCCGTGAGAGCAGTTTGAAAATTGATGAAAAAAATGAGAAGGGGTATGTATGGAGAAATTCGCAAAAATCGATGGTCCGACTTTAAAAATCTGTGAAAAATCGAAAAATAACGATAGCACAGTGATTCAAGCGCCATTTTTAAGGGTTTTCGATCACGAAAAGAATGAGCACAGAGTGGGGTTCCAACTCCATCGGGAAGCAACGTTACAGCGATTTTAGTGAAGCCACTTCTTTTTGGCCGAAATGCAAAAAAATTTTGAATTTTTAAATTTTCTTTTAGGACGCTATATTGATGTGTTTTGACTCGCTGATTACTAATTCAGTAGTCATTTCTTTGACAAACTCGAAATTCCATTGAAAATCGTCCAAAACGTTATTTTTTTCGTTTTTTGCCTTTTTCTCGTTGATATTTTGAGATTTCGACTAAAACTCGGTGTTATTCGTAATCAGCGGAAAATTTCCGATCGAATAGAGTATCGAAACATTGAAAAAAGAGAAAAAAAATTTTTTGTAATTTTTTGCCCACCTTTTTGAAAACCTAAAAATCTCGAAATTTCAAATGGTCATAACTTGGCTCCCGTTTCATCGATTTTGGGTTTTAACCGGTGTTTTCAAAACGTCGAGAGTAGATTTAGAGAATGCATTTTGGATTATCTCGATATCTCAATTATTGCAGCCGTGAGAGCAGTTTGAAAATTGGCGAAAAAAATGGGAAGGGGTATGTATGGAGAAATTCGCAAAAATCGACGGTCCAACTTTGAAAATCTATGAAAATTCGAAAAAAAATTGTAGCTCAATAAACCAAGTGGCATTTTAAAAGTCGAACGGTTGCGAAAAGAATGAGCACAGACTGGGGTTTCTACTCCATGGGGAAGCAACGTTACAGCGATTTTAGTGAAGCCCACTTCTTTTTGGCCAGAATGCAAAAAAAATTTGAATTTTTAAATTTTCTTTTAGGACGTTATATCGATGTATTTTGACTCTCTGATTACTAATTCAGTAGTCATTTCTTTGACAAACTCGAAATTCCATTGAAAATCGTCCAAAAAGTAATTTTTTTCGATTATCGCCATTTTCACATTGATTTTTTGCAAAAAAAAATCTGTGATCTGTCGAAAAACGAAATGTTCGATTAACTTCATCCTCGTCATTCTATATTACACATTTTTTCATTCTCAAAATCTATCTGCCGTTCCAAATATTGGTCGTTCTGAAATTTGACCCCAACCCGGTTGCAGTGTTTGTGTGCTTGCCGGAGAACCGAATCGATCCGGTCTCTCTCTCTCTCTCCCTCTCTCCCTCTCTAGCTTTCTCGTATGGTCGTGTGACCACGGGTCCACATCCCCTGTTGAGACGTAGCAGCGAGTCGGGCCAAGAAAACCGGGCAATGGGTTCCATATTCATATTTGCAGGGGCTGCGCGTTCGAGGGAAGAAAAGATCCATATTTAAGCGATATTCAGGACAGTCGATCACCGGTCGTTGCGTTCAACGTTGCGTCCTTAACGTTCCTTTTCAATCTTCGATTTCAAGCACTTTAAGTGCGTCATTACTATGGTGGTATTTTCCTCTTTTACCACCGAGACCTACCCTCACAACGCCGGACAAGTCAGTCCACGACCCTTGGTGCTGAGAGGGATGGTCCAGCGGAATTGGCACACGCTTACGACCTTGTTAGTTTTTCCTTCTTCTTCGCGTGTCATCTTTTAGGACACCGGATCGTAGAATCCTGCGAGGATAAAAATGATTGGTTGCGGCAATGCCAGGCGACGATTCGACCAAATTGATAACTCCAAGTGTGTTTTCTTTGCCTAAATAAACATAAATAATTCTTACTTTCTAACGAACATTAACTTTTTGTATTTTCAATAACTAGATTTCTAATTTTTCTCATGGATTTTCAATGATTTTTTTTTTCTCAATCGATCGGTGGCCATCGCTGAAGCCAAGTACGACGCCAGTAATATTTATTTCACAAACTATGTGCTCGATATAAATATCTTCGTGTAGATGTTTTTATGTATGTACACGGTACCCGCAGTGGACTTTCTAATGCTAAAGGAATTATTCATTGGGATGCCAATGTAAATATAGCGAAATAGTCGTCCTGATTTCAGCAGTTTCAATGCTCTCGTCGATACCGTTCTCGATCGAGTATCTCGAGTATATACCATTCTTTTTTTTATTTTATGTTATGGCAGTCTTCTAGTCTAAACGTGGATTTTTTTCCGAGGACAGTGAAAATTTAATTGAGGGCGCTACGCGATTTCAAGTCGTCATGATTTCAGACGTTTTACTCTTATGAAACCAAAAAAATACAAACCGAAAAGATTATTCATCAGTAGAACGTATGGCCAGCGCGTGAAATTCTACAATTTTCGTTTCAATCCATTTAAGGTAGTGGTCTGGTAACTTAAGCCGATTTTCATGTCTTTTTTGGAGGGCGTCTTTTTGTAGGAAAATAAAAACGAATCGTTTTGGATATTTAGGATGTTTTTGTTTACATATTAAAGATACAAAAAAAAAATTTTTTTTTAAAATTGAATAGTTTATTATTATTATTATTATTGTTCGAAGTTGGCACCTCGAAAAAAAAGCGCGTGGGTGGCCCCGGTGATTTTGGCTCTTGATGTTATCTGAAATAAAAAATTCTTGATAATTCTTAATCTATAGACATGTCATTCTGGTCGGAACTACTGAGGTTAAATTTCATGGATAAATAACAAAATGGCGGACTTTGGAATAAAAAGTCCTTTTATTTTAGCAAAGAAGGGGTTGTAAAATAAAAAGTTAGGGGTGAAAAAATTTCTCGGTAGTTCCGACGAGAACTATAAGGGTGTAGAGTAGCCTGTAAAAATTTGAAAGCAATCGGTTCGGTAGGAAAAAAGTTAGGACCCGGGCTGCCAACTTCGAGGTGCCAACTTCGATCAATGATAATAATAATAATAAACTATTAAATTTTCTCAACAAAATTTTTTTTTGCATCTCTAATATGTAAATAAAAACATCCTAAATATCCAAAACGATTCATTTTTATTTTCCTACAAAAAAACGCCCTCCAAAAATGACATGAAAATCGGCTTAAGTTACCAGACTACCTTAAGGAGTTATACGCAGTCGGGAGACCGAAAAAAGGCGATTTTTCATGAATTTTTCCGGGAAAGACATGTTTATTTAATAACGTAAAAATTTATATACGTATTGTGGTGACTTTTAACTTTATTTTCATATTTTTTATTTGTAAAAATAATGATTTTTAAAGCTGCTACAGCCGAGCTCTTCTGGCGGGGTTTCTGGCGGTGTGCACGATATCTCCGGTTTGGATTATCCAAAATAAAAAAACCAAAAAGATTCTATTGGTGGATAAATAAATCTAGGTATTGAACTAAGGAATAGTCGAAATTTTGATTTTTGACGAAATGGCAGCTCCAAAAAGGAAAAAATTCCAATTTTCGACCAAAATTTTTACGTTGAATTGTTTGAAAAAAATAGAAATAATTATCGGAAAGTCGGTATTTCGTCTCCTCCTAATGGCACGACTGCTATGTGCAATTCCACGAAGATTTTTCCTTTCTCATAGCCTTTATTTTCATTACTGGAATGTTGAAGAGTGGAAAGAGAAAAAAATCGTATGGTAAGTTACCGACAATGTAACGCGATGCTTTCTCGCTCTATTCTCCAACAACGCTCTATCGCGTTTGCGATTTATCGATACGATAGGATATTTCTCCTTTCTGTAAGGTTCTATAGGGTATACTCTATTGTCGATTTCAAGAGCCCCGTGAGCTAACCGGAAGTGAGCTCTCTCTATGGATATTTTCTCTATATCCCTATCTTTTATTCACGTATGTTTCACAATATACGTGTACAGAGGTTTTCTGGTAAATATATGCTGGCTGGAAAATGCCAACGACCAATACTACATCCCAGTATCTTGTATCTCGGGGGGTTGGGAGGGAGGGCCACTGCCCCACTATACGAGATTTCATATCGACATGTTCTTTATTCACGTTTATGAATAAGAAAAAAAATGCAGAAAGGATAAAAAAGAGTTACAGGTACACGAAGTACCATTAGTTCTTTATTCGCGCGTCTAGTGAAGACAGGACATTTTGTATAATGATTTTTGAGAGAGAAAAAAAAATTTCATCCCTTGGCTAGGAAATACCACCCCGGGCACAATAATATTATTTTCTTTAACTTTGTTCTCTTTATATTCTCAATGTTTTATCAATGTCCAATTCGCTTTAAACCGCACACCGGTACGTTTTGTGGTCGCAAAAACGTTTTCATCCCCCTTTATCATTCTCGTTTCATCGTTTCGCACACATCTGCGACCGTGGATCCAAACCCACCCCTATAACTCGAGTACATGGAAAGAGATATCTCGCATATGACAAATGAATATTCATGAGAATCGACCTGACGACAGCTTCACTACGAAGTTACGAGATCATTCCGTACTAGCTACTACCCTCTTCCACTTAGCTTCTCGCTTCTACCGGGCTGTGCATTTAAACTAGCGTGAAATAGCTGCACGTATCAACGACGTTTTTTTCTTCTTTTACAACACACTCCCCCATCACTGATAATTTGACGTGGTCGCTAGGCTAAAGATTTCCGCGAGAAAAAAAAAACGACTATTTCATCAGAAGTCAGAAAAACGTGTTTCTTCTTCTCGGACTTGACGAAAAAAAAAAGAAAAAATTACTTAATTTCTAAGGTAATAGTCTGGTAACTTGAGCCGATTTTCATGTCTTTTTTGGAGGGCGTTTTTTTGTAGGAAAATAAAAATGAATCGTTTTGGATATTTAGGATGTTTTTATTTACATATTAAAGATACGAAAAAAAAAATTTTTGAAATAATTTAATAGTTTATTATTATTATTATTATTGATCGAAGTTGGCACCTCGAAAAAAAAGCGCGTGGGTGGCCCCGGTGATTTTGGCTCTTGATGTTATCTGAAATCAAAAATTCTTGATAATTCTTAATCTATAGACATGTCATTCTGGTCGGAACTACTGAAGTTAAATTTCATGGATAAATAACAAAATGGCGGACTTTGGAAAAAAAAGTTTTTCTTTCCAAAGTCCCCTGAAACGCGCCCTGAAAACCGAGTAAATTTGAAAAATTATTATAAAGGTTGTACGGTGAAAAAAACTTTTATTGTCGATTTCACATTGTTTCTTAACTTTTCAACTGTAACAAAAAAAATTTGTAAAATTTTTTTTTCCATTATTAACATTATTTTTCACGGGTACAAATGGACTACTGATGAAAATCATGGCCGTCACCTTGTCGACATCATAAATTCGCCAAAAATTATCCAATCGGTGAGAATAAAAAATAATCTAGTAACATAATGTAGTAGTAATAGTCTGACGGAGGGAATTTTTTTTTGTTTTTAAATAAAGAAATTACAGTTCTTCAAACTTTGGTATGCAATTTAAAAAAACAGAAACTAGTGTTTAATGATTTATAAAAAATTTGTCCAGTTAAAAAATTAAAAAAAACCTCTCGCTAGACTATAGACAAAATAATTATGAAGCTTTTTAAAAAACGGTGTGGTTGAACGCACAATAAATAATAATTTTTATTTCCGCAGGGAGTCGGTGAAGGTTTTAAAAAATTGTCTCATTACGGGACGGGGAAACGGAAGGAAAATTACACCTGCGAGAATGTGGGAAAATCCTAGGCCGGACTCTACCGTTTTAACATTTGTCCCTTGCGAATCATATATTCTCAGGTTTTTTGCCACCCGCTGCGAGGGGATTCCCATATGGCGAAATGAGAGACTTTTGTGATCCGTTGAATATTCATCGAGTACGAGCTTGACGATGCTGACAAAGTTGGACGATGATTAACGACAAGCTTCCATTCTCGTGTACGGTTGTGTGCCCCCCGTGTATGACGAAGTTGGGAGTTGTTAACGAACGAGTTGAGGGGGTGGAGGCTGAGAAAAGTCAAAAGTTTATACGCCATAAACGCGGAACGAACAAATATAAGCTTTCGCGACGGAGAATAAGGGGTGAGATGCAGTCAGGGGCGCGAAAAAAGGAGTTTTTTCAATAATTTTTTTTTTATATTAATTAAGTTCATTTCACAAAACTGATTACACAGAGTTTTAATATCATGTTTCAACTTGACTTTGGCAAAATTGCAAAAAAAAAAAAATTAATTATTTATAAAAATATCGCTATCCTTGTGGGACCCCCTTTTTCAAGTAGCGCTTCGCGGTGACCATCACAAAATTTTACTGGATCATCTGATATCAAAAAACCAAATAAAAATCATTAGTTTAATAATAAATCTAGTCCTTAATCGTAGCTTTTTTTTTTTTTTTGAAAATCAACAAAATGGCGGCTTTTGACAGAAAACTCTCGATTTTCGACCAAAAAATCACTCGTTTATTGTTTTAAAAAAATAGTAATTTCCAACAAAAATTAAAAACCTACGATCAAGGACTAGTTTTTTATGGTATTAATAAGCAGTACGAATTTTATCAAAATCCATTGAGTGGTTGTTGAATTATAGTGGTCACCGACTTTAAAAACATAGTTTCGAGAAAAATGCATTTAAAGTTTTTCGATGTATATTTTCGTAAAATTTTGAGCTCGACGGATGAAGCTAAACTTCTTAAATGTATTTTGATTCACCGAATTCGATTATCACAATTTTTTGCCGAAAAGTCGAGCATTCAATTGTTTACAGTCAATTGTTTAAACAATTTTTCAAAAAATGTTAGTTTTTCGGGGTGAATTAATTTTTTTTTTTATATTTTGGGCAATTTCGAAACGAAAGTATTCTCGATAAAATCTTGCTAAAGCTCATAGTTTTTGGGTTATACATTTTTCCAAACTTGCTGGTCGAAGCTTTCGTTACTGTTTTGATCGAAGCCCTGCCATGGGGACCCGAGGCCCCTCCACTAATTGTGGGATTTCACGGAAACTATTAATCGGATTAACTTGAAATTTTCAGTGAATATTTTCGAAACATAATACTTCAAGAAAATGCAAAAAAAAAGAAATCGATTTTTTGGAAAATTCTAACTGCATCTCATCCCTTAAGGATGCTCCTTTCGAGTTCATTGTTTTCCGTATATTTTAGTCTGTCAACAACTTAAAAATTTTCCAATTTTATCGTTTAATATTTAATGTTCCAACAACTTGTTGTTTATCGTCGTGGGCTTATATCGAACGAGACGATTCTCAGCAATCCTACCCCACCTATAAACCGGATATTTTATCAAGAGTTCAGTCCCAACTGCGTTTAACGAGGGGCATTTTCCGTTACGTCACACGCCGGAGTTTAAGTGTAATTGCGTTGTTTCGTGCAAGCTCGTCTCGGGTAAATGACGTCGGGAAAATGCTCGACAAGACAGCGGGACCAAGTTTCCGCAAAGTGCTTTTCAGGGGGCGGTTATATACGAGGTCTGTTCAAAAAGTATCGCGAATATTGAATTTCCGCGGGCTACGTTTATTCGATTTTCGATTTTTCTGTGGCGTTAGGTTGAAACTCGTGTCCCTCACTTATGCTGAAAAAATCGGTCATTTTGAGGGTTTAGTTAAGGGAGGGGTAAGGGTTTCAGCGTAAAAAAACACACTTTTTTGCGATTTTTTTTCTCAAATATGGATTGAGCAATTTTATTCGAACCTTTTGTACATTATTGAGCATACTTTTGACAATGTTGCGTAATTTTTTCGTGCAGAAATATTGAAGCATAAGCCCGTAAAAGAGCTTTCCCCGGAACGTCTTGGAAAAAAAACAATTTGCGGTGTTCACTATAACTCGGCCGGAAATTATCTGAAAATGAAAAACCATGAAAATTTAGTCAAATTATAATCAAATCTTCCCCCCAACGTTCTCTGATAATTTTTTTTTTCATTAAAAAATTTTTGCCGGCCATCCAAAGTGTGAACTGTTATTTTCCACGAAAAATTCCGCCATTTTGTGGGTGGGAAACAGCCTTAATGTAAAAAAAAAAAATTTAACTAAACGTTGGGGGTAGGTATTTTGTATGTAGAAAATGTGTACAAAGTTTGAAATGAATCGGTCAAGTAGTTTTTAAATGGCAGTGAACACGGACTTTGAAAAAGTAGTTTTGAGAAAAACGCGTCTAAAGTTTATGAAGTAGAAAAGTGAAGAAAAATAATTGAAAATCAAGAAATATGAAATCAAGAAATTAATTTTTTTTTCACCGTATAACTTTTAGAATAATTTTTAAAATTTACTCGGTATTCAGCTCGCGCAGGAATACGTGAGCCCTTAAGACTTGTGTAATGTCTTGAGGAAGCAACTAGCGCGAGTGTCAACTCGCATCTTTTCTAAGTTTGCCACGGCGGCCATTGCACAAACTTCCCATTCCGTTGGGTTCTTCATTAATTTTTAAATCATCCTCGAGAGATTTTCCATAAACCGGTCATAATCCCCGAGGTCGACACGACTAGGCAAACCCCCGAGTGCCGTGTACCGCATTTATAACAGTGTCTATTATACGGCAAGGTAGAGAACTCCACTTTCAACGTTATATCGAAGCTCGAGAGACAATTGCTCCCGTTCCATCCTCTCGCGGAAGCTCGACGTGTGTCATCCATTGAAATTAATTCAGACGCGGTTGAGTTTCGCCTCGGCGTTACCGCGCACAAATGCCAAGATGCGTTTATGTCCGTGCGATATATGTTTCGTATATACAATGGGTCCCCACCCATTGTCACTGGCAATAATGGAACCGGGCTATGGGTAAAAGCATCAACAACGAGAAAAGAGGTGACGTTTACTGGTTGTCAGTATTACACGTATTATGCCCATTTTCACTCGTCCCTTAGTCAGCTTCTATTATACGATGTCCAACGGCGCTTCTTCGGCGTGTGTCCACGTCGTACTCTTCCCACTTTTACCTTTATTCATACTCCTTTCTTTTTTCCCGCCTTTATTCTGCCCCCTCTCGTGGAAAGAGAAAAGCAGCGTGGTTCAGCGCAACGTTCACGACACTGTTACCGACGGATCTCTCTCTATGTAGGGCACGAGTACGAGCGCTTAACGCAAACTGACGCTAGATGGCGCTGACGTTCTCTTCCGCGACTATCCAGTGGGCAACATCGCGAAGCTCCGGGCACTACTCTAACCGTAAAATGTGGTACAAAAACATTCTAGTAAATTCTACTGGCATTTCACTATATCTTTTTTACGTACACGTGTCAATCCTGACCAATAGTTACTTTACGGATCATTAGAATCGGTGTATGCGCGATGCTTTTTAGGTTAAGTACGATCGTCCACGATCGTACGATCGTGAAGTGTGCGCATGAACGAACTTCAAGCGGGACATCGACAGCCAATCACAATGACGAGTTAGCTGGCTTCGGAAGTAAATCGCATTTCGAGATATTTCGTGAATTGTCGCTTTTTCTAGCGGGCTATTTGAGTACGATTAATCGATGGTTCGACCATTTTTCTTCACGGTCGATCTAAGGTAGAATATCGTCTCGTGGTTTAACTAGGAGATTCTTCGGTTACAAGATGAAGAGAATCTCTTCCGGATTCGTGGAAGGAGAATGGACTCGCTCGTCAAACTTATGAAGAAGTCTCGCGAAGTGGATTATAATTTTAATAGTATGTCCGAGGTTTCTTCGGCAGTCAACGGGGATGGGGAGATGAATCTGAAGAGAATTGTGGTAAACCTTTCCAGCTGGTGTTGGTCGTAGTGTACGTTGGAAGTTTCTAAATAGGTTTCCATCAGGAACTTCAATTCCATCGATGGATACTCGTGTAAATATACTTCCCTCCGACGATGGGGAGCTATCGAGATTTAGGGGCTGATGGGGGGAGGTTCGAAATAAATCACTGACGAGAAATACCAACCGATTCGCGGATACCAGCACGTTGATACCACTCCAGAAACTTTGCCTCACTCTTATTCCTTTCTACCCTCCTCTGTCTCTCATCCTTACTTCCTTCTTTCTCTCTCTCTCTCTCTCTCTCGCTCATCCTTACTTCCTTCTATCTCTCTGTCTCTCTCTCTCTCTCTCTCTATCTCTCTGTGTCTATGTACATACACCACGGGCTTCGACATATTTCACAAAAACGTTCGAACTTACGCGGCATTCCGGGATACACTTCGATTCGATTGGAGGCAAGTATGCTGGAATGGGAAATTGAAAAGAATTCGATGGAACAGGCGGAAACTTGGTGGGGGAAAATTAGAGTAAATAGACGATAAATTTTATCAGCTGGTAGTTCCTCGTTTATAATTTATTAACGCACATTTTATAGTTCATTTTTTATTAACAATTTTCTGACTGATTTTTCAAGCAAATTTTTCACTTTTCACTTTGGAAGTGCGCCATTTGGCCGAAAATCAATATATCGAAAAAAATCCTACGCACTTCCATAGACAATGGATTTTCAAAGATATATCCGAAATTTCAAGTGTATCGGTTGAAAAATGTCCGAGTTATGTTTCCGGCCTGTTGGCCGTTACCAACGGAGACGTGGCGCAAAAACGTGCGTGCGTGGCGGGCGTGGTACAACGGAGACGTTATCGCAAAAACGTTGCACAGCCGCCATTTTGATATTAATCGCTTTAATAAAATTATTGTATATAGTCACTGATATGCATGATAGACAACCTATTTTGTAATCTCGATTTATTTCGTAGTTTTTCTGAAAAAAAATCCTCAAAAGAGCCTATTTTTTCGGCCTCTAGAGTGGCCCAATCCCTTGAGGGGGGAAATAGGGTTAGGACAGCGTTTTCTCTATGATTTTCATGATTTTTTTTATAGTATAAAAAATGAATATAATTTATTGAAACTTCGAGAATATTTTATACATATATTTAAGTATATACTATAAAATTTTTGAAGAATTTTCTTGAAAAACACCGAAGATATTAGCGACCCCATATTGCAGGTCACAATCAGACTCAGCATTTTGCGTACATTCTGGAAGCCGCAATTTTCATCTGAAATCAAAAGAGGCTGGAATTTACTTTTATTATATGTCTCTAGGTTCTATATGAACCTAAATGCTATAAAAGAAAATAGAATATTGAATTTTTTACAGGGGTCAAAACAAAAAAGCATGATTTTTTGCCATTTTTTACAACTTTATTTGCAAAAAAAAACATTATTTTAAATAATGATAATATTCCGATTTTAGGTTCATATAGAGCGCAATACTATGAAGAATGTAATTGCCAATTTTTAAGACGATTGGTTGTAAACTTTTCAAACTAGCGTGTACGCAAATTCAAAAAAAGTCGTTTTCAGAAAAACGCGTTTGAAAAAATAGTACGCTCGGTTATACACGTGGCGCGCTCGGGGCCTGAAGGAGAGCTACTCACTTTAATGGCTTATAACAATAGAACAAGATCGAATTTTCATTTAAAATTTTGGGAACATATTTTTCCATAGTTTTACTAACAATTTATGAAATCGTTATCGCAAAAACGCTGCACAGCCGCCATTTTGATATTAATCGCTTCAAAAAAATTATTGTATACAGTCACTGATATGTATGATAGACAACCTATTTTGTAATCTCGATTTATTTTGTAGTTTTTCTGAAAAAAAATCCTCAAAAAAGCCTATTTTTTCGGCCTCTAGAGTGGCCCAATCCCTTGAGGGGGGAAATAGGGTTAGGACAGCGTTTTCTCAATGATTTTCATGAATTTTTTTATAGTATAAAAAATGAATATAATTTATTGAAACTTCGAGAATATTTTATACATATATTTAAGTATATACTATAAAATTTTTGAAGAATTTTCTTGAAAAACACCGAAGATATTAGCGACCCCATATTGCAGGTCACAATCGGACTCAGCATTTTGCGTACATTCTGGAAGCCGCAATTTTCATCTGAAATCAAACGAGGCTGGAATTTACTTTTATTATATGTCTCTCTTCTATATGAACCTAAATGCTATAAAAAAAATAGAAAATTGAATTTTTTACAGGGGTCAAAACAAAAAAGCATGATTTTTTGCCATTTTTTACAACTTTATTTGGAAAAAAAAATTATTTTAAATAATGATAACATTCTGATTTTAGGTTCATATAGATCGCGATACTATGAAGAAAGTACCTGCCAATTTTCAAAACGATTGGTCGAAAACTTTTCAAACTAGCGTGTACGCAAGTTAAAAAAAAGTCGTTTTCAGAAAAACACGTTTGAAAAAATAGTACCAAGAAAAACAAGCAATATGGTGTCGCTGAAATTTTATAGTATATACTTAAATATATGTATACAAATTTTATAGTACATACTTAAATATATGTATAAAATATTCTCAAAGTTTCAATAAATTATATTCATTTTTTACACTATAAAAAAATTCATGAAAATCATTGAGAAAACACTGTCCTAACCCTATTTCCCACCTTAATGGCTTATAACAATAGAACGAGTCGGAATTTTCATTAAAAATTTTGGGAACATATTTTTCAATAAGTTTACTAACAATTTATGAAATAAAAAAAAATCGATTTTTTGAACCGTCTAACCCTATTTCCCCCCTTAAAACGACAATGGTCGAAATCTCGCGACGAAAATTCCCACGAGAAATCAGCTGGCATTGAGAGAGAGACAGAGAGAGAGGGGGCTTGTGAACTTAATCGCTAATCCTAAGTACATCGGTAATTCTTTTGTCTCCATTTTCTTCCACTTTATCGTAGCAATTTCATCGTCGTGCCTGATTACACGTGATCTTGCTCGGTTTTACCGCACAGA
This sequence comes from Oxytorus armatus, assembly GCA_958009045.1. NCBI lineage: Eukaryota > Metazoa > Arthropoda > Insecta > Hymenoptera > Ichneumonidae > Oxytorus > Oxytorus armatus. Next base: position 1,055,711 of record OY253755.1, read on the forward strand.
AGCGGCCAATCTCTTTCAATTCTTCGCTATACTTGTACAACACGAGACACACACTGTCTCTACGCTCGTCCAGAACAGGCAAACCGTAAAAGCGACACGAGACGAGGAAATTGCGAGATCTTTAATGAATAGACCTCTCGTCATGTACGAAAATAGATGCTCTTTGTGTTTACATCATTGCTGGTATTAGACACAATTATGTTTTTCCTAGATTCATGGTTAAAGACACATTTCCATGAGTACGAAAGTTTATTCACACTTTCGTAGAATTTTTTTTAGCCATTCTTAATCATTTTTAATTTTTATTTTCCATTTTTATTTTCTTAAAGAGCTTAATTAACCCTCTAATGGACAAAATCATTGTTGTTTCAACGAGAGAATTGTCGCGAGGGACTTTTGACGCTCACTCATTTTTTCATCCAACGTCCAAATTCGAACTGGGCGAATTCAGTATGGTCGACTTAAAAGGCCAGAAGATATTTCGAATGTATTGAAAATTGGTCACCCAGTGGCGAAATCGTGAACTCTTGCTAATGGCAGAATTCTACTTGACACGACAGAAAAACTAAACGCTTTTGGATTCGACGAAAAATTGTTGGCCGGTGGTTGGTGCTCTGGGTGCTTCGAAGAAACATTTCCTGGAAAGAAAATAATAAAAAGCCCGCTACATAAGTTTCGAAACGTACGCCCCCAAGGGGATTTATTTTTTCTCAACCCTCGGCGTGCCTAAGTACGGGAAAGAAATGTTATTTTTTACGATACAACTTTGTTTCTCCGTTATTATCCATCTGGCCTTGGTGAAACCCTAAAGGTCGCGCCACTCCGACCAAAAATATATCTTTCCTTCTTCAGAATTTTCTTTTCCCCATCTCGCTCCATCGAGCCCCGTAGACCGGCGGGGAGGAAAATAAAAAAAACCTCACACACGAGTATCGTTTCTTGGCTCATCAGCCCTTCCTACCCCCTCGTTGGCTATTCTATTTTTGTGACAATAGTATCCTTGGGTTTCCGTCTCGCTGTGCCCGAACGAGGAGGAGGCACGACAGGAGGCCTATCGTACTCTCCACGTGTTTGTTTTTTTTATGTACAATGAGGAACCGTGGTAAAGGTCATATGGCTGGTGGAAGTGGTATCAGCTACCACTCTCCACGCCCTATCACCGCGTCGCAAATTATCGCGATAACACCGAGGGCCGAGCCCAATGTTTTCGCGTTTTATCAATGACGACGAACGACGATCAATCGCGCGACTTTGATACAGCTATAATAAACCCCTCGCAAAGATTTTCCGCCCGAAATAAACACCCTATATCGTATTCCCCGTATATCTCTTTGCTTAGCCTTATTTTCATGCGGGAAAAAAAATCATATTTTTTATGTCAATGTGTTTGAGGTAGTAGTCTGGTAACTTAAGACGATTTTCATGTCTTTTTTGGAGGGCGTTTTTTGGTAGGAAAATAAAAATGAATCGCTTTGGATATTTAGGATGTTTTTATTTATATATTGAAGATACAAAAAAAATTTTTTTGAAAAAATTTAATAGTTCATTATTATTATTATTATTGATCGAAGTTGGCACCTCGAAAAAAAAAGCGCGTGGGTGGCCCCGGTGATTTTGACTCTTGATGTTATCAGAAATAAAAAATTCTTGATAATTCTTAAACCATAGACATGTCATTCTGGTCGGAACTACTGAAGTTAAATTTCATGGATAAATAACAAAATGGCGGACTTTGAAGAAAAAAAAGTCCTTTTATTTTAGCAAAGAAGGGGTTGTTAAATAAAAAGTTAGGGGTGAAAAAATTTCTCGGTAGTTCCGACGAGAACTATAAGTGTGTAGAGTAGCCTGTTAAAATTTGAAAGCAATCGGTTCGGTAGAAATAAAGTTAGGACCCGGGCTACCAACTTCGAGGTGCCAACTTCGATCAATAATAATAATAATCATAAACTATTAAATTTGTTCAAACTATTTTTTTTTGTATCTTTAATATGTAAATAAAAACATCCTAAATGTCCAAAACGATTCATTTTTATTTTCCTACAAAAAAACGCCCTCCAAAAAAGACATGAAAATCGGCTTAAGTTACCAGACTACTACCTCAAGGACTCACCGATGTGCGCGCTGAAAATCGAGTGATTTTGAAAAATTATTATAAAGCTTATATGGTGAAGAAAAAATGAAATCGTTGATGTCACATTGTTCATTAACTTTTCAACTATGAGAAAAAAAATAAAAAATACATTTTTTTAAAATATTGACATTATTTTTTAAGGCCGTAGTCTGATCTAGAGCGAGATTTTTGACGTCATTTCTAATGTGCAATAACGTTTAAACCGTTGAAGTTGTCTTGATGAAAATTTACACTCGCATTCATTGATCCTTAGAGAATACTTGTGCATTAAAAAAAAAAATTATTTTAAATATTTTCATGTAGTTTTTTGCCTTGTTGCAACATGGTGCGCCGAAATCGGCGCCTACTCTGGACGATGTTGTATGCATCTGAAAGAATATATATATATATATATTCTTAATCTGTATGAGAATTATGAGCACTGGTAGCAGAATTGGTACAAAATGTCCTGATGTATAAGCGTCGGTGTGTCCTGTTTAGGGGTGAAAAATTCAAATCGCTGTCACGGTCGAATTGATTCGAGGCTTTCGTGCTGAAATTTCCAACAAAAATAAATTGTGTCAAATTTTATGGGAACGAGGGTCGATCATTTTTCCCCTCTGGCGAACAAAGTGGCTGGCGAAATTGTGGCGTCGTCATAGAGAAAGGGGGCGCTGTAAATTGAAACGAAAAAGAATCTCCGAGTGAATTGGGTCGAGCAGTCCAAGTTTAAAGATGTCTGGGCCAAGCTTCCACCCAGTGAGATTTCGTCCTTTCGTTTCTCCTCCCTTCATTGACACGTCCACGTGTCTCCGAGTGTGTTTTTGGCCAATCACTACATACATATGTGTGTATAACGTTGAACCGAGGGTCTTGAACGCTCGGGGGTAGATTGACCAATGACCCGCAGGGAATTGTGGAAGAGACTCGTTAGAAGATGGGGTATGGCGGCGTTGCCCTAACGTTGAAAGTGCTGCTAGGGTCAAACCACAATTCTCCACTGGAGATCATTCGCCCACTGCGATCTTCACTTCTTCGTCGTTCGTTCGTTCATCCCTCGCAGGACTTTTCGTCCCCGAGAATAATTTCATTATATAGGTCGTTCGGTCATTCGATCGTTTAACGCCCAAAAGGGCATCGAGTCTTTAATTATAGACTCTCGCTACGCGAGACCTTGTAACTTGAATGTGTCGATATGCACGCTGTTATATGTATATTGAGCTGTTACTCCCAGTGGCGAAACCCTCCTGGTACACAAACAACCCCTCTGTATATTGCATGCCAATTTACACGGTCCTCCCTCGCTCCGTTTTGCTCGTTAATATATATCTCTTCTCCGCTACCCCTTCTCTCTGTCTCTCTCTCTCTCTCTCTCAGTTTTACTGAGAACAGCTTGACCGTGTGTTCCGACGGTTTACACTGTTCGCAAACCTAACGACACGTGTTTGCTCATCGCAAAGGGTTGAATTCTCCTCATTAAAGGGAATTCACGATTTAGCCGTGTTAGCCAAACCGTGCAGACACATTGTGGTACGGATGCAGCTGGGATCCTTGTCATTATCTCCTACCCTCTGATAAGGATTTCACGAGTGATATCGAATCCTAAAACCGGAAACGTCGATGCTTGGAAATTGGATTCCGATACGGACTCCCCACTGGATTCCTAATTGTATTAAAGTGGGAAACAGGGTTAGGAAAGCGTTTTCTCAATGATTTTCATGCATTTTTTTATAGTATAAAAAATTAATATAATTTATTGAAACTTTGAGAATATTTTATACATATATTTGAGTATGTACTATAAAATTTTTGAAGAATTTTCTTGAAAAACACCGGGGATATTAGCGATCCCATATTGCAGGTCACAATCAGACTCAGCATTTTGTGTACATTCTGGAAGCCGCAATTTTCATCTGAAATCAAACGAGGTTGGAATTTACTTTCATTATATGTCTCTCTTCTATATGAACCTAAATGCTGTCAAAAAAATAGAAAATTGAATTTTTTACAGGGGTCAAAACAATAAAGCATGATTTTATGCCATTTTTTACTAATTTATTTGCAAAAAAAAAATTATTTCAAATAATGATAATATTCCGATTTTAGGTTTATATAGAGCGCGAATACTATGAAAAAAGTGACTGCCAATTTTCAAAACGATTGGTTGAAAACTTTTCGAACTAGCGTGTACGCAAGTTCAAAAAAAGTCGTTTGAAAAAACGCAAAGTGCTAAGTCTGATTGCGACATGCAATATGGGGTCGCTAATATCTTCGGTGTTTTTCAAGGAAATTCTTCAAAAATTTTATAGTATATACTTGAATATATGTATAAAATATTTTCAAAGTTTCAATAAATTATATTCATTTTCTATACTATAAAAAAAATTCATGAAAATCATTGAGAAAACGCTGTCCTAACCCTATTTCCTCCATTAATGGCTTATAACAATAGAACGGGTCGGAATTTTCATATAAAATTTTGGGAACATATTTTTCAATAGTTTTACTAGCAATTTATGAAATAAAAAAAATCAATTTTTTGAACCGTCTAACCCTATTTCCTCCCTTAACTTTATTTTCATATTTTCCTATTTGTAAAAATAATGATTTTTAATAGCCACGATCTCCGGGTGCGCTCCTCTAAAAAAAGGAGAAGATGAAATTGCTGTTCTCACTTTCGTATTGCTTTACGAAAAAAAAAAAAAAAACAAAATATCCAATTGTTATGTTTCCCATTATTCTTTTTCTTCTCAACGCCCTCGAACAAACTGTTTCGTTCGCGAAAAAAAAATAAAACAATGGCGCGTACAAGGCTTTTCGTTGGGATTCCCACAATATTTTCTCCGACAAAACGCAGAGGGAGGAAAGGTTGCAGCGTTTTCTTTATTTTTTTTATTTTTTTTTATACCCTTTCCCGTGTTCCTCGGGGCGTTTGTGGTCCCTGACTACGTGTTGTATATTCTCGTGTTGTAAGGAAAGAGAAGAGAGTGAGACGCGGAGATTTAGGAGAATAGACACGACGAAACGTTGTGCTCGGCAGTCCGCGAGAATCGGCTCTTATCCTCGTACCAGAGAAACCCTCTGGATCGTATTGTTGTCAGACTTCGTTTTCGTCGAAAACTCGCTGTGCATGAACTCTGTCGTAGAATCGGAGCTTACCATGATGAAGGGAGAGAGAGTGAGTGAGAGAGAGAAAAATTCGATGTTCTCGGGTGGTACAGCATCGGTGCTGGGCTTCTCGAAAAAAAAAAGAAAAAAAAGAAGAAAAAAACATCTCATGGCACCCTCCACCCTCTCTCGTGGGACTGGCCTGAACGAAAATTACTTTTATATAGAACGAAAGTTTTATTCGAGCACTGCGAATCCTCGGGTAGCTTCGTGGAATATCGATTCGGAAGCTGCACAGAGACATATTTTTTCGTATTTCATCAAAATTGTTATTATAAAAAAATGTCAAATCTGATGAAAATATTGTGCAAAAAGTAGGCGATGGTAAATCGAATTATTTATTACTATTATTAACAATTCGGTTTGAATGCAAAATTTCGACAATAAGAATACTTCAAGGGTTCAACATACCCCTGCGCGCGCTGAAAACCGAGTAAATTTTGAAAAATTATTATACAGATTATGTGGTGAAAAAAAAATGTAATTGTTCATTTCACATTTTTCATTAACATTTCAACTATAAGAAAAAAAATTGAAAAAATTTATTTTTCATATATTAACATTTATTTTTTAAGGATATAAATGGACTACTCGTGAAAAACATCGCGCCTCCTTGTCGACATCATAACTTCACGAAAAATGATCCAATCCGCAAAAAAAAAAAAATCTAGTTAAAATAATGTAGTAGTAATAGTCTGACGGAGGGATTTTTTTTTTTTTTTTAATACCGACATTACAGGATTTCAAACTTTAGTATGTAATTTAAAAAAAAAATTGTGTTTAATAATTTATAAAAAATCGTCCAACGAAAAAATAAAAAAAACCTCTCGTCAGACTATAGAGAAAATAATTATAGAGATTTAGAAAAAAAAAAAAGTTAAAAAATATTAAAAATTGATGGAGTTATCGTGTTGACTCTCTAAAAACGTAGTTTCGATGAAAACGCGTTTAAATAATGTTAATATTGAAAAAAAAAAATTAAACAATTTTTTTTCTCACAGTTGAAAAGTTAATGAAAAATGTGAAATCGACAATTTATTTTTTTTCGCACCATACAACCTTTTTAATATTTTTTGCAAATTTACTCGGTTTTCAAGCGCGCGCGAGGGTTATGCGAGCCCTTTAAGGAGGAAAATTTGGTTAGGACAGCGTTTTCTCAATGATTTTCATGAATTTCTTTATAGTATAAAAAATCAATATAGTTTATTGAAACTTTGAGAATATTTTATACATATATTTAAGTATATACTATAAAATTTTTGAAGAATTTTCTTGAAAAACACCGGGGATATTAGCGACCCCATATTGCAGGTCACAATCACACTCAGCATTTTGCGTACATTCTGGAAGCCGCAATTTTCATCTGAAATCAAACGTGCTTGGAATTTACTTTTATCATATGTCTCTCTTCTATATGAACCTAAATGCTATAAAAAAAAATAGAAAATTGCATTTTTTACAGGGGTCAAAACAAAAAAGCATGATTTTTCGCCATTTTTTACAAGTTTATTTGCAAAAAACAAATTATTTTAAATAATGATAATATTCCGATTTTAGGTTCATATAGAGCGCAATACTATGAAGAAAGTAACTGCCAATTTTCAAAACGATTGGTCGAAAACTTTTCAAACTAGCGTGCACGCAAGTTCGAAAAAAGTCGTTTTCAGAAAAACGCGTTTGAAAAAATAGTACCGAGAAAAACAAGCAATATGGGGTCGCTAATATTTTATAGTATATACTTAAATATATGTATACAAATTTTATAGTATATACTTGAATATATGTATAAGATATTCTTAAAGTTTCAATAAATTATATCCATTTTTTATACTATAAAAAAATTCATGAAAATTATTGAGAAAACGCTGTCCTAACCCTATTTTCCCCTTTAACGGCTTATAACAATAGAACGAGTTGGAATTTTCATTTAAAATTTTGGGAATATATTTTTCAATAGTTTTACTAACAATTTATGAAATTAAAGAAAAATCGATTTTTTGAACCGTCTAACCCTATTTCCCCCTTTAATCTTCGTCATCGGGAACCACGCTGGAACTCGAGTTTACGCTTTCGACAGAGCATGTTTATTAGCATCCGCCGAACCTGGAGAGTATCGAGAGCGTCCGACGAGAAACGTATATATCCCACGAACAATATATATTCGAGTATAAACGGCGAAAGAATAAAAATAAACACGTGTGACGCCACGTTGCGTGCGCCATTTCGAGTAATTTGAAACGAACAAAGCTTCTTGCGGCAGAATCCTGTCGCTGAAATGTTGATTTATGTTGGTTTTGCTCGTGAGGTCGGTCGGCGTCCTATTTGGGTCATTTTGTTAACAGTCGTGATTTTGGCCGGTGCGAGGGTTAACGCGGTAGTCTGGTCTAGAGCGAGATTTTTGACGTCATTTCTAACGTGCAATAATTTTTAAACCGTTGAAGTTGTCTCGATGAAAATTTACACGTGCATTCATTGATCCTTAGAGAATACTTGTACATAAAAAAAAAATTATTTTAAATCTTTTCATGTAGTTTTTTGCCTCGTTGCAACATGGTGCGCCGAAAGCCGCCTCATTCGGCGCCCACTCTGGACGTTGTTGTATGCATCTGAAAAAAAAAATATATATATATTCTCAATCTGTATGAGTATTCCGAGCACTGGTAGCTGAATTGGTACTTAAAAAAAATTTTTGACAAAATGGCGTCCCGTTGAACTTTCATTAATGTTATTTCATACATTTTCGGGTATTCGACGAGTTATAAAATGTCGGCAAAATTATTGTTCGACTCAATTCTGCTACCAGTCCTCGGAAACAGGCTCCCTAAGGTACGTGCAAAATTTGAGCGAGATCGGCCCGTTAGTTATCGAGATATCGTGGGCGCCGATTTGAAAAACATAGTTCCGAGATAAACGCGTTCAAAGTTGCTTCCCGACCGCGCTACCTGAGCGCGCGGCTTGCTTATAATTTTTATTACTCGGCTAATTTTTGAAATATCAATAAACGCTTTTCGGGGGCGTATGAAGAAAGGTCTAAGGAATAAGAAAATGAAAAAAAAATCGATTTTTTCAAATTTCTAGACCAGACTACCACCTTAAAGCTACTATAGCCGATCTCCCGGAGCTCCTCTAAAAAAAGGTTTCCCTGACGGTGTGCACGATATCTCCGGTTTGGATTATCCAAAATGAAAAAACCAAAAAGATTCTATTAGTGGATAGATGAATCTAGGTATTGAACTAAGGGATAGTCGAAATTTTGATTATTGACAAAATGGCGGCTCGAAAAAGAAAAAATTCCAATTTTCGACGAAAATTTTTTCGTTGTATTGTTGAAAAGAAATCGAAATAATTATCGGAAATCTTATTCCTTCGAGCAATAACTGAAGAATATATCTGAGAAGGTTGTGTTGAAATTGCAGACCGATCGGTTCAGCCGTTTTTTGAGAAATCGTGCGCGTAGCGCCCTCGCATTTACTTTTATTATATGTCATATTTATTGTACTTTTGTTATATGGAAGAAGAAAAAATCGATTTTTTCAAATTTCTAGACCAGACTACCGCCTTAATTGACGTTAATAGTTTTCTGAAAAATATATAGAAACCAAGCCAGTCTTCATATTTTCTCATACTTTATCTCGTGACGTTCTTTTCTCTTCGATTCTGCGCTCGAGGAGGCGTCGATGGCGTCGATTTTCCTCGATACACGTTGTACTGGGAATGTATAGTATATATTTTAACGCGGACGATCGGTGACGCGCTTTTGTCTCGCTTTGCTACTCGGTTGCACGGGGACGCGGCCAGGCGGCGTCCGGTGGCGCCGTTAGAGGCGGTAGAAGGCGGCAGAAGGCGGCAGAAGGCGGCGGAAGGCGGCGGAAAGCAGCGGAAAGCAACGGAAAGCAGCGGAAGGCGCCCGCCGTTTAGCACGCAGGATCAACGTCAGAGCGCGCTCTCGTGGAGAGGGGGGCGCCCGTCGGCGAGTTCCCGGTGGCGCCGCCTCGGCCGCTAGTAGGTCCGCCGCTCTCGACCGGAGTGTTATCGTTCTCGGCGTAACTGTTCGCGTGTACGAGGAACAAAGCTCGTTGCAGCTCTTAAAAAGAACCGGAAAATTGCACGACAAAAAAAATTTTGTCATCGCCTTTGCAAAAATTTTGGGCTTGTCCCCGGCCACTGGCGAATCGAGAAAATTTTTTTACATTTGTCACGGGGCAACAGAGGACCGAAAAAAAATTCCCACGTAATCCGGCGAACAAGAGGGGGTGGTGAAAAAAAAAAAAATTGCAATGGAATAGATCGTTCGGGGTTAATTATGGAAATCACGCTGGCGAATCAACTACATTTCGTGATCTTTCAATAACATCAATAACGATTGACGAAAAATTTCCGTTTTGTTTCTTTGCCCGTCTCCGATAGCGGTAGAGTAACGGAGGATTCCGGAGGGTTAGAGAGGTCGTAGGGATCGAGGAGCGAAAGCTTCGAAACGAGACAGCCGTCGACAAAAGTGCCGAAGAGTCTATCGGCGGGGAGGCGAACGAGAGCGAGTGAAAAAGCTCCGCTGATACACGGCGGAACAAGGGGCTTGGGGGTTGGAAAAAACGTGGGAAGGAGAAAGGGCTAGAGGTCGGTGGCGAGTGGGGAAGGTTAAAAAAAAATAGAGGGATTAAAAAGAGAGAAGGAAAAGCAGCAGGGAGATTTGAATGTCCCTCGGGTTTAGCCAGTGCAGACTAAACCCCGATTCGATACGAGGATTTCTTTTTCCACTTAAAACAGAGGAAAAAAACAGCCACTCGTTCAAATGAGAGTTTTGTCGAAAAAGCTCGAAACCCTTTCGCCCTCCGTCTCGTTAAACAATTAAACCGGAAGAGCAGTGAACGATTAAAAAAATAAATAATCTTGCTGGAAATATTTTTATCGCGAGTGGAAAAAGTGCGATCGGAACAGTGAGAATTCCTGTGGCCTGTGCTTTTCCTCATTTCTCTGTCCAAATATTTTTGCCGGAGTGTTGAAATCCCCGAGGGAACATGTTCGACTGTTTTTGAACGGATCAACTTCAACGTCCTTTCGTATCTCGTCAAATAATCATCGGGGAACGTCGATTTTTGTGTAATATAAAAAAAAACATACAAAAACTACGAGAGCTTTCTCTGGTGAATTGTATTTCATTGCCCGTGGGAATACGAAATTGTCGGCGGGACGAAAAGTCTTTTTCTTTAGTCACGAGGCACACGATAAGTCACAGAGGTAAGCTTTTTTTTTCCTAAAAACTGTTAATCATTAAGGTAGTAGTCTGGTAACTTAAGCCGATTTTCATGTCTTTTTTGGAGGGCGTTTTTTTTGTAGGAAAATAAAAATGAATCGTTTTGGATATTTAGGATGTTTTTATTTACATATTGAAGATACAAAAAAAATGTGTTTGAGAAAATTTGATAGTTTATTATTATTATTGATCGAAGTTGGCACCTCGAAGTTGGCAGCCCGGGTCCTAACTTTTTTTTCTATCGAACCTATTGCTTTCAAATTTTAACAGGCTACTCTACACACTTATAGTTCTCGTCGGAACCAACGAGAAATTTGTTCACCCCTAACTTTTTATTTTACAACCACTTCTTTGCTAAAATAAAAGGACTTTAGCAAAGAAGGGGTTGTAAAATAAAAAGTTAGGGGTGAAAAAATTTCTCGGTGGTTCCGACGAGAACTATAAGTGTGTAGAGTAGCCTGTTAAAATTTGAAAGCAATCGGTTCGGTAGAAACAAAAGTTAGGACCCGGGCTGCCAACTTCGAGGCGCCAACTTCGATCAATAATAATAATAATAATAAACTATTAAATTTTTTCAAAAAATTTTTTTTTGTATTTTTAATATGTAAATAAAAACATCCTGAATATCCAAAACGATTCATTTTTATTTTCCTACAAAAAAACGCCCTCCAAAAAAGACATGAAAATCGCACACTAAACAAACAAAATTTGAGCCTCGCCACAAATCTGTTTTTATTTATTTACTCGGGAGAGACAAAAAAATTTGAAAATAATTTCATTCTAATAAGCGTTGCCCCATCCACGAATTAAGGGTTGGAAAAAAAGAGGATGAGGGAACGATATTTCAAAAAAAATGCATGTATCAATATTTTCAGAAAAATTTAATTTTCCAACCCTCTCAGCGACCCTTTAATATATAGATTCTTCTGACATTTTTCTTTTTGTAAAGAAGATGGAATTTTTCAAAGTGGGAGTGAAAATTAAAAAAATGTTTTCCACGAGTCATCGTATGGAGGGGGTTTTTGTCTGTATAGACTTTTGGATTCGTGTTGGTCGAGTGGACATCGCGGTGGGGGATATACGATAAATCAATTTGTCGAAAAGTTGGACGGATGCATAGAGAGATCCTGGAGTTGTGCAAAGAGAGAAAAAGAGCTGGAGGGTGGGAGGGGACGGTAAAGAGGGCAAAAAAAAAGTGGGAAAAGAGGGTCGACGGATGAAGAATGAAGAGAAAGAGAGAGAGTGAGTGACGCGATCGAATTACCCTGCTGTGTGTGTCTGTGTGTGTGTGTGATCCTATATATTCCTCGCAAAATTCGAATCCGATTTGCGAATTCTTGGAAAATCGGGAGTCTCGCTCGTTGCATTATTCATAAGTTTGCTCGATATTCGTTATATTTGCGGGATCGAGAAAAAAAATTGCATACGTCCAATTGGAACTTTGTTTTTCCGACGAGTTCGAGCGAGCCTCACCGAGGGAAAACAGGAGAAATTCTTTATCTAGACGAAAAGTCGGGACAATATGAAACGCACTTGGGTGCGAAACGTCCGAATTATGACCACTTTGCTAGCTATCGATACGTAATATCTTCCTCGCCCTTCAATATTTTTCCTCGTTTTAACGCAAATTCATGTAAATCAAATTTTCTTCAGGCATTTATACGCAGTCAGGAGACCGAAAAAAGGGACGATTTTTCAAGAATTTTTCCTGGAAAGACATTTTTATTTATTAACGTAAAAATTTATATACGTATTGTGGTAACTTTTAACTTTATTTTCATATTTTTTTCTTTGTAAAAATAATTATTTTTAAGGTAGTAGTCCGGTAACTTAAGCCGATTTTCATCTCTTTTTTGGAGGGCGTTTTTTTGTAGGAAAATAAAAATGAATCGTTTTGGATATTTACGATGTTTTTATTTACATATCAAAGATACAAAAAAAAATTTTTTTGAAAAAATTTCATAGTTTTTTATTGTTATTATTATTGATCGAAGTTGGCACCTCGAAGTTGGCAGCCCGGGTCCTAACTTTTTTTCTACCGAACCGATTGCTTTCAAATTTTAACAGGCTACTCTACACACTTATAGTTCTCGTCGGAACCACCGAGAAATTTGTTCACCTCTAACTTATTATTTTACAACCCCTTCTTTGCTAAAATAAAAGGACTTTAGCAAAGAAGCGGGTTGTAAAATAAAAAGTTAGGGGTAAAAAAATTTCTCGGTGGTTCCGACGAGAACTATAAGTGTGTAGAGTAGCCTGTAAAAATTTGAAAGCAATCGGTTCGGTATTGTATAATATAGCGGAGATATCGTGTCACTGGCTGAAAATTGTTACGGCGAGTAATCGATAGTCGACCGAACGCGTCTCGCCCCGAAAATAAAAATGTCGGAATCAGATTAATCTCGCTCTGTCTCGTTTCTCTTATCAGCCGGGATCTTAATGAGAAAAAGAAAAAGATAGAGAGCATATCGAGCTCCCGCGAAGAAAGTGCCGAAAAAGGGAGAATAGAAAAGGGGGGATAAAGGAGAGAAGGAGAGGGTTGGATCGTCGATTTTGTTGACGGTGTGCGGGGTTTGAACCTTCGACCCACGTCATCGATGCTCATTTGTCACCTGCTGGCCTCCCTTCTCTACTTCCTCTTTTCGTTCTGAACACACCCAACAAAGTAAAAAAAGAAAAAAGAAAAAATCGTTCGTGTCAACTATTTTTAGCCTTCCACGCTTGCGGATTTATTTATTTACCTTCAGGTTTGCCTTCACTTTTTTTTCGTAACGGATAAACGGGAAGAGAATTTCGATCGGTGCTCTACTTTTCGTTCGTTTTTTTTTCTAATAATCACAATAATAATAATTGTTATTATTTGGAGCATCGAGTACAGATGCACGCTTGATATATGTGGAAGTTACCACCAGACGGTGGAAACCCGTTTATTTGCCCGATGCTACCAGCGAGTCTAGTTCCGGTCTGACCGGTTCGCGCTGTTTTCACTTGCGCTCACTCGCCGGACCACGTACAAGACCCGGAGGACACGATTCTTTTTGTGAAGGGGGCAGGTTTAACTACGTTTTTCTTTGGTGATTTTCATGAATTTTTTCGGCAATGAAGGAATGTATATAATTTATTGAAACTTTGAGAACATTTCATACATATATTGAAATAAATATCGTAATTTTTTTTCGAAGTATTTCTTCGGAAAATATGAAAGATATTCGACGAACGTTTCAACGAGATCCGTATGTATCGATACATTGTCAATGTGAATGAGGTCTATGCACGTGTCTGTAAAAAAAAAACGAGTCAAAGACGCGAGGGACACTTATGAACGGTGACGATCGTCTGGCGGTGTTAACGCGCCAGACGAGGTCGTTTATATTCCATTGGTTTGTTCGTACATATACGTGGGGGCATGTAGATACTCGACAATAAGACTCGATGCTATTATCGTATCGCGTATTATTCTATTGTAGTATCGGATAGTGCATATTCGAAGACGGATAAACAGTGCCGTAAGATATATACGGGCACTGTTTATTCTTCGTCGTAAAGCAGCTTAGCGGGTTATACGCAGTTGGAAATTTCAAATAATTGATTTTTTTTATTGCATTTTCGGAATGTACATATATTTGAGTATATTCTCGGAAAATATCAAATCGATCCGGCAAATATTCTTGGAGATACATGAATATTTGTAAGGACGCCTCGGAGCGTTACAAAGTAGGCGGCCTAAACTTTGAAAGCGGTTTTTCTCAAAACGGTGTTTTCAAAGTCGGCGAGCACGATTTCTCGAAAAACGGCTGAACCGATCGGTCTGCAATTTTGACAAAACCGTCTCAGATATATTCTTCAGTTATTGCTCGAAGTAATAAGATTTCCGATAATTCTTTCGATTTTTTTTTAAATACAATGAAAAAATTTTCGTCGAAAATTGGAATTTTTTCTTTTTCGAGCCGCCATTTTGTCAATAATCAAAATTTTGACTATTCCTTAGTTCAATACCTAGATTCATCTATCCACTAATAGAATCTTTTTGGTTTTTTCGTTTTGGATAATCCAAACCGGAAATATCGTGCACACCGCCAAACAACTTTTTTTAGAGGAGCTCCCGGAGATCGGCTATAGCAGCTATAAAAATCATTATTTTTACAAATCAAAAATATGAAAATAAAGTCAAAAGTTACAACAATACGTATATAAATTTTTACGTCAATAAATTAAAATGTTTTTCCAGGAAAAATTAATGAACAATCGCCTTTTTTCGGTCTCCTGATTGCGTCTAACTCCTTAAAGTTTCTGATCACATTTATTGCTATAACTTTGTAACGGAGTGGAATTTTCTTAAAAGTTTTTTTTTAAAAGTTCTTAAAAGTATAAAGAATAAAAATCTGTAAGGAAAAAATTCGATTTTTTGAAAATTTCACGGGTATGCGAGCCCTTGAAAGAGCCAATAATGGGGAAGAAAATTGTTTCCTCTTTTTTGTTTTCATCACATTTAAAAACTTATATCCGATTGAAAATGTTCTGCTGTTCACGAAATATGAATATATATACATTTTTTTTGATTTTATGTAAAAATCCGAGAGCAAAAGATAGCGGGGAAACGTTATTAACGATGCTACGAGAAAAAAAAATCGTTCAAGTAGACGTTGAAGTTGAACGTTTTGAATGCACGTCTTTAAACTCGCCGATCGATCGCCGACGCTTTACTCTTGAAATAGTCGATAGCCCGGTATATAACGATGCCTCACCTACTACTTTGTATTCCGCTCGGTAACTATACCATCTCGTTAGTTGCTTCTCTCTTGTCTCCCCGCGTCCCTTCGTGCGCTTTCCCTAATCGAACACCGAACGAGGAATAACTACGAAATTCGTTTGGCAATCTCCTGCTACTCCTCGACATTACGACGAGTCTCGCAGAATTTCTTCTCTCGGTTAGTTCGACACGATGAAGTAATTGAGACTTATAAAAAATTGTTGCTGATTTTTTGTTGAAATTTGTGATTTAAAAAAAATCCTCCAACGTTCGTGTGACAAATTCTTACCGCGAACGACCATGGTCCATCCCCCGATTCTTCTTTCTTCTCTCGTTCGGCAAACCTCTTACAATCCCCTCCATCGACTTTGCATCCCTCGGTGAATTTGCTGTCTTTCTTTTATACCTCCTCCGCTTCGAATCTACCGTTTTCTGGGTTAATGATTTCCGCCTCGTGCCTCGAGTGGGATTCGAGTGTGAATTTGACGTGGGAGAAAGAAAGATCCGAGACTGCATTTTTTTTTCTTCACAGACTCGAAATTATAACCGTCCGGTTGGTTGTAATGTGCCCAGTGGAAAGTATAAAGGGGAGGAATGATTTTCATGAATTTTTTTATAGTATAAAAAATGAATATAATTTATTGAAACTTTGAGAATATTTTATACATATATTTAAGTATATACTATAAAATTTTTGCAGAATTTTCTTGAAAAAACACCGGGGATATTAGCGACCCCATATCGCAGGTCACAATCAGACTCAGCATTTTGCGTACATTCTGGAAGCCGCAATTTTCATCTGAAATCAAAGGAGGTTGGAATTTACTTTTATCATATGTCTCTCTTCTATATGAACCTAAATGCTATAAAAGAAAATAGAAAATTGAATTTTTTACAGGGCCAAAACAAAAAAGCATGATTTTTTGCCATTTTTTACAACTTTATTTGCAAAAAAAAAATTATTTTAAATAACGATAATATTCCGATTTTAGGTTCATATAGAGCGCGATACTATGAAGAAAGTAACTGCCAATTTTCAAAACGATTGGTTGAAAACTTTTCGAACTAGCGTGTACGCAAGTTAAAAAAAAGTCGTTTTCAGAAAAACGCGTTTGAAAAAATAGCGCGCTCGGGGCCTGAAGGAGAGCTACTCACTTTAATGGCTTATAACAATAGAACGAGTCGGAATTTTCATTAAAAATTTTGGGAACATATTTTTCAAGAGTTTTACTAACAATTTATGAAATAAAAAAAAACGATTTTTTGAACCGTCTAACCCTATTTTCCCCCTTAAGGTAGTCGGAACTTAAGCCGAGTAGCCTGGTAACTTAAGCCGATTTTCATGTCTTTTTTGAAGGGCGTTTTTTTGTAGGAAAATAAAAATGAATCGTTTTGGATATTTAGGATGTTTTTATTTACATATTAAAGATACAAAAAAAAATTTGTTTGAAAACATTTAATAGTTTATTATTATTAATATTATTATTATTGATCGAAGTTGGCACCTTGAAAAAAAGCGCGTGGGTGGCCCCGGTGATTTTGGCTCTTGATGTTAACTGAAATCAAAAATTCTTGATAATTCTTAATCTATAGACATGTCATTCTGGTCGGAACTACTGACGTTAAATTTCATGGATAAATAACAAAATGGCGGACTTTGGAAAAAAAAACTTTTTTTCCAAAGTCCGCCATTTTGTTATTTATCCATGAAATTTAACTTTTGGAAAAAAACTGTTTTTTTCCAAAGTCCGCCATTTTGTTATTCATCCATGAAATTTAACTTCAGTAGTTCCGACCAGAATGACGTGTCTATAGATTAAGAATTATCAAGAATTTTTGATTTCAGATAACATCAAGAGCCAAAATCACCGGGGCTACCCATGCGCTTTTTTTTCACGGTGCCAAATTCGATCAATAATAATAATAATAATAAACTATTAAATTTGTTCAAACATTTTTTTTTTGTATCTTTAATATGTAAATAAAAACATCCTAAATATCCAAAACGATTCATTTTTATTTTCCTACAAAAAAACGCCCTCCAAAAAAGACATGAAAATCGGCTTAAGTTACCAGACTACTACCTCAAGACGCTCGTTTGTCGCGTGAAAAATTCGTGAGTAAATGGGAAACTCAATAATTTAAAAATCGATCAGTGGAAAAATCAATGTCAACGCGTCTCCCAATAATTTACGATAATTCTCTCACCGACGATTCATCATGTTTTTTTTAAACAGTTATTACTATAGAATAGAACGATAACTTTGGGAATAATTAATTAATTATTTTTGCATTTACAGTCGTAATTTCATGCAAATTTATTAAATCCTTAAATTTAAATGTACTTTGCAAAACTATTTTTGACTGTAATGACGGTCGTAACGCGAAAACAAGAATATCAAAGTTTTTAGTTTCTTGCGCAATGTAAAATTGTATTACCTTGCTCGAAACCGAATTTGCAAAAGTTTAAAAAGGCACTAAAACCCCTTTTACGCAATGAAAAGAGGGAGGGATGGAGAGAGACGGGAATTAAGGGAAGGAGAAATAACGTCGGGTTTCCGTGGGATATTGCTCGGAGGATTAACCGGAAAGTAACGGGAGAGAGAGAGAGAGAGAGAAAGAGAAAGAGACTTGGAAACTTTAATGCCCGAGGCGGATCCAGATTGCTCTCGATTATTTTCAAGTAATTTTCTCAACATCGATAGAGAGCTATGCTGGAAGGTCGAACACGGCTTCTCCGGCAATTGCGTACGCCGGTGGTTTACTTTTATAGAAAAAAAAGATTATATATAACAGGGCATTACATACCAAAAAGCCAAATTCTCTCGTTCCAAAGCTTCAAATTTTCGTTCATAATATTTTCACCGATTGTACGCAATCCGCAAAGCAGTCGTTTTTTTTTTTATGAATTTTTGAAAGGCCAAAAGAAAAAAGTAAATTTTTGTCGAAACTTTTTTACGATTAGGGATAGGAGAATATTCACATTGATAAATATATAAAAAATTGGAAGAGAAACTCTGATTTTTTGAATATACTTGTTCAGATAAAAAAATATCGATGAGTCCATCCCTTAATAATGAAGAAAATTGACTATTTAATAGACCATTAATTGAAACAAATGAATAAGAAATTTTAATGATGATTGACGATTATTTCCGTTCTTCGGTTACATCTGTTTCGTACATTCGATCAATCACTTCCCCCGCATTCGCCGGATATACGGTTATTTGTTTGCTCAGTAGGTTCTGCGGTATATTTGCTCGTGCCTCGTGTTCCCTCCTCGCGCGGTACTCACCGAGTACCGGAATGTCTGTGGCTCTGCATAGCTCGTAATACCTATACATAAACGTGCTCGTTAATATCGTCCTATGTGCATACATTACGCGCGGTTTATTCACATAGACGGTCGACGATATAGTAAGACTCGGAAACACATGTGTCAAGTTCGTCCGCGATCCCTAGTTTCATCACACGTTCCAATAATTACTATATGCGCAAGCATCTGACCGGTATAAACTGCTCCCTGGCCTCGGGGCTTCCCCTGGGAAGAATATTTCAAGGCAATTATGATGGATTACAGGGTCAGTAGGCGGATGCGGCGAAACGCATCGACTCGAATGACTGAGTCGTTATTTGTCGTACGAGTTAGGACAATCGTGCGAGCAGAGTGCGAATGCAATTTTTTTTTTCTTTTCTAGACATCTCGTGGATATTAGCTTTTGTTTTCTCGTAGAGAAAGCCTTCTTGTGATGAAAAAAAAAAACCGTCTTTTCCCTGTCAATGCCTTTGATGTTCCGAAGCCTCGAAGATTCGCATTTAGAAAAAAATGTTCGGATGTGCAGGGGTTAAAAATTGAAACCGCTGTCACTTCGAATTGGTTTGAGCTTTAGGGCTGAAATTTGGCACGTGGGTTAATTGGTATTGGCCCTTCGTTCAATATCACTTTTGTGACAATTGACAAATTATTTTGGATTTTATTAAATTTTGAACATTTTCAATAAAGTTTGAACATAACTCAGGCATTTTTTTCGAGCTATCGCGATGGAACTTTCTACATAAATAAATCATCAATTCAACAAAATATCAGTTATAATGCCCAAAAATGTTTTGTACAATGGACTTGTCACGCTTTGCATAAATTTCAATAAATTCCGACGCTATTTAACCCTAGCACAGAATAAACTACCAACTACAACCCAAATTTCCAATTTACGACAGCTTCCCGAAAACCCTGCGTTGTACTCCCGTGCGGCGTTACAATTATCCCAAGGTGATTAATTAACTCTCTATCTCTCTCTCACACACACACACGCACACAATATCCCTCTCTCGCAAATCGCGCTCCCACCCATTCTTGGACCGAGCTCGCTCGCACGTCCGGTGGTAATTCAATTTGCCCGAGGTTCTCCTCGGTTATACACGCTTCCAATCCACCGGAGCCACGTAAGCCGTGTTTATATCGGTCCCCGCGTTCTCTAACACGGTCTATGGCCCCTGACTATCTGGAACAAAATGCACCACATATATACGCAAACACGACACTTAAAAACGTCTTTAATCGTTTTTTGGACGTACCGACATTGAGGTAGTAGTCTGGTAACTTAAGCCGATTTTCATGTGTTTTTGGAGGGCGTTTTTTTGTAGGAAAATAAAAATGAATCGTTTTGGATATTTAGGATGTTTTTATTTACATATTAAAGATACAAAAAAAACATTTTTTGAAAAAATTCAATAGTTTTTATTGTTATTATTATTGATCAAAGTTGGCACCTCGAAAAAAAAGCGCGTGGGTGGCCCCGGTGATTTTGGCTCTTGATGTTATCTGAAATCAAAAATTCTTGATTATTCTTAATCTATAGACATGTCATTCTGGTCGGAACTACTGAAGTTGAATTTCATGGATAAATAACAAAATGGCGGACTTTGGAAAAAAAAAAAATTTCGAGGTGCCAACTTCGATCAATAATAATAATAATAAACTATTAAATTTTTTCAAAATTTTTTTTTTTTGTATCTTCAATATGTAAATAAAAACATCCTAAATATCCAAAACGATTCATTTTTATTCTCATACAAAAGAACGCCCTCCAAAAAAGACATGAAAATCGGCTTAAATTACCAGACTACTATCACGACGACTGTGTGCATGATTCCAGACGTTCCAATCATCCGAGGCAAAAAAACCAAATAGATTATTGATCATTACAAATATGGCTATCGCGTGAACTTCTAAAATTTCGAAGAAAAAAATTTATACCACTTTTTATGGTTGTTCAATGATTTTTTTTTAAATTCGAAAATTCGTAGACACCGTTTAAAAGGTCGCCATTTCATGAATTTTTTTTTCTTCAAAATTTTAGAAGTTCACGCGATAGCCACACTTGTACCGATCAATAATCTCTTGGGTATTTTCGTTTCACATAAGTAGAACGTCTGGAATCGTGCACTCAGTCGCCGTGGAATCATCGCGACTTGAAACCGCCGTAGCACTCTCAATTTATTTTTATTGTACTCGTTAAAATTTCCCGAGTACCTGCAAGTATTAATAAATGAGTGGAAAAAAAGATCGATATTGAAATATTTAATAGTAACGATAATTTTTTTTTAACCTCGAAAAAAATCTTCGTTCAAACTAGACCCACTGGCTTAAGGTAGTCTGGTAACTTAAGCCGATTTTCATGTCTTTTTTGGAGGGCGTTTTTTTGTAGGATAATTAAAATGAATCGTTTTGGATATTTAGGATGTTTTTATTGACATATTAAAGATACAAAAAAAAATTTGTTTGAAAAAATTTAATAGTTTGTTATTATTATTATTATTGATCGAAGTTGGCACCTCGAAAAAAAAAGCGCGTGGGTGGCCCCGGTGATTTTGGCTGTTGATGTTATCTGAAATCAAAAATCGCGCTTTTTTTTCGAGGTGCCAACTTCGATCAATAATAACAATAATAATGAACTATTAAATTTTGTCAAAAAATTTTTTTTCTGTATCTTTAATATGTAAATAAAAACATCCTAAATATCCAAAACGATTCATTTTTATTTTCCTGCAAAAAAAACGCCCTCCAAAAAAGACATGAAAATCGGCTTAAGTTACCAGACTACTTAATCACCCGAAATGTGCGAATTTTTATTGATTTTTTAAAATCGAACAGAAACGGAATTTCACGCGTGATTCTGTCAATTTATTGTTCTTCTATTTTCATTAGTGCTCATCGGGCAACGCCTCGACGCCTCATTGCCTCGTTAATCCCTACTACCCTATCGATCCCGGCTCATTACGATATTATTTTCACCGTTGCAACCCGTGTCCCCCCCCCGCCGCGAATTCTCTTTTTATGCCATTCACGTACACGAGACGATTTCCTGTCGCGCGTCGTCGTCGTCGTTGCGGCAATCCAATCGATTCTGTATCCGACAAACAGACGGACATTACGATCGGAGCTTTCTCGGCTTTTATATAGCACAGACAAATGCGCATTCAAACGCGAATCGTCCGGTTATCCAAATGCGGCGAATCGTACATTTTTTTCTTTCCTCTTCTTTTTACTTTTCCTAACGACGATCATTCTCACTATTTCTCTTCGTCCTCAGTCTATTTTATAACTACAACGACAACAAAAATCGCTGTTTGTACGGTGGGTTTTCGTGGGCGATGACTGGTATTCAACGGTATTTCCAAAAATTAATATTCAATCATTTCAATAATTCAATACTTCATTTTTCATTAATTTAATTTTAAAATATTGAAGCGAAATTAAAGTTCCGCAAAAAAATAAAATATTCTTTTGCAATTTTTATTTTCTGGTTGGTTAGAAAAAAAAAAAAAAAAACAAAAAAATTTACAAAAGAATTGAAGATTTTACGTGGATGAAATGGTGATTTATAAAATGATGGGTCAAGCTCTCACGGAACGTCACGTACGAGGTCTGTTCAAAAAGTATCGCCAATTTTGAATTTCCGCGGGCTACGTACCCACGTAGAAAAATTGTAACGGCCGAGCGTTGGGCCAATACTGGTTGCCGTAGTGCCGGTACTGGCTGCCGGTATTGGGCCAGTACAGATTCGGTACAGGAGTGTAATAGCCGGCCGTTATACTGGCACCAACGGTCGGGCCAGTACCGGTTATTTAATTGGTCCGAAATTTGGCCCGGACTTTGGCTCTGACTTTGGACCAGACTTTGGGGAACTTCTGGCTTACTACGGTCGTACCAATACTGGTTATTTCATTGGGCCGGATCTTGGCAGACGATTTTACTGACGGTGCAAATTACATCTCAGCGAGAAATGGCAAATTAAATAGATATCGAATCGACGTCTTTTAGACACTTTTGTCATCCAGTGGACGCCGATCCAATGTCTATTCAAATTCTATTTCTCTCTGGGAGCAATTTATATTTCTTTTTACCACGTTACCAGATGTTTCTCAAGCGGCACACGTACGTCCAAATGATGTACTTTGGACGTAAGGACGTTCTTCGGATGTTTTTAGCACGTCCTCTGGATGTCTGTGTTGTCTGGGTTGTTTATGCATAAATGTTTGATAATTAAATGCACTTGATATATACTAAATACTCGGAGTAGTTTTTATTAATAAGAGACTAAGTACATATACAGGTCTAAAATACGTACTTAAATGTTTATAGAACGGTGTTTATAATATATAAGCTATATGAAGCAAATATTACAATAAAAAATATTGTATCAATCGTGCAATTTCAAGTTCGGGGCAAATTATAATTCGACAATTTGGTTGTTTGCAAAATAATGGACTTTTGATCGGAATAACCTAGTCTACAATTACATTACAGAACGCAACTGTTAAGGCCTTACATACGTCCAGCGGTACCGAAAACGTACCAAAAGAAAAACTGTTTTTAGGAGGGATAGAAATAGAAATTGATAAAAAAAATTCTTACACATTGTTTATTACTGTGTGAAGTTTGTAAAAAAATGTATTTCAATTTTTTTTTTCTAAAATTACAGCATGAAAAATCACATTTTTTGAAGCACTGTAAAAAAAAAGTTGCTCCACGGTCGGCAGTATTTCTTCCTCAAATGTTGACGGATCTGCAAAATTTAAAGAAATTCTTGTAAAATAAGGTAGTAGTTATAGTCTGTCGAGCCGGATTTTTGAAATTCGAAAAATTAAACAATTTACGGTAATTTAAAAAAAAATGTTAAGTTTGTGTCAAAAAAGTCACACTTTAATTGTTTTTTTTTAATTTTCTAATTATAATTTAAAAAATCCGGCTCGACAGACTATAGGAAAAACAATTCCGAATATTTAAAAAAAAAAAAATCATCAAAAAATATTAAAAACCGTACGAGTTATCATGCCGACCGTGTCAGAAAAAGTAGTTTTGAGAAAAACGCGTTTAAAGTTTCAAGCGCGTTTCGCTCGAAGTCGCGCGCGGCTGGAGCAAGAACTTTATGAATTTTTAAAATTCATTTAGTTAACTTACGTCTAATCTCCCATTCCAGCTTCATATTGTACGCCTTCCTTGTCAGTAAAAAATTGTTGTTGTTTATTTTTTTCTAATCGACGAATTGTTCTGGCCTCTTTTGTTGCTTTGGTAGCGTTGATTCGAGCGTGTTTCACATTATCAGGCAGTCACATTATCTAAAATAACTTTTGAACTATGGGGAATTTTTACAATCAGCTTACACAGAAATACGCCTAAGACTATAAGGAATAATAATCTGTAAACAAAAAAAAATCGATTTTTTGAAAATTCTCGACGTATCTAAGGCCTTAAAGTGAAATACTAACAGTATTGACATTTTCTATAGCCCAGTACTAAGCCTGTATCGAAGCCAGACCTTGGCCGTAATTTATAGCCTATTTTGGCCCAGATCCGGTTATTATACCGGGCCCATAATGCGGCCAGATTGACAACCAGTACTGGCACAAGACGATATTTTATACTGACCCAAAGCTTGGCCAGATTGTCAGCCATTACTGAGACAATACTGGCTGCCAAAGTTTGGCCGCCCAATACTGGCACAAAGCTTGGCCAGTAGAATTCAACCGGTACTGGCATAAGACTGTATTTTATACTGGCCCGTAGTATCGCCCGCAGTATGGCCCATAGTATGGCCAGATAGTCAGCCAGTACGGGGCCATTACTGGCGGCCAAAGTTTCACCGCCAATATTGGCCCAAAGCTTGGCCAGTAGAATTGTACTGGCAATTTCTTTGTGGGTATATTCGATTTTCGATTTTTTTTTGTGGCGTTAGGTTGGTACTCGTGTCCCTCACTTATGCTGAAAAAATTGGCCATTTTGAATGTTTAGTTAATTGTTGACAGCTGTTTTGGTTAGACGTGTTTTGGCTTGTCTTCGATTTTTGCCTATTCCAAGAAAATGGATCGAAGAATCCGTATGAAATTTTGTGTGATAAAGAAAATTAAGTGCGCGGACGCATTCCGAATGTTGACTGTGGCATATGGTGAAACTACCTTGGACCAAAGCAACGCAAAAAAAAAAATATATTCTCAATCTGTATGAGTATTCTGAGCACTGGTAGCAGAATTGGTACTTAAAAAAAATTTTTATTGAGTCGAACAATAATTTTGCCATTTTATAACTCGTCGAATAATGAAATATCATTCATGAAAGTTCAACAGGCCGGCATTTTGTCAAAAAATTTTTTTCAATTACCAATTCTGCTACCAGTGCTCAGAATACTCATACAGATTGAGAATATATATATATTTATTTTTTCAGATGCATACAACATCGTCCAGAGTGGGCGCCGATTTCGGCGCACCATGTTGCAACAAGGCAAAAAACTACATGAAAATATTTAGAATAATTTTTTTTTTTAATGTACAAGTATTCTCTAAGGATCAATAAATGCACGTGTAAATTTTCATCAAGACAATTTCAACGGTTTAAACGTTATTGCACATTAGAAATGACGTCAAAAATCTCGCTCTAGACTAGACTACGACCTTGACTAAACATTCAAAATAGCCGATTTTTTCAGCATAAGTGAGGGACACGAGTACCAACCTAACGGCAGAAAAAAAACGAAAATCGAATATACGTAGCCCGCGGAAATTCAAAATTCGCGATACTTTTTGAACACACCTCGTACATCTGTCTTTCTATTCCGCTGACTATCGAACAATATTTCTTCTCCCGGCAAGGGAAAACCGAACGTTTCTTAATTGGAGAGTGGCGAAACGCCTCGAGGGCATTCACTTCTTTTATACACAGATAAAGTGTCTCTTGCTCCCTCTTGTCAAATGCTCACGGCAGTTTAACAAGCTCACACGGTTCTATAGTGGACAATAAAAGATTTATCGCTCGTACAAAATGATTTGCAATCACGTAATCATTTTTCTTTATTTTTTTTCTTTACGAAAGGTTAAAAATAATATCAATGTTCTAAATAGCTAATCGAAACAAGAATTATCGACGTTTTCCATGTCTCTTCGTTTCAAAGATTTTCCTGGACTCTATTCTCCGTCAAATATTTTTCTTTGTTTAAAAGAAAAATCGTAAAAAATGTCCTTCAACCCTTTTGCACGTAAATGGTGGGAAAATTTGAATTAATTCAGTGAAGGATTATCATGGATAGATAAATTTTAATGTGTCAAGCGACATTTTTATTTTGCGATAAAATAAATATTCTATGCTTCTCGTTGCTGGTCGGCATTTCTTGTTTTTATTTAAACCCTATTTTCGTACGTTTCCTTGGGTATTTCGTTGTGCATGCCTCGTTTGTTCAATCCAGCATGGAGCGAAAGTATCCGGGTCAAACGAAATGGTTGCACGATCTCTCGCTTCGCGTGACTCTCTTCATACGTTTATATATATTTTACGAGGCTAAAACAAATGTGTTGGCAATCAAGTCACATAGTATATTTAAAATAAATAGTGTATATCGAACGTAGGTGATGAAACTTCCCCCATCTCGCAAGCTCCTCACGCCCTCGATTAATTACTTATTTTAATAAAATGTTCATTCGAGTCAGGTATTTAACGGGTCACGCCACTCTAGAGGACGAAAAAAATTGGCTTTTTTGGGATTTTTTTTCAGAAAAACTACGACACAAATCGAGACTACAAAATAGGGTGTTTGTCACACATATCAGTGACTGTATACAATAATTTTTTTTTAAGCGATTGATTTTAAAATGGCGGCTGTGCAGCGTTTTTACGATGACGTCTCCGTTTTTGTTGGCCGAAAACATAACTCAGACAATTTTCGACCGATTCACTTGAAATTTTCAATATATCTTTGAAAATACATTGTCTATGGAAGTGCGTAGGATTCTTTTTTTTATATTGCACAGTTCATTTGTTATTAACAATTTTATGACGATTTTTTAAGCAAATTTTTCAACTCTTCACTTTGGAAGTGCGCCATTTCGCCAAAAATTCATATATCGAAAAAATCCTACGCACTTCCATAGACAATGTATTTTCAAAGATATATGCAAAAGTTCAAGTGAATCGGTGGAAAATTGTCTGAGTTATGTTTCCGGCCAATAAAAACGGCGACGTCATCGGAAAAACGCTGCACAGCCGCCATTTTGAAATTAATTGCTTCAAAAAAATTATTCTATACAGTCACTGATACGTATGATAAACACTCTATTTTGTAATCTCGATTTATTTTGTAGTTTTTCCGAAAAAAAATCCCCAAAAAAGTCGATTTTTTCGTCCTCTAGAGTGGCCTCAACCCTTAGACAAATAAAAAGTAGAATCCCCATTAAGGGAGGCAATAGGGTTAGGACAGCGTTTTCTCAATGATTTTCATGAATTTTTTTATAGTATAAAAAATGAATATAATTTATCGAAACTTTGAGAATATTTTATACATATATTTAAGTATGTACTATAAAATTTTTGAAGAATTTCCTTGAAAAACACCGCAGATATTAGCGACCCCATACTGCAGGTCACAATCAGACTCAGCATTTTGCGTACATTCTGGAAGCTGCAATTTTCATCTGAAATCGAACGAGGCTGGAATTTACTTTTATTATATGTCTCTCTTCTATATGAACCGAAATGCTATCAAAAAAATAGAAAATTGAATATTTTATAGGGGTCAAAACAAAAAACCATAATTTTTTGCCACTCTATACAACTTTATTTGCAAAAAAAAAATTATTTAAAATAATGATAATATTCCGATTTTAGGTTCATATAGAGCGCAATACTATGAAGAAAGTAACTGCCAATTTTCAAAACGATTCGTTGAAAACTTTTCAAACTAGCGTGTACGCAAGTTAAAAAAAAAGTCGTTTTCAGAAAAACGCGTTTGAAAAAATAGTACGAAGAAAAACAAGCAATATGGGGTCGCTAATATTTTATAGTATATACTTGAATATATGTATACAAATTTTATAGAATATACTTAAATATATGTATGAAATATTCTCAAAGTTTCAATAAATTATATTCGTTTTTTATGCTATAAAAAAATTCATGAAAATCATTGAGAAAACGCTGTCCTAACCCTATTTCCTCCTTTAATGGCTTATAACAATAGAACGAGTCGGAATTTTCATTTAAAATTTTGGGAACATATTTTTCAATAGTTTTACTAACAATTTATGAAATAAAAAATCGATTTTTTGAAACGGCTAACCCTGTTTCTCCCCTTAAAGAGTTGAAATGTTAAAAATGAACGGCAAGTAATCAAAAAATGGGTCGATTCTATAAAAAAAAACAGTTAAATAAAATCTATAAATTAACCAGGTTAACTACCACCCCCTCTGCCATTTCACTCACGCCTTTCCGTGGGGATGTGCCATAGAAGTCTACTGAAAATGCTGTACAAAAATATGGCGTGCACTCTGCAAATATCGTTTTAATCATCGTTGAAGATGTTTTATTACAGCAACAATATAATAAATAAAAATCGGGAGAACATGAACGTTGTTTGGTCCCGGAGGGGCCATGAGATTTTCCAGCCCCACGCGTAAGATGAAAAACGCATTGACATTGAAAATTGAAAAAAAAAAAATTCCCATCGTCACAAAGTTTCCTCCGTTAGGAGGCGAAAAATCAGATTTTATTATTATAATCAACAGTCGTTAAGTAGAACAGTTGTAATTATTCATAATTAATTATATTATTATTCGTTCGTATACCGAAAATTGTTTAATCAAGTAAATAACTCCGCTGGGAATTGATCGTTATTATTTTCACTCTCCTGTTCGTTAATAATAACGAGCGTGTCAATGCAACGAAAAGTTTATAATCGAGAGTGGGAAAATGGGAAATTCAAAGGCGTTAAAAAGCATTTCGCTCGTTGTACATTTGCTCTTTGCTTTGGAATAAGTTCGTCGCCATCAACAGGCGGAGTCGTAAACCTCGTTCCAAGTTTGAGCTTCCAGTGTGTTTTGCGCTAATTGCCCAAGAAAGTTTATTGTCCGAGCTCGTCTAGCCATTATCGTCCTATGTATTTTGCAACAAAGTTTGTTCTCCCGAGCGCGCGCCCGTCCAACAAGATAAACGGGACTCTTCGTTGACATATGACTCATTTATGGATATATATCGCTTCAGCTCTGCAAACTTGAACTATATTTTAATACAGTCGAGCGACAGTTATTTCACAGTAGTCGGGACTGTGCAAATCTTCACTTATTTCAAGAAATACAGGCTCCTCGCACTCGGTACTGACTTTTCTTTTATAGAGTCATAGTCCCGCTGCACGCGCTGAAAACCGGGTAAATTTGAAAAATTATTATAATGATTATATGGTGAAAAAATAATTAAATTGTTGATTTCACATTTTTTCTTAACTCTTCAACTATAGGGAAAAAAATTCAAACAATTTTTTTTACAAATATTAACATTAGTTTTTGGGGGTATAAATGGAGTACTGATGAAAAACCATGGCGCCTCCTTGTCGACGTCATAACTTCACAAAAAATTATCAAATCTTCAAAAATATCAATGAATCTTGTAAAATACTGTAGCAGTAATAGTCTGACGGAGGGATTTTTTTTCCTTTTCAAAAATAAAGAAATTACAGTATTTCAAACTTTAGTATGCAATTAAAAAAAAAAATAGTGTTTAATGATTTATAAAAAATTGTTCAACGAAAAAATTAAAAAAAAACCTCTCGTCAGATTATAGAAAAAATAATTATCAAGATTTAAAAACAAAAAATATTTAAAAAACATTGAAAATTTACTGAGTTATCGTGCTGAACTAAATTGTTGATTTCACATTTTTTCTTAACTCTTCAACTGTAGGAAAAAAAAAAAAAAAAATTTTTTTTCACAAATATTAACATTAGTTTTTGGGGGTATAAATGGAGTACTGATGAAAAACCATGACGCCTCCTTGTCGACGTCATACGTTCACAAAAAATTATCAAATTTCCAAAAATATCAAAGAATCTTGTAAAATACTGTAGCAGTAATAGTCTGACGGAGGGATTTTTTTTCCTTTTCAAAAATAAAGAAATTACAGTATTTCAAACTTTAGTATGCAATTAAAAAAAAAAATAGTGTTTAATGATTTATAAAAAATTGTTCAACGAAAAAATAAAAAAAAACCTCTCGTCAGACTATAGAAAAAATAATTATCAAGATTTAAAAACAAAAAATATTTAAAAAATATTGAAAATTTACTGAGTTATCGTGCTGAACTAAATTGTTGATTTCACATTTTTTCTTAACTCTTCAACTGTAAGAAAAAAAATTAAAAATGTTTTTTTCACAAATATTAACATTAGTTTTTGGGGGTATAAATGGAGTACTGATGAAAAACCATGGCGCCTCCTTGTCGACGTCATAAGTTCACAAAAAATTATCAAATTTCCAAAAATATCAAAGAATCTTGTAAAATACTGTAGCAGTAATAGTCTGACGGGGGGATTTTTTTTTCTTTTTAAAAATAAAGAAATTACAGTATTTCAAACTTTAGTATGCAATTAAAAAAAAAATAGTGTTTAATAATTTATAAAAAATTGTGCAACGAAAAAATTTAAAAAAAACCTCTCGTCAGACTATAGAGAAAATAATTATCAAGATTTAAAAACAAAAAATAGTTAAAAAATATTGAAAATTGACTGAGTTACCGTGCTGAAACTGTCTGTGAAAACGTAGTTTCGAGAAAAACGCGTTTGAGAAATAGGCGACGCGCGAAAATGATGAAATAATTGGCGTTCAACTGGATAAAGAGAGAGTAGTGAAAATTAAAGAAAAAATATAAATACAAAAATGTATAAAAAGCAGTAATTATCCGAACGATACACGAAGCAACGAGAATATAATCGGGGGCCAAGTTTTTTTTTTTAATCTCCACGAAGGAGGAACGCGTATAATCAAAACTGCACACACAGATTAGTGTCTTGTGCACATATGTAGATGTACGTTAAATTGGACGGAGCAAGGGAGCACGTAATGAGGTGGACCAAACGACTCTCCCGGGTCGCCGGTGGTAATTTTTCCGACTTTTTTTCCCACCCATATTTCACCACTTTTTATCCCTCCAACTCTTGGCAGTGGCGTCGTTCGCTGGAAGCTGCTGCTTCTCGCATCATTTTCCTTTATTAAGGTAGCAGTCTGGTAACTTAAGCCGATTTTCATGTCTCTTTTAGAGGGCGTTTTTTTGTAGGAAAATAAAAATGAATCGTTTTGGATATTTAGGATGTTTTTATGTTTACGTCCAACAAAAAACGGTGACGTCATCGCAAAAACGCTGCACAGCCGCCATTTTTAAATGAATCGCTTCAAAAAAATTATCGTATACAGTCACTGATACGTATGATAAATACTCTATTTTGTAATCTCCATTTATTTCGTAGTTTTTCTGAAAAAAAATCCCCAAAAAACCCTATTTTTTCGGCCTTCAGACTGGCCGGTTAAAAAGAATCTTGTAACGAGAATGATCATTTTTATACGTTTCTCTTCTTTTTCTTCCTTCTGTAAATTACGATTACGCGCGTTAACTGATAGAATTATTAACAACCACATCGTTACAAAAGTTTCGTTCAACGTGCAACTTTTGTTGCATTATTTATGAGGCGAAACGCGCCTCGGAGAAACACTTGACGAGACGCTCTCTCGTAACTTTTCTCCCGGGAATGTCGAGAATACGGAAGTGGGATCCTGATGGTCGGAGAGTAATTCGAAGAATTTCCACGCCACGTTCTCAGATCTCTAGAGCTAAATGATATCGTAAAGGAGAAAATATTCATACTACTCTCAATTACTTTTTATTTTAATAATATTATTTTCAATTATTAACATTTATTATAAATTTTCGCTCGAATTTTCCTCTGTTCTAGATATCAAAAATGGGCTGTTTCGGGAGCAAGGACAAGCTGAGCAAGGAGGACATGGACTTTTTGAAATCGCACACGCGTTACGACGAGGTGACCATTAAGGACTGGTACAAAGGCTTCAAAGTACGTTGACAATCTATTAATGGAAAATTAACAAAAAAAGACAACAAATGTAAAATATAAGTAACGCGGGTATAACGAGTAATGTGCCTGTGTACTACGTTTAACTGACATAATAATTAGCGAGCGATGACAGAGCAACGGAGTTTACGAGTCCGTCGCGTGGTTAAAAAAAATTAATTACGAGAGTATAATCACGAAAGTTTCTTCGTCTCGGATTTACTTTTACCGGTCCGGGCTTATCCCAACGGGTCTTTTCATTCTCTTTTTCTCTTCTCCGTTTCTTCCCTCGTTCAAGAATGCCCGGGGTGCAATGTGGCATAGGAAAAAATGTGTAGCTCGTGAAACCAACGCGCGGCTGAATTGAAACTTCTTAAGTTTTTTCATAACTTTAACTTTATCGAATTATTAGATCATTAATTATCGAGACAACGAATGAAAGGGAACATTGAAAGTTGCAAAAGTAGCGTTGAATTAAGGGGTGCGAGATGCATATAGACCCCGTGAATTTTAGTTGATTCTCATTAATTTTTTTCTTTTTCAAGGGTCGAAATAGGGTTAGAACAGCGTTTTTTTTTTGAGTCATTTTCATGAATTTTTTTGACAAGAAAGGAATGTATATAATTTATTGAAACTTTGAGAACATTTTATACATATATTCAAATAAATATCGTAATTTTTTAAAAGTATTTCCTTCGTAAGTGTGGGCCGCCACCCCATCGGAGGTCACCATCAGACGTAGCTGTTCGCGTACATTCTGGAGGCCATAGTTTTCAACTGAAATCAATAGGGTTTCAAATTTCCTTTAAGGACATGTCTTTCTTCTATATGAACCTAACTTCCCCCCCAAAAATTGAAAATTGCATTTTTTAGAGGTGTTTAAACAATATAGCACGATTTTAAAAACTATGCTCTTTTGTTTAAACACCTGTGAAAAATGCAATTTTCAATTTTTCGTGGGGCAGTTAGGTTCATATAGAAGGAAGACATGTCCTTAAAGCAAATTTGAAACCCTATTGATTTCAGATGAAAACTGTGGCCTACAGAATGTACGCGAACAGCTACGTCTGATGGTGACCTCCGATGTGGTGGCGGCCCATATTTACGAAGAAGATAATTTTTTTAAATTACGATATTTATTTGAATATATGTATAAAATGTTCTCAAAGTTTCAATAAATTATATACATTCCTTTCTTGTCAAAAAAATTCATGAAAATGACTAAAAAAAACGCTGTCCTAACCCTATTTCCTCGCTTAAAAAATAATTCATTCGATGCTTTTGAAACTTAGCGTATATTTCATTTATATTTTTAACTATTACATTTTTTTTATTAAGGTAGTAGTCTGGTAACTTAAGCCGATTTTCATGTCTTTTTGGTGGGCGTTTTTTTGTAGGAAAATAAAAATGGATCGTTTTGGATATTTAGGATGTTTTTATTTACATCTTAAAGATACGAAAAAAAATTTTTTTGAAAAAATTTAATAGTTCATTATTATTATTATTATTGATCGAAGTTGGCACCTCGAAAAAAACGCGCGTGGGTGGCCCCGGTGATTTTGGCTCTTGATGTTATCTGAAATAAAAAATTCTTGATAATTCTTAATCTATAGACATGTCGTTCTGGTCGGAACTAGCGAAGTTAAATTTCATGAATAAATAACAAAATGGCGGACTTTGGAAAAAAAAACGTCCTATTCCATTTTGTTATTTATCCATGAAATTTAACTTCAGTAGTTCCGACCAGAACGACATGTCTATAGATTAAGAATTATCAAGAGTTTTTAATTTCAGATAACATCAAGAGCCAAAATCACCGGGGCCACCCACGCGCTTTTTTTTCGAGGTGCCAACTTCGATCAATAATAATAATAATAATAAACTAAAAAATTTTTTCAAACTAATTTTTTTTTGTATCTTTAATATGTAAATAAAAATATCCTAAATATCCAAAACGATTCATTTTTATTTTCCTACAGAAAAACGCCCTCCAAAAAAGACATGAAAATCGGCTTAAGTTAGCAGACTACTACCTCAAGGAAGGGGTAAGGGTTTCAGCGTAAAAAAAAACACTTTTTTTGCGATTTTTTTTCTCAAATATGGATTGAGCAATTTTATTCGAACCTTTTGTACATTATTGAGCATACTTTTGACAATGTTGCGTAATTTTTTCATGCAGAAATATTGAAGCATAAGCCCGTAACAGAGCTTCCCCCGGAACGTCTTGGAAAAAAAAACAATTTGCAGTGTTCACTATAACTCGGCCGGAAATTATCTGAAAATGAAAAACCATGAAAATTTAGTCAAATTACAATCAAATCTTCCCCCCAACGTTCTCTGATAATTTTTTTTTTCATTAAAAAATTTTTGGCGGCCATCTAATGTGTGAACTGTTATTTTCCACGAAAAATTCCGCCATTTTGTGGGTGGGAAACACCCTTAATGTAAAAAAAAAAAATTTACCTAAACGTTGGGGGGAGGTATTTTATATGTAGAAAATGTGTACAAAGTTCGAAATGAATCGGTCAAGTAGTTTTTAAATGGCAGTGAACACGGACTTTGAAAAAGTACGTTTGAGAAAAACGCCTCTAAAGTTTATGAAGTAAAAAAGTGAAGAAAAAAAAATTTTTTTCCCAACTTACACAGAATCATCGATTCCAGCTCGTTTCTTCTTTTAAAATATTGTAGTGTGTAGCATCCACTATATACTATATACACAATAGCAATGAATAAACTGTGTACTTGTTCGACAGCTGCACTGCTAGCCCGACCGCCCGCAGCTGTTAGAGGTATAGCGTTAAAGGCCAGGAGATTAATAAGACAATAACTTCAAGAATATTGCTTAGATCGGTTTAAAATTTTAAGGACATATTCTTGAAATGTTAAACAATAAGATAAGACAAAAAAAATTCGATTTTTCGAAAGTGAAAACCCTTACCCCGCCCTTAACAATTAAAAATGATCGATTCACGCATTCTTCTCGAAACTATAATTATTCAAATCGCCGCGAGCGATAACTCAAAAAGTTTTTTTATCAATCTGGCCAGAAATTTTGCACACATCTTTTCAACGATATTACTTTCTATGCGAGCCTACTCGTTAGGTGTGCTTGTTTCGCCGTTGTATAAAAAATGTACGATATAATGATAAAAATCGCGTTTCCTCAATATAACCATAAATATGATATCGGGAACACGGTGAAAATTGTCGAGGGACGTAAACGTCGCGATAATAACAGCCACCGACACTCTCTCATCCACCAATTCAAAATATCCTATCCGCAACGGTGGACGGCGCGCCATCTATCGTGAAATATGAATTTTTAATCGACACCGTACCGTGTGTACAAACGCACCGAGGACAATAATAATAGCGTTCTGCATGGGGGAAAACCGCGTGGTTGCGTGACGATATTTTACCTCCGGGGGCGGCAAAACATAATGCCGATTGCCATTGCCGCGGTCCCTTGTCAACCTGTCGGTTTCCCGTCGTTTCATTGTCCTCCGAATCGAGGCGCAATTTCATCCGCGATTCACCATCCCCTCGACAGTTACATCAACGTTCCCCGACTGACAATTCACCGTTATCCACCGATTATTAGCGACGCCAGTTTTCTCGCCGCTAATTTTCCAACGTATCGTCCAACAAATGTTTATTACCGGTTTTGTTGTTCGTTCAATCAATGGAAAACTGGAGTAAAATAACCGGCTGCTCGAGAGCCCAATTATCAATTTTATTCGCCTGCTCTCTGTATCGTTTCGGAAAAATCGGTAAAGACTAAAATACAATCGGACACGCGATTCCCGACGGCATTAGGTAGGCGTTTTAATCTGATTCAACGCAAAAGTGTGCTCAACGTGTGGCTAGTGGAAATTTATCGATTACACGGTATTTTCGTTCGGCAATCGTTACGACCCTGATGTATTCATCCGCAATATGATTTTTTTTTTAACCGGTTATACTCAGTTGCAAGGCCAAAAAAACGCGTTTTTTTACGAATTTTTTCTGAAAAGGCATTTTTTTTGACAAATACAAGAAGTATTAATAAATGTAGTGGTAGCTTTTAACTTTATATCGGCATTTTTCATTTTCAAAAATATTGTTTTACACTGCTCCTATAGACGATCTCCTGGAGGTCCTCCAAAAAAAAGGTGTCTGACGGTGAGCACGATATCTCCGGTTTGGATTATTTAAAATGAATAAACCAAAAAGATTCCATTAGTGGATAGATAAATCTAGGTATTGAACTAAGGAATAGTCGAAATCTTGATTTTTCACAAAATGCCGGCTCGAAAAAGAAAAAATTCCAATTTTCGAGCAAAATTTTTGCGTTGAATTGTTTAAAAAAAATAGAAATAATTATCGGAAATCTTATTCCTTCGATCAATAGCTGAAGAATATATCTGAGAAGGTTGTGTTAAAATTGCAGACCGATCGGTTGAACCGTTTTTTGAAAAATCGTGCTCACCGACTTTGCAAACACCGTTTTGAGAAAAAACGCGTTCGAAGTTTAGGCCGCCTACTTTCGTAACGCTCCGAGCGTCCTTACAAATATGCATGTATCTCCAAGAATATTTACCGGATCGATATGAAATTTTCAGAGAATATACTCGAATATATGTGCATTCCGAGAATGCAATTAAAAAAAATCGATTTTTTGAAATTTCCAACTGCGTCCGCTTAAAGTTTCCGGTAGGTACAAAACCCAACTGGATGTTCCGGTCACATTTATCGCTATAACTTTGTAACGGAGTGGAATTTTCTTAAAAGTTTTATTTTTGAAAAATTCTTTAAAGTCCCAAAGGACAAAAATGTGCAAACAAATAATCGATTTTCTGGAAAATTTCAGGGGTACGTGAGCCCTTAAGTTAGTAGTCTGGTAACTTGAGCCGATTTTCATGTCTTTTTTTGGAGGCGTTTTTTTGTAGGAAAATAAAAATGAATCGTTTTGGATATTTAGGATATTTTTATTTGGATATTAAACATACAAAAAAAAAATTTTTTGAAAAAATTTAATAGTTTATTATTATTATTATTATTTATCGAAGTTGGCACCTCGAAAAAAAAGCGCGTGGGTGGCCCCGGTGATTTTGGCTCTTGATGTTATCTGAAATCCAAAATTCTTGATAATTCTCAATCTATAGACATGTCATTCTGGTCGGAACTACTGAAGTTAAATTTCATGGATAAATAACAAAATGGCGGACTTTGGAAAAAAAGTTCTTTCATTTTAGCAAAGAAGGGGTTGTAAAATAAAAAGTTAGGGGTGAAAAAATTTCTCGGTAGTTCCGACGAGAACTATAAGTGTGTAGAGCAGCCTGTTAAAATTTGAAAGCAATCGGTTCGTTAGAAAAAAAGTTAGGACCCGGGCTGACCAGAAAAACGCTGTTTTGAGAAAAACTTCGAGGCGCTCTCGAAAATCTCATTATAACTCCGGAAGTATTTCGAATTTCGGTCTGAAATTTTCACAGTATATTCTCAAGACATTGTCCCTTCGAATTAAGCAAAAAAAAATTTTTCGATTTTTTGAACCCAAGTTACCAGACTACTACCTTAAAGTTTAGCAAGTGCACGTCAAGAACGGTGAGTCGGATTTAAAAAAAAAAAAAAAAGCCAAAACATACCGGTTCGTTTTTTGATACTCTAAGTCAACGTTTCATTGAAATAATTTAAATATCATGGTGCAATAAATTATCTTGATTATTCCAAATAATTTCATCAGTGCATATAATTCGACGAACTCGTTCTTCTCGAGCGTTCACATATAATCAGCAGTTTCCGAAACAGTAGCACGAATATGTAGAGCCATTCTTATGGGTCAAGCGGTCTCAGGGAACGAGGGTATTCGCTCAGAAGTACAGGGCTAAGGAGCAGTGGAGAAAAAAAAAAACAAAGTTGGGGGAAAGTAGCGAAGAATCGCGAAGTGCATATGCAGTCTCCACTAAGAAGGGGATGCTGCATATTTCGTGATTCTTCGCTGTTTTCCCAACATCTTCTTCTTTTCCACTACTCACTCATCCTCGTGTAGCGTTCACCTTCGATCAAACCACCCTTATAAGCCCGGATTACCGGAAATAGCTCCCGGAGAAGAACAACAACACCGGGCCGCGCTCTTTCTCAAAGTGATCCTCAAGGCGCCGGTGTGTCCACTCGACCTTTCTCGACTGCATCATTCTCGCGGTTTTTTCATTCCCTACTTCATTCGCTACTTCGCTGCTTCTGTCGCGCGCCTCATCGTCGTCCTCCCTAATATTTTCCTCGTCCCAATTCGCTCGTCCCCGCGTTCTCTCCCACTCCTCGTACCACAATCTGGCATCTCGAAGTTTTACAAGCCTCATCCCGGCTCTTCGGATCCGCGGGGCGATAAAAAATTCTCGCAAACCTCGCGGTTTCGTGGGACTTTATAATGGCGGACTTTATAAAAGCTCTCGAAAGAAAAAGAAGCCACGGTTTGCATAAATCACTTATCGGGCACGTTTATCGACTACGTATACCGACGTACAGCATACAAATTACCGTCTTGTGGTCACACGCGCTGGCATAAATTAAGGAGTTATACGCGGTTGGAAATTCCAAAAAATCGATTTTTTTTTATTGCATTTTCGGAATGTACATATATTTGAGTACATTCTCGGAAAATTTCAAATTGATCCCACAAATATTCTTGGAGATACGTGCATATTTGTAAGGACGCCTCTTACGAAGTAGGCGGCCTAAACTTTGAACGCGTTTTTCTCAAAACGGTGTTTTCAAAGTTGGTGAGCACGATTTCTCGAAAAACGGCTCAACCGATCGGTCTGAAATTTTAACACAACCTTCTCAGATATATCCTTCAGGTATTGATCGAAGGAATAAGATTTCCGATAATTATTTATATTTTTATAAAACAATTCAACGCAAAAATTTTGCTCGAAAATTGGATCTCTCTTTTTGCAGCCGCCATTTTGTCAAAAATCAAAATTTCGACCATTCCTTAGTTTAATACCTAGATTTATCTATCCACTAATAGAATCTTTTTGGTTTTTTTATTTTGGTTAATCCAAACCGGAGATATCGTGCACGCTGCTGGACACCTTTTTTTAGAGGACCTCCCGGAGATCGGCTATAGCAACTTTAAAAATAATTATTTTTACAAATGAAAAATATGAAAATAAAGTTAAAAGTTACCGCAATACGTATATAAATTTTTACGTTAATAAATTAAAATGTCTTTCCGGGAAAAATTCTTGGAAAAATCGCTTTTTTTCGGTCTCCTGACTGCGTATTACTCCTTAAGTACTGTGGTAACTTAAGCCGACTTTCATGTCTTTTTTGGAGGCCGTTTTTCTGTAGGAAACTAAAAATGAATCGTTTTGGATATTTCGGATATTTTTATTTACATATTGAAGATACAAAAAAGAATTATTTTGAAAAAATTTAATAGTTTATTATTATTATTATTATTGATCGAAGTTGGCACCTTGAAGTTGGCGGCCCGGGTCCTAACTTTTTTTCTACCGAACCGATTCCTTTCAAATTTTAACAGGCTACTCTACACACTTATAGTTCTCGTCGGAACTACCGCGAAATTTGTTCACCCCTAACTTTTTATTTTACAACCCCTTCTTTGCTAAAATAAAAGGACTTTAGCAAAGAAGGGGTTGTAAAATAAAAAGTTAGGGGTGAAAAAATTTCTCGGTGGTTCCGACGAGAACTATAAGTGTGTAGAGTAGCCTGTAAAAATTTGAAAGCAATCGGTTCGGTAGAAAAAAAGTTAGGACCCGGGCTGCCAACTTCGAGGTGCCAACTTCGATCAATAATAATAATAATAATAAACTATCAAATTTTTTCAAAAAAATTTTTTTTTGTATCTTCAATATGTAAATAAAAACATCCTAAATATCCAAAACGATTCATTTTTATTTTCCTACAAAAAAACACCCTCCAAAAAAGACATGAAAATCGGCTTAAGTTACCAGAGACTGCTACCCTAATACCTACAGATGAGCCATTCGTGAAATCCCTTCCCGTTCACTTCTCTCTGTATCGTCATGATTCTAAAAATTCTACAGCGTTGCTGTTCACTCAAATTGCCTTTTTTTTCTTCTTTTTCTTCTTATTGTCTCGCTTGTATTATTTGAATCCTCTGTGAAATCGAATTTACCGGAGTTTCTGGGGGCACGAGTGTGCGAGTGTAGAGTGGATAAAAAGCTCTGTGAAAAAAAGGAATGCTGACGATAGAGGACGCTGGAGGGAGAGTAAGGGAGCCGGATAAAAATATGAAGGGGAATTCTGTGCTCGCGGCGGGGCCGAGGGAGAGACACACGGAGGAATAGGTGGAGCAGACAGTTGGATATTCTTGATTGCCTCTTCTCGAATCGATTCTTCTCTTACTCTCTCTTTATTACTCCATATTCAACTTGCGAAGTCAGCTTAACGCGGGCAAAGGTGGTGCGAGAGCGAATTTCTTCATCTTCTGTGCCTCTGGTGTTACTTACCCCTGTATACCCCCTATAACCTCTTTTTCGCACCCCCTTCGGGAAACACTTTTTCTATCGTTTTTTTTTCTTTTCCTCCCTCCTCGTCTCTCACGTAGCCGATATTTCTCCACTCGCACCACATAGAAACTCGGCTTTCTAATATCTTCGTTCTACCCTCACTTTAGCCGTTCCTCTTCGTCTACTATCTCCTCTTTTAGGTATCGGGAAGATCGTGTATACGGCGATACATCTCGAAGCGTGGGTTTCTGCGGGTTGTGCAGAAGCCGAGCGTTATAATACTATACCTACAACCCTCGATCAATATATACCCTCGGCATAACTTCAACCACCCGGAGGGGTTGAAGAGACGGTGAGGCGGCTCTATACTCTGTTTTCATGTCGGTTCTCTCTTCTTCTCCCCCTTTTTTTTTTTGCTACCACCCTCCCTCACTTCCTCTTCATGCGAGGCAAAACTCCCTCGCAAACTCGAAGTGCCCCCTGCCGGACCTACCACCACCAACACCACCCTCTATCCCTCTGTCCAATGGCGAATCGCGAGACTGAAATATTTCTTTGTTCCGCGCGCCGAAAAGCCGTTTTATAGTATTCTTGTGTCTTGACGTTTTTACGGGGTTGGGGCGTGTTGTCGAATAAAATTTAATAGCTTCACGCCGGGAACATTGAGGGACTCAAATACCCCTGCGCGCGCTGAAAAACTGAGAAAATTTGAAAAATTATTATCAAGGCTATATGGTGAAAAAATAATTATATTGTTGATTTCACATTTTTTATTAACTTCTCGACTATGAGAAAAAAAATTAAATATGTTTTTTTGCTTGATATTAACATTATTTTTTACGGATTTAAATGGACTACTCGTGATAATCATGGCGACCTCGTTGTCGACATCATAACTTCACCAAAAATTATACAATCTACAAAAATTAAAAAGATTCCGGTAAAATAATTTAATAGCAATAGTCTGACGGAGGGAATATTTTTTTTCTTCTTTTAAATAAAGAAATTACAGGATTTCAAACTTTAGTATGCGATTGAAAAAAAAAAAATTGTGTTTAATAATTTATAAAAAATTGTCTAAACAAGAAATTAAGAAAACCTCTCGTCAGACTATAGAGAAAATAGTTATCGGGAATTTGAAGAAAAAAAAAGTTAAAAAATATTACAAATTGACTGAGTTATCGTGCTGACACTGTCTAAAAATATAGTTTCGAGAAAAACGCGCTTAAAGTTTCTGGTAATAACTTCTATAACTTTTTAACGGAATGGAATTTTCATAACAGTTTTTTTTTTTTAATTCTTAAAAGTATAAAGAATAAAAACCTGTGAAAAACAAATCGATTTTTTGAAAATTTCAGGGTTATATGAGCCTTTAATTTCGAATCGATACTTTTTTATTGGCAATAATGCAAATGTTATCCACTCGCGGTTCATGTTTTTTTTTTATTTATGCAATATACATACGTAGTAAAGGTCATACAGTCGACAGCGATTAAGGGGAGAAATAGGGTTAGGACAGCGTTGTCTCAATGATTTTCATTAATTTTTTTATATTATAAAAAATGAATATAATTTATTGAAACTTTGAGAATATTTTATACATATATTTAAGTATATACTATAAAAATTTTGAAGAATTTTCTTGAAAAACACCGGGGATATTAGCGACCCCATATCGCAGGCCACAATCAGACTCAGCATTTTGCGTACATTCTGGAAGCCGCAATTTTCATCTGAAATCAAACGAGGTTTGAATTTACTTTTATTATATGTCTCTCTTCTATATGAACCTAAATGCTATCGAAAAAAATAGAAAATTGAATTGTTTACAGGGGTCAAAACAAAAAAGCATGATGTTTGCCATTTTTTACAACTTCATTTGCAAAAAAAAATATTTTAAATAATGATAATATTCCGATTTTAGGTTCATATAGAGCGTAATACTATGAAGAAAGTAACTGCCAATTTTCAAAACGATCGGTTGAAAACTTTTCAAACTAGCGTGTACGCAAGTTCAAAAAAAGTTGTTTCCAGAAAAACGCGTTTGAAAAAATAGCAAAATGCTGAGTCTGATTGTGACCTGCAATATGGGGTCGCTAATATCTTCGGTGTTTTTCAAGGAAATTCTTCAAAAATTTTATAGTATATACTTAAATATATGTATAAAATATTCTCAAAGTTTCAATAAATTATATTCATTTTTTCTACTATAAAAAAATTCATGAAAATCATTGAGACAACGCTGTCCTAACCGTACTTCCCCCCTCAGTGGCTTATAACAATAGAACGAGTCGGAATTTTCATTTCAAATTTTGGGAACATATTTTTCAATAGTTTTACTAACAATTTATGTAATAAAAAAAATCGATTTTTTGAACCGTCTAACTCTATTTCCCCTCTCAATTGTCCTTTCTCAAAGCTTCTCGTCCACACTCTCATTCGGTTATTTCGTTCGTTCGCTTGTTTCTCTCGGGTCTATCGGTCCCGAGGAATCTACATCGAGCTCCTTTTACGAGAGCATCTATGTTTATAAATTATATTGCTCAACTTAAGAGAGACAGAGAAAGAGAAAGAGAGAGCTTGCGTGCATCGTCTGATACATTTATAATTTGCAAACGTCTGCCCGAGGTTAAACCGTGCCCGATACACGGTTTGTATATATACAATGCCCTTGTATAGCCATTATGTCTTGAAAAAGAAACAGTCTTGAGAATAGCATGGTACTGTTTCATAAAAAAAAAAAAAAAAACAATCAAATGCCGTGTTTACTTTTCAACCTTTTTGCTTCCTCACAGCTTTCTTTTAATGAAAAAAAAAAAAGTGTTCAATGTCAATGTGTCAAACGTTTCAATACATTGAAAAATCACATTTAGAAAATGTCCGGATGCATGTGTCCCGATGCGCGCGTGTACGGATAGGGGATGAAAAATTGAAACCACCCTCACTTCGAATTGGTTTGAGCTTTCGGGCTGAAATTTGGTACGTCAGTTAATCGATATTGGCCCTTTGTTCACTATGATTTTCGTGACAATTCATACATTATTTTCGATTTTATCAGATTTTCAAGATTTTCAAAAAAAAGTGCATTACGAACGCAACTCACGCAATTTTCGAGCTATCGAGCTCGAAATTTGTACACCAATGGACTATCATAAAATACAAGTTTCCCTTGAATTTGGTGAAAATCGATCGAGCCGTTCCAACGTTAGAGAATTTTGAATTTTTCCGGATTTTTTCGAAAAATCGCTGTAGCCGTTTTTCGAGGCTCTAAGCTCGTGTAATTTTTCGACTATCGTGCCACAACTTCGTACATCGATTATTTACTATTTAAGGATACTTTTTGTCAAATTTTAACAAAATCAATTCGGACGTTTTGGATTTATGAATTTTTGAACTTTTCCCAAAATCGATATGCGTTAAGACACTCGTTAGAA
Organism: Oxytorus armatus; assembly: GCA_958009045.1. NCBI lineage: Eukaryota > Metazoa > Arthropoda > Insecta > Hymenoptera > Ichneumonidae > Oxytorus > Oxytorus armatus. Next base: position 1,099,283 of record OY253755.1, read on the forward strand.
TTGGTTAAGCTTGAAGCTTTTTGAAAAAGACATTACAACGATTAACAGAAATAATTCACAATCCTGACAATTCATTAACAACATTTTTCACCGCATTTTTGTCCATGTTTGGAACTAAACGAAAACCGTAAATGAGCGGATCGTTGCTGAAACAATAATAATAATAAAAAAACAGCCCTCAGAGAAAATGTCTCCGTTCGCCTCGGCGGCGCATTATTTTCAACGGGTTAACCGAATGTAGGTCGAGCTCGAAGCTCACGAGTAACGGAGTATTATGTAGTTTCGAGTTTATCTCCCGCGCGAGATGGACTCTCGTCGCATCTCCCTTATTCGCCCTTTGCCCCCTATATTATCGGATCCACGCTTGCCGAGGGCACGAAAAAAAAAAAAAAAAAAAAAAAAAAAAGTAAAACAGACAAAAAAAGGGCAAGAGGACGAGCGAGGAGGGTTGAGAATAAAAAATATCTAAAAATAAAAAGGATCGATTTCTCGTTTTCGGATGCTGGATGAACATAATTTGTCTCTTTGGACCAAGAGTCATAAGAAAAAAAGTATTCTTTTCCCTACTTTCGAAATGGAATTTACCGGAAACCCAAGAAAATAAAACGAAAATTTAATTGTTTCTATTTTTTTTCTATTTTCAGCAAGACTGTCCAAATGGCCGACTAACACCGGCAAAGTTCGTCGACATGTACAAAATGTTCTTTCCGTCTGGGAATGCGGAAGAATTCTGCGATCACGTGTTTCGCACATTTGACATGGACAAAAATGGCTATATCGATTTTAAGGTGAGTCGAAATTTTTTTTTCCTCACGTTTACTTAAGTTATTTGATTTTTTGTTGAAATTTAATTGTTGATATCGTCGGTTAGGAAAAGAATAAAATTATCGACACTCTTTTTTTGATTCTCTCTTTTTTACGTATAAATTAAGGGCATTGAAAGATGTTGCGACTGATCTCGGTGAATTTATTTCACCCATAATTCCCGTAGAATCCCTCGAAGAAATTTCATCGTGAGCGCGCCGATATCAGAGAGACGGTGAAGGAATTTCTTTCGCTCGTAGTAGCGCGAATAAATTCCCGACGTACCTCGTCATCGTGTGTGGTAACAATTCGAGAGTCTTGCAGCGAGTCGTCGCAAAGTAGCCGGACGTCGAAGCGAGAGTCGATTGTAAAATTGTAAATTAATTCTCAGCACGAAAGATCGGTTCGAGTCTCTGTCGGCTTTGTTTATACGTCACAAAACTCGCCGACGATCGTCATTGCGTCATCGACGTATCGTTCGACTCGAAAATTTTTTACATTAAACGTTTTGGGGACAAGGATAAGTTTGGTATTGAATTTCGCAAAAATCACTTGAGCACTTAAGTTAGTAGTCTGGTAACTTAAGCCGATTTTCATGTCTTTTTTGGAGGGCGTTTTTTTGTAGGAAAATAAAAATGAATCGCTTTGGATATTTAGGATGTTTTTATTCACATAGTAAAGATACAAAAAAAAAATTTTTGACAAAATTTAATAGTTTATTATTATTATTATTATTGATCGAAGTTGGCACCTCGAAAAAAAAGCGCGTGGGTGGCCCCGGTGATTTTGGCTCTTGATGTTATCTGAAATAAAAAATTCTTGATAATTCTTGATCTGTAGACATGTCATTCTGGTCGGAACTACTGAAGTTAAATTTCATGGATAAATAAAATGGATAAGGACGTTTTTTTTCAAAGTCCGCCATTTTGTTATTTATCCATGAAATTTAACTTCGGTAGTTCCGACCAGAATGACACGTCTATAGATTAAGAATTATCAAGAATTTTTGATTTCAGATAACATCAAGAGCCAAAATCACCGGGGCCACCCACGCGCTTTTTTTTCGAGGTGCCAACTTCGATCAATAATAATAATAATAATAAACTATTAAATTAAAAAAAAAAACAATTTTTTGTATCTTTAATATGTAAATAAAAACATCCTAAATATCCAAAACGATTCATTTTTATTTTCCTACAAAAAAACGCCCTCCAAAAAAGACATGAAAATCGGCTTAAGTTACCAGAATCGGTTATACACAGTTGCAAGGAAAAAAAAACGCGTTTTTTACGAATTTTTTCTGAAAAGGGATTTTTCTTTACAAATACAAGAAGTATTAATAAATTTCGTGGTAGTTTTTAACTTTATATCGACATTTTTCATTTTCAAAAATATTGTTCCACACTGCTCCTGTAGACGATCTCCTGGAGGTCCTCCAAAAAAAAGGTGTCTGGCTGTGAGCACGATATCTCCGGTTTGGATTATTTGAAATGAAAAAACCCAAAAGATTCTATTAGTGGATAGATAAATCTAGGTATTGAACTAAGGAATAGTCGAAATTTTTATTTTTGACAAAATGCCGGCTCAAAAAAGAAAAAATTCCAATTTTCGACCAAAATGTTTGCGTTGAATTGTTTAAAAAAAATCGAAATAATTATCGGAAATCCTATTCCTTCGATCAATAGCTGAAGAATATATCTGAGAAGGTTGTGTTAAAATTGCAGACCGATCGGTTGAGCCGTTTTTTTGAAAAATCGTGCTCACCGACTTTGCAAACACCGTTTTGAGAAAAAACGCGTTCAAAGTTTAGGCCGCCTGCTTTTGTAACACTCCGAGCGTCCTTACAAATATGCATGTATCTCCAAGAATATTTACCGGATCGATATGAAATTTTCAGAGAATATACTCGAATATATGTGCATTCCGAGAATGCAATTTAAAAAAATCGATTTTTTGAAATTTCAAACTGCGGCCGCTTAAATTTTCCGATAGGTACAAAACCCAACTGGATGCTCCGGTCACATTTATCGCTATAACTTTGTAACGGAGTGGAATTTTCTTAAAAGTTTTATTTTTGAAAAATTCTTCAAAGTCCAAAGGACAAAAATGTGCAAAAAAATAACCGATTTTTTGGAAAATTTCACGGGGACGTGAGCCCTTAAGGCAGTAGTCTGGTAACTTAAGCCGATTTTCATGTCTTTTTTGGAGGGTGTTTTTTTGTAGGAAAATAAAAATGAATCGCTTTGAATATTTAGGAAGTTTTTATTTACATATTAAAAATACAAAAAAAATTTTTTTGAACAAATTTAATAGTTTATTATTATTATTATTATTATTGATGGAAGTTGGCACCTCGAAAAAAAAAGCGCGTGGGTGGCCCCGGTGATTTTGGCTCTTGATGTTATCTGAAATAAAAAATTCTTGATAATTCTTAATCTATAGACATGTCATTCTGGTCGGAACTACTGAAGTTAAATTTCATGGATAAATAACAAAATGGAGGAGGACATTTTTTTCCAAAGTCCGCCATTTTGTTATATATCCATGAAATTTAACTTCGGTAGTTCCGACCAGAATGACACGTCTATAGATCAAGAATTATCAAGAATTTTTGATTTCAGATAACATCAAGAGCCAAAATCACCGGGGCCACCCACGCGCTTTTTTTTCCAGGTGCCAACTTCGATCAATAATAATAATAATAATAATAATAAACTATTAAATTTTTTCAAAAATTTTTTTTTTTGCATCTCTAATATGTAAATAAAAACATCCTAAATTTCCAAAACGATTCATTTTTATTTTCCTACAAAAAAACGCCCTCCAAAAAAGACATGAAAATCGGCTTAAGTTGCCAAGCTACTACCTTAAGATTTTATAACATTTTGAATGATTCTATAAATAAACTTTTTACATTAAAGTTTTTAGGGACGGGAACGTTTGGTATTGATTTTCGCGGAAAATCGATTAAGGGGAATTTGTGAGGGGAATAAAATAATGAGGAAGCAATGTGTAAAAATTGTCTAATTTGCCTCGTCTTTGTTCTTTTCATCGTTCACATTGACCGACAATCATTAAAATATTGGCAAAATATGGTTTGATCGTAAATTCACGAGATATCGCGGGCGCGCGCGAGCCCTCGTAATTCGTGTATTAAAGCTCGTGGATCAAGTGAAACGTGGCAAATATCCAATCAATTACCATGACGACGTAAAACGTTCAAGGGGCGTTAACGCTCACTATCGGTATACATACAACGTTCGCTCGGATGAACGGACAGACGGCTGGATATTCACTTTATTACGACGATATCTCGACAATTTACCCGCACGCATCGAATTTCCACTCTCTCGTAGAAACGACCGTAACAAGATGCAGAAAAAGAAGGAGGAAATAATGTACAACGAGAATGAGGTACGACGTAAAAAGTAACGAGGAAAAAGTGCGCTCGTTATTGCTACCCATCTTTATTTTATTTTTTTTCATTCGAACGACATTCACGTTGACGGAGCGGTAAAAAAAACAAAATGAAAAACGAAGGAAAGCGCAGAAAAGGCAAAAAAAAAAAAAGAAGAAGAAGTAGAAGAAGAATTTATGTAGCCAACGAGGAAAAAAGCGGCGGGAACGAGCAACAAAGCAACGACGTTCGACCACATTCTACTCGGTTAAATAGACGACGCGGGGGTTTAAAGAAAAGAAGAGGGGGAAAAAAAAAGAACCGGTAAAATTGAGCATCAGCCGATCCCTCGACACACCCCGTTGATGTTGAGATATGTTTGAGCTTTTATGTACATATATCTCATTACATAAAGAAGCATCGCTGTTTATATTACCGTAAATATACATATATGCATATAAATGTATATTAGTAAACGAGGCTGGGGTGGCGCGTCTTCGCACACCTGTGCACAACTCTCATTTTAACGACCCCCGACCGATTCTCTTCCATTCCTCCTGTTACACTTTGCAAGTCCTCCTGAAGGCTGGGTTGGGGGGGGGGGGGGCTATCTGTGCTTTAGGTATATATGCAAGGCTCCATCAGTTTGTACAAACACATATCGATCGGTTCGTCGTTCCGAAAGCTAGATAGTGAGAGGGTGTGAGAGAATGAGGGGGGGATAGAGGTATTCCGGAACCACCATGTATTACAAATTTTATATGTTTACTAGGGGGGCTACGCCCCCCTGCGCGCTTCGCGCGCTGACCCCCTCGGGCCCAACCTGACCCAACCCAACCGGACCCGACATTTTTTTTTTTTCACTTTTTTCTATGTAACGATACCTCATTCGATCGGAAATTTTCCGCTGATTACGAATAACACCGAGTTTTTGTCGAAAACTCAAAAAATCAATGTGAAAAACGCGAAACTCGAAAAAAATCACTTTTTGGATGATTTTTGAAGGAATTTCGAGTTTCTCGAAGAAATGGCTACTGAATTAGTAATCAGCGAGTCACAATACATCGACATAGCGTCCTAAAAGAAAATTTAAAAATTCAAAATTTTTTTGCATTTCGGCCAAAAAGAAGTGGCTTCACTAAAATCGCTGTAACGTTGCTTCCCGATGGAGTTGGAACCCCACTCTGTGCTCATTCTTTTCGTGATCGAAAACCCTTTGAAATGGCGCTTGAATCACTGTTCTATCGTTATTTTTCGATTTTTCACAGATTTTTGAAGTCGGACCATCGATTTTTGCGAATTTCTCCATACATACCCCTTCTCATTTTTTTCATCAATTTTCAAACTGCTCTCACGGCTGCAATAATTGAGATATCGAGATAATCCAAAATGCATTCTCTAAATCTACTCTCGACGTTTTGAAAACACCCGTTAAAGTCCAAAATCGATGAAACAGCAGCCAAGTTATGACCATTTGAAATTTCGAGATTTTTAGGTTTTCAAAAAGGTGGGCAAAAAATTACAAAAAAAAATTTTTCTCTTTTTTCAATGTTTCGATACTCTATTCGATCGGAAATTTTCCGCTGATTACGAATAACACCGAGTTTTAGTCGAAATCTCAAAATATCAACGCGAAAAAGGCGAAAAACGAAAAAAATAACGTTTTGGACGATTTTCAATGGAATTTCGAGTTTGTCAAAGAAATGACTACTGAATTAGTAATCAGCGAGTCAAAACACATCAATATAGCGTCCTAAAAGAAAATTTAAAAATTCAAAATTTTTTTGCATTTCGGCCAAAAAGAAGTGGCTTCACTAAAATCGCTGTAACGTTGCTTCCCGATGGAGTTGGAACCCCACTCTGTGCTCATTCTTTTCGTGATCGAAAACCCTTTGAAATGGCGCTTGAATCACTGTTCTATCGTTATTTTTCGATTTTTCACAGATTTTTGAAGTCGGACCATCGATTTTTGCGAATTTCTCCATACATACCCCTTCTCATTTTTTTCATCAATTTTCAAACTGCTCTCACGGCTGCAATAATTGAGATATCGAGATAATCCAAAATGCATTCTCTAAATCTACTCTCGACGTTTTGAAAACACCGGTTAAAACCCAAAATTGATGAAACGGGAGCCAAGTTATGACCATTTGAAATTTCGAGATTTTTAGGTTTTCAAAAAGGTGGGCAAAACATTACAAAAAAATTTTTTTCTCTTTTTTCAATGTTTCGATACTCTATTCGATCGGAAATTTTCCGCTGATTACAAATAACACCGAGTTTTAGTCGAAATTTCAAAATATCAACGAGAAAAAGGCAAAAAACGAAAAAAATAACGTTTTGGACGATTTTCAATGGAATTTCGAGTTTGTCAAAGAAATGACTACTGAATTAGTAATCAGCGAGTCAAAACACATCAATATAGCGTCCTAAAAGAAAATTTAAAAATTCAAGATTTTTTTGCATTTCGGCCAAAAAGAAGTGGCTTCACTAAAATCGCTGTAACGTTGCTTCCCGATGGAGTTGGAACCCCACTCTGTGCTCATTCTTTTCGTGATCGAAAACCCTTTAAAATGGCGCTTGAATCACTGTTCTATCGTTATTTTTCGATTTTTCACAGATTTTTAAAGTCGGACCATCGATTTTTGCGAATTTTTCCATACATACCCCTTCTCATTTTTTTCGCCGATTTTCAACCTGCTCTCACGGCTACAATAATTGAGATATCGGGATGATCCAAAATGCATTCTCTAAGTCTACTCGAGACGTTTTGAAAACGCCCGTCAAAACCCAAAATCGATGAAACGGGAGCCAAGTTATGACCATTTGAAATTTCGAGATTTTTAGGTTTTCGAAAAGGTGGGCAAAAAATTACAAAAAAATTTTTTTCTCTTTTTTCAATGTTTCGATACCCTATTCGATCGGAAATTTTCCGCTGATAACGAATAACCCCAAGTTTTAGTCGAAATCTCAATATTTCAATGAGAAAAAGGCGAAAAACGAAAAAAATCACTTTTTGGACGATTTTCAATGAAATTTCGAGTTTCTCAAACAAATGGCTACTGAATTAGTGATCAGCGAGTCAAAATACATCGACATAGCGTCCTAAAAGAAAATTTAAAAATTCAAAATTTTTTTCCATTTCGGCCAAGAAGAAGTGGCTTCACTAAAATCGCTGTAACGTTGCTTCCCGATGGAGTTGGAACCCCACTCTGTGTTCATTCTTTTCGTGATCGAAAACCCTTTAAAATGGCGCTTGAATCATTGTGCTATCATCATTTTTCGATTTTTCACAGATTTTTAAAGTCGGACCATCGATTTTTGCGAATTTTTCCATACATACCCCTTCTCATTTTTTTCGCCGATTTTCAACCTGCTCTCACGGCTACAATAATTGAGATATCGGGATGATCCAAAATGCATTCTCTAAGTCTACTCGAGACGTTTTGAAAACGCCCGTCAAAACCCAAAATCGATGAAACGGGAGCCAAGTTATGACCATTTGAAATTTCGAGATTTTTAGGTTTTCGAAAAGGTGGGCAAAAAATTACAAAAAAATTTTTTTCTCTTTTTTCAATGTTTCGATACCCTATTCGATCGGAAATTTTCCGCTGATAACGAATAACCCCAAGTTTTAGTCGAAATCTCAATATTTCAATGAGAAAAAGGCGAAAAACGAAAAAAAATCACTTTTTGGACGATTTTCAATGAAATTTCGAGTTTCTCAAACAAATGGCTACTGAATTAGTGATCAGCGAGTCAAAATACATCGACATAGCGTCCTAAAAGAAAATTTAAAAATTCAAAATTTTTTTCCATTTCGGCCAAGAAGAAGTGGCTTCACTAAAATCGCTGTAACGTTGCTTCCCGATGGAGTTGGAACCCCACTCTGTGTTCATTCTTTTCGTGATCGAAAACCCTTTAAAATGGCGCTTGAATCATTGTGCTATCATCATTTTTCGATTTTTCACAGATTTTTAAAGTCGGACCATCGATTTTTGCGAATTTTTCCATACATACCCCTTCTCATTTTTTTCGCCGATTTTCAACCTGCTCTCACGGCTACAATAATTGAGATATCGGGATGATCCAAAATGCATTCTCTAAGTCTACTCGAGACGTTTTGAAAACGCCCGTCAAAACCCAAAATCGATGAAACGGGAGCCAAGTTATGACCATTTGAAATTTCGAGATTTTTAGGTTTTCGAAAAGGTGGGCAAAAAATTATAAAAAAATTTTTTTCTCTTTTTTCAATGTTTCGATACCCTATTCGATCGGAAATTTTCCGCTGATAACGAATAACCCCAAGTTTTAGTCGAAATCTCAATATTTCAATGAGAAAAAGGCGAAAAACGAAAAAAATCACTTTTTGGACGATTTTCAATGAAATTTCGAGTTTCTCAAACAAATGGCTACTGAATTAGTCAAAATGCATTCTCTAAGTCTACTCGAGACGTTTTAGAAACCCCCGTCAAAATCTAAAATCGACCAAACGAGAGCCACGTTACGACCATTTGAAATTTCGCTACTTGAGGTTACTGAAAAGTTATTATCATTGTCATTACATAAATTTAATATACTATTTTGAAAGGAATAATCCTTTCTTTGTCTATCGTTAAATTATTTTTAATTTATAGTAATAACGACACAGATCGTTATCGTTACCGTTTTAATGTAAAATTCGTGAAAAGTCACTTCCATTTGTTTGCATATTTTCACATTGAATTATTAATTACACCGGAGGATGGGCAGTGGGCCAAAAATTCTCAACTCTGTACGTCCGATTCTCTCTCTCTCTCCCTCTTTCTTTAGCTACAACATCGTTAATAAAAAGTTTTGAGCGTCGTTAAAAGTATAGCCCTTGAGATGAACTGGGTCACGCGATGCCCCCGGGGGCGGGGGGGGGGGGGGTGAATAGGCCAAGAGTTGTACACTACCCGACATATACGTTACACGTTTTATACATGGGGTTGTGGCGTTTTTAACAACTATAAGAGAAAAGAAAAAAATTATTTAAAACGGCGGAAATGGTGCTTTAATGTTTATCACCTTTGATGAATTGTTTGATGAATTGTTGTAACCAACGCGCAATTACGATTTAATATCGACGTTATTCTGCAAAACAACGATCGCCTATATTGCAGGTTTTCTGTTTAAACCACCGAGGCCGTTTTAATAAATTTCCAATGAAAGGAATTTTGGAAATTACGTTCGGGGCAGATCGCAAGGGAAACGACTCAAGATTTCTCGGACACGAGCGGTGAAAAAATAAAGAGAGTGGTAAAGCTTTTTGCCACTTCCTGGATCGTTTTATGGTTCGGTCTGCATTACTTTATCATATTGACCCTACCCAACTGTTCCTTCAACCCCTCGAGGCCAGTCTCAAGCAATCCACTACCTCCCCGCGATGCACGAACCCTTAGCTTCGGACTCGAATACGCACACGAACTTTCGTGGTCGTCTTTCTTTCCGAAAAATCGTCTCGCGACGCCGCGGGCAAAAAGAACCGCCACAGGCTCGACGTAAAGTTTTAAAGAGGCCGAAGAGGACGCGAGGGCAACGCGAGAGACCATTAACCCCAAGTACGACCTCTGGGAGCCGGAATTTAAGATAGAAACGTGAAACGAAAAATTGTAAATTATTATGAACGTCGTTGATGAAAAATTTCTCATCGTTTCGTAATAACGCGCGAGAATGTTAAAAATATATTATTATTCTTTAGAAAATAATTACTTTTGACATAAAATCATTTTTTATGCTTCCGAAACTTTCGTTAAACCTCCACCGTTTCCGGCTTAATTAGGACAACAAAAGCTCTCTCTCTCTCTACCTTTTAGTCATCGCTGAAAAGGGTAAAAATCCTCACAAAGACACGAAAGAAATCCCCGACTCATTCGCTTTTGGATTATTTATTTAAGCGAGGTAAAAAGAGGGATAGTGAGAGGGAATATAAAGTTTTCCTCCGGGGCACCTTTTGCGTCGGGCGTGTTCACGAGCGAGGAACCAGGAGGGGAAAAAGGCTTTTGTACGCGAGAAAAGCTCGCGACTAACTTCAAAGTTCTCGAGCACCTCGTGCAATTACGTACGGACAAAAAAAATAATAATAATATTTTCTCCAGCCGGTAATTTTATGATGTAGATATTGTTGCATATTAGTGACGAGCTGTGCCCCGCGTTAAATTTCCGTCCCCTGATTCAACGCGCTGCCATCGCCACTCCTTGGGGTTATAATCTAAAGTAATATGGCGTAAAACCTTCCTGAATAAACGCGCTATCGAATGCAAAAAGAATTTTTCAAATCGGATTAGTATCTCCTGAGATTAGCGCGTTCAAACAAACATACAAACGTAAAAACATACAAACTCTTCAGCTTTATTATAGTAAGTAAGAAGTAAGATTAGGGTCATAGCATAAAGTTGTATGGCCTAAAGCCTTCCCGAATAAACGCGTTATCGAATGCAAAAAGAAAAAAGCACATATTGTCGGAAAAATCAGCGAATTCGTTCGATAGGAAGATGAAAAGACAAGTTATTTGACGATTTGTTGGATAATTTTTTTTAATTTTATACTTTGTTAATAACTTTTTGGAATTATTATTATGCAAAATCAATGTTGTCAATGTCTTCAAAACGCTGGATTAATTTCAGATTTTAATCGCATCACGAGGTATTGAAATTCTTATGGAACAAAAATATTCGTCGTCCAAGTGGTATAAGTCACTGTATAGTCAGACCTCGGGCCGCGCGCTTACACACGTCTGTCCGCCCACGTTTCTACTACTCGCTCGGGGCTACTGAAATATTTCGGTCTCGCGGGAGTCTCGCGGTCGCCTGAATTAATCCCTCGCGCGTTAATTTTTTTCATTTCTTACCTTTTCTTCCTCACGATTAACCTCGGTTACAGGTTTTTTTTTTCTTTTCTCGGTTGCAGGAATTTCTTCTGGCAATTGACGTGACGTCTAGCGGCACGGCCGAGGAGAAATTGAAATGGGCGTTTCGGATGTACGACGTTGACGGAAATGGCGTGATAGACATCCAGGAGATGACGAAAATCGTGCAGGTACCGTGAATAATAACATACAATTAAATTGTCTTTTAGTTTTATTTTTAATAAACTCGAACTAGCTTTTCTTTGCGTTTGAGACCGATTAAATTCTCGTAGAAACGAGCTTTCAGCGTGATAAACAAATCCAATTAATTCCATTATATGACGACAACGAGTGTTTTACAAATAAAAAAAATATATATGGGTGATTCCATCAATTCTCAACTACTCTTCGGGTACCAAATTTTTTTTTTTTTTTTTTTTTTTAAATTGCGACATGAAATTGAAAAACGGTAATAATCCTGGATAATGTAAAAAAAGCACTGTTTCACGTTCGAAATTCGATAAATTAAAATTGGATTGTTCCCGCTATCGATTTATAAATATTGAGGGCTCACGTACCGCTGTAGTCTGAAAACCGAGTAAATTTGCAAAAATTACTATGATGGTTATGTGATGAAAAAAAAATTAAATTGTTGATTTCACATTTGTTTATTAACTGTTCAACTATGAGAAAAAAAATTAAAAAATTTTTTTTTGTCAATATTAACATTTTTTTTACGGTTATAAATGGACTACTGATGAAAACCATGGGCGCTTCCTTGTCGACGTCGTAACTTCGCCAAATGTTATCCAATCTGCAAAAATAAAAAAGAATCTTGCAAAATAATGTAGTAGTAATAGCCTGACGGAGGGAATTTGTTTTTTTTTCCCCCAAAAATAAAGAAGTTACAGTATTTCAAACTTTAGTATGCAATTTAAAAAAAAAAATTAGTGTTCAATGATTTATAAAAAAATTGCCCAACCGAAAAATTTAAAAAACCTCTCGTCAGACTATAGAAAAAATAATTACCAAGATTTGAAACAGAAAAAAATTTTTTTTAATATGAAAAATTGACTGAGTTTAAAGTTTAATTAAAAACGCGTTTAAAGTTTCTGGTAGGTAGCCGTCCAAATCTAACATCCGGTCACATTTATTGCTGTAACTTTCTAACGGAGTGGAATTTTCTTGAAAGTTTTTTTTTTTTAAGACTCTTAAAAGTATAAAGAATAAAAATCTGAAAAAAAATCGATTTTTTTTCTAATTTCAGGGGTATGCGAGCCCTTAAGGGGGGAAATAGGGTTAGGACAGCGTTTTCTCAATGATTTTCATGCATTTTTTTATAGTATAAAAAATGAATATAATTCATTGAAACTTTGAGAATACTTTATACATAGATTTAAGTATATACTAGAAAATTTTTGAAGAATTTCCTTGAAAAACACCGAAGATATTAGCGACCCCATATTGCAGGTCACAATCAGACTCAGCATTTTGCGTACATTCTGGAAGCCGCAATTTTCATCTGAAATCAAACGAGGTTGAAATTCACTTTTATTATATGTCTCTCTCCTATATGAATCTAAATGCTATGAAAAAAATAGAAAATTGAATTTTTTACAGGAGTCAAAACAAAAAAGCATGATTTTTTGCCATTTTTTACAACTATTTGCAAAAAAAAAATTATTTAAGGTAATGATAATATTCCGATTTTAGGTTCATATAGAGCGCAATACTATGAAGAAAGTAACTGACAATTTTCAAAGCGATTGATTGAAAACTTTTCAAACTAGCGTGTACGCAAGTTAAAAAAATGTCGTTTTCAGAAAAACGAGTTTGAAACACGTGGCGCGCTCGGGGCCTGAAGGAGAGCTACTCACTTTAAGATAGTAGTCTGGTAACTTAAACCGATTTTCATGTCTTTTGTGGAGGGCGTTTTTTTGTAGGAAAATAAAAATACATCGTTTTGGATATTTAGGATGTTTTTATTTACATATTAAAGATACAAAAAAAAATTTTTTTGAGAAAATTTAATAGTTTATTGTTATTATTATTATTGATCGAAGTTGGCACCTCGAAAAAAAAAGTGCGTGGGTGGCCCCGGTGATTTTGGCTCTTGATGTTATCTGAAATCAAAAATTCTTGATAATTCTTAATCTATAGACATGTCATTCTGGTCGGAACTACTGAAGTTAAATTTCATAGATAAATAACAAAATGGCGAACTTTGGAAAAAAAAACTTTTTTTTTCCAAGTTTTTTTTTCCAAAGTTCGCCATTTTGTTATTTATCTATGAAATTTAACTTCAGTAGTTCCGACCAGAATGACATGTCTATAGATTAAGAATTATCAAGAATTTTTGATTTCAGATAACATCAAGAGCCAAAATCACCGGGGCCACCCACGCGCTTTTTTTTCGAGGTGCCAACTTCGATCAATAATAACAATAATAATAAACTATTAAATTTTTTCAACAAAATTTTTTTTTGTATCTTTATTATGTAAATAAAAACATCCTAGATATCGAAAACGATTCATTTTTATTTTCCGACAAAAAACGCCCTCTAAAAAAGACATAAAAATCGGCATAAGTTACCAGACTACTACCTCAATGGCTTATAACAATAGAACAAGTCGGAATTTTCATTTAAAATTTTGGGAACATATTTTTCAATAGTTTTACTAACAATTTATGAAATAAAGAAAAAATCGATTTTTTGAACCGTCCAACCGTATTTCCCCCCTTAAAAACATTCGCTGTCCAGTTAAAAATTCGGGAAAAGTGAAAAATAACGAAAATTCATAAATCAACAAACGAGAAAGGAGACGCATAAAGACATTTTTTCTTTTTTTTTTTTCTTTGTTTTTTCGTCACTACTTTCCAGGCGATATACGACATGCTCGGCGCGTGTTCAAGCAACCGACCGGCCGACAGCGCCGAGGAGAGGGCGAAGAATATATTCGCAAAAATGGACGAGAACAACGACGGTCAATTAACGCAGGACGAATTTTTAAAGGGTTGCCTGCAGGACGAGGAACTCTCCAAAATGCTGGCCCCTTAATCGAAACGCGTCACGTTTGCATAATAATTAAAAAATCACAATTCTTACGCTACATAATAATAATAATAATAATAATAATAATAATAATAATAATAATAATAATAATAATAATAACGGTATATATATACAGACACAGGCTCGGTAACGACAAAAAAAAATTGCCGATTATTATCGTAAGCCAAACGGGATCGAAGTTGGAAAAAATAGAAGAAAACGTTTTTTTTTTCCCTCCACGATTTTTCAAACAAACACAAGAACACGATTCCGTGCTCACGCAATATCGGGGATTTGAATCGTGAAAAAAAAAAGAAAAAAAAAGAAAAAGAAAACGGGAAAAAAAATGACGAATTATTCGCGTGCTTCTTATCGGCAGTCCCGTACACGACGCAATAGGAGCGAGGCTATTAAAAAATAAACGAATAAAACGAAGAAAAAAAAAAAGAAAGCACGAAATCCCATTACGATTAATCGCTCGCTACGGCCGCTCGATCGTCGGGAGGAGAGGGAAGGGGAAAAAAAAGCTGTTACGATGAAAAGGCCGATTTCTATGTTAAAAAGAAAAAAAAGCAGAAAAGTGATACGCGCGAAATGACACAGAGAAAAATTGCAAGGAAAACCCCGAGCGAGAGAGAGAGAGAAAAAATTGGAAGAATTGTGATTTTTTGCATAAGAATAAATTTTTTCGTCGGACCGTTCTCTCTCGACTCCGGCTTCACAGGGACGAGCGACAACCGGAAGACGCCTCTGCAACTGAAGAAAAAAAAGCTCCTTCCATCTCCGCATCTTTTTTTCCATCGTCTTTTCTATTTTTTACCGGCTCCTCTCCTCCTTCTTGCTTTGTCTCTTTTCTTTTTTTTATTCCCGTCGCCATTTTGTCACGAACTTTCAGCGGCAAATGTCCGCCGGTAAATGCCTCGTTCGCCCGCATGCGCGAGCGCGCGTCGATAACTCTCTACTTTACCGACCGAGACGCTCTGTGAACGAGAAAGAACAAAAAAATCTCTCCATCGTATGGAAAATTATCTCGCGGAATTTCGTCCGTTGCGGGAAAAACAAAAAACAACGTTTAACGAGGAGAAATTGCCAAAAAATTCCGGCCCCGTGAGACAAACTCGTGAGCATAAAAAAAAAGCCGCACAAAGATGACACAAGGGAGAATTCGATGATGAGGAGAAAAAAAATGCCGCAACGAGAACAAAGAATTAAAAAATTAACGCGAGCTTACTTGCACGCCAGCGAGCATTTATTACGTTACTCGTGACGAATAATTAATGATAATTAGCAAACAATATGTGTACGATTAATATATACATATATACACGAGTGGAAAAAAAAAAACGACAACAACGCCGAGTTTGAAAGGAAAAAAAATGGAAAAAAGAAACAGAACGAGTCGCTTTTAATAATTAAAATATTCGCGATAATCGACCAGCTGTGAAGATAATTTTCCTTCGGAACAATCATTATTCTATGTGGAATAGATTAGTAGAATTCTAAAAGAGCCCCATGTACCTACCAATATTATTATTATTATTCTTATTCTTCTTATTATTATTATTACTAAATACTACTACTAAAAGAATAAACTACGAAAAACTACTAATAATTACCACGCATCTACGATATTTACTACGTTTTAATGAAAGGTAGAAAAAAACAAAAGAAAAAAAAAACGAAAATTACAACTAATGACTCTAGGGCTCTATTTTGTCACGTCCTGACGATTATAGTGTCGATCCGAGATTTTGGATCAAGGATGATGGGAAAATTTAATGTTTTTTTTTTTCTTCATATTTTATTCAAAGACACACGTTCGACGAGTAACTTTGTCTTAAACTCATTTTTCCGAGTTGTTTTGCACTCGTTAAGGTAGTAGTCTGGTAACTTGAGCCGATTTTCATGTCTTTTTTGGAGGGCGTTTTTTTGTAGGAAAATAAAAATGAATCGTTTTGGATATTTAGGATGTTTTTATTTACATATTAAAGATACAAAAAAAAAATTTTTTGAAAAAATTTAATAATTTATTATTATTATTATTATTGATCGAAGTTGGCACCTTGAAAAAAAAGTGCGTGGATGGCCTTGGTGATTTTGGCTCATGATGTTATCTGAAATCAAAAGTTCTTGATTATTCTTAATCTATAGACATGTCATTCTGGTCGGAACTACTGAAGTTAAATTTCATGGATAAATAACAAAATGGCGGACTTTGGAAAAAAGTTTTTTTCCCCAAAAAAAACTTTGGAAAATAAAACTTTTTTCCAAAGTCCGCCATTTTGTTATTTATCCATGAAATTTAACTTCAGTAGTTCCGACCAGAATGACATGTCTATGGATTAAGAAATATCAAGAATTTTTGATTTCATATAACATCAAGAGACAAAATTACCGGGGCCACCCACGCGCTTTTTTTTTCGAGGTGCCAACTTCGATCAATAATAATAATAATGATAAACTATTGAATTTTTTCAAAATTTTTTTTTTTTTATCTTTAATATGTAAATAAAAACATCCTAAATATCCAAAACGATTCATTTTTATTTCCCTACAAAAAAACGGTGGTTTTGGCTCTTGATGTTATCTGAAATAAAAAATTCTTGATAATTCTTAATCTATAGACATGTCATTCTGGTCGGAACTACCGAACTTAAATTTCATGGATAAATAACAAAATCGCGGACTTTGTAAAAAAAAAACTTTTTTCCAAAGTCCGCCATTTTGTTATTTATCCATGAAATTTAACTTCAGTAGAAATAACAAAATGGCGAACTTTGGAAAAAAAAATTTTTTTCCAAAGTCCGCCACTCTGTTATTTATCCATGAAATTTAACTTCAGTAACAAAATGGCGGACTTTGGAAAAAACGTTTTTTTTTCCAAAGTCCGCCATTTTGTTATTTATCCATGAAATTTAACTTCAGTAGAAATAACAAAATGGCGAACTTTGGAAAAAAAAACTTTTTTCCAAAGTCCGCCATTCCGTTATTTATCCATGAAATTTTGTTACTGAAGTTAAATTTCATGGATAAATAACGGAATGGCGGACTTTGGAAAAAAGTTTTTTTTTCCAAAGTTCGCCATTTTGTTATTTCTACTGAAGTTAAATTTCATGAATAAATAACAAAATGGCGGACTTTGGAAAAAAAAACTTTTTTCCAAAGTCCGCCGTTTTGTTACTGAAGTTAAATTTCATGGATAAATAACAGAATGGCGGACTTTGGAAAAAAGTTTTTTTTTCCAAAGTCCGCCATTTTGTTATTTATCCATGAAATTTAACTTCAGTAGTTCCGACCAGAATGACACGTCTATAGATTAAGAATTATTAAGAATCTTTGATTTCAGATAACATCAAGAGCCAAAATCACCGGGGCCACCCACGCGCTTTCTTTTCGAAGTGCCAACTTCGATCAATAATAATAATGATAATAAACTATAAAAATTTTTCAAAAAAATTTTTTTTTGTATCTTCAATATGTAAACAAAAACATCCTAAATATCCAAAACGATTCATTTTTATTTTCCCACAAAAAAACGCCCTCCAAAAAAGACATGAAAATCGGCTCAAGTTACCAGACTACTACCTTAAAAGAAGACAAAAAAAAACAAAAGTCTTAACGAAATTCTTAACGAAATTTAACGAGTGTTTTACCGTCGACAAGAAGAAGAAAGAAAAAAAAACGACGAAAAGAACAAACGAGTTTTAACGAGAAGACGACGAGACTTGCTTTTCATATTTCGCCCTAAAAGTCTCAATATAGCGGAGTTTCGACTTTTAAATTAGCGATAGATTTTTCGACCAATTGCACACGTTTCAATTAGGAGAATCAATACGGATCGTGTTTTTTTTGTTCTCTCGTTTTCTCCCCAACCCCCTCGAGAATGATAAAAATAAAAACACGATTCCCGTTCGATCCGCAAAAAGAATGAAAAAAAAAAAAAAAAAAAAATCTCTTAGTCGCATAGTGTCTAGGCTAGTCACATATCATCGCGTCCCTCCATCCACAATTAACTCTTAACTACGTGGTACTGATAACGGAAAAAAAAAAAGACAAAAAAAAAATTACATAATAATATAAAATATAATAAAGCGAAAACGAAATAATCGCTACACAAAATCTCGTGACTTTTAAATCTCGACGAAAAAAAAATAAAGAATATAGTGTTGTATCGGATTGGGCAAAGATACTTCGGATAAACGGGCAACGAAAGATGGGAGAAAACACAAAATGTAATAAATTAACGCGCGAGACGGAGAATAACGATTATATTTATTGTTATTTTTTTTATTTATTTTTTTCGATAAAAAAATCGTGAAATAAAATAATATACAATGTAACCGGGCGTGAGACCAGAGAATGAGAGAGTGATGGAGAAAAAGCTGCAGCAGGCTTAGATGTGCAGGCGGAAAAACTGTTTGAGCGCGAGTACTTTTTAGCGCTTGTAATCAGTTTTTTCAATCAGAAAGTCAAGCATCGACAATCGAATTATAAAAAAGAATTTTCACTAAAGAAAACAAAAGTCACGTTTTTTCACGCTATACAAAAAAAGACGATCGGGGAACCCGCACAAGCGGACCTTGGAATGAATTTTCATGGAGAATAAAGAAAGTAAAGAGAAGAAAATTAAATTAATCGATATTTCATTTATTTTTTATCTTTGCAAGAAATATATATATTATATATATATTTTTTTTCTTCCATGAATTTAATTCACGTGAGGTTCCAACGTGATTCCAGGTCCGTGGCAAAGTCAATTTCAACGAGAGAGAGAGAGAAAACAAAAGAAGCAAAAAAAAGTAATAAATGAACCCGACGAAATAAGAAGAGAAATATCGTAAACGAAAATTAATCGAGAGCCACTCGCTACAATTAAAGTGTCCGCAATTTTATATTTTTCTACTGTTCTTTCCGCTCGTGCCCTCTTGTAACTAACTATTTCTATATAAAGAAAAAAAAATAGGAAACGATCGTGTGTTATATATTGTACGATCGCTTCCATCTTTTTTTTTTCTTTATTCCCTATTATCGAAACTTTCCAAATCATTTTTTTCTTTCCTCAGTGCCTTTCATTTGCCTCTGCTATTAATTCTCCCTCGCCACTTTCGAAATTTACTCCTAATTGTGTAAAAAAAATGATATGGACGTACATAACCCTAAACATGACGAGAAAGGGCGCCCCGAACATGTGCTGCCACACGGTTCCTCTTTTTTTTTTCTTTACTCATATTATCGAAACTTTCCCATTCATTTTTTTCTTCCTCACTCTCTTTTACTTCCCTCGGCTCTTAATTCTTCCTCGCCACTTTCGAAATTTACTCCTAATTGTGTAAAAACAAAGATATGGACGTACATAACCCTAAACATGACGAGAAAGGGCCCCCCGAACATGTGCTGCCACACGGTTCCTCTTTTTTTTTTCTTTACTCATATTATCGAAACTTTCCCATTCATTTTTTTCTTCCTCACTCTCTTTTACTTCCCTCGGCTCTTAATTCTTCCTCGCCACTTTCGAAATTTACTCCTAATTGTGTAAAAACAAAGATATGGACGTACATAACCCTAAACATGACGAGAAAGGGCCCCCCGAACATGTGCTACCACACGGTTCATCTTTTTTTTTTTCTTTACTCCTATTATCGAAACTTTCCCATTCATTTTTTTCTTCCTCACTCTCTTTTACTTCCCTCGGCTCTTAATTCTTCCTCGCCACTTTCGAAATTTACTCCTAATTGTGTAAAAACAAAGATATGGACGTACATAACCCTAAACATGACGAGAAAGGGCCCCCCGAACATGTGCTGCCACACGGTTCCTCTTTTTTTTTTCTTTACTCATATTATCGAAACTTTCCCATTCATTTTTTTCTTCCTCACTCTCTTTTACTTCCCTCGGCTCTTAATTCTTCCTCGCCACTTTCGAAATTTACTCCTAATTGTGTAAAAACAAAGATATGGACGTACATAACCCTAAACATGACGAGAAAGGGCCCCCCGAACATGTGCTACCACACGGTTCATCTTTTTTTTTTTCTTTACTCCTATTATCGAAACTTTCCTATTGATTTTTTCTTCCTCACTCTCTTTTACTTCCCTCGGCTATTAATTCTCCCTCGCCACTTTCAAAATTTACTCCTAATTGTGTAAAAAAAATGATATCGACGTACATAACCCTAAACATGACGAGAAAGGGCGCCCCGAACATGTGCTGCCACACGGTTCATCTTTTTTTTTTTCTTTACTCCTATTATCGAAACTTTCCTATTGATTTTTTCTTCCTCACTCTCTTTTACTTCCCTCGGCTATTAATTCTCCCTCGCCACTTTCGAAATTTACTCCTAATTGTGTAAAAAAAAAGATATGGACGTACATAACCCTAAAAATGACGAGAAAGGGCGCCCCGAACATGTGCTGCCACACGGTTCCGGACATAAGTTCGAGAGTGGCTGGTTCTGTCCACAGGGGCCGAGTTTAACCTCGATTACAAGACCTTCCGGTTATAAGACCCAGTTTCTTCTTACAACCAATCTCGTGATATATCGTTTCAAATGGCATTCCATTTTTTAACGTTTTTATTTCTCCGTTTATTTCGCAATTTTGCTTCTGTTACACTCGCGCCAATTCCCTTCTACGGCTGTCGGATGAACCCGAACGCTAATATTTTCAATGATCCGGCTCACTCGACACACGTTCGCGGGACATAAGTTCATTTTTCTTTTCCTTTAAAATTCACACGGAGAACGAGCAAACAAAGAACCAACGAAAGTAATACGAGAGTATATATGAGAGAAAAATAAAAATAATGGAAAACTCTCCGAGAACTTTATTCAAACTGTGAAGCGAAACGATTTGAGCATTGTTCGCTTCCGCCATCTCGCGGACCAAACGAGCAGGTCGAGAATAAAACGAACGAAAAGACCGTCTGTAGGTACGAGAGGCTTTTGCAAAGGTGTCGAAACGAATGAATAAAAAACCAGCTGCGGAATGAATAAATTTCCTTAACGAGAAATTAAATTTAAAAAAAACAATATGGCGAAACAAATGAATTCTAACCTCCTCATTCGTACTTCATCGGTGTATTTGTGGCGCCCTCATGGAATGCTCGTAGTTACACCTATGTATATAAAAGAAAAACATGCATAAGCTTATGAATATAACATCGTTAGATAAATGAATGAATAAATATAATATAAAATATATTATATTATTATTATTATTGATATTATTATTATTATTATCGCATTAATTCCGTTTAAGCAATCAAAAATCTCATATTTTGTATGTGGGTCTAACACGTGAACGACGGTACCGAAACGAACCTGCATTATCATTAACATTATTATTATTAATATTATTGTAATAAATCGCACTGTGCTCCAAGTGTATATTCATTCTCTGCGTCTTAAAAAGAAAAAAAAAAAAAAAAAAAAGAAAAACGAAATCTACAACGATCATGGTTTTTATGTTTCAGCTGGTATGCATGTGACACGTGGTTGTGTGAAGGTTACACGTGAGTACGTAAAATGTGACCTTGAGTCTGGCGAAGTGGGGCAAAATGGATGACGCGCGGTTTTCATTTTTTCTTTTTCTTCTTTCTTCGGTTCGGTGAAGAATCGTCGAATGTTTTATTTAATGGAAAACGATAATTCGATTTGAAGATAAAACAAAAATCACCGACAAATTCACAATTCCTTGTAAACGAGATCCTCCTAAAAAAAAAACAAAAACAAAACAAACAAATTCCTTTCCTCAATTAATTTATTCGGGTGTGGCGTGAATTTCGATGAATATTCATTTGCTCTTCTCTTTATTTTCAGGGTGGAGCCTGGTGCTTCGGGTTACCGGCCGATAAACGGTCTTTGTTGCGTCCGGACGCACGAAGAAAAATTTTTACCCTCGGTCGTAGACGAGACAGAGGGGCAAAAGAAGAAAAGAAAAATTTGCAGTAGGCTTAGTTTGCTCTTAAATATTTTTAAAAGCGACGAGCGCGGAAGGAGAATTTTTTTAAATTTGCTTGTATATAGTTGAAAGAGAGGCTGGGACCAGGAACGAGAGCGAACGGGCATTTTTATTTTGGGGCTCGGGGCGGGGATTCTCTAGTTGCCAGTCGTTAGTTCTATAACTCTCCGGCTCTGTTGTGTACACATCCGCGCAAATACTGAACAAAAAAAAAAAATAAAAGAGAGAGTCGCGCGCCCGCTGCTTCTGCAAACGAGATGGGTAAACAGAACAGCAAACTCAAGCCCGAGGTTCTCGAGGATCTCAAACAAAACACCGAGTTCTCAGGTATATTCTTCGTTTCATTCTCATTAAGTATACGGATATTTAGAAGAGTATTATAATTATTTCCTTGATCATTACGTTTTTTTCAACTGGAGTAATTTTCTTGTGAATTGTTGATCTTTTGATTTTTGAGCTATTTCGCGTGAGAAAAAATTGAAATTAACAAAAATCACCTTTCTAAAAATATCTTCGCCTTCTTACCAACGGATTTTCACTCAAATCCTATTAATCGCGTCGATAGTTCGTACAATCGCCGTATTTAGCGCTTCTCGCTTCTTGCACGCCGCGCCATCTCTCGCGAAAAACAACAAACATTATTCCAAACGTGTGCCAGAGTTCCGTAACTACCCTATCGATGATTTTTCGGAGTCGTTAACGAGCGATATCCAATGAGAGTCGCACCTTTCACGTGGATCTTCCTCGCAATTGGCTGTCGCTAGTTAGCAACAGCGATAATCGCCGCTAGAAAGTTCGGGAATCCCGGCAAAACGGCAGTTTGGATAGCGTCGTTGACACGCACGCGTCCGGGCTCTATTTTTGGTAAAACGAAGAGAAAAAAACAAACATGGTCGAGGGGGAAAAAAGTGTTGGTCGGTGAAGAGTTTTGCCGGAGGTGGGTGCGAAGAAAAAAAAAATAGGGTCAAGTGAGAGAGAAAGTGAGAGGCGAGAGATGCAACGCGCGAGCGGTGCGAATGCCATGTGTTTAGCGGGCGAGGGAAGAAAAATAATGGAAAAAAAAAATAATCATAATAACAGCCGGATAAAAGCAAGCCTCGCCGCGAGACTCTCTCGAGTTAGAGGCGGTCAATTAACCGGAAATTATTGATCACTCGTGGTGAAAACTTTTTAATGATTTTTTTTAAGTCGACGGAACGAAACGAGACATAATCGGGATAACTTTTCCTCACGTATCATCACCTAAATAGCGGAGTGATTTGTTTTTTTTTTTTAATTCAACCAATCCAGGGAATTCGTGATAAAATACTTGGAATATTTTGTCGGGGAATTCCGGCCTTATGGTTTTCGTGGGGGGAAAAACAAAAAAAAACTTTGCATCCCGTTCTCGACAATGGCGAATAATTGTTTTGCTTGCGATTACAGACGCCGAGATACAAGAATGGTACAAGGGCTTTCTCAAGGACTGTCCGAGCGGTCATCTTAGCGTTGAGGAATTCAAAAAAATATACGGCAATTTTTTCCCGTACGGCGACGCCTCGAAGGTGAGAACACATCGAGACAATTTTATCCCACACAATCTTTCATTCTTTTCCACACTCTCTCTTCTTGTGTTACTTTTTCCTCCACGCATTGATTTGTCAATTATTACGTTGAAAAATACGTTACGTGTAAAAATTGTCTTCATATTATCGTTATTATTTTCTCTTTGATAATTATGTAGCTCTTGTAATTCATTTCTCTCGTCGATACTTTTACAATCAATTGAAAAATTCGATCGACGACGCGCTACTTGGAATAAGGTAAAATTTTATCATTATGCAAAAATAAAAAATGCATGGCAATACACGATTAATTCGATCGATATTTTTTAATTTCTGTATTTAAAATGTTCAGCTCACTTTTTCAATACTATCTCACGTGTTATATTGGGAATTGTCACGGAGTCGTGGCTTATTCAATACGGCCGCTCATTTTCAATCAGCCCAAGTCAGCCAGCACTAGTTACCACGGAGAACACTAGTAAAACCTCGATTGTCATATGTTTTTTCAGCGAAATGTTATGTTTTTAGTACGATCTTATAATCAGAATTTTTAGAAGGGCCCGGATCTCGGTGGTAGGAGTAACATGTTACCTAAATTCATTGTCTCCAAAAAAATGTAACTAAACTGAAGAATCCCTTGTCTATTGACCCGCAATCCTGCTAGATAGCACGGTTAATGTGTTCTTATATCTACCAGCCTGAACGTCGAAGTTCGAGGACAGAGCAGTAGATATGTTGCTATTATGATCAGACAACCGCCTTTTTGATTATGTCGTAATAATTAATAATTTATGATTGATAATTAATAATTGATAATTAATCATCAATAATCAATAATTAATAATTAACAATTAATAATTAGTAATTGATAATTGATAATTGATAATTGATAATTGATAATTAACAATTAATAATTAGTAATTGATATTTGATTATTGATTATTGATTATTGATTATTGATAATTGATAATTGATAATTGATAATTGATAATTGATAATTGATAACTGATGATTGATAATTGATAATTGATAATTGATAATTAGTAATTGATCATTGATAATTAATAATTGATAATTGATAATTGATAATTGATAGTTGATAGTTCATATTTGATAATTGATAATTGATAATTGATAATTGATAGTTGATAATTGATAATTGATAATTGATTATTAGTAATTAGTAATTGATAATTGATAATTGATAATTGGTAATTGATAGTTGATATTTGATAATTGATAATTGATAATTGATAATTGATAATTGATAATTGATAATTGATAGTTGATAATTGATAGTTGATAATTGATAATTGATAATTGATAATTGACAATTAATAATTAGTAATAGATAATTAATAATTAATAGCTAATAATTAGTAATTGATACAGAATAATAAAAAAGGCGGTTGGCTGATCATAATAGCAACGTATCTACCGGTCAGTCCTCGAATTCTGGCATTCGGACTACTAGATATGAAAACACATTTACCGCGCCATCTAGCAGTATTGCGGGTCAATAATCAAGGGATTTTTCAATTTATTTACTTTATTGGGGATGATGAATTACGGGAACATGCTACCCTACCATCTCGGTGCTATAAAAACAATCTAACAGTCTGGCTCGCAATGAGTGAACTGCCGAGAAGTCATAGACTGTTTCTTTGAATCGCGAGAAACAAAAGTGACTGCCGTCACGCTTTCTCATACGGGGTCAAATCGACTTTTATCCCAGGATCAAAATTATTCAAATATTTCGATTTTTTTTTTCTATTTTATCCAAATCGTAAATCTATTCGCGTGTTAAAAGTATCGGATGTTATCGTATAAACGAAAGGGATAGAGACGATAAAACTAACGATAGTTCCAAATAACTCATAGGGGTCATAAAAACTAACGTGGAAAACAGTTTTCGTCGCGTAACGAGACTTTTCGAGTCTGCCAAAACATAATAATACGAGAAACGATCGTTAAAAAAATAAATAAAGTCTCCAGCACCCCTGCATGGCGATGAACGTACGAACGAACACACACACATCGTACTTATATTTTATGACTCGTACTACGTTTGCTTCGTTGCACTTTTTTTTTTTGTCACTTCTAGGAGTTGAAAACCATCGGGTTTTAACGGTTTCCTCACTGGAACGAGTGAGTCGTTGTTCAGCCAAAAAATAATATATATACTCACACGATAAAGCAGTTTTACGAGCCGCGACAATAGACATCCGCCGAATAACAAACGCAGAGACCAACGGGATAACCAGTGATCACCCGAAAAACTTTCAATCCATATTATCCATAATGTATAACCCTTTAATTTTTCTAATCAATACCAAAATTGCCTCTTCGGACCTTATTTTGCATCAGGAAAAAATTGTCACAAAAGAACAATCCTTTGTTTTCTCTGACGATTAACGAAATTCATGTTACCGATATCAATTTTCTTCCTCAGCCGATAAGTTACCCCGTACATTCCCTGTACACTCGTATTACAGCGCCGTTGCGCTATGTTTTTTTGCTGTTTTTCTTTTTGTTTCTCCACCTCTAGTTCGCGGAACACGTGTTTAGGACGTTCGACGCTAATGGCGACGGAACCATTGACTTTCGGGAATTTTTGTGCGCCCTCAGCGTCACGTCGCGGGGAAAATTGGAACAAAAGCTCAAATGGGCATTCAGCATGTACGACTTAGATGGTAATGGATACATTTCGCGACAGGAGATGCTCGAAATTGTCACGGTTCGTACATATCCTTTTTTTCCCGTTTGTTCCTTCTTTTTTTTTCGTTCGTAATAAAAAAAAACGTCACGTTTCTAATTTTGATTCAAGGCGATCTACAAAATGGTGGGTACGGTTATGAAAATGCCGGAGGACGAGTCGACGCCCGAGAAGCGAACCGACAAGATATTCCGCCAGATGGACAAGAATAAGGACGGAAAATTGTCGTTGGACGAGTTCATTGAGGGCGCTAAGAGCGATCCGTCTATAGTACGACTGTTGCAGTGCGATCCAAGTGCACAGGCTCAGTGAAGCCCTGGGTAAAGATTAAACGTTTAAAAAAAAACAAAACACGTCATTTCAAAAAGTAATATCCAAAAAATCGTGTATCAATGACGTTTAGAAGAGAAAAAGAAGAAAAAACAAACAAACAAAAAACAAAATCGGGGCCCGGCCCAATGACCCATCGAGCCGAGAAACCCAACGAGTCGATGGGATCGTAGAGGAGTTATCCGATTTTTTTTTTTTTTTTCCTCGTTCGAAAAACAAAATTGTTATCAAGGAGAAACAAAAATTTCCGTAAAATCACTTTTGTTTTCGGTATTTTAAAAATAGATATCTCGATTCTCTCGAAAAATCGAGTGACTAATCCGCAAGTTGACGCACATAAAACGATTTGACTATTATTATTTCGATTTTTCATCTATGAATCAACGCCAAACAAATTTTTATTTCTCCAAAAACACGTTTATCAACGATTCCCTCGTTCTGAGCGTACCCTCGTACTGAGCGTACCCTCGTTCTGAGCGTACCCTCGTTCCGAGCGTACCCTCGTTCCGAGCGTTTCCTCGTTCCGAGCGTACCCTCGTTTCGAGCGTTCCCTCGTTCCGAGCGTACCCTCGCTTCGAGCGTTCCCTCGTTCCGAGCGTGCCCTCGTTCCGATCGTTCCCGTAACCTGATAAAAAAAAGAAAAATAGACACCAGCGAGTTATCGTCTCGTGACAGTCAGGAGAATAAAAATGTTCATCGACTCACAACTCGTTCGTCAGTGACGAAGATGAAAATTAGCAATTACCGTATAATAGTAATAATAACGATAGTGCACGAGAAAAAAAAAAACAGAAAAGCTCGTCACGAAATTATGACGAGGATAAACTCTGTCGGTAATAAATTCTCAGTTATCACTCTTGTGTTCGTCGATCGTACGATTAGGTTCGAAAAAAAAAAAAATCTTTTTTCTTTCGAATTTAATATAATAATTAAGCAAAAAAAAAAAAAAAAAATACAACGAGACTCCTCTATGATCGCTCTCGCTCATTGAGTTTAGATATAGGCAAAAACGAGAGTACGAAAAAAAAAAAAAAAAAAAAATTGTACCGGGACCCGACAGGTCCAGGGTCACTGGGCCCAGCGCGCTTGCGCAGACCGCAAGCTAGTCTCTAAGGCTAGTCCAGTCGCTACGTCTCGTCGAACGAAAAAGAGAGAAAAAAAAATTAAAATTAAAAAAATAATACCGACAATGAACGAAGATGAAGCAGCAAAAAAAACAAACAAAAAACCAGAAACACACACGGTCGACAAACTATGAGAAAATGAAAACATTTTCTAGATTATTATTGTTATTGTTATTATTACGATTACGATTGTAATTTTTAAGATTTTTTTCGTTTTCCTCCGAGATTCAGCTTCCATCTGTGTCCACCTTTTTCCCACGAATTATCATCGCGTTCGGAAAGACATTATCAGTTTTTTTTTTTTTTCCTCGTCGATATCGAATTTACGATTTTTAAAACGAGGCACGATTATTAATTTAAAGAGAAATCGAGCTTTTTTTTTTAAATTATTACCCTTTTTTTTGTCTCGTTTTTTTTTGTTCGATTTTATTTTATTTTTTCAATTTGGCACAATTCAAATTTTTCAGGAGAAAAAACAAAACAGTTTCCCGTATTTTTTAGCTCGACGATCCTCGTCCGTCGATAGCACAAATAACGAAAGACCGCCAAATAGTTAATCTCATGATCGATAGAAATTCTCAAATATTTTTCCTTGGCCACTGTTTTCGTTTTTTTTTTTTTTTTTTTTTTTTAGAACAATGTAGTTACAACCGTATTGGACACGATTGCACCGCGTGAAATTGTGATACCCGAAGAGCGCGGGAAAAAGAACGAAAAAACGAAATAACGATTTGATATTCGAAAAAGTGTCGAATTTTTCGGATTTCACGAAATGGCGCTCGAGACGCAAGGCTATAGAGATGACGTTAAGTACAAATTAGGCGTTATCAACTGTAATTGTCGAGAAAAAAAAACGAATATATAACGAAAGAGAGATTAAGGGATGACGAAGAATTCAGAGGGGAGGGCACGAGTGAAAGATTACATTTTTATTGAAACTTTGATTCAGTATCACGTGCTTAAGTGCTTTGGTTCACACTCAAATATCGAATTATCGAACCGTATGATTCGTGACTTTTCGTCGATTAAACGCATCCGTTTTGGCTCGTAAAAATTGACAAAATATGTGGGAAACGGTTTAATGTTTTGTTTGTTACGTGTCATTTGGAAAATTTTCCGGAAAAACTACTCTGAGAGTGTCCTTTATTCACGTGTACTTAAAACCCTGATGTTAAATGACCCTGATGTTAAATGCCGTGTTAAATGACTGAACTTCGAGGCAGTATGTCCAAACATCCCCGTGGACAAATATTTTCTTTTAAATCTCAAAAAATCGTCCAGTCTCTTCATTTGGAACATCAACATTTTTCATAACTCCTCAAGTTCCGGCTTGTTAATATCGTACTTGAGTGTAAACCGAGCTTAAGACATAAGAGCCCAAATACCGACGTTCCCCACTTCGAAACTTTAAACGCATTTTTCTTGGAAACGCCTGATTGGAATTTAACGAAATTTTTTTCGGTCGCTGTGGAAGAATGGCACGGCCCAAATCTTTTTTTTTTCGTCAATATAAGTCCGAAATTCGCTGTAAACTTTCGATCTATTTCGCTCGGAAATAATTACTATGACAGGTCTCTGTCGATAAGTACGATTTCATTTTTTTTTCAGAAACAAACCGGTGGCGCCATCTATCAAAGTTGTGGCAAAGTCTTGAGTCGGCAATGTTGGGCTCTTATCGCCAATGTCGAAAATTCCGAAGAATAAAATAATTTTGACGATACTTTGACGAAAAAAAAAGGGGCCATTTCCGTGCCATTCTTCTGCAACGACTTGTAAAATTTCGTTTCATTCCGTTCAGGCGTTTGCGAGAAAAGTGCGTTGAAAGTTTCGAAGCGGGAATGTCGGTATTTAGCCTCCATTACAGTGTGACTTTGTATACGTGCTAACCACTATCAATTCGTCCCTTGGGATCCTAAATACGTCGATTTTTTTTGTTTTTTTTCTACGTTCATCGTATCGCATCCTTAAAAAGAAATAACTTGATCTTTTTGTTTTTAAAGAAATTGAGAACAAAATAAAAATAAAAACCGAAGAAAATGGAAAGAGAAGAAGCAAAAAGTCTGTCGTGCAGTGAGCCCAGACTGCGGATACCATAACGGCAGAGCTTATAAATGGTGAATAAAATTAATTAATTAGTTAATTCATTTTATTTAATTTTTGTCAATTGATTAATTAATCAATGAATTTCAGAATTTGTTTTTTTTTCTTGCCGTATGAAAGTAACGACGTATTTTGATGGCAAAACGTATGGATCCACGTGTACGAATGAATTTGCCAGTGAGTGAATGGAAAAAAGGTATGAAAAAAAAAAAAAAAACAACTGAATGAATATCCCGCTAATATCTAGTGTGAAACAAAAATAATTAATAATTACGAAATCGATTGATTAAGACAAAAAATCGATTCGTGTTGCGATCAATTATACCGAATATCCATGATTTTATTAAATTCTTAATCACGCCAGGGCGATTGAGGCGTCAAACTAAAGAGAAAAGAGCAACATGATAATTATTAAAAAAGAAAAAGAAAAAAAAAAGAAAGGTGATAAAAAACGGGAGAAAACGTTCGAAAATATTTTTATCATCATCAACAATCGCGCGACAATTAATCATCATTATAATTATTTCTCTTAATTAATTTCCACCATCTTCATCGTCTCTCTTACAATATTAATTTGTCCCTCATAAATTTCGTCCCATTGTACGAATCGCTAAAAACTCTATTTCTCAAAGAAATTAGCCTCGATGACATCGATATTTCCTTTTCATTTTTTCTCCCGTTCGCTTGGCAAACCACCGAACGACTGTCTCTAGTGTGTAAAGTTAAAAAAAAAAAAAAACAAAAAAACAAAGAAATATTGCGCTCATTAATAATTAAGTCCTAATAGCTACATTATTATTATATGAAACTTCCAACCTCGGATCGTCGATATTATCAGAGTGAAAAGCAAAAAAAAAATCACCCACGCGCCCAGCAGCCGCACATTTATCGAACGTAAAAAAAAAAAAAAAATTTAAACAAACCGACACAAAACGGAAGTTTGCTAAAAAAAAAAAACGAATTAACACCACAGAAAAATCGTATCATAAACGAATAATTTCAATGAAAAAAAAATAAAAAATTCTTTCTCTTCTGCAGCGTGAAACGTTAAATAAAAAAAAAAAATATTCAAAAGAATACAAATAAGCGTAATTAAGGAATCATAAAAATTCTTCGATGCTCGTTAGTTTAAGGTAATAGTCTGGTAACTTGAGCCGATTTTCATGTCTTTTTTGAAGCTCGTTTTTTTTTAGGAAAACAAAAATGAATCTTTTTGGAAATTTAGGATATTTTTATTTACATATTAAAGATACAAAAAAAAATTGTTTTCAACAAATTTTATAGTTTATTATTATTATTATTATTGATCGAAGTTGGCACCTCGAAAAAAAAAGCGCGTGGGTGGCCCCGGTGATTTTGGCTCTTGATGTTATCTGAAATTCAAAAATTCTTGATAATTCTTAAGGGGGGGGTAAGGTTAATTCTTCCAAAAAAAGGCATGTTTTAGTGATTTTTTTTGTGACGACGCAGTTAAAATCTCTTTATTAAAACTAATGGTACAGTAAAATATGACATTCGAAGAATATTATATAAAATTTTCACGAAGAAATATTAAAAAATACGGCAATGGCAGCAATTATTCGGACGTGTCTCGGAAAAAAGTAGAATTGCGGTGTCCCTCATAACTTGGTGCTGAAATGAAAAAATGAAAGTTCATTTGTTAGATAATAGTTTTCCCGAGGTAACGCTGGGAGGGTTTTTCAAAATTTCAATTTTTCAAAATGTTCCAAAAAATTGAAATTTTTCAATTTCAATTTTTCAATTTTTTGGAACATTTTGAAGGGAAAAATTGAAAAATAGAAAAAAAATTTCAATTTTTCCGTTCAAAATGTTCCAAAAAATTGAAAAATTGAAATTGAAAAATTTCAATTTTTTGGAACATTTTGAAGGGAAAAACGCGATTTTTACGAAAAAAAAAAAAAAATAGCGTTTTTCCCTTCAAAATGTTCCAACAAATTGATAAATTGAAATTTTTCAATTTCAATTTTTCAATTTTTTGGAACATTTTGAAGGGAAAAATTGAAAAATTGAAATTTCGAAAAACCCTCCCAGCGTTACCTGTGGAAAACTATTATCTAACAAATGAACTTTCATTTTTTCATTTCGGATGATCCAGCACCAAGTTATGAGGGACACCGCAATTCTACTTTTTTCCGAGACACGTTCGAATAATTGCTGCCATTGCCGTATTTTTTAATATTTCTTCGTGAAAATTTTATACAATATTCTTCGAATGTCATATTTTACTGTACCATTAGTTTTAATAAAGAAATTTCAACTGCGTCGTCACAAAAAAATCGCAAAGATATGCCTTTTTTTGTACGAATTAACCTTACCCCATCCTTAATCTACAGACATGTCATTCTGGTCGGAACTACTGAAGTTAAATTTCATGAATAAATAACAAAATGGCGGACTTTGGAAAAAAGTTTTTTTGTTATTTATCCATAAAATTTACTTTCAGTAGTTCCGACCAGAATGACACGTCTATAGATTAAGAATTATCGAAAATTTTTGGATTTCAGACAACATCAAGAGCCAAAATCACCGGGGCCACCCACGCGCTTTTTTTTCGAGGTGCCAACTTCGATCAATAATAATAATAATAATAAGCTATAAAATTTTATCAAAAAATTTTTTTTTTGTATCTTCGATATGTAAATAAAAACATCCTAAATATCCAAAACGATTCATTTTTATTTTCCTACAAAAAAACGCCCTCGAAAAAAGACATGAAAATCGGCTCAAGTCACCAGACTACTGCCACGAAGACAAAAAAAAAATCTCAACTCTTAAAACGCCGAACATGAAAAATAAATCTACGAAGAAATAAAAAATTGAAATGTCGCTGAGAAAAATTATCGAACGACTCGTTCGGGGCTTTTTGCGTGCTATTATAAAAATTAAAAAGAAAAAGAAAAATTTCCGATAACGACGTTAATTCGAAGAGGGCAAGAAAAACCATTTTCAATTAAACCTCAACTATTTGCATGTTTAACGATAGAGATAATACACTCGTTCTCGTTAGTGTTCTTTCTCTCCTCAGGAATGAAATAAAGAAGAAAAAAAATTAAAGATATAAGAGCGAATGTGCAAAATTGATGAGAAAAATTATTGTCGAAAAATGCGAGATGATAAAAATGAAAATTCGTTTCTTTTCTCAGTCGTATTGTATAAAAGATATATATATATATAATCTTCGGAGAAAAATGTGCATATTATTAATACGATTATTACAATACGTAACTTGAAGGTTGTGATAACACGGTATCACGTTATTTCTTCTTTTTTTTTCGCGCTTTTTTTTTTATCGCAATGATTTTTAATTGTCGTGTTTCCAACCGGAAACAACGATGTAACACGCGATGAGCGTGGATGAAAAAAGCTCACTCTCGAAAAGACACAATTTTTTTTTTTTAGATTCCTCCGTTTAAAGTGTGATTGGTGTTTTTTTTTTTTTTTTTTCGTTCTTTTCGTGAAAAGTCGCGATCCAACGAAGGAAGATGTATGTTTGGGGGGATGCTAGATAGATTTATTGACAATTTTTCTATTTCGTTGTATGAAAAAAAAAAAAAACAGTTTTTTTGAGCCTCCGAGTCGAAGTATTGTTGAAGAGAAACAAAGTTTGAAATCTTCGTTCTATTTGGGAAGGGGAAATATGGCGTCATGTAGTAGGCTCTTTTGCTCGTTATGCGCTTGCGCGATCATCTGCGCCTGCGCATATCGCGTCGAAAACAAGTCGCACGAAAAAAGTTCGCCAAAACGTTAATACCGCTTTTATCGATGTTCTTAATGTCTTACACGTAAAATTACATTAAATAAACGGTTTGTTCAACGTCATTTTGCACGTTAAACATTGGGAACGTGGAAAAAAACCGTTATTTCATTAAGATTCCGCAAACCCGTTAAAAAGAGCTTTTTTTTCTATGTCTTCCAATGTATTTGCATATAACATGACTCGGATAAACTTCAAACTAATGTTTATTTAACATTGCGCGTGAAAAACATTGGAGTCGTTGAAGAAAGCGTCATTTTTAATGTCTTTGCGGACGTTAGAATTTCTTTTACGGGAGCTCAGACGGGGAAGTGTTAAAATTGACCGCCAGGTGGCGAGGCCCGACTTCACTTCTCACTGTCGGAGTGAAAGTTTCCTAAAAACTTGAGCGACGAAAAAATCGTTGCGTCGCGAAAAGCTCACGAGCGTTGGGGTTAATTCTCAATAAGCGTCAGTTGTTTCCAAATATGAAGTTCCAAAAAGAAAAAAAATAAGAAAAATCTCGGGCAAAGATCTTCCAGAAGTTTCGTCTCGTCGGGCGAATCTTTCCTTCGCACCTCATCGATCAAATCTACCTCGTAGAGTTCTTCCAGTCTTTGGTCACGTTAAAAAAAAATTACGCACGCTTATGCTCGATTACACGCCCCCCCGAGATAATCTCGTTAATTCACTTTTCTCAAACTCACCGCGAAGATACTCCTCTCGGACTCTGTATTTTCATTCTCTTTCGTAAAACTACTTCCGTAGATAAATTAATAAATGAATTCTTATCAATCGAATGTTCGCCCGTACCTACGGTCTAAAAAAGTTTACGAGGAGATTATGGAAAGACGAATAAAAATTAAAATAAACTAAAAATTCATCAATTTGAATAAACGTAAATGAAAATAAATAAAAATACATGATAAAATAAGATAAAATCGACGACACTATTCTATCACTGTTGCAAACTCTTCCCCTCTTTTTCTCTCTCCATCCAGCATAAATCTCCCGCGCCCCCCACATTCGTTAATTCATTTGTTACGTTTAATTCCCCGAAAATTTTCGATTTTTGCTTAAACCATCGAGATTTTAAATCACATTCTCGCGGCCACGATTCCCAAAATCAATCCGATGAATTGAACGTGACGTAATAAGAAGAAAAATAAAAATTCACCAAAATATCGGGCATATAAATTTGTATTTATGTACGTTTTTTTTTTATGTAGCGTGTATGCGTAAAGGAAAAAGAAAAACAGAAAATTGGATGGCTGACGAGAAAAATCCACTCGAGGAAAAAGAGTACGTTAATTTGAAAAGAAAAAAAATAGCATGGCAATCAAATCCGTGCTTCGAGGCGTTTAATTTTTCGATATCGCCTTACAGCGCACTATCAATTGTCTTATTGTGTAAACCGGGGTAAAGAGAAGCATCAGCAAACTCAATTTTACGTTTTAATCGACGTGATTTAACGGAACGTCAAAATGTTGATAAACTCTCCTTGCTTTATTGCGACTCGTACGAATAGGTATTATTATTATAAATATATAAATATATGTATATATATACATATATATATATATATATATATATATATATTTACTATAAACTACAGTTATATTAATAGTTGTTTATTATGAATACAAACGAACCACTTGTGTATCAGTTCAATTGCTACATTAAAGTGTTGATATTATACCCGTTCAACGTGCGTTCATGTTCTATTCTACGAGGAATATGTACGAGGGTCGTTCAACAAGTACTTAGCCTCGACGCCCGAAGGCGCTGCTATTACAGATCAGTGTTGCCATCGTGCAGTACATACTTTTAGTAGCCTACTGTGAAAGTTTCATTCAATTCCCTTTATTAGTTCTGTTTTGATAGCCTTTGGAAGCGAGCGTGTCAGTCAGTTTTACAAAAATGGAAAAAGAGCAGTACCGTTCGGTTATTCGATTCTTGTTTTTGGAAGGGAAAACGCGCAGCGAAATCAAATATCGCTCGGATGCTGTCTACGCTGACTCTTCTCCGTCGATGGCGACCGTGGAGGAATTGGTTTAAGGGACAACACCACTGTGACCCCCTGTTTTTTTTTCACATTTTTCAAGAATTTTTTTTTGTGGGAAAAAAAAGAGATATTCGAAAAATTTTTTTGGGTTTTGTTCCTTGTTTATTAATGTATCAAAAAACATTTTTTTCACATTTTTCACGCCGCATGGTGGCGCTGGGGAAGCTCTCGCGTCAGGTGCTGTCATCTCCATCTCTGATATTTTGAAGAGAAGTACATAGGGATTTGGAAAAATATTGTTTTAAAAAAAATCGGCATGCCTTTGAAATTAAAGTTATTTTCAAAGGCGTGCCTATTTTTTTTAAAACAATATTTTTCCAAATCCCTATGTACTTCTCTTCAAAATATCATATTATAAACGAAAACACTCGGTATTTTTTTTCAGATCGACGTTGAAGAGAGTTCTGCTGCGTGCCGCGGAGATGACAGCACCTGACGCGAGAGCTTCCCCAATGCCACCATGCGGCGTGAAAAATGTGAAAAAAATGTTTTTTGATACATTAATAAACAAGGAACAAAACCCAAACAAAATTTTCGAATATCTCTTTTTTTTTCCCACAAAAAAAAATTCTTGAAAAATGTGAAAAAAAACAGGGGGTCACAGTGGTGTTGTCCCTTAACGAGTTTGCTCGTGACGCACGTGGGTTTTTGATGAACCACGCCCAGGTGCCCCGAAAACGGCTTCTACGGAGGAAAACGTAAAGAAAGATCCACGATCTCGTGTTGACAGAGCGCAGATTAAAGGTTCGCGAGATAGCTGAGACTGTAGGCATCGCAGAAGGAACGGTGCATAATATTCTACACGAAGAACTGGGCATGAGGAAGCTGTCAGCGCGATGGGTGCCGCGTTTCCTTACGCCGGACAACAAGCCCAACCGTGAGACCACTTCAGAGCAATGTTTGAAGCTGTTTAAGCGCAATACGGCGGAGTTCTCGCGTCGTTTCGTGACTGTCGACGAAACATGGGTTCACTGGTGCACACCAGAGACCAAGGAACAGTCAAAATAGTGGACTTTACCCGGCGAACGTGCTCCGAAGAAGGCGAAGACTGTTGTTTCGGCCGGTAAGGTGATGGCCACCGTTTTCTGGGACTCACAAGCTGTGATCCACATCGATTACCTCCAGAAGGGTAAAACTATCACGGGGCTCTACTATGCCGACCTATTGGGCCGACTCAACGCCGAATTGAAGAAGAAACGGCCCCATTTGGCGAAGAAAAAAGTGCTGTTCCACCACGATAACGCGCCCGCTCACACCTCCGCCGTCACCATGGCCAAATTGGTTGAACTGCGCTACGAATTGCTGCCCCATCCACCTTATTCATCAGATTTGGGCCCCTTGTGACTTTTATTTGTTTCCAAACCTAAAAAAAGTCACTCGCTGGGAATAGATTTGGATCGAATGAGGAGGTCATCGCCGCCACGGAGGACTATTTTGCCGACCTCAACAAAAATTATTTTTTGGACGGGTTCAAAAAGTTGGAGCATCGCTGGGCCAAGTGTATAGACCTAAAAGGAGACTATGTTGAAAAATAAATCGCCACTTCTCGAAAATTTTCGTTTTTCTTTTGTCGGCTAAGTACTTGTTGAACGACCCTCGTATCAAGAGTCGCTGCAGTGGCTAGAGGCAAGAACATTTCCTTCTATACCGACGCAACCGTCGCGACCACGGTCCTGCATTAAATCCTGGAAACTCCAACGTTCAAAGTGGCGACTCTTAACGAACTAGTTTTTAATTTCTGTAGCAACCGCTAGAGGCGCTGTCACAAAAGACACCGAAAACCCTGTAAACGCGGGTAAACAAAATAGCGCGCTAACAAGAACAAAATGGATAACAAGCCGTCGCCATGGCCAAATTGGTTGAACTGCGCTACGAATTGCTGCCCCATCCACCTTATTCATCAGATTTGGGCCCCTTGTGACTTTTATTTGTTTCCAAACCTAAAAAAAGTCACTCGCTGGGAATAGATTTGGATCGAATGAGGAGGTCATCGCCGCCACGGAGGACTATTTTGCCGACCTCAACAAAAATTATTTTTTGGACGGGTTCAAAAAGTTGGAGCATCGCTGGGCCAAGTGTATAGACCTAAAAGGAGACTATGTTGAAAAATAAATCGCCACTTCTCGAAAATTTTCGTTTTTCTTTTGTCGGCTAAGTACTTGTTGAACGACCCTCGTATCAAGAGTCGCTGCAGTGGCTCGAGGCAAGAACATTTCCTTCTATACCGACGCAACCGTCGCGACCACGGTCCTGCCTTCAATCCTGGAAACTCCAACGTTGAAAGTGGCGCCTCTTAACGAACTAGTTTTTAATTTATGTAGCAACCGCTAGAGGCGCTGTCACAAAAGACACCGAAAACCCTGTAAACGCGGGTAAACAAAATAGCGCGCTAACAAGAACAAAATGGATAACAAGCCGTCGCCATGGCCAAATTGGTTGAACTGCGCTACGAATTGCTGCCCCATCCACCTTATTCATCAGATTTGGGCCCCTTGTGACTTTTATTTGTTTCCAAACCTAAAAAAAGTCACTCGCTGGGAATAGATTTGGATCGAATGAGGAGGTCATCGCCGCCACGGAGGACTATTTTGCCGACCTCAACAAAAATTATTTTTTGGACGGGTTCAAAAAGTTGGAGCATCGCTGGGCCAAGTGTATAGACCTAAAAGGAGACTATGTTGAAAAATAAATCGCCACTTCTCGAAAATTTTCGTTTTTCTTTTGTCGGCTAAGTACTTGTTGAACGACCCTCGTATCAAGAGTCGCTGCAGTGGCTCGAGGCAAGAACATTTCCTTCTATACCGACGCAACCGTCGCGACCACGGTCCTGCCTTCAATCCTGGAAACTCCAACGTTGAAAGTGGCGCCTCTTAACGAACTAGTTTTTAATTTATGTAGCAACCGCTAGAGGCGCTGTCACAAAAGACACCGAAAACCCTGTAAACGCGGGTAAACAAAATAGCGCGCTAACAAGAACAAAATGGATAACAAGCCGTCGCCATGGCCAAATTGGTTGAACTGCGCTACGAATTGCTGCCCCATCCACCTTATTCATCAGATTTGGGCCCCTTGTGACTTTTATTTGTTTCCAAACCTAAAAAAAGTCACTCGCTGGGAATAGATTTGGATCGAATGAGGAGGTCATCGCCGCCACGGAGGACTATTTTGCCGACCTCAACAAAAATTATTTTTTGGACGGGTTCAAAAAGTTGGAGCATCGCTGGGCCAAGTGTATAGACCTAAAAGGAGACTATGTTGAAAAATAAATCGCCACTTCTCGAAAATTTTCGTTTTTCTTTTGTCGGCTAAGTACTTGTTGAACGACCCTCGTATCAAGAGTCGCTGCAGTGGCTCGAGGCAAGAACATTTCCTTCTATACCGACGCAACCGTCGCGACCACGGTCCTGCCTTCAATCCTGGAAACTCCAACGTTGAAAGTGGCGCCTCTTAACGAACTAGTTTTTAATTTATGTAGCAACCGCTAGAGGCGCTGTCACAAAAGACACCGAAAACCCTGTAAACGCGGGTAAACAAAATAGCGCGCTAACGAGAACAAAATGAATAACGAGGTATAACTTCTTCATTCTTTATTTTCTTTACACCGAACGATCCGATAAACAAATTACTCGCGCTGTCGTTAATATCCAATTCTACCAAAAAATTCATACATTTCTCCTTGTGTCATCCCGGCGAGAACAAAATCGGATGGTTCGTGGAGGGGCGATAAAGAAAAAGAATAATATGTTTCGTCAAATTTACATTGTCCCTTCGAGGGGGCTGCGAATTATTTTATCATTTGTCTTGTGTTTCGTATTATAATTTTCTCATTTGGATGACCGGGGAAAACGGTTCAGAGAATCTTCATGTACTTGAGACTGTAAAACGCCCGCGTATGATAACTGTAATGCTGTGGTTCGGTCCTGTAACCCGTGATCCATCTCATATCGGCCGAGCGCTTGTAACTCCTGTCCGTGTTTCGCTGATCGCACGTACGGAACATTCTCTCGCCCCATTCTTCGGCGCGCGGCTCCTCGCGCCATACGCCACGATTTCTCTTGTTCATCCAGTCGATCACGTCGTTGTAATAATTTTGTCTGCATTTTTTTGTTTTTTTTTTCCAAATATACAAACGACATTTATTAATAAGAATTCAATATTGCGCCTGATCATTGGGCCTGATCAATAAATAAATAAAAAAAGGAAAAAAAAAATTATTACCTGTAGTCGTAGAGATAGTGATAATTGAGGAAAAGAGGCCGGACCCAATGAAGAGTGTACTTGGGCTTCGGTGCTTTCGCGAAACCTGATATATCCAATCTCGGTCGTTCCTTCTTTTCCTCCTTCTTGCCACCTGGTCCAGCAACCGGGGCTTCTTCCGGCGGTGCTTCCTCGGCCGCTGGCTCGTCATCACCGAGCTCCCACGCTGGCTCGTCATCCATTGTCGCCGCGAAGCTTCCGGACTAATATGAAAATCTGCCGAATATTAAACGAGGTTTGTGTCAATTTACCGCAATAAAAAAATCCATCCCTCCAAATCTACGATACAATGATCGACGCTAGTATGTTCTTCGAATTTTTTTTGTCTTCTCTTTCAGAATCAACTCTGATCTCCGACTCGATTACACTTTTAACGCGGTGGTCTGGTCTAGAAATTTGAAAAAATCGTTTTTTTTCCATTTTCTTATTCCTTAGACCTTTCTTCGTAAGCTCCTGAAAACCGTTTATTGATATTTCAAAAATTAGCCGAGAAATAAAAATTCCTAAGCAAGCCCAGCGCTCAGGTAGCGCGGACGGTGTCAAAACTTTAAACGCGTTTATCTCAGAACTAGGTTTTTTCAAAACGGCGCCCACGATATCTCGATAACTGATGGACCGATCGAGCTCAAATTTTCCACGTACCTCAGGTAGCCTGTTTCTGAGGACTGGTAGCAGAATTGAGTCGAACGATGATTTTGCCGAAATTTTATAACTCGTCGAATACCCGAAAATGTATGAAATATCATTAATGAAAGTTCAACGGGCCGCCGTTTTGTCAAAAACTTTTTTTAAGTGCCAATTCTGCTACCAGTGCTCGGAATACTCATACAGATTGAGAATATATTTTTCTTTTTTTTTTCAGATGCATACAACATCGTCCAGAGTGGGCGCCGATTCAGGCGGCTTTCGGCGCACCATTTTGCAACAAGGCAAAAAACTACATGAAAATATTTAAAATAATTTTTTTTTTTAATGTACAAGTATTCTCTAAGGATCGATAAATGCACGTGTAAATTTTCATCGAGACAACTTCAACGGTTTAAAAGTTATTGCACATTAGAAATGACGTCGAAAATCTCGCTCTAGACCAGACTACCGCCTTAATCGACGAGAGATAAACGGACGCGAGACGCGGAGAGACTAGCCGAGAGAGCCAAGAAAAAGATTTAATTAGAATCGTTGCCACGACGAACGAGAGAACGAGAAAGAAACGCCAATCCTCCGATCGAGCAATTTATTTCGAAGCGTCGTGGAACA
Source organism: Oxytorus armatus (assembly GCA_958009045.1). Lineage (NCBI taxonomy): Eukaryota > Metazoa > Arthropoda > Insecta > Hymenoptera > Ichneumonidae > Oxytorus > Oxytorus armatus. The sequence goes on from OY253755.1 coordinate 1,140,510, forward strand.
CTTGAGAGAAACAAAAACGCTTTTCTTTCCCATCATTTTTCATCTCTTCGACATCGTCAAAGTGTTCATTTTGTTTGTTTGTTATCTTCTTCATTTCAAATCGTAAACTATGAAACAATTTGACGTTAGGGGTATGATGTCGTAATAACGATTTATAATTCACTCAAACTTTCGGTTAAGGCCGTAGTCTGGTCTAGAGCGAGATTTTTCACGTCATTTCTAATGTGCAATAACGTTTAAACCGTTGAAGTTGTCTTGATGAAAATTTACACGTGCATTTATTGATTCTTAGAGAATACTTGTATGTTAAAAAAAAAAATTATTTTAAATATTTTCATGTAGTTTTTATGCCTTGTTGCAACATGGTGCGCCGAAATCGGCGCCCACTCTGAACGATGTTGTATGCATCTGAAAAAAAAAATATATATATATATTAGGGTGGTTTTTAATTTGGTGATGTTGGAAATTCTTTGGTATTGTTCCTTGAAAGTAATCAACATATCCAGAAAAAAAATTGGGCGCAAGCGGAACTTTGTCCAATAATTCTAACCCACCCCACCGAGCTGTCGAATTTTCATATGAAAAAATGCATGCATTCAAAATTTTGTTAAGAAAATTGTTTATTATTTCAAAACTATTCGTGATAAAAAAATGTTATATTGTGTTTTTATAGGAAATTTAATGCTCTACAATAAAGGTATCTCGTAAAATTCTTGTGAATCTAATATTTATCACGTTATTAGCAAAAAACTGTCATCATTTATTCCAAAAGTCCATCATTATGGCCAAAACAGGAGTTTGACGTCGAAAAACTGCAATGTATTCTTCATATGCAATTAGAAATATTAAGAGATACGCAGTGCACTCAATAACAGTATGTGAACGATATTTAAATTTTCAATTTTATCGATTTTATTATCATTCATGATAAATTTTTCTTCTTTGATCGATAAGGACATTGATTTCTTTATCAGTTCCAAATCGATGGCATTTTTCGAAAGATTTGAAATCAACTCCTCATTTTTTGATATCGATGTGAGCGAGTGGATTTCTAATGAAAATTATTTACAAGGCTTAAAAATAGTTAAAGGAATTAAAGTGGTTAACGATGTTGCAGAAAGAGGAGTGGAACTTATTACAGAGTACAATGATCGTCTCACTTATGACGAAGATCAGAAACAATTCATTGTACAAATAATTGAAGAATATTAAAAAAAATATCCTGATATTAACAAAGCAACTTTGCTCCAACCGATGTAATTCATTATTGTAAGTTGATTCTTAAAACATATGACATCATTCATTATAATTCACAATAAAATTGATAAAATTGAAAATTTGAATATTGTTCACATTTCATTGTTGAGTGCGCTACGTATTTCTTCATAATCTTATACACATACGAAAAATAAATTGCAGCTATTCGACGTCAAACTCCTGTTTTGACCATAATGAACGACTTTTGGAATAAATGATGACAGTTTTTTGCTAATCACGTGATAAATATTAGATTGACGAGAATTTCACAAGATACCTTTTTTGTAGAGCTTTATATTCCCTACAAAAAGGGTTATATAAAATTCTTTTATCATAAATAGTTTTGTAATAATAAACAATTTTCTTAACAAAATTTCGAATGCATGCATTTTTTCATATAAAAATTCGACAGCTCGGTGGGGTGGGTTAGAATTATTGGACAAAGTTCCGCTTGCGCCCAATTTTTTTTCTAGATATGTTGATTACTTTTGAGAAACAATACCAAAGAATTTACAACATCACCAAATTAAGAACCACCCTAATATATATTCTCAATCTATGAGTATTCTAAGCACTGGTAGCGGAATTGGTACTTAAAAAATTTTTTTGACAAAACGGCGGCCTGTTAAACCTTCATTAATCACATTTCATGCATTTTCGGGTATTCGACGAGTTATAAACTGTCGGCAAAATTATTGTTCGACTCGATAAAAATTTTTTTTAAGTACCAATTCTGCTACCAGTGCTCGGAATACTCATACAGATTGAGAATATATATATATATTTTTTTTCAGATGCATACAACATCGTCGAGAGTGGGCGCCGATTTCGGTGCACCATGTTGCAACAAGGCAAAAAAACTACATGAAAATATTTAAAATAATTTTTTTTTTAATGTACAAGTATTCTCTAAGGATCAATAAATGCACGTGTAAATTTTCATCGAGACAACTTCAACGGTTCAAACGTTATTGCACATTAGAAATGACGTCAAAAATCTCGCTCTGGACCAGACCACGGCCTTAATATAATTGGGATATTGTATTTAGGATAAGAAAAAACTCCTGAGGTACCTGAAGATACGGCGGTTCCTCGTGGCACGAAGCACCTTCGTCGACTGATGATAAATTGGCACTTGAAAAGAATGAAAAAGAGTCCTCCCAAACGCCCCTCTGATTTTTCTTCAGTGAACACACACGCGCAAACACACAAAACAAACACAGTCTTCTTCTCCCCACTTTTATTGTCCGTCCACCCGAACTGCACACCTTCGACAGCTCAAAACGTGTAACGCTTTTATTTCGAGACCCTATAACATTTAAAGCAGAGACGAACCAGTGATTTCAACCCCCCCTCGACCCACCCCGACGCCCGCCTCTCGATCGAGATAAATAAAAGAAAGATAAAACATGGTCACTATAGTGAGAGACACGGAATGGAGTAGGGGCAAGAGACCCTGGCATCGGAGGAACCCGCTGTAACGGTTGCTAAAACATTCGATCGATTCTTGCTACACAACATTTTCGGGATTCGCGGTCGTACGACCGACACTTTACGACGATGGTCCATTAGCCAACGACCAAGGACGCAAGGTCAAACGATTTTTTTTTGCGGTAAGAATTTGCGTCCGTCGATGGCGAATAACACGAAAAAACTACGGGTTCATATTTGAAGTATTTCTGAATTATAAATTATCATAAAAGTCGCATCATTTTTCTTTTTATTTTTTTTTTTTAGTCAGCGATACCATCTTCTGTAATATTAAATTTGGCTCTCGTGACGACGAAGCAACAACCGTGGAATACAAATTTTTATTAGAGTCCGAACTATTTGATTTTTTCGTCGAAACGTACGGTTTTCCGTTAGAAACATTCGAACGGCTCAACGAATACGTGGTCTCTCTCCTCCGTTTGACCAACGTAGTAGCCGCGGTCGGCCATCTTGGCCAATTCGAAAGAACGCTACGAGGATCGAGCGGAACGACACGCGTTTCATTGCATCCATCGTATCTGATCATATTATATCTCGAAATAATCATCAGCGTGTTTACAACCCCCCACGATTTATCTCTCGTTATGCAATCATTGCTCGTTGCGTTTATCGGCACGGTGCGACAAGAATTTAGCAGCAAGTTGCGTGTGAAAATTCCGTTAGCAGCTTTTGTGTTTGACCTTGTGACAGTTTTCGGTGTGTGCGTGTAGGTGTGTGGATGCATAGAAGAGGCCACTTTTAACACTTCTTTTTCATATATGATAAGTTAGAATTGACATCCTACAAACTTTCAAATAGGAAGAAATGTTGTACCATATTCAAGCCTTTATTTTCTACTTCTAGATGATAAATCGAATTGTGACGTGTTCTTGGTTATCTGGATTGAAAAAAAACGAGGGATACAAAGCCTGAAGCATCGGAGAACCCTCGCAATTTGAAACAGTCGAATTCTCGAAGGAGTTTACGTCGGTCGAGACGAAGAAATACGATTATACACTGGCTGAATGTGCATACAATGAATCATGGAAACGAGTTTCTCACCCAACGGTGAACCTATGGATTGTATTTGGCTCTGGTTCAAGACGTAAATTCAGCACGGACACATTCATCTTTATATTCTACGTTCCAACGCATTATCGGTTCTTTTCCAAATCGAAATTTTGACGGAATGATCGATAACACGATCGGAAGTACAATCAAATTAACGATCGTTTTAACGTAGTAGTCTGGTAACTCAAGATGATTTTCATGGCTTTTTTGAAGGGCGTTTTTTTGTAGGCAAATAAAAATGAATCGTTTTGGATATTTAGGATGTTTATATTTACATATTAAAGATACAAAAAAAAATTTTTTTGAAAAAATTTAATAGTTTATTATTGTTATTATTATTGATCGAAGTTGGCACCTCGAAAAAAAAAGCGCGTGGGTGGCCCCGGTGATTTTGGCTCTTGATGTCATCAGAAATCAAAAATACTTGATAATTCTTAATCTATAGACATGTCATTCTGGTCGGAACTATTGAAGTCAAATTTCATGGATAAATAACAAAATGGCGGACTTTGGAAAAAAACTTTTTTTTTAGAGCGAAATTTTTGACGTCATTTCTCATGTGCAATAACGTTTAAACCGTTAAAGTTGTCTTGATGAAAATTTACACGTGCATTCATTGATCCTTAGAGAATATTTGTGCATTAAAAAAAAAAACTATTTTAGAGATTTTTATGTAATTTTTTGCCTTGTTGCAACAATGGTGCGCCTCAATCGGCGCCCACTCTGGACGATGTTGTATGCATCTGAAAAAAAATATATATATATATTCTCAATCTGTATGAGTATTCTGAGCACTGGTAGCAGAATTGGTACTTAAAAATTTTTTTTGACAAAACGGCGGCCTGTTGAACTTTCATTAATGATATTTCATACATTTTCGGATATTCAACGAGTCATAAAATGTCGGCAAAATTATTGTTCGGCTCAATTCTGCTACCAGTCCTCGGAAACAGGCTACCTAAGGTACGTGCAAAATTTGAGCTCGATCGGTACATTAGTTATCGAGATATCGTGGGCGCCGATTTGAAAAACATAGTTCTGAGATAAACGCGTTCAAAGTTTTTATTTCTCGGCAAATTTTTTGAAATATCAATAAACGGTTTTCAGGAGCGTATGAAGAAAGGTCTAAGGAATAAGAAAATGAAAAAATAAAATAAAATCGATTTTTTCAAATTTCTAGACCAGACGACGGCCTCAAGAATTATCAAGTATTTTTAATTTCAGATAACATCAAGGGCAAAAATCACCGGGGCCACCCCACGCGCTTTTTTTCGAGTTGCCAACTTCGATCAATAATAATAATAATAATAAACTAGTAAATTTTTCCAAAGAAAATTTTTTTTGTATCTTTAATATGTAAATAAAAATATCCTAAATATCCAAAACGATTCATTTTTATTTTCCCACAAAAAAACGCCCTCCAAAAAAGACATAAAAATAGGGTCAAGTTACCAGACTACTACCTTAATGTCTGCTTAGACGTGAAAGTAAAGAAGAAAGAAAAATTGATATTAACGATGTGAGAAGAATTTTTTTACTATTATATTTAAAAAAAAAAACGATAAGTGTAGACTATTCGTTAAAACTTTTTTATTAATTATCTGCCGTCATGGAGCTGTCGGGTCTATCGTAAATGTGTATACCGTGTATGTATGCTAGGAAAAGTTTTGTAGCCTGTCCCAGTAGGCGATGAGACGACGATTTCGCAATGAAATACCAAAACACTGACACGCTAATCTGGTTTACTTACTATAAATCAATCGAGCATGTCATCCGAGATGAATCGAACGAGATGAACTTTTTGTACAGTGACGGATCGAGCATTGTCGTGTGTACACTGCGACGAGCAATCCCCCGAGATTAATTAATTTTACGTGAATAAAATAGAGAGAAAAAAAAATAGAAACGCAGCTCCGATATGAATGTACGGGAGTGGAAGAAGGAAAATTTTCAGACGAGACAGAAGGGTATCGTTAAACTTTTTATTCGTGCATTGTTTGTTTTTTTTTTTAATTTACAATCGACGATGGCACTGCATCGTAATGGACCGCGGTGGATGATGACAATGTGACGAGAATATTGGTGATGAAAAATAAATAAGACGTTAAGAGAATTTTTATTCAAGTCTTTTGTTCATTGCTTAAAACCGTAGTCTGGTCTAGAGCGAGATTTTTGACGTCATTTCTAATGTGCAATAACGTTTAAACCGTTAAAGTTGTCTTGATGAAAATTTACACGTGCATTTATTGATCCTTAGAGAATACTTGTACATTAAAAAAAAAAATTTTTTTAAATATTTTCATGTAGCTTTTTGCCTTGTTGCAACATGGTGCGTCAAAATCGGCGCCCACTCTGGACGCCGTTGTATGCATCTGAAAAAAAAAAAATATATATATTCTCAACCTGCATGAGTATTCTGAGCACTGGTAGCAGAATTGGTACTTAAAAAAATTTTTTGACAAAACGGCGACCTGTTGAACTTTCATTAATGACATTTCATACATTTTCGGGTATTCGACGAGTTATAAAATGTCGACAAAATTATTGTTAGACTCAATAAAAAATTTTCTTAAGTACCAATTCTGCTACCAGTGCTCGGAATACTCATACAGATTGAGAATATATATATATTTTTTTTTTCAGATGCATACAACATCGTACAGAGTGGGCGCCGATTTCGGCGCACCATGCAACAAGGCAAAAAACTACATGAAAATATTTAAATTAATTTTATTTTTTTAACGTACAAATATTCTCCAAGGATCAATGAATGCACGTGTAAATTTTCATCAAGACAACTTCGACGGTTTAAACGTTATTGCACATTAGAAATGACGTGAAAAATCTCGCTCTAGACCAGACTACGGCCTCAATCATTTTCCGAAATATCCTTTGTTAAAATGCAGATGTTCTCAGAATAAATTCGTCAGCGCATTTTCGGTTTTTCCTTTTCACAAATCGAATTTTACTCTCTTCGTGTTAATTACTCCAATGTTAATTCGAGCTTCCACATGTCGAGGTCTCTGTTTTCGTGTTTCTGTTTTCTTGAAGATTTTACAAAACAATTTCACGACAGTAAATATCGCAATTTCGTGGACGTTTGTTTTACTTTTTCTCTTGTGTTTATGCTGAATTTTTTTCCGAATTAAAATAAATGTTAGGTGCTTTATCGTTTTATGTTTTAGAAAGAAACGCTTTTCTTCCTCTTGAGAAAAGATCGTCTCTTCTTGGTTCTCTCTTTCGCCGGTGATGAATCTTGCCGTTCGAACGTGTCGTCCGCGATTGACTCGAGTGGTTCGTCGGCAATGGCGTCAGCGGCGATATTCGAATTGATGCGCGCGCGACGATTGTAAATGCCCTGAACAAGACCCGGCGGATCTTTCTCGATCTCTTCCATCTTCGACCACTTGAACGACGGTAATTTTGGCTTTGAACTTTCCGTATTATTAACAGACGCCGTCGCTGCCTGAATCTTTCGATTTCTATCGATTTTCTCGGCCACAGTTATTGCCACTGGCGGGGCCGGTTCGGTATTGTCGAATTTCGTTGCGTGTCGGAGAAACGCGGTGTTCGCACCGTCGAGTGTTGTTTTTGCCCTCTCGATCTCCGCGCTCATGTCTATCATATCGAACATTTTGTCCTGCATGTCGCGTCTCCTCTGTCGCAATTCCGCGAGATCGCGCTCGAACGCCTCGTTGGCGCGTTGCTTAGCGCGTCTATGCGCCGTTAGAAGATCCTCATCCGCGGAATGTTCATCGCGCGAATTTTCCTCGGCGTCGCGTGGCTCGTCGCAATAATCGAGATCGTCGAAAAAATCGTCTATCCGCGAATCCGCCAAGCTTCGACTGCCTGAAATAACGTGATTCATTTTTACTTTTTATTCTCCGCAATCGCACATTTCGCGTAGATAATTGCTTTCCATTGAATCATCTTAATTTTCACAATTCGCATAAAAATTACAAACGTACCTGTGGGAGTGTAAATGTGTTTCGGGTATGAATGCATGCTCGTATTTTTTTTTTCCTATATTTTTTCGTCGATGGAAAAAAAAAAAAAAAATTTCACCGAAATGAGGAAAGCACAAAATTCGTATCGGTCGTCGTATTCGATGCGGACGGAAATATAAATCTCCTTCGGTAAAATCATGCTCCGCGTCGAAAGGTTGCAAATTCGAGGAGGGGGAAAAAAAAAAAACTCAAGGTAATATACATTGTGGTAATAACAAATTTTATTTATTCGTTGTTGGAGGAATCATTATTTATTTCATTGTAATATTATTTGTGCAGGAACCCATACATATTTGTGTACATGCATATATGAATATATACATTTATACACACACACACATATACCTCTCTCTATATTATATAAATATTTCGTCGCCGCTGCCGCCGTGTGCAAAAAGTGAGAGACATAGCAACGGTCGCGATGGCAATGGTCGCAATGGCAAACGGTCGCGATGGCAACGGTCGCAATGGCAAACGGCCGCGATGGCAACGGTCGCAATGGCAACGGTCGCGCTGGCAACGGTCGCAATTACAACGGTCGCGAGATCAACGGTCGCGAGGTCAGCGGTCGCGATGGCAGCCGTCGCAATTTCAGCTGCCGCGGTCGCGAGCGCAACGGTCGCAATGGTGACGGTCGCAATGTCAACGGTCGCAATGGCAACGGTCGCAATGGCAGCGGTCGCGATAGCAAACCGTCGCGAGCGCAACGGTCGCGATAGCAAACCGTCGGGGTTTGGGTGCGAGGGCCAGTAGCGTACGCAGCCATACGAATCCCTCGTATATATATATATATATATATATATATATATATATATATATATATATATATATATATATATGATAAATATGATTTTTCGTACGCAATTGAGGGAGGACAATGATATACATAGGTGTAATAATAAATAAATAATAAGATATAGAGAAAGAACGACAGGCCTTTTTCTACGCGGGTATATAGTCATCCCATCGAGTGATCAAGCCCATTTTGGGGCCGATATTTAACAGCCCCATTAACGGTAATAATATTTCATATTTTCGATTATATATATATATTTTTTTGTATTTATCACAAGTTTGAAATTGAAAACTTGAGTCCGACGAAAGCTGAAAGATTCCCGAGTGAATTTTACCAGCGAGCATAAACGAGAGCGACGCGACGAGACGCGCGTCCGTTATTACAAACGATACGCGACATTCAATGAATAGATATATATATTTATGCAAGGAAAGAAGGTGTCAATAAAGACGACAGAGAGTTTCAGGGCGGGAGCGAACAAGGGAGTCCTCGGGTAAAAACACAAATCAACGTCGAGAATATCGTGGCGTCGTAATCTTCCGGTTTTTATGTGTCATTATTTTCGATCGTTTTGTCGTTGTTGTTGTTTCTTTCGTTTCTTCCTTTCGTGACATTGAAATCTAGAAGTTGACGTGTTTCTCAGCTCTCACGGTGACCTTCTTGCTGGTCAGCGACGACTGTTGCTGCTGATACTGATCGTCCGTGCTCGCAGTTTCGCTAACGAGCGCCCGTAGCGCCGCGCTTCTTCGCTCCCTCTTCGCCTGTCGTTCCGCCATTTCTTCCATCTCGGTCTCGAGATCGTTGAGCCTCGCTTTCGTTTGCTTCGCGCGTCCCGCAGCCCCGCTACCGATAACCGACGTTAAATCCTCGTCCGCCACCACCTTCGACCATCTCGTTAATGGCGAATTTTCCCGTGCCATCGCGTCGTACGCCTCCTCGTTCAGTAACTTCGAGCGACGCTTGAACGTACTTTCCGCCTCCTCGAACGCGCTCTTCGCCGCTATTCTCGCGTTTTTACTCGCGTCAATGCGCTTATCGTCGGCACGACGAAATTCCGCGTAATTCTCGTCGTCGAGACCGATCGACGTGTGGGCATTGAAACGACGCGTCGTCGCGGCCACTTCGTTCGCAAAATCATCGGCCATACTACGCCTCGTGCTTCTCTGTCCTCGTATGTCGTACACCGTTTCCTCGTCGTTGTCGCGAAGACTCGACGCGTTGCCACGCGATCTTGGTATATCGTATTCAAGGTCAAGGTCACGGGCTGCCGAACGAGCAGCCGACTGATCACCGCGACTGCCTGGAAAGGATCAAAGTATAATTTTTTTTTTTTTTTTTATTCTTTTTCTTCCATAGAGTACATCACATTCGTTCGCGAACAAAGCTTTCAAGCATCCATGACGCTTCTTATTTCGTCGCTTTTACGAATCATTCGTTTATCGTTAATACGTGCTCTTGAAGATTCGACAGACTTTTTTTTTTTACTCACGCCCTCATTCCGAATAGAAATATCTCGGCGTCGCTCTCTATTGGGAAAAAGATTAAGTTTAGGACGCTACTCTGGTGGCGAGCATTTGTACTATTCAATATGGCCGCCCGCGGAATTGACTTACGCGTCCAGCCACCGGTTCAAAGTATCGAAAAGTTCGAATATCTATATATAAATTGTTGTATTATTATTATTATTGTTACTATATATATTAGGGTGGTTCTTAAATTGGTGATGTTGGAAATTCTTTGGTACTGTTCCTCAAAAGTAATCAACATATCTAGAAAAAAAATTGGGCCCAAGCGGAACTTTGTCCAATAATTCTAACCCACCCCACCGAGCTGTCGAATTTTTTATATGAAAAAATGCATGCATTCAAAATTTTGTTAAGAAAATTGTTTATTATTTCAAAACTATTTATGATAAAAGAATTTTATATAACGCTGTTGTAGGAAATATAATGCTCTACAAAAAAGGTATCTTGTGAAATTCTCGTGAATCTAATATTTATCACGTAATTAGGAAAAAACTGTCGTCATTTATTCCAAAAGTCGATCATTATGGTCAAAACAGGAGTTTGACGTCGAATAGCTGCAATTTATTTTTCGTATGTATATAAGATTATGAAGATATACGTAGCGCACTCAATAATGAAATGTAAACAATATTCAAATTTTCAATTTTATCAATTTTATCAATTTTATTGTGAATTATAATGAATGATGTCATATATTTTAAAAATCAACTTACAATAATGAATTACATCGGTTGGAGCAAAGTTGCTTTGTCAATATCAGGATATTTTTTTTTTATATTCTTCAATTATTTGTATAATGAATTGTTTCTGATCTTCATCATAACTGAGACGATCATTGTACTCTGTAATAAGTTTCACTCCTCTTTCTGCAACATCGTTAACCACTTCAATTCCTTCAACTATTTTTAAGCCTCGTAAATAATTTTCATTAGAAATCCACTCGCTCACATCGATATCAAAAAATGAGGAGTTGATTTCAAATCTTTCGAAAAAAGCCATCGATTTGGAACTGATAAAGAAATCAATGTCCTTATCGATCAAAGAAGAAAAATTTATCATGAATGATAATAAAATTGATAAAATTGACAAATTTAAATATCGTTCACATACTGTTATTGAGTGCACCACGTATCTCTTCATATTTCTAATTGCATATAAAGAATACATTGCAGTTCTTCGACGTCAAACTCCTGTTTTGGCCATAATGATGGACTTTTGGAATAAATGATGACAGTTTTTTGCTAATAACGTGATGAATATTAGATTCACAAGAATTTTACGAGATACCTTTTTTGTAGAGCATTAAATTTCCTATAAAAACACGATATAACATTTTTTTATCATGAATAGTTTTGAAATAATAAACAATTTTCTTAACGAAATTTTGAATGCATGCATTTTTCCATATAAAAATTCGACTGCTCGGTGGGGTGGGTTAGAATTATTGGACAAAGTTCCGCTTGCGCCCAATTTTTTTTCTGGATATGTTGATTACTTTGAAGGAACAATACCAAAGAATTTCCAACATCACCAAATTAAGAACCACCCTAATATATATATAATAATTTATCAGTTTTATATCAATCTTTCGATATTTTGGCCTTGTGGCGTACAATGTCATTGATAATCCGATGTTTTTCCCAATTCCGTAGCCTGAAAATCTATCGCTTCCGTCGTTCTAACCACTACAATTGCTATTTATACACCTCGATGCTAAATAAACGGCCGCCACTTTCCTACGACCCCATCAAATTCTTCCACCTCCGAAGAATGTGTTATATACATTTTTTTTGAACACTTGTTAAATCTCGGTTGGAAAAAAAAATTGGAAATCAAGCGAGTGTGTTTACGAGTCTCTCCCGTATCTTTTTTTCTTCTAAATAACGATTATATCATCACGTATCGGGGCGGTTTAGAAAAGAAACAGATTTTATTCAATTGTTTTAACAGTCAAAATGGCGATACAGTGTGTATTGTTTTTTCTTTTATTCATCGTTTATTTTTTTTTTCGTTTCTTTTTTTGTTTTTTATTTTTTGTTTTGTTTAACTTGCTGGTTGGCGATTACGAGACGGACTACACGGAACAATTTTTGGCGGGTTGTAAAATCAAGATGAACAATCAACGTCAACAACCGACAATCAAAAGACTATTCTAAAACGTACAACTTGCAGAACGCAATGGGGTTGCTTTTTTTTTTATGTTCTTTCGTGAAAACAACAAATTTCTCGATTTTTCAAACTCGAGGAGGAAAAATACGTGCGAATTTGTGCTGTGGGTTTGTGCGAATAGCGTCATTTTTTTTTTTGGTTTTTTTTTTGGACACTCGTGATGGAATTCACGATGAAGAAATCTCGAAAAGAAAAAACGAATAATAGTCAATGTTTGAGCATGGAATTTCCGAGTTCAATAATGTTTTTGTTTTCTTTTTGATATCGTGAATTTCGCGATGTTGCTGGATTTCAGGAAAGTTTGGGATGACAAAGAAAAACGGGCAATTTCGGTATTTGCAAATGGCGCTGGGTACTTTGGAGTCAAAAGAACACTAAAGACACAGATATACGTATAATAATTCATCTCAAAACCACTTTGGTATACGACTCAAGATGTTACCGATGTCGTTACGCCTCGCTGCGATCTCGTCGGCGAACGAGGTTCTCGGCTCGCTGAACAGAGGGCGCGAGCTGTACTTTCTATCGAGATGATCGACCATTGGCTTGTAATACGATTCTCCCTTGTCGTAGTTGCATCCGTAGACGCGTGTACGGGGTCTGCTCAATATCGGTCTTGACATTTTTATTTAAGTAATTTGTTCGAACGATCTTTGTGCCACGGACGAATTTCACTTGGCTTGCTTTTATCCTTCTGTCGACGTTCTTGTCGCCCGTTCGGTTACCCGAACTGCTGCTCGATCTGCGAGAAAATAAGGGAAAATTAGTTCAAACGAGACGATGACGCCATCTCGTGTCTAAAATCGTTTCCACAAATCGTTCTTCTATGATAAAACAGAATTAGGATTGTAAATTCAGGAAGTAGAGTTGAATGATACAGGAAAAAAGAAATAGACACAGAGGCAAACTAGAGCGACAAAGATACTTCGTCGCTAACGTCTCTCGCTCTTTCTCTCTTCCAATTTTGATGGCTTAACCGGCCAAGTCGTTCTCGATGCGCGGGAGCGCCGTCGTCGCATTAAAAATAGATCGCATCTAATTTCGTTCGCCCTGTGTGTGATCCGAGTGGAGGCTCTCGAGGACGAGGAAACGAAGAAACACAGCGTCTGTTGTGTGTTACAAATTCGCGAGAAGACGACGATTAGCAAGGGGGAATAAGAGCGCGAGGAGAGGACAAGGGAAAAACGGGATTGAAAGAATCGAGACCCCGGACAACTTCACAGAGGTCACAAACGCACACACACATATATATATATCGGTCTAATGCAAATAAAAAACAAAGAAAACGGGGGCTTCCTGCTTTATGCCGTAGTACGTTATTTCTGTAAAACATCGCGCGGTATTGTACGTTGAATGTGTGAAGAAAAAAAAGGGGAATCGAGGGCAAAGCCCACGCGCGCCGACACAGTTCGGTAGAGAGCTTATCCCCGGGACGATATATCACTTGGAAAAACTTTTTGTAAAAAGAAAACAAAATTTGTTTTTCATCCAAAAACTAATGTGACAATTTTATTTTATTTTTATTCTTCTTATCGACGGAAAATCCGTCGATATAACGTAAACGAATGAAATTTGAAAAAATCATAGTAATTCGCCAAATAAATAGATCTCTGTGCTCATTCTCTTTGTAATTGTTCACACCTTAAAATACCACTTGACTCATCGATCTACGATTTTTTTTCGATTATTTACAGATTTTTTAAGTTAGAACATTGTCGTCATTTTTTTTCATGCCCATTCGATTCAATTCCGACGATTTTCAAAGTGCTTTTTGCGACATATAAAATTGAGATATCGGAATGAATCCAGGATCATTCTCTAAGTCTACATCTGGCGTTTCCAAAACACCCCCTATAAACCAAAATCGTTCGAACGGGAGCGGCGCTATGGCCATTTGAAATTTCGATATTTTTAGATTTTATAAAAGGTCGGCGAAACAAAAAAAATGTTTTGTTTCGCCCGCGCGTTGTACCCCCAAAAAAACGTTGAAAGAGACGAAACATTTTCACGCTTTTCTCTTTTTTTATTCCTATCAGCAATTTTTTCATTCTTTAGAACGATATTTCTATCTTTTCGATGACGTGTAGCGTGTATTTACATAAGACGAATATAGAAATTCCATTAGAGCGTTTCTCCGAACGATGTCCGAGCTCTCGCGAAAGCGCGCCCTCTCGTTGCCACTTGAGAAACGAGATTACACGCTGAGCGGAGAAAAAAAAAGCGTGCGAGACACAGAGGGACTTCCCCGTGTTTAACCTCGCTTTGCCATTCTCCTGTTCGTTACGAAATTCAATAGAAATATATTGAGTCACGATATTACGGATGATACGTTTTATTCTTGATAATAAAAAAGAATGTATCAATCAAGTAACATCCTCTAAAACGAATGAAACACTTTTAGCGTTCGCTCGATTTTCTTTTCGTTCGTGTTTAACGAGAAACTCGAGCTGTGAGAATCGCCATGAACTTTGTCGCGGCGGGTGGGGGACGTTTGGCGTGCGCAACACTGATTGCGCAACGCGTTAACAAACGGGGTGTGCGAGATCGTGAGAGAGAGAGAGAGAGATGAGAAGAAAATCCATCCTCGTGCACGAGCCGGGGCCGCACTTACTGACTCTGCCAAATTTAGACTTGCGAGAAGATTTTCTTCGAAATCTCGCGTTGACGATATCGATTACAATAGCGCTCCCACATCCCTCACCGCCTTTCGCTACTGCCGCGCCACTAAACCAAAACGAATTGAAAACTCGTTTTTTTCTTCTTCTCACACACGATAACCTAAAAATCGAAATCTAATCAATGAAGCTCGAGCTAAATAAGAAAAATAATGAAAAAATAACAACAAACGTACCTAATTTTTAATCAAAAGCTCTTGATAATCGTTTTTTAGGTTCAAATAATAAAGAAAAAACAGCAGATCTTTCGTAATAACACAGAGGTACGGAAAAGTGAGCGTGGAGAAATTGAGAAGTAGATGAGAACAAAATGACCGATACTTCGTGTCGCGTTACAGCACAGAGATGACGCACCAAACGGGTTTACTGCCCGTCATTGTTAGTTTATCCGGCAAAATGATTTTGTACCCACAGACTTATGAATATACGACACAACGACACAATATATCAATTATTATTGATCGATTGATCGATTAATCGATTGATTATCATTATTTACGTATCCACTCGACGAGGAGCGTCTTCAGTTTTCGAATTTTCGCGCCCGAGCGTGTTACGATGCGCGCGACACGTCCGCGACGGTGGCGAAAAGAAAAAACGCTGATCGACACATCGCGCCACGGGTTATGAAATAACGATCTTCGCGCATCGCACAAAGTCCTTACAAATCGCGGCAATTTATAAATCGTACAATCGGCCGACTATCCTCGCAAAACGAATATCGAGGCACTCGACGAAATTTATCGTCGGTATAAGCGCGCGTAGATTTACATTTTTTTCTTCTTTTTAAACAGAAAAAAAATAAAAATTGAAAACACAAAAATTCACACAAAAAAAAACGATTTGTTTGAAGAAAAAAAAAAAAAAACAAAAATAAAAATCATCACCAAAAAAGATGTATCGATGGTTATTTTTCGCATAATTTTTCTCTTTGTTTTTATGTTTGGCAAATTTTATCGTACCTAATTTTTCTTTTGTATTTCGTGTTTTTTCTTTTTTTCGAATTTTTTTTTTTTTTTTTTTTTTTTTTTTCAGAGTATTCCCCAAGGTGTGCGATGTCCTCGGAAGTATCGGCGCGACTCCCACGGCTTGCTCGAAGACGCTCTTTCGCCGTTTCCCACTCCCTTCTTACGCGACCGAACGAAAAATCTTATCCCTACTACTCTGCAACATGACGTGAAGAAGACGAGAGGAAATACGTGCGAAACGGACTCCCAAAGAGAATCGCCGTCGTCGTGTATTAAGGGGGGAAATAGCGTTAGGACAGCGTTTTCTCAATGATTTTCATGAATTTTTTTATAGTATAAAAAATGAATATAATTTATTGAAACTTTGAGAATATTTTGTACGTATATTTAAGTATATACTATAAAATTTTTGAAGAATTTTCTTGAAAAACACCGAAGATATTAGCGACCCCATATTGCAGGTCACAATCAGACTCAGCATTTTGCGTACATTCTGGAAGCCGCAATTTTCATCCGAAATCAAACGAGGTTGGAATTTACTCTTATTACATGTCTTTCTTCTATATGAACCTAAATGCTATAAAAAAAAATAGAAAATTGAATTTTTTACCGGGGTCAAAACAAAAAAACATGATTTTTTGCCATTTTTTACAACTTTATTTGCAAAAAAAAATTATTTAAAATAATGATAATATTCCGATTTTAGGTTCATATAGAGCGCAATACTATGAAGAAAATAACTGCCAACTTTCAAAACGATTGGTTGAAAACTTTTCAAACTAGCGTGTACGCAATTTTAAAAAAAAGTCGCTTTCAGAAAAACGCGTTTGAAAAAATAGTACCAAGAAAAACAAGCAATATGGGGTCGCTAATATTTTATAGTATATACTTAAATATATGTATGAAAATTTTATAGTATATACTTAAATATATGTATAAAATATTCGCAAAGTTTCAATAAATTATATTTATTTTTTATACTATAAAAAAATTCATGAAAATCAATGAGAAAACGCTGTCCTAACCCTAATTCCCCACTTAATGGCTTATAACAATAGAACGAGTCGGAATTTACATAAAAAATTTTGGAAACATATATTTCAATAGTTTTACTAACAATTTATGAAATTTAAAAAAAATCGATTTTTTTGAACCGTCTAACCCTATTTCTCCCCTAAAACGCGGTGTATATACGTGAACATTTTTTCGTCTCGGGATTTACTCATCTTGTATTATAGCCTTCTCGGCTTTTACTCCGCGCACCCATCTCGCATATAGGCCGAAACTTTGGTACTCCGACGACGTTCCGGGCTCATTTTTCTTTTTGGCACTACGCTACTGGTTCATATTCGTTTTCTTCTTTTTTTTTTCGATTCCTGTGCGTAATACTAGTATTTAAGATTTAGGGGTGTATTTAGATCTCATCGGGCCTCGTCGCTGAAAATTCACGTATTTTTACATCAAGTTTCATGAGCGTAGAATGGAAAAATGATGAGGTACGAATTTTACGGGGAAACGGGATGTTTCTATAAATCTCGGTCGGTAAAGTGACTTTTTTTTACCGAGCGGACATCTCGAATCTGCAAACTGTAACGTTGAACTTGAAATCAACGTCCTCGATAACGCTCTTGCCATAAGTTTTCATAAAAATCCTTATAGGTTATGTCGTATGTTTCATAACAACATGGCGGCCGGGGGGGACGCGCGCCGGACGCTCTAAAAATGATCTTGGTTTTTTCTTTTCACAATAATTCTTCGTGTCGAGACGCTCGCGCCGCGGCTCTTGATATTAGCTGCGGGGCAAACGTTTTCACGAGGAAACCCTCCCCTATTTTATTTTAGCGTTTGTTATACCATCGGCCACTATAAACTAGATCATCGCTAAAGACGACCTCAACGAGTAGACTGTTACTTTTAGAATGGATCGAGTTTGAGCTACTATATAGTTTCTCGTTCGCGAGCTTTACAATGACGAGAGAGCGAGAGAAAAAACGAGCAAGCCAGAGAAAAAGAGCAATTCGAGCTTACGAAAGTAGTACGATTTTACCTTCGCACGTATATAAATCCATCCGCAGGGCATTTCTTAGGTGGCTTACACGTGCCCAACTATTTACCGACGCTTGACGAAAAAAAGCAACTGTGACGGAGGTTAGTCGTTATACGTGCAGGCAGGCCTCAGAGATAAATAGATACAATGAGATGGCAATTTGGACGAATACTTCGTGTGCCAAATATAAATTATCTCTCGTAATCCAGTCATTATATACATTTGGTAATGCATGTGAACCGAGAAAGCTGATTTTTGGATATTGTGTGTGGGGGGGGGGGGGGGGGGGGGCGGCTTAGAAAAGCTTAACTTCAAATTGTCGACCAAGATTTCCTATGTGCGTTCTCCGCAATCTTGAAATAAGTGTTAAATTTTGTTTTTTTCGCAATAACTGGGCTCTCCGTCGAGATACGAAAATTGCGATAGGATACTTTTTGGTTGCTTCTTTTACGCTCTACAATTTAGGTCATATACATTTTTCACCTACCATTCATCGTTATTGAGATATCGAGCGAGAAAGTGAAAATATTTTTTTTCTACAAAAAACCACCAAAATATTTGTAACGATTGTTAAATATAATTTTACAATTTTTTTGTCAAATTTACGTAAAAAAGTATCTAAGAAAAAAGTAAGTTAGTAAAAAAGCAAACATGAAAATATATATATAAATACTTTCATATGTTTCACAGTCGCGCCTCATTCTCGCCGTCTCCTCTTTGCGCGGTGATTCGCACGTTGTCCATGCTCGCCCGACGATGCGTAAAGCCAAAAACAAGTTTCACTACTTGAATTTTTTACTTTCTCGTTCGATATCTCAACAACGATGAACGGTAGGTGAAAAATGTACATGACCTAAATTGTAGAGCGTAAAAGAAGCAACAAAAAAGTGTCCCATCGCAATTTTCGTATCTCGACGGAGAGCCGAGTTATCGCAAAAAAACAAAATCTAACACTTTTTTCAAGATGGCGGAGAACGCACATAGGAAATCTTGGTCGACAATTTGAAGTTAAGATTTTCTAAGCCCCCCCCCCACACACAATATCCAAAAATCAGTTTTCTCGGTTCTCATGCATTTCTAACTCGTTTTTTTCGACGTAATGACTGGACTATCGTTCCACCGATGTCCGGGATCTTCGCGCCTTGTACTATTTATTTAGGCAATGAAAAAAAAAAAAAAATCAATCTTTCAGTACAAAATCTTGAATGTACAGATATTTTTATTTTATTTTACAAACATGAAAATACATGGAATTCGATAAGCCATTCTCTTCATCTAATTTACATACATATATATATATTTTTCTTTACTTACGGATAATTAATTCGCAAAACACTTCGATAGGTCTATTATTACATTGAAACTCATTAATGTATCCGAAACAGTTGGCAAAAGACTTTGTCAATTGTGTATCTTCGACTATCCTCCGCCTGTATCGTCGAGTCAGCCAAACTTGTATTTGTGCCTTTTTCGTCGTATACACTCATTATCTATATATTCGACAAACCGTTTTCACGTCTAATTATAAACCACGTGTATAATTGTCCAAGTCCGCAATAATAAATTGACAATATAGATGTTGCAGCGTCGCCGCAGTCTGATGAACTAATAGAAAAGGTGCCAACGTTAAACTCTGCCGATACGCATTTGATGGCTTTACAATGAAAGTTCAAATTGCCTGAACGTAAATATTATAAATGTTAGAAACAGATGTTACTGTTATTTAAAAAAAAACAAAAAGATTTCTCAATGGTTTTAATATTAGAGCGTAAAGCCGAATATCATAATACCTCGCATACGATTTTTTTGCTCCATACAATAATTTCATTAATGTACAAGCGTTTCACACATTCGACGATAAATTCACAACTTGGTAAATCAATCGCAAAGTATCGCAAACTATTATCTTGATTTTTGGCTCTCGTGTTTCCGACAGTTCGAAGTTTGCCAAGTAACACCTTCGTGAGATAATTTTGATCGTACGTACGGTACGATCCAGGTGAGATACCATCTATCGCCCAACACCTCGATAACATTTTGTTTCCATCCTAAATTGTACTTTCTCGTACCCTTGGCTCTCTCGTTGGCGACGCTACCCGAGAGAACGAGATTAAAGTGATAAGCGCTGAGAATGCCGGTGAAGCACGTTCCGACTGCGGTAACGACGTACAGCATGAGATAAAATTGTTGGATGGAGGGATCGAAGCCAAAGACAAAAATGGCTAGGGGAAATATGATTTTGACTATCGACATGGGAAAATCAAATTCCAATTTGCTCCAGATGAAGTAATTGTTGTAAAAAAATGCGTAAAACGTTCCGACAAAGAGATAGAGAAGAAACATGAGGAAATAACGATGATTGTAATGTCCGACGCAACATCCCGTAAATATACAATGATGATCACGCTTTAAAATGCAAACGTCGCAATGTTGACAGTGCCACGAACGAGGCGGCGATAGAGCCTCGCAGACGCTACAAAATCTCCAGCCGTCTTCGATCTTTGCCATCCGCGTCGTGAGAATAACGTGTCTGATGCTCGTGTCGCAGAGCACGGTGTACGTAAAATTACCGACGATATTCATCATTATGAAATTACCAACGACAAAGTGACAAATGTACGTCAACGTACCGATCTCGTAAAGTTCGGGCAGTACGATCCAGAGCTCGAACCAATATAACATCGGTACTATCGTTAGAATAAACGTCACCGAGGCAAGATCGGAAAGAGTCTTTGGCCAAATTTTCTTTCGTACGATCATGCTTTTTAATATTTCTTCACTTTTTCCGTCCTCCTTTTATCGCCAATGTCGATTTCTCCGTTGTAATAAACGATCGGGAATTCCAATTGGAGTCAAATGTTCATTGTTTCGAAGATTTTTTTTTTAGGTTACGTTTGTGTTTACATACGAATACACGACGCCTTCAAGTAGATTTCTATTTTTTAAGGTAACTAAGTATTTTTGGGGTTATCACACTGTAACGATAGAGGGCGCCACATTCTTAATTCAAATTTCACTAATCGCTTGTTTTTTTACCATCGAGAGGTAATCGTTGGTTTTTTACCATCAAGCGGTAATCGCGAGTTTTTACCATCAAACGGTAATCGCTTGTTTTTTTACCATCAAGCGGTAATCGCTTGTTTTTACCATCAAGCGGTAATCGCTTGTTTTTTTCTTACCTTCAAGAGATAATCTGTACTCAAAATTCTCGAGAGTGATCGGAAAAAAAAAAAATTGTTTTGTTTATTGAGCTTTATTCCACGAATTTGGTAATCACTGATGGAATCATAGTCAAAAGTCCAAAAGACGCCGGCTTTGCACGAACTAAGGAATAGAAGGAAGATTGGCGCTCAATAACGAATAATTCACGTTTGTAAGGTATTGAGGCATTCTAAAAGAGTCTCGGGAATTCCAATTGGAATCAAATGTTCATTGTTTCGAAGACTTTTCTTTTAGGTTACGTTTGTGTTTACATACGAATACACGACTGCTCCAAGTAGATTTCTAGTTTTTAAGGTAAATACGTATTTTTGGGGTTATCACACTGTAACGATAGAGGGCGCCACATCATTAATTCAAATTTCATTAATCGCTTGTTTTTTACCATCGAGAGGTAATCATTTGTTTTTTACCATCAAGCGGTAATCGCTTGTTTTTACCATCAAGCGGTAATCGCTTGTTTTTTACCATCAAGCGGTAATCGCTTGTTTTTTTTACCTTCAAGAGATAATCTGTATTCAAAATTCTCGAGAGTGATCGGAGAAAAAAAATTGTTTTGTTTATTGAGCTTTATTCCACGAATTTGGTAAGCACTGATGGAATCATAGTCAAAAGTTCAAAAGACGCCGGCTTTGAACGAACAAAGAAATAGAAGGGAGATTGGCGCTCAATAACGAATAATTCACGTTTGTAAGGTATTGAGGCATTCTAAAAGAGATTCGGGAATTCCAATTGGAATCAAATGTTCATTGTTTCGAAGATTTTTCTTTTAGGTTACGTTTGTGTTTACATACGAATACACGACTGCTCCAAGTAGATTTCTAGTTTTTAAGGTAAATACGTATTTTTGGGGTTATCACACTGTAACGATAGAGGGCGCCACATGATTAATTCAAAATTCACTAATCGCTTGTTTCTTACCATCGAGAGGTAATCGTTTGTTTTTTACGGGATGATGTCAAAGTCCCGACAGTCAAAATCCCGACAGCACGTATTACAAAACAGTATAGGTATACACGAGCGTGGTGTCGGGAGTTTGACTGTCGGGACTTTGACATCCTCCCTTTTTTACCATCAAACGGTAATCGCTTGTTTTTACGGGAAGATGTCAAAGTCCCGACAGTCAAAATCCCGACAGCACGTATTAGAAAACAGTATAGGTGTACACGAGCGTGGTGTCGGGACTTTGACATCCTCCCGTTTTTACCATCAAGCGGTAATCGCTTGTTTTTACCATCACGCGGTAATCGCTTGTTTTTTTTTACCTTCAAGAGATAATCTGTATTCAAAATTCTCGAGAGTGATCGGAGAAAAAAAATTGTTTTGTTTATTGAGCTTTATTCCACGAGTTTGGTAAGCACTGATGGAATCAGAGTCAAAAGACGCCGGCTTTTAACGAACAAAGGAATAGAAGGAAGATTGGCGCTCAATAACGAATAATTCTCGTTTGTAAGGTATTGAGGCATTGTAAAAGAGTCTCGGGAACAGCATTTTGCGTTATGTGTGCCGCTAAACAGAAAAAAACTATTTACGCCGAGAGGGGTATAATTACCCGGATTTCTCTGCAAAATTTCGTGCAAGTATTCATTTTATTTCTATCCTTTATCATCTACGCGTATATCTTGTTAATTTAATCACGGAAAAGTAGACTTTTCACCGTGTACAGTAGGTTAGAAATAATGATACCGTGAAACATAGTTTAAAGAGAAGATTTTTCATTTCTCAACGCTACATCGCTACTCTCATGCTACATATCGAATTTTTTATTAATGTTTTCCTCTTTTTTTTTTATATATCGACAACGCAGGACTTACGGGAATGTCGTGATACGCCCGGGTTCCAATCTTAATCTCATAATAGGTCCCAACGGCACGGGAAAGTCAACAATTGTATGCGCCATAGTTCTGGGCCTGGGTGGTAAACCAAATCTTGTTGGGAGAGGATCGCAACCCTCCCAATACATAAAAGCTGATTGCGAAAGCGCCACGATCGAAATTGAGCTCAAAGACACGGCTACAAAAACCATCACGTTAGTTAGAAGCTTTAATATGCAGAACAAAAGTACATGGAAGATCGACGGTAAAAATGTTCAGGGTGACGAGGTTCAGGCGCTTATAAAGAGTCTAAACATACAGGTAAAAAGAAATAGATGATATTTCGATTATTTATTTTGAATTTTGTCGATGCAAAGATAAAAAAAAAAAAATACGAATGGAAAAATACTTATACAAGATCCTCTACCAAACGAAAATGTTTACGGACCTCCGAAATATACGTATACTTATATACGTATACTTGTATACGTATACTTATACTTATATTTTTTCGAATGGAAAAAAATACTTTTACAAGATCCTCCACCAAACGAAAATGTTAACGGACCTCCGAAATATACGTTCCGTTAGTAATGTAATTACAAACATTTTGTAGGTCGACAATCTCTGTCAGTTACTCCCTCAGGACAAAGTACAGGATTTTTCGAAGATGAATCCCCAGGAATTGCTGGAAAACACAGAGAGATCGGTGGGCGATCCTAAACTCTTGGAGTATCACACTAAGCTCAAAGAATACAGAAAGCGCGACAAAGAAATCGAAGATACGGCAAAGAATAAAAGTGGCTTACTGGATTCCGAGGAGCAAAAGTACGACGGAATGAAGAACGCCGTTGGCATGATAAAAGAAAAAAATATAATAGTGAAAAGGATCAAGACGCTGAAGCAGAAGAGAGCTTGGATATCTTACGATCTCAGCAGAAAACAACTTTGCGAGGTTCAATTTATTTTACTTGACGTTGTTAATTATCGATTTTTCATCTTCGCGACGGTTTATCGAACGACGGAGTAGATCGTTTTCCAATGAACTTACGGAATGGTGATGAAAAATAATTGCAGGCAAAAGTTGGACGGGATCAAGCTGCCGTTGAGATGAAGGACGTCGATATGCAATTGCGACCGATCAGAGACGAAATAATCGAGATCGAGACTCGCGTTAAGAGTCTTAAAAAAGACGTCGAAAAACACGTAAGCATTGGATGTACCAATGTGTGTAACGAAAAATTGATTTATCTTTTTTGTTTTTATATTTTTTGCATTTCACCCTCGTTTCATTCAGAATACCGATTTGCACGGGAAAACGTCAAAAGTCGATAAAGCGCTGGATGAGATACAGAACAAAGAACGTGAGATACGGGAGGTTGAGAGAAATCGCGAACACAAGATACACTGCGAAGAGAATCGCGATCAGGAGATAAGGGCCGTTGCAATGCGAAAAGACAAGCTCGAGAATGATTTAACGGGCATGACCGAAGACTTGGGAACGGGTGAGAATTAAAATGATAATATTGATTTAATAATAATGCGACTATTTTTTATTTCTTTTTTTTTTCTAATCATGACGATTTTTTGTTTCATTCCAGAGGAAACGCTCGTGTCGACTAATCACAAAATCAGCCAGAAACTGGAGCTGCAAAGACGCGACGCCGACAAACTTGTAAACATGAAAAATTCGTCGAAATACGAAGAGGAGCAAATCAACGAGCAAATACGATGTAAGTTTAGCGACCAAAAAAATATACATATTAACTTGATCCACAAGCACTAAAATAACAATAATTTTGTAAATTGTATAATAAATTGCAGCCATTAAAGCCGAGATGCAATCGGCGAAAGACGTCGAAGCGAAGCGTCTCGAGCTGCTCAGAATGAAAAGTCACGATGCTCATCAAGCTGTAATGTGGTTACGACAGAATCGTGACAAATTCGTTGCTACGATACACGAACCGATGTTGCTCAATATTCACGTTAAGGACGCGAATTATTCGAAATATTTCGAGACAATAATATCACAGCGCGATCTTTTGGCGTTTGTGTGCGAGGACAAGTCGGACATGAATCGACTTTTGGGTTACGTGAGAGACGAATTGAAATTAACGATAAACGTCGTACACTCGGAGCCCAACGCACCGGTCTCCACGGCGGCTAAGATACCAATAAATGATCTTCGTCAGTATGGCTTTCAGCATTATCTCATTAGTCTCATCGAGGCACCCGAGACTATAATCAAATATTTGGTACTGATGTACAACATCCATAATATCCCAATTGGCACGAGTATCGTCGAGGACAACGTCGACAACGTTCCGAAGAGCTTGAGAATGTTCTTCAGTCGTGAGTAAAAGATTAAATGAACGAAACATTATCGGTGATTAAACGAAGAAAAAAAAAAGAACCAAATTGGAAACTTGCACATTGCTTCCTCGTTGTTTTATCTCGCTCACGAATTCCACTCTATGAGCAAGTTTATCTCTCAAATTTTGGCTTCCTCACGAAGAAAGCCAAAATTCCGTTCCATCGTTCTAATTTGCAGCTTTTTTTTTTTTACAATTCGATTGAAACAATTCTGAGGTGCCACGGGGTCCAAAGTTTCATGATTCTGGTTCTGGTTTAATGAAGTTTTTTTTTCTCACAAAACCAAATCTCGATGTGTATAAATTATATTAAAAATGTTGTAAAGCAAAAAAAAAAATTTTCATTTTTTCAGTAAACAACATTTACTCGGTAAGTGTATCGAAGTACACGGGGGCAAAATCCATCCGCTCGGCCACGGTAGTCGGCAATAATACACTGTCGATAATTCTCGATACAGCGAAATTGCGCACGCTCACGGAAAGGTATGGAAATATCCCGAATTTCTTACATAGATTTGGTCAAACATTTTTGATAAAAAAAAAAGAAGCGACTACTCCGAAGAATGATTTCACGAAAATATCGCCTTGTGCAGGAAATTGTTACGAGCGATTGTTAAAATGAAAATTCACAGCTGTCTGTTAAAATTAATCTCGTTAACTTGAATGAATCGATTAATGTTCATTTTCATCAGAATCGAGCCTCTGAACGCCAAAAAAACTAAGATTGCCGAAGCACTGGGAGCGATCGAGACCGAATTGAAAACGTCGAACAAAGAGCTGGACGAGCTACGCACGGCGAAACAACAGTCACAGCGCAACGTACAAACGATTCGGACATTGAAAACGAGAATACAAATGGCCGAGAGAAAAATAGAAGAGTTACAGAACGAGAGAACGAGCGTCGAGGAAATAAAAGCCGCGGCTAACGGGGAGATTAAAGTAAATATATTTCTTTTTATCGTCGCGCATATCTCTTGGAGCAATTAATGACGATAAAAGTTCGCGCCTGACGAGAAGAAAATCGGAAAGAATAATGTTTTTCTGGTTTTTTTTTTTTTTTTTTTTTTTTCAAACTACCGAGTTAATCGTCGTTTCATTATTTCACACAGAACTTGATGAAGAAACAATTGCAAGTATACAAAGAGTACAACTCGTACTATTCCGATTGTTACAAATTCATAACGGCCAATGAAGAAACAAAACTCAGGCTCAAGCATCAGCAGCATATTTACGTGACGAAGAACAACGCCTCGCAGGATTTGAGAGAGAGGTGTTCGGCGCTCGAGCAAACGTACAAGAAGCTCGACAGCCAACTTCAGCCATTGAGGAGAGAGACGCAAACGTTGTACGCGATCGCTACGGAAAGTACGGAAAATTTGAATCCGACGGACAAACAGTTCAAGACTTATCACACGGCGTTCGCGAAACTTCCGTTTACTATTGAGGAAATTGAAATCGAGCTCGAGACGGCACGGGCTAAAGTTTACTGTTTGGGGAAAAACGCCGACGGCGAAGAGGTGACTAATCCGACGATTAAGGCTTTTGCGCAAAGAAAAACAAAAAACAGGTTTTTTAGTTTAAAAATTATGCAAATTGGAAACTTCCACATTGCTTCCTCGTTATAAACTTATTTTTATGGCAACCACCAACTCTATAGTTGAACATTTAAGGGAGGGGTAAGGGTTTCAGCGTAAATAAAAACACTTTTTTTGCGATTTTTTTTCTCAAATATGGATTGAGCAATTTTATTCGAACCTTTTGTACATTATCGAGCATACTTTTGACAATGTTGCGTAATTTTTTCATGCAGGAATATCGAAGCATAAGCCCGTAACGGAGCTTCCCCCGGAACGTCTTGGAAAAAAAAAACAATTTGCGGTGTTCACTATAACTCGGCCGGAAATTATCTGAAAATGAAAAACCATGAAAATTTCGTCAAATTATAATCAAATCTTCCCCCCAACGTTCTCTGATAATTTTTTTTTTCATTTAAAAATTTTTGCCGGCCATCGAAAGTGTGAACTGTTATTTTCCACGAAAAATTCCGCCATTTTGTGGGTGGGAAACACCTTTAATGTAAAAAAAAAAAAATTTAACTTAACGTTGGGGGGAGGTATTTTATATGTAGAAAATGTGTACAAAGTTCGAAATGAATCGGTCAAGTAGTTTTTAAATGGCAGTGAACACGGACTTTGAAAGAGTAGTTTTGAGAAAAACGCGTCTAAAGTTTACGAAGTAAAAAAGTGAAGAAAAAAATGTTTTCCAAGACGTTCTGGGGGAAGCTCTGTTACGGGCTTATGCTTCAATATTTCTGCATGAAAAAATTACAAAACATTGTCAAAAGTATGCTCAATAATGTACAAAAGGTTCGAATAAAATTGCTCGTTCCATATTTGAGAAAAAAAATCGCAAAAAAAGCGTTTTTTTTAACGCTGAAACCCTCACCCCTCGCTTAATAAGACAATAACTTCAAGAATATTGCTTAGATCGGTTTAAAATTTTAAGGACATATTCCTGAAATGTTAAACAATAAAATGAGAAGAAAAAAAAAATTCGATTTTTCGAAAGTGAAAACCCTTGCCCCGCCCTTAAGAAAATTAAACAAACATACAATGTCTCATGAAAATCTAATAATAACAAATTTTTTTTTAAAAGATGTAATTCAAAAACTTGCACGCACATGATTTTCGGATATTTTTGGACATTCGAAGCATAGTGATATTAAAAAACTCAATTTGTATTTTTTTTTTTTTTCACGAAAGCTTCCTTTATGAGGACACAAAAATTCAGATAGATATATATCTGTATCTTTTTTTTTTTTTTTTATAGATACTGCGAAATTATGAGAAGGCCGAGGCTAACATTAAAAAATTCAACGAAGAGCTCGAGAAGCTCGCGGCCGAGAGAGCTGTTATTCAGCAAAAGATCGAGGAAACGCGAACTCTATGGATAACACCGCTGCAGTCGCTCGTCGATAAGATAAACGAAAATTTTAGCGAATACTTCAGTCTCATGGGATGCGCCGGCGAAATTACACTGGATAAGGGCGATAATATCGTTAGTTTATTTTTTATTTTTTTTTGCCACTTCCACATAGACTCAAAAAAATTGGAAAATTCTTCAAAAACCTGAATTTCACTTTTCAGGATGACTTTGATAAGTATGGGCTCATGATAAGAGTAAAGTTTCGCGATGCCGACGAGCTTCAAGTACTGACGAGAAAGCGTCAGAGCGGCGGTGAAAGAGCCGTCACAACCGCGGTGTACATGATCGCTCTTCAGGAATTGTCCAAAGTGCCTTTTCGTTGCGTCGATGAGATAAATCAGGTAAAAGAAAGGAAAATCATCGGATCGACGAAATTAACTCAAAAAATTTGCCGTAAAATCTCGATTGTAGGAACGAACCGGGCCTGGAAGTTGTTACGATGTACACTTACGTATTTCGTAATTTCACGGTGGTTTTTTTTTTTTTTTTTTTTTAGGGAATGGACGCCATGAACGAGCGACGAATTTTCGAACTAATCGTGGAAATAACGGGAAGAGCAAATAGCTGTCAATATTTCTTACTAACACCAAAGGTTGTTTTTCCCTGAATTCTCGAATATGTTTTCCTCATCGTTATTTGCACGAAAAATCTTCGTGGCTAATCTTTATCGACGTTTTATTTTTAGTTATTGCCGGATTTGGAATACGGCGAAAACATGACGATACATTGCGTTTACAACGGTGCATTTGTGATTCCTTCCAGTGAATTCGACGTCGCCCGTTACAGCAAGAAACTCGAGCGTTGCTGAAACAATTTTTTTTTTTTTACGAGAATAGTTTTGGTATTCAAAAAAAAAGTAACGGACCAAATATTGTACAGTATTTTTTAAAAATAGTTATTTTTTTAAAATCTGATATGAAAATTATATCAGGGAGAGGCTAAGTACCGACCATTCCACACTTCGAAATTTTCCACACATTTTTTTCTTGGAATTGGACAAATGAAGTGAAACGGAAAGTCGCAAAATTTCGTCAAGTCTCATTTAGGCGTTTTCAAGAAAAATCGTGTCGAACATTTTGAAGCGGTGAATTTCGGCATCCAGCGATGCCCTTGAGCCGTTACCTTAAAGTGCCTTAAGTGTGTCGACCATGGCGTCGCGAGAAGTTGAAAAGATTGCAATTCGATTTTTTCTTTGGGTAAAAATTCGTTTGTTTTTTTTTTTTTTACTTCTTTCCCTTCTTCTTCTTCTTCTGAGCCTCCGGCCATGGGAAGCCTCGACACTTGAGAACGTCCATGATATTGTGACAAGTGTAATAAGCATTCTCCATGACCTCGTCGTTGAATATGTCCATTGCGAATCTCGCCCTACCGCCGCTACGTTTTGTACTACGCGATGTTTTTTTCCCTTTACCACCTTTCCCGTTACCACCCTTCCCCGATGATTTTCCATTGTCATTACCACCGTTTTTCTTTTTTCCCTTGCCTTTCGTCGGCATTATTTTCTAACTTTTATTCAACGCAATATTCCGTTTTTATGCTCCAAACTCTCGCAAAACGCTCTCGTAACAGGCACTTTCTGAGTGAGAATAGAGTGTTTATCGTTGGCAGCAACGGGACGCGCGGGATCGTTAACAAGCAATTTATTGTTTGATCAATATCGAACGAATATATATTTCCGAGAGTCGGACTAAAAATGATTTTAAGAATTTGCAATTTTTCAACATCAATCTTTCATCAAAGTATATATGCTTTTTTATAAATAAACGATAAATCTGAAAATTGCGTGTACTTCTATTTGGAAAACGACTGGGAGAGAGTAGTTCGAGATTTGACCGCGAGAGGCAACATTTGTGAATTCCCGAATATGCGAAGAAATGTAATAAAGTTTACCCGGTCGATAATACAGAAATATTTTGCGCGAGCTTTTCAAGCTTCTCGTCAGATAGCGTTACCAACTTTATCATCCGGACTCCTCCGTCGGTAACTCTCTCTCTCTATACATATATACATGGCGTAACTTGCGACGCGCCAGCAGTACGCGAGCATTTTTAATCGCACACCCATATCTGTCGCGTGCGGATCGTTAACAAGCAATTTATTGTTTGATCAATATCGAACGAATATATATTTCCGAGAGTCGGACTAAAAATGATTTTAAGAATTTGCAATTTTTCAACATCAATCTTTCATCAAAGTATATATGCTTTTTTATAAATAAACGATAAATCTGAAAATTGCGTGTGTTTCTACTTGGAAAAAGACTGGGAGAGAGTAGTTCGAGATTTGACCGCGAGAGGCAAAATTTGTGAATTCTCGAGTATGCGAAGAAAAGTAATAAAGTTACCCGGTCGATAATACAGAAATATTTTGCGCGAGCTTTTCAAGCTTCTCGTCAGATGGCGTTACCAATTTTATCATCCGGACTCCTCCGTCGGTAACTCTCTCTCTCTCTCTCTCTCTATACATCTATACACGGCGTAACTTGCGATGCGCCAGCAGTACGCGAGCATTTTTAATCGCACACCCATATCTGCCGCGTGCGGATCCGCGTCGTCTCGCCACAAGGAAGATAACACGTGTGAGAAAAAAAGAAAGACCACCCTCCGAAAACAAGAAAAAGAAGAAGAACGAGGACAAGAAGACAAATTTCGCAATCTCCGTAATGAGTAAAGTTTTCATTATCGCGTGACTAATGCGGCGCGATAATCCGTGATTCATAAAGGCCACAATTTTTTTTCTTCACTTCCCCGTCCTGTCTCCTCGGGCTACTCGGTCTTCACCGAGAAATTCGAACTTTTCTATCGACCGAAAAACGCCATTTAATCTCGCAATTCTTTCCCGGTGATCTCATTTAGCGTAAGAATCGGAAAACTGCGCGCGGAGCGGCGCGAGGGGGCAGAGCATCGAATTGTCCTGTTTCGCCGCCTGCCTGTGTTGGTATTTATATATCGCGTGAGTGTTCGGTGGTGTCAGTGAACGATTCGCCGAAGTCGGCGGGGCGCCGGCGGCGGGCGGAGGAGACGTTAAAACCGTGGCTCAGTAGCCGCGCCGGCCTTTTAAGAGTACAATTTTA
This sequence comes from Oxytorus armatus, assembly GCA_958009045.1. Classification (NCBI taxonomy): domain Eukaryota; kingdom Metazoa; phylum Arthropoda; class Insecta; order Hymenoptera; family Ichneumonidae; genus Oxytorus; species Oxytorus armatus. Next base: position 1,171,959 of record OY253755.1, read on the forward strand.
CACATGCGCGGGGATCCTTCTATCGAAACAAAAGAAGAAAAATAAATAAACATCGATTCCAATTTGATATATTTCGCGTTGTTGTTTAATTCTTTACCCGTTAATAAAAATGTCAACGGCTCTGCTCGCCGTATTCGCCGTGGTACTCATAATACTGTTTAGGCTATTGAACGTGAACAGCGCCGCTTTAAAGCCGGTCCTCTACTGTCAGGATCACGCATTCGTCGCAACGATCCTCAAGATCGCTCCGGTTATCGCCGAACCGTGAGTTTACCATTTATTATCTCGATTTTATTGTCATTCGGATGAAGAGATTGAAAGTTCGGTGAGAAATGCTAGACGGCTTTCGTGGCTGTCGAGAAAGAAAGAATGAAGAAACAACTATACTCGTGAAATAACAGACGTAACGAAAGAATGAAAAACCGTGTACCTCGTTTCGTGTGATAAAATCGATGATAAGGACGAGTCGAAACGATAAATTGCTACGTTCGCGTCGCTTTGTGACTGCATTTATTGTGCTTCGATAGAGCAAAAGTTGCGATACGCAGTGACACACGTTTTGGGAGTAGCAGCGCCATCGCCCGTTACGAATTATCCGTGGCGAATATTGGAACTACGCGACTAGTTCTTATTTAGCGTCTCGGATATTTTTCTTTTTATTTCCGACAGAATTGATGATAAGTATGGAGCAAAGGGGACCCACTTCCGATTCCGACTTTAATATATGCTGTCTAGGAACCCTTTCTGAACAACTTTTTCCTCTGACACAATTGCCGGTCGTTATTTATTAAAAAGTTATTAACAAATAAATTTAATAATTCATATAGCTATTTTCCTTATAGCAGCCAGTCCCAATCATCTTGTCCTTCACATGTGCTGTTAAAAATACCACCCTGAGTAACATACCAAATGTTTTATCCTTCCTCATTGTTTGTTGAAAAGTTATTAACAAAAGAAAATTCATAAATATAATATGAAAACTTGCATGGTGGCCAGTACACGTATGACCGGAGGGGCTGCGGCCTCCCTGCACCCAGCGCATACCAGCCCATAGACAAACCAAAAACAACCCCAGTAACCTAAAGAAACAAACAGACAAACCCAAGAAACAAATCCAAAACAAACCCCAAACCCAATAAACAAACAAATCGAAAACAAACCCAAACCAAAAACGCAAATCCAAAACAAACCCAAACCCAATAAACAAACAAATCCAAAACAAACCCAAACCAACAACCCAAACCCAATAAACAAACAAATCCAAAACAAACCCAAACCAAACAACCCAAACCCAATAAACAAACAAATCCAAAACAAACCCAAACCCAACAAACAAACAAATCCAAATCAAAAACCCAAACCCAATAAACAAACAAATCCAAAACAAACCCAAACCCAATGAACAAACAAATCCAAACCAAAAACCCAAACCCAATAAACAAACAAATCCAAAACAAAAACCCAAATCAAAAACCCAAACCCAATAAACAAACAAATCCAAACCAAACACGAAACGGTGAATTATTTAAAAAATTTCGTTGATTCCGAAACTGGTGTACACACGCAAAACATTGAAAGATCCCCCGGAGGGGCTGCGGCCTCCCTGCACCCAGCGCATACCAGCCCATAGACAAACCAAAAACAACCCCAGTAACCTAAAGAAACAAACAGACAAACCCAAGAAACAAATCCAAAACAAACCCCAAACCCAATAAACAAACAAATCGAAAACAAACCCAAACCAAAAACGCAAATCCAAAACAAACCCAAACCAAACAACCCAAACCCAATAAACAAACAAATCCAAAACAAACCCAAACCCAACAAACAAACAAATCCAAACCAAAAACCCAAACCCAATAAACAAACAAATCCAAAACAAACCCAAACCCAATGAACAAACAAATCCAAACCAAAAACGCAAACCCAATAAACAAACAAATCCAAAACAAAAACCCAAATCAAAAACCCAAACCCAATAAACAAACAAATCCAAACCAAACACAAAACGGTGAATTATTTAAAAAATTTCGTTGATTCCGAAACTGGTGTACACACGCAAAACATTGAAAGATCGTGGAGAGATATGAGTACAAAAATCCCACGATATGGGATACGCGATTATCATTTTACGCATTACCTCGCAGTTTTCTTTTTAAAAAAAAAATACGATTTCGACCAGCGTACCGACAGTTTCTTCGACATTATGAGTACCATGTATCCGCTTCATAATATAAATAGTGAATAAAACAAATAATTGTTTGTTTATATGTTTGTTTGCGTTGTTTTTTGGGTTGTTTTTGGATTGTTTTTGGTTTGTCTTTGGGCTGGTGAGTGGAGGATTGCTGGGCGGCGCAGCCCCCCCCCCCCTCTCAAGCGTGGGCTGTTCACCATACACTAGAACAAGTAGTTCATGTTTGATTTATAAAACTTTTTTTGTTAATAACTTTTTAACAAACAATGAGCGACGGATAAAGCTTTTTGTATGCTACTCAGGGGTGTATTCGTAACAACAAATGTGAAGGACAAGATGATTAGGACTGGCTGGCATAAGGAACATAGCTATATGAATTATTAACTTTATTTGTTAATAACTTTTTAATAAATAACGACCCCCAATTGTGTCAGAGGAAAAAGTTGAAGGAAGGGTCCCTACACAACATATATTAAAGGCAAGTCAATCGGAAGTGGGTCCCCTTTGCTCCATATTTACCAAGTTTTTATTCTCTTGGCGTCTCGGATACTTTTTTTTTTTTCATATTTCTTTCGGAATTGATAATTCGCCGTGGAATATCGATGAGATTTTCGATAGGAATAAACGATAGGTCAAAAAATTTGATTCATTGCCGGTTCGAAGCTCCAACAGCAGTAATTTATGCACATTAGAGTGTGTCATTTCGTCAATCTGATTGATTGTCGTAAAGCGCGCGTAATTCAAACACGATGTCGTTCACCATTAAACAACATCTATAGTATACAAAGATTCAATAAGATCAAAGATTCAATAGATTATTCACTCTCGCCCAATGCAATTCTCATAATTTAATGACCTTATAATAAATTATGTACTATTTAACGAAATGACAACCGATCGAGACGAAATAATCTTAGCGACTGCTGTATGGTGACAAAATCCGTTGTGCCGTTTGGGAAAAAGTATCTATAAGAATTTGCAGTTGATTCTTAATCTAAAGGACAAGTTCGAAATATGAAACATTCAAGCGCGAGCGAAGCGAGCGCGTTGTTGCTAGTAATATTAAAAAGAAGATGAATTTTTGTTCACTTTGAACTTTGAACTCGGATATCATCGGAATGGCTACGTTTGTCAAAAAACTGCAAGACATCTTTTTTTTAGAGCGTTCAATTCTCTATGAAATATGTCATGCGCGTCATCGAACGATATGCCGTTGCCGAATTATAAAATTTCCAAATATAAAACACATTTTTTCCCATGTTATTTAAGTGGGAAATAGAAATTCGCGATGAGGCGCATCCAAATATTAATATTAAGAGCTCAAATTTGAACAGGCTTCTTTTTTCACCTTCCTGGAAGTATACAACCTGGTCCCTGGAGAAAAAAAAAAGTTGCCCTGAAATAGCACACCCTAATGCACATGTTATCAATATGACACGATTTTTTTTTTCAATGATTCTGTTTTAAGGGAGGGGTAAGGGTTTCAGCGTAAAAAAAAACATTTTTTTTGCGATTTTTTTTTCTCAAATCTGGATTGAGCAATTTTATTCGAACCTTTTGTACATTATTGATCATACTTTTGACAATGTTGTGTAATTTTTTCATGCAGAAATATCGAAGCATAAGCCCGTAACAGAGCTTCCCCCCGGAACGTCTTGGAAAAAAAAACAATTTGCGGTGTTCACTATAACTCGGCCGGAAATTATCTGAAAATGAAAAACCATGAAAATTTCGTCAAATTATAATCAAATCTTCCCCCCAACGTTCTCTGATAATTTTTTTTTTCATTCAAAAATTTTTGCCGACCATCCAAAGTGTGAACTGTTATTTTCCACGAAAAATTCCGCCATTTTGTGGGTGGGAAACACCCTTAATGTAAAAAAAAAAAGAAATTTTACTAAACGTTGGGGGGAGGTATTTTGTATGTAGAAAATGTGTACAAAGTTTGAAATGAATCGGTCAAGCAGTTTTTAAATGGCAGTGAACACGGACTTTGAAAAAGTAGTTTCGAGAAAAACGCGTCTAAAGTTAGCACTGCTAGCCCGACCGCCCGCAGCTGTTAGAGGTATAGCGTTAAAGGCCAGGAGATTAATAAGACAATAACTTCAAGAATATTGCTGAGATCGGTTCAAAATTTTAAGGACATATTCTTGAAATGTTAAACAATAAGATAAGACGAAAAAAAATTCGATTTTTCGAAAGTGAAAACCCTTACCCGCCCTTAATAAACCACGTGACCGACATTTTTTTCTCTATCTTTTATTATTGCTCTGCTCTGAAAATACATTTTCGTGGAATAATGACGAGTTAATTTTCTCATTTCATGATTTCGTAGAGTCACTCGAGATATTCTCGACTTTCTACAATTACCGTTAGTTCGCCGCTCAACATTGTTTTCTGGACATTATGATTTATCATCGTCGAGGCCGGGCAGTAGAAATTGCGCGAAATTATTACGAGCTTTTTTTATGCCTCACTCTTTCATTACTTTACGTATACAGTAATATGAATGCGCTTGTGTTGGGAGAAACATTACATCGTCCAACGATCGATTATGCTCGTACGATCCAGGAAACGAGGCCAAATTGTAGAAGCGAACAGTTTCTTCCAACCCTATTCGCTCAATCAATATCTATGTCCCCTGTATATCGCGAAAGAAAAAAAAAAAGTGTACGTCGTCATTCTTCCAACTTACGGCATAAGCTCGTACTATTTATTCGTGCCTTTTGTTTCTTCGCGTTGCCGGTAAGTTTGGGAGCCGCTGTTCGGACGAGTTTGACCTTAACCCTGAAAAAGTAATGAAATATTACCACCAGAGTCCTCCACTTCTCTCTTTCTCTCTCTCTCCTTCTGTTACATTGCGAATTCATCGAGTTTTACCGGAGACAAAAGGACATCTATAGTCGAGTATCGCCGGTGATTTTGGTTCTTTTTCTTTCCCCGTGTAAATAATGAAATTATGCAAATATAGAAACTCGCGGGAATCTTTGGGTTGGAATAAAAAAAAAAGAAACGTAGAAAATGTAACAGAGCATAAAAATCATTGGACCATTGATTGCAAAGATAAAATGTCGAAAGGCGTTTGTTAAAATTATGTTGCACGTTGTTTTATTTTTTTTTATGCAGCTACAAGCCTACGAGATTATGGGGTTTCAGCGGTCACGTGCAAACCGTTGTGCACAGCATTATAGGACGCGTGAGATGTCCATGGCCGATCGGTGAAAGGGTCGTGATGTTATTGCCGGACGAGACGACACTTACGTACGATCTTTATCAACCCCTTACAAATGCTCACGAAGGTTTGCCTCTTCCGAGGAATTCATTTTTCTCCCTGTCGTCCATTGTGAATACGTGATGATTTGTAATGTGTCATTTGTCATTAATTAATTGGGTACGGTGAAGCAACTACGACGGTGAATTAGAATGAAAAATATGATTAAATACAAATTCCAATTTCGCTTCAACACAACAAAAAATAATCGAATTACCTTACAGATGACATAACGATAGCAATTTGTCCGGGTATCGGCAACAGTTCCGAGAGCGTCTACATAAGGACCTTTGTACATTTTGTACAATGTCACGGATATCGTTGCGCGGTACTCAATCACGTTGGTGCTTTGTCCAGCGTCAAGGTCACTGGACCTAGAATATTTACCTACGGTAGGTAAAAAGAAAATTGTTAAAACGAAATGACAATGAAAATTATTTTATTGAATTAAATTATTACATTTAAAAATAAATTAACGAAAATTATTTTATTGAACTTAAATTATTACATTTAAAAATAAATTAACGAAAATTACTTTATTGAACTAAATTATTACATTTAAAAATAAATTAACGAAAATAATTTTATTGAACTTAAATTATTACATTTAAAAATAAATTAACGAAAAATTATTTTATTGAACTTAAATTATTACATTTAAAAATAAATTAACGAAAATTATTTTATTGAACTTAAATTATTACATTTAAAAATAAATTAACGAAAATTGTTGTATGGACTTAAATTATTATATTTAAAAATAAATTAACGAAAATTATTTTATTGACTTAAATTATTACATTTAAAAATAAATTAACGAAAAATTATTTTATTGAATTAAATTATTGCATTTAAAAATGAATTAACGAAAATTATTTTATTGAATTAAATTATTACATTTAAAAATAAATTAACGAAAATTATTTTATTGAATTAAATTATTACATTTAAAAATAAATTAACGAAAAATTATTTTATTGAATTAAATTATTGCATTTAAAAATGAATTAACGAAAATTATTTTATTGAATTAAATTATTACATTTAAAAATAAATTAACGAAAATTATTTTATTGAATGAAATTATTACATTTAAAAATAAATTAACGAAAAATTATTTTATTGAATTAAATTATTGCATTTAAAAATAAATTAACGAAAATTATTTTATTGAATTAAATTATTACATTTAAAAATAAATTAACGAAAATTATTTTATTGAATTAAATTATTACATTTAAAAAATGAATTAACAAAAATTATTTTATTGAATTAAATTATTACATTTAAAAATAAATTTACGAAAATTATTTTATTGAACTTAAATTATTACATTTAAAAATAAATTAACGAAAAATTATTTTATTGACTTAAATTATTACATTTAAAAATAAATTAACGAAAAATTATTTTATTGATTTAAAATATTACATTTAAAAATAAATTAACGAAAAATTATTTTATTGAATTAAATTATTACATTTAAAAATAAATTAACGATAATTATTTTATTGATTTAAATTATTACATTTAAAAATAAATTAACGAAAATTATTTTATTGAATTAAATTATTACATTTAAAAATAAATCAACGAAAATTATTTTATTGACCTAAATTATTACATTTAAAAATAAATTAACGAAAAATTATTTTATTGAATTAAATTATTACATTTAAAAATAAAGTAACGAAAAATTATTTTATTGAATTAAATTATTACATTTAAAAATAAATTAACGAAAATTATTTTCCTTGAATTAAATTATTACATTTAAAAATAAATTAACGAAAATTATTTTATTGATTTAAATTATTACATTTAAAAATAAATTAACGAAAATAATTTTATTGAATTAAATTATTACATTTTAAAATAAATTAACGAAAAATTATTTTATTGATTTAAATTATTACATTTAAAAATAAATTAACGAAAATTATTTTATTGAATTACATTATTACATTTAAAAATAAATTAACGAAAATTATTTTATTGAACTTAAATTATTACATTTAAAAATAAATTAACGAAAAATTATTTTATTGAATTAAATTATTACATTTAAAAATAAATTAACGAAAATTATTTTACTTGAATTAAATTATTACATTTAAAAATAAATTAACGAAAAATTTCAATCTAACCTCGTTGGACTAATGAAAAATCTCACCGACAGGTCACACGGACGATTATCACGTGATGCTGTTGCATCTCGTGGAGAAACATCCTGGAACGAGGATCGTCTGCGTCGGTTTCAGTCTCGGTGGTAATATCGTTACGAAATACGTTGGCGAACGTGGCGACAAAACATTGTCACAGATCATCGGTGGAATATCCATCTGTCAAGGGTACAACGCGATCGAGTACGTTGAATGAACGCTGTCGGAGATGGGAAAAACAAAGAAATACAAGCTGCAAAGTTGAAAATTGGAAATTGCTTTCTAAAAATTTTACATCGACGATCAAAAGTCAGAGAGTTTCTATGGCGAACGATCTTTCGGAATTTTGGGCCTCGGCTTTGACCTTTCAGGGTTGCGCGATATTTCGAGGAAGCAATTTGCAAATTGTTCAAACTTGCAGCTTGTCTCGTTATTACGTATTGTCAATGGCGGATTTTTCAATTTTCTAATATCATGCAATCCGACCCGTTTAATTACCATCGTTTAATTATATCCTATTTAATTCGTCAAAGTTTGAAAGGCCGATCTATTGGAATCTCTAAAAGTAAAAAATCACGGATTTTTCGAAAAAAAATCGAAAATTCCATAAAATCTTAACGGTCTCATCGATTCTCGGGTTAAATATGGAATCTTTTTTTTTTTCAGGGGTACAAAGTATCTGCTAAATTGGACGAACTTCAGACGTTTTTATCTTTACATTATGACGGAATCGGTGAAGAATATTATTCTACGACACAAGGACGTGCTTCTGTCGAGAGAAGTCCAGCAGAGACACGGACTTAACGAGAGGGACATTATATCGGCAGCTACGCTACCCGAACTCGACGAGGCTTACACGAGACGAGTGAGAATCGACATTTCTTTGAAAAAGCTAAATTTCAATGGAATTTAATTTAAAATTTGCTTCGCTCCAATTTCCAACCGATTTTATGTCGAACTGAAGTAAAATTATCCACCGAGGCATAATTGGATCGTTAATAATTGCAGATGCACAATTTTCGATCGGTCAAGGATATGTACAAGTGGAGCAGCAGTATAAATTATCTCGATAATATTTCGACTCCGATGGTATTCGTAAACGCTCTTGACGATCCTCTAGTGCCGGAAATGCTTCTGGTGCCCATTCGAGACTTTGCAGGTATAATATATTAGGGCGATTTTTTTTTTCGACAATTTTTTTTCTTCAGTCCCCACCCGAAATTTTGTTGGATATGTCGAAACAGAAATTCCCTGAAAGTTACAGCCCTTAATATTAATTCTAAGTACTTTCCCTTAGCGTGAGAAGATTTTCCATCTAAAATACACGTAAATCGAATTTTTTTTTCTTCAAATTTCTATAATTCAGCCGCATTTTGTGCTATCATATTGTTCTTGGTTTCGATTTACTCGGAATAAAACAATCCAAAAAAGTGCCTTTTGCGGCGAAAGTGTAAAATGTACTGGTTGAGTTGGTACGGGTCACTGAAGTTGATTTTTACCCAAAGTTCTCGTTTTTTGCTGTTATCTCCGAAACCATTAACTTTACGAAAAACATGTAAACGAAAAATTTGTTGGAAATTCAATTTCCTACAAAAAAGATCCTATCGACCCAATTGCTTAGATTAATATTTCTTGAGATATTGAACCTTAACTTATGAGTAGTATAAAATTTATAAAATATGATTAAATAATTTTAAAAAAATTTTTTAAATAAAGTTCAATATCTCAAGAAATATTAATATAAGCAATTGGCTCGATAGGACCTTTTTTGTAGGAAATTAAATTTTCAACAAATTTTTCGTTTACATTTTTTTCGTAAAGTTAATTGTTTCGGAGATAACAGCAAAAAGAAAAAAATTTTTACGGTTTATTCTTGAAAAAATGGAATAAAAATTTTATACTACTCATAAGTTAAAGTTCAATATCTCAAGAAATATTAATCTAAGCAATTGGCTCGATAGGACCTTTTTTGTAGGAAATTAAATGTCCAACAAATTTTTCTATTACATTTTTTTCGTAAAGTTAATTGTTTCGGAGATAACAGCAAAAAAACGAGAATGTTGGGTAAAAATCAACTTCAGTGACCCGTACCAACTCACCAGTACAATTTACACTTTCGCCGCAAAAGGCACTTTTTTAGATTGTTTTATTCCGAGTAAATCGAAATCAAGAACAATATGATAGCATAAAATGCGGCTGACTTATAGAAATTTGAAAAACAAAAAAAAAATCGATTTACGAGTATTTTAGATGGAAAATCTTTTCACGCTAAGGGAAAGTACTTAGAATTAATATTAAGTGCTGTAACTTTCAGGGAATTTCTTTTTCGACATATCCAACAAAATTTCGGGTGGGAACTGAATAAAAAAAAATTGTCGAAAAAAAAAAATCGCCCTAATAATATATATATATATAGAATTTTTTTTCTAAAATTCTAGAATGGCCTAAACCGTTAATGAACACTTTGAAAACATAACGCTGACGCTTAATTTTGTCGTTTTCCCAACGCAGAGAGACACAGCAACGTGCTTTACGTCGAGCTCGCTCACGGCGGCCATCTTGGATTTTACGAGGGTGGTTTGATGTATCCGGATCCTATAACCTGGCTCGATCGTACTGTAGTCTCGTTGGTTGGATCGCTCACGCTCGTTCACGCCGATCGCACGAAAGTGTCCTAACCTTACCGATATATTGCGTGTACACGATCGGTAAAGCGAATCCTTGCGCGACCACTACTGAAATAAGTAAGAGTACGGAGAAAAAAAAAAAAAAAAAGAAACGAAAGACAAAGAAAAACGTATGAAGAACGAGCATTTGCCCGCTTGTTAAATCGTTCTCGTGGCGTTTTTCGAGTGCGAATGTGAACGCGAAGAGAAGAAAAAGAGAATCTGAATTGCCATGATTACCTCTGAACGATCGATGTTTCGAAAGCGTCTGATATAAATCTTCGGGAACAATTGTCCATTGCCCTTATCTCCCCCCCTCCTCGATACCTCGTTCGCGGCATTATTATTTTTAATTTTTTCCACAATGACCAACTTGTCGCCTAACTAATTTAACAGCACTCGCCGACAGTTTGTTCGTCATTTTGACACTTTGAAGAAAAAAAAAGCGTTTTCCGTGTGTGGAAAACTTTTTTAAAGTGAAAAAAACGGATATTGGTCCGTCGATTTCCTGTTCTTAGTTTCTCGCGGCTTTTTAGATCGCTACTTCCGAAAGATTCATTAATATTTTCTCTACAGCCTATTTTTCGAAGGTACGCGCCCTTTGGATAAAAAATACACGCGGATAAATGTAAAAATGATTAATATTGCCGAGATATACCCACAAAGGCCAATAGGCAGTAACATTGGCCTAAAATTTTTCGATTCGTGACAAAAACCAGCCGGTTCTTTTCTACAATTTTTCTGTTGAGTTTCGTAAAAAAAAAAAAAAAAAAGTATAGCGCTGTTGGCACTAATCGTGCTAAATTAATCGAAACGTTCACAGCCTCTTCTTCATTCGGTCACGTGACATATCATCTTCGACAAGTCGTTGAGCGAGAAAATTTCATTTTGATTATTTACAGTGCTATTGAAGCAGAGTTCCACAATGCCCGCGTTTCGCGTGAAATTGTTGGCGAGGTACATTTTGCGTAACTACGTAAAATTCGCAGGAATCTCGATCGCACACGAACCCCTCTCCCTTCGTTCCGTGTAAATCTCTTCGAAGCAGCGAACCGCGAACACCGATTCTAGTAATGGTACAAAGAAAATTAATAAACTTCTTATAAACCGGAAACGATTGTTATTAGATGATTATTTTCAAATTACATCCCCTGATTGGGTATACATTTTTTTTCCTTTCTCAACTGGGCCGTCAATAAATTCATTTTACAAAATGAAAAAAAAATTCTACTAATGAATCGTTAGTTTTTTTTTTTTCCCAAAAATGTTAATAACTTTTTAGCATTATTTTTATTGAATTCAATGTCGTCTTCAATGTTGTTGATTTTTATTTTCTTTTTCAGATTTTTGTCACACAGCGAATTACGTTAAGCCCGATCGGAACGAACCTTTGATCGGGAATCCATACGTGAAGCATCCTTAAGGGTTCTGGCCACGGTAGCCGGTATAAAATAATGTGGACATTCAACAATTTTTTGTTCGTATGAAAAAAGTGATATATTTATGTGTTATCCCGGAACGTGGCGACCTCAAGTGTGACAAAGTATCAAATAAGCCAGCGTCAACGGGTTCGCCGGATCCACAGCCGATTTGAGTTCCTCGTATACCTCGGCCGTTAATCGCGCAATCAATAACAATGGCTTCTTCGCTTCCTCGACGTCATTTAAGAGGACAAACGCCTCCAACTGATCTTCGAACGTCTTCCACTTCGGCCCTTTTTTGAACGGTTCTATGATATTAGCGTTGTACTGCGACATCCTCGGTACTACCGGCGTTACTTTATCTCCTATTCGTTGATTTCGTACCACGTCCGCGAAGATTTTGCGCAGCGGATTCAATTTTATACCCGGTGGTACTTCCAGCGCGTGTTGCGCACAAATCGCTACCAGACTGTCTTTCGAGTGTGTCTGGATTCAAGCCGTCTGCCCCGATTTGAAATTTCCGTCCACTTCTTCCCAATCTACTGTGATATTTGGATTTTTATTTATTTCACTGACGCCCGTTTTCCCATCCGTCGTTACTCGTTTTACTTTATAATACCATCCTCGTCGCCACTGTTAGATTCCCATTTATTAACGGAGAACACCACTGTGACCCCCTGTTTTTTTTCACATTTTTCAAGAATTTTTTTTTGTGGGAGAAAAAAAGAGATATTCGAAAATTTTTTTTGGGTTTTGTTCCTTGTTTATTAATGTATCAAAAAACATTTTATTCACATCTTTCACGCCGCATAGTGGCGCTAGGGAAGTTCTCGCGTCAGGTGCTGTCATTTCCGCGGCACGCAGCAGAACTCTCTTCAGCGTCGATCTGAAAAAAAATACCGAGTGTTTTCGTTAATAATATGATATTTTGAAGAGAAGTACACAGGGATTTGGAAAAATATTGTTTTAAAAAAAATAGGCACGCCTTTGAAATTAACTTTAATTTCAAAGGCGTGCCTATTTTTTTTAAAACAATATTTTTCCAAATCCCTGTGTACTTCCCTTCAAAATATCATATTATTAACGAAAACACTCGGTATTTTTTTTCAGATCGACGTTGAAGAGAGTTCTGCTGCGTGCCGCCAACCACTGCGGAGCTGACGCGAGAGCTTCCCCAGCGCCACCATGCGGCGTGAAAAATGTGAAAAAAATGTTGTTTGATACATTAATAAACAAGGAACAAAGCCCAAACAAATTTTTCGAATATCTCTTTTTTTTCCCACAAAAAAAATTCTTGAAAAATGTGAAAAAAAAACAGGGGGTCACAGTGGTGTTCTCCCTTAAGAGAAGTTTAGAGGCGAGACAATAATGGATAGACTTGTTATAAGGAACAGCTCGTATTTATTTGTAACTCTGTGTAACGTGGCATCGTACACAACTCGACTGACTCTCGTTCTCGTATTCGAATATATGAACGCGTACCGCTGCCTTTTATTTGATACTTTGTCACACTTGAGGTCGCCACGTTCCGCGATACCACAATTTATAAAACTAATTACGCGTCTGTTTAATATAAATATCAAGCTAATAAAAAATATTTTTTTTTGTTATACAAAATAGCCGACCACTGCTATTTGCTTTTGGTATCTTTTTCATTCGAGGCGCTCCGCGGCGTGACATTTGGCATCCACAATTTTTGACCTAGAACAAAAAAAAAACTCTCGTTAATCTACATCAGAATACCTGGAGAAGTACGTACGGTATTCGAAAAATATGGTTTTATTCCGATATTGCAGACATTTGAATTTACAAAGTGAATTTTCCAGTGAAAAATTTCGTATAAAACTGATAATGAAATGTAAAGTTTTTGATTAATCACGAATTACCGTACGTACTCTAGGTATTCTCGTGTAGATTAACAAGAATTTTTTGTTTTTGCTCTCGGTCAAAAATTATGGGATGCCAAATGTCAAGACGGAAAAAAAAAAAAAGGTACCAGAAGCAAATAGCAGTATTCGGCCATTTTGTATAACAAACAAAAAACAAACAAAAATATTTTTCATTAGCTCGATATTTATACTAAATAGATCTGTAATTAGTTTTACAAATAAATCACTTTTTCATAGGAAAAAAAATTCTTAAACGTGCACATGATTTTATCCCCGCTACCGTGGCCACAAGGCCTAAATATCTAAAGACGAAAAGTTAAGATGATTGTTGAATTTTTCGGTACATCCGCCGACGATTCAACGTTCAAACAGAAAAAATTAATCGGTTTTGCAAATTCTACGTTTTCGAATTTTGTTCGCTTTTGTTCAATTTCGTTCCAGCACGTCCGAGCGCGAGATCAATGTAGAGGGTAAATTGATCGCTGTTTTCCGTCGCATCGTTGATTAACGAGGCACGACCTTTCCTCTCGACATCGGAATATCGAACGCGCGACTGTCGTGCGTTCGTTAAATTTTTCTCCGTAAATTTTTTCGCCAACGACGGCAAGTGTTCTCGCGATTCGTCATAAACTTTCGACGTTTCGTTTACCAACGAATTTTTAACACTTTCATTGGCAATTCCAACGGATTTACGATCGCGCGAATCGCCGACAGCGCTTGTGTTTTCGCGTTTCGCCGAGGAGCCAAGATTTTTCATCGCAAACCGACGGCTCTTCTCGCGCAATTTTTGTATCATAGCGCGTCGACGAATCTTGTCGATAAAACGCGCGGGAAGTTTTGCCGTTCGTTCGAACGCCAGATCATAATTATCCGTCCCGTTGTACGTTCGATTCGCCGCTGTCGAAATATTTTCCAAATACAACCCACGATCTTTGAGAAATTCCGCGTACTTTTTCATCGCGTAATTTTGCTTCTCGTGGCCCGAAAATTTTAATCGTAACTCAAGCGTTCGCGGAACATCGAGAATTTCCGAGGAATCGAACGTGCGCCGTGACATTCTCGTTGCTTTGCGTTTGCCATTGTCGCCGTTGACGATCATTCGTAGACTCACGGTCGACGGTTCGTCCTTTAAATTTTCTAAATTTCTCATGATCTCGTCGCGTCCACGCTCGTTGTCGCTGCGACGACGATGTTTCAACGAAATTTCGCGCTTTCGCGATAACGTCACGTCGCTCTTGACGCTTCGGACAACGAGATTTTTCGTTGGCGCGTGACTCGTTGGATTCTGTCGGAATTTTCGTAAATTCGACAATTCCATAGCTTTGCCAAGACGCAGTGACGCCGACCAGATGCTTCTCGGCGAATGCTTTTCGTAATCTCGCGAAGAATTCACATCGTCGTTCTCGATCTCCGTCTCGAATTGATTGTCCATTTTTTCCACATTTTTTTCATTCTCATTGACGTAATAAACGTAATCAGAATTAATCTCGTCAATGTTGTTTCGTCGCTCGACGCTTTTCCTCCTCGGCAACTCGCGATTCGTCGTACTTTCGTGATACCGACGATCGATCAAGTAGCGCTCCGACGCGCTCCTGTTCTTCGACGATTCGACGAGGCTATTTTTATTCTTTCGTATCTTCGAGCCGCCGTAATGTTGACTTTTGTACTCGCTTCCCACGATTCTCGACAAAGTACCTCTGGGCAAATATTCCCCGTTTGAAATCGACGTGTTGTCGGTAACGACGCGAGACAAATCTTCGGGACGAAATTGTTTGAAAGCCTGATTGAACGCCAGTCGGTGATGTAGCTGCTGCATTATCGGCTGAAAACTGTAGACTCGTGATATTCCGGTTGTTCGAATGATCGCCGGTGCCGCGAGTATACGAGAATTATTGAAATTTGGATATTTCGTCGTTTTGTACCAATTGTCCAATTTTCGGGCGGTGCCCGATCGATGAAAATTCGTTTTAGCGTTTACAGCAGGTCTCGCGGTCACGTGATAATGATTGAAAAGAAAATTACGCGAATTCGCCATTGTTTTTCTCTCGTAATCCGTCGGATCGACGGCCTGCGAACTTTTCGACGTTAACATTTTTTCTCCCATTTTCTTTTCGCCCGTGGCGTCGCTCTCGAGCTCGTAATTTCTCTGGGAATGTTTCCCGATCGACGTTTCGTCCGTATAAATTTTATGACCGTCGGTCGTCGAACGATTTATCGTACTGACATCGTTCGACGATGATTTTTCCAGACTGTTCGCCGACGCACGGCGTTTATCGTTGAACTTCGAGGAATCCCTCGTATCGTTTATTTTTATCATTTTTCTTCTCAACGCGAAATCCTTCTTTCGCTTTACCAGCTTTTTCATCCAATCGATTTTACGATAATTAACGATTTTCTCGATCTTCCTCGTCTCGTCGCTACCGACGCGTACTTTCATAGCGTCGCCGTTAACGCTGACGCTCAAACGATCGAGAATCTTCGACATCCGCTCCAAAAGATACTTCCACGCGTCCTTCCAATCGTCCTTACGATAACGCGCGTTATTCTTCCTCGCGATTTTCCTCGCCAACGCCTCGAGATAATTTCGCAATAATCTCTGATCGAGATCGATCTTCACTTCCTTGATCAATTCGAACATTTTGAAATCCGGAAACGACCCCATTTTCGAACGTTCGACATTCGTCATTGCGGAATCGTCGCTGAACGATCTCGTCGTTCTTATTGGCGCTGGGAAATTTCTCTCCGAGACTATTTCGTAATCGTCGAAATTCGACGCTCGCCAATTTGTCGCGTTACTTCTCGGCCAAGAAATCCTCAATCTTTCGCCCCACGATTCTGTCTTTGTCGGTTGACGGCGTAAGGGCGTAACGACGTCGTTATCACCACGGGGATAAAGTCTTCGCGTGGCTATTTCGTAACGATTCGAATTCTCGTATCTCCGTCCGTTTCGCCGAATCTCCTCGTCTCTGCCAATCGGATAAACACGATTTTTCTCTCCTCCACCTCTGTGTCTTCCGGTCAGCCATCTTGTTCTCTCGTTACGCTCGTTCGGCGAGTATTCCGGAAATTCTTTGGGACCAACTTTCTCGGACACACGTTCGTCGTTATTGACGAATTTATTTTTGAAATAACGTCCCATTTGCATCAGCGAATTGGGATCGTTCGGTCTTATCGACGGTACACCGGGAATCGACAGCGATATATCGTTAACGTTATTCTTATTGTTCGAAAAATCATGAACGTAAGCTCGTCGATTTTCGTGAAATCCACGCGTCAACGATGTCTCGTTACCGGCAAATTGTCCCGTAATTTTCTTACCGACAAATTTGAATTCGCGGCTTTTGCCGTTTTTCTCAATTTTCACGAAATCCCCGCCCAAACTCGCGCCTTCGGACAATCCAACGATTATCGGTCCTTCGAAAGCGTAATATGGACGGAGCGACCATCTTCTTGCATTATCTTTCGTTCTCACGGATTTTTCCATTGTCACATCTTTGCGCGAAACGCTCGGGACTTTTTTCGACAAAATTCTCGTCGTCGGTTCGACGCTATCCTCGATGGATTCGTGTTTTTTCTTAGACACGCTCTTTCTCATCATATTCATAAGGGCAATTTGGAGATTATCCGACAATTCTCGAGCAATTGGTAGTGAGGATTTTTCATTTTTATCGTTCTTCTTCTTTGCTTTACGAATATTCGCCGATGTTCTCGCGGTCGTTGAACTCTTTCTCATGCTCGTTCTCGACGTTTGTTTCGTTTTCCTTTTGTTCACGAAAATGTCCGCGGCGTCGTAACTCTCGTTCTCGTAATCGTCGAACTCGGCAACGGCCTCGTCCTCACTTTCCGTCGTTTCACCCGTCTCGTAATTCTTATAGTAATCCTCGTCGATCGCGTCGTAGGGTGTCGTTAGTTCCGTCGTGAAACGTAGTTTTTTTCGTCTATCCGGCAGCGGTGTCGTGATTTTGATCAATGAATTTCGCGAAAATTCTTTAACGTCCAATTGCCGCTCGTTAAGATCCGTGACTTTCGTTGCTTTTTCGTCGTTCGATGAGTTATTGAGATCGGGACTTTTGGTGCTGATCGGAAGGGCTTTCGTGAAATTCGAATACAAATCTCTCGTTGTTTTTTGAGAATTTTTTTTCGTTCGAGCGTTCTCGTTGTTCGACGCTGAGAACGTATAATCCGCCGGTGAAACAGAGCCAGCGGTTTTGCCATTTTTTGTCAAATTTTTCGCGTCGTGTCTGTTGGAATATTTCGAATTTCTCGTCGTTTTAACGCTCGCAATCGTCGTTGACTCGACGTGTCCAACGACGCTCGACGTTAACGACGAGAGATAACTTTTTTTCAATGGTATCTGCGCCGCTTTTTTCGACTCGATCGAAATTTGCTTCGATCTCGTCGCGATCGTTGACGTGGAAACGTTTGTCGATCTCGAAACGTGCGACGAACTTCTCGACGATTGTTTAATTTTTTTATTCCTCCTGTTTTCATAATTGACCAAAGGATGGGTCGTGGTTTCGAGGGCGCTCGCGACTTTAATGCCGAATTGGGGAAACGAGGGAAGAGAGAAGCGCGACAGCGGCGAGAAATATTGTGAAAAATTATGAGCCGCGATCGAATCTTTTGACGAATTATCGTCGTCCGGTTTCCAATCGTCGAGGCTGTCTATGTGATCGCGCAAACGTTTCATCGAGGTCGTTATTGCCATGTAGTTGTCAGTGACGATTGGCAAAGTTCCCGTCACTTTTGAGAGCTCGAGGATTTTTGTATTCTCATAAAATCTCGGCGAATTCCGTTGGTATCTCGTTACCAACGTTTTATCAGAGCCGAGATAATCCGTGGGTCTCGTTGACGTTGCAGACGATCGAGAAACGCATTCGCCAATGACTGAACAAATAAAAAGACGCAAAATAGATATATAATAATTTTTTTTCACGATCATTCTTTGAATATTTATTTTCAATAGATATTGGAACTCGCACCGGGTGAAAAACACACAAAAAAAATAGAATAAATGATTTTTTCATCACTTTGAGATTAATTTTACCTACGAATGGTAATGCTGCGAGCTGTACTTTTTCATGATGAAAATAATTAATCTAAATTAATTAATGATAAGTAAATTAGTTAAATTGGATTATATTCCGTCTGAAAAATTATTCCGAATAATTCCGTCGCGGTCGGTCATTCCGCACGGTAAAATAAAATGAGACTCACGTGGCTGACAAACGTAGGGTTGTTTCTCGTTGCACGTAAGTCCATAAACGAGCGGCGAATCAAGATTTTCCCGATCGAGATTCAAGCAATCAGTTTCATTAGGGTAATCGTTGCCTTTCGGACACCAGGGTACGAAACTTTGCCCAAAAGCCGGTATAAACTCGCCGTTAACTTCCCATTGCCATTTCCCATATTTCCTTCGTCGACGACCATCGGTCCAGATATGACGCAGTTCTAGAAATTGTTCGCTCTCAATTATCAATCATTAATTTCTTTTCACCGTCTTGTTTATACCTGCTCCGTTGTCCAGCATGAGGTTCATCATGTGAGAAATCGTTTTTGGTGAATCCAGCACAACGAGCGAAGCGTCAACGGAATTGCAAGATCGTCTCGCCGCGAACCATGTCTCTGGATGAAAACCTATCCAGTAAAGACAACCGTCGACGATTGCCTTGACAGGTTTTTTACTCAACCGTTTCTTCGGCGCTAAGTCCAAAAAAAAAATTATAAAATAATCATTTTTCATAAAACAAAAATGATGTAATTAAAAAATATATGATTTGAAGAACAAAAAGAAAACGCGAAATTATTACGTTTTTGGCACAGTACGTCGCGTTTACGATCGCACGTCGTTTCAACGTAAACCGGTATCTCGCAGAGGTGTCTGTCCAACAGGAGACAACCGCCCGACGATTCGGTCAAGTTTCTTTGCCACATATCGTTGTTTTCGATCTTGTCGCCCGAAGCGAGCCAACGCCACGTGCCCGGATCATCCCTTCTCGTGTATCCGCCGATCCACACGCTCTCGATTCCATCTGTTTGTTAAATTATCGTGTATAATATTTACATAATAAAAAAAAAAAAACAATCTTGACTGATCACCGAAATTCTTTATCCCGGAAAAAAGCAAAGGGGTAAATGTACCATTTGTGGTCAATTTTGTTCCAATTTTGTCCACCATCTTACAAAGTACAAAAACGTTTTTTCTTTCTCGCAAAAAGCAACGCCTGCTAGCCGGTTTAAGGGCGGGGTAAGGGTTTTCACTTTCGGAAAATCGAGGTTTTTTTTTTGTCTTATCTTATTGTTTAACATTTCAAGAATATGTCCTTAAAATTTTTAACCGATCTAAGCAATATTCTTGAAGTTATTGTCTTATTAAGGGAGGGGTAAGGGTTTCAGCGTAAAAAAAAAACACTTTTTTTGCGATTTTTTTTCTCAAATATGGATTGAGCAATTTTATTCGAACCTTTTGTACATTATTGAGCATACTTTTGACAATGTTGTGTAATTTTTTCATGCAGAAATATTGAAGCATAAGCCCGTAACAGAGCATCCCCCAGTACGTCATGGAAAAAATGTTTTTCTTCACTTTTTTACTTCACAAACTTTAGACGCGTTTTTCTCAAAACTACTTTTTCAAAGTCCGTGTTCACTGCCATTTAAAAACTACCTGACCGATTCATTTCAAACTTTGTACACATTTTCTACATACAAAATACCTCCCCCCAACGTTTAGTTAAATTTTTTTTTTTTTTTACATTAAGGGTGTTTCCCACCCACAAAATGGCGGAATTTTTCGTGGAAAATAACCGTTCGCACTTTAGATGGCCGCGAAACATTTTTAAATGAAAAAAAAAATTATCAGAGAACGCTGGGGGGAAGATTTGATTATAATTTGACGAAATTTTCATGGTTTTTCATTTTCAGATAATTTCCGGCCGAGTTATAGTGAACACCGCAAATTGTTTTTTTTTTCCAAGACGTTCCGGGGGAAAGCTCTGTTACGGGCTTATGCTTCAATATTTCTGCATGAAAAAATTGCACAACATTGTCAAAAGTATGCGCAATAATGTACAAAAGGTTCGAATAAAATTGCTCAATCCATATTTGAGAAAAAAAAGTGCAAAAAAAGTGTTTTTTTTAACGCTGAAACCCTTACCCCTCCCTTAAGGACGGGTAATGGAACGAAACGGTAACGAGCAACCATAAAATCAACCGGTTGCCCAAGTTGCAAGGGTACTTCCTTAAGGTACTGATAACCGGCAAAATAAAAAAAAAACCTTTACAAATTTATCTCACAAGCCGAAGAAAACTTGAAAGGAAGATCATAACTTCTTCGATAAATGTATTAGGGCGATTTTTTTTTTTCGACTATTTTTTTTTCAGTCCCCACCCGAAATTTTGTTGGATATGTCGAAAAAGAAATTCCCTGAAAGTTACAGCCCTCAATATTAATTCTAAGTACTTTCCCTTGGCGTGAGAAGATTTTCCATCTAAAATGCACGTAAATCGAATTTTTTTTTGTTTAAATTTCTATAACTCAGCCGCATTTTATGCTATCATATTGTTCTTGGTTTCGATTTACTCGGAATAAAACAATCTAAAAAAGTGCCTTTCGCCGCGAAAGTGTAAATTGTACTGGCGAGTTGGTACGGGTCACTGAAGTTGATTTTTGCCTCAAAATTCTCGTTTTTTTGCTGTTATCTCCGAAACAATTAACTTTACGAAAAAAATGTAATTTGTTGGAAATTTAATTTCCTACAAAAAAGGTCCCATCGACCCAATTGCTTAGATTAATATTTATTGAGATACTGAACTTTATTAAAAAATTTTTTTTTTATTATTTAATATTTCAAATTTTATAAATTTTATACTACTCATCAGTTAAAGTTCAATATCTCAAGAAATGTTAATCTAAGCAGTTGGGTCGATGGGACCTTTTTTGTAGGAAATTTAATTCCCACCAAATTTTTCATTTACATCTTTTTCGTAAAGTCAATTGTTTCGGAGATAACAGCAAAAAAAACGAGAATTTTGGGTAAAAATCAACTTCAGTGACCCGTACCGTAGCGTGAAACTGAGATAAGAGCGAAATAAATAATTCGGAATTTTTTAAAATCAACTTTTGCCCTTCATCCATCATTACCCAAAAATTAATTAATAAAAATTCGAAACTTGCGCGTTGCTTCGACATTTTTTGTTTCTCTACATTGTTAATTTGATAATGACGATTAATTTATCATATTACCCGGTCTATTTCGTAGCATAGTAACGGCAAGTGCTCGTGCTTCCTCGACGGTGTTAACTTCGCCAATTTGAAGGCCTTCCTGTCTGCACTGAACAACGGCTTCCGCCCACGTAGCTCTTCCGGAGTACAAACGAAATTCTTGTTCGCCTATCCGTGACGCCGCGATCATACGTATTTTATTGTCGACGTTTCGCTCGTTATCTGAATAAAATTCATTTTATAACTAGAAATTTTGTGTTTTTTTTTTTTTTCCATAAAATTGAGACGCCGTTTATCAATTGCTCGCGATACCTCTCTGGCATATAAATCCTCTACGTTGATTGCAAGCTCTCGGAATGAAAATCGGTAAATCGTGACCGCTACGATCGATCGTTAAACATCGAACGTCGTTGGTATCGTCACCGGGATACCTCACGGGAATATTATCGATGATATCCATTTCCGAGCTCAATTTCTTGGCGTTCGAATCCCAGCTCCACAAATCCGTGTAATATTTCCTCGCTCCGATCCAATAGTCGTCGGAAACTAAAAACAAAAAATTATAATCGAAATTTAAATATAATAAAAATTATAAAAAATCAAAACGAAAAAGAACTTTTTGTATCTACGTAAAAATGACGATGGAAAACGCAACTCAACAAAACCCATGAAATCCAAAAGCGTGTACATGGATTAATGAATAATTATTTGAAAAAAGGAAAAAAACGTTTTGTTATCTCCGAATGAAATTGAAAGAATTGTTGAATAAATTTTAAATAAAACGAATTAAATCGAAAACCGAGTCTCCGTGGTGAAAGAATGTCCGTGGAGGAAAAAATTTTCGACGTTTAACGATCGAGTCGAAGAAGCATAAAGCTTCGATTGCCCGATGGAAACACGTGTTTTTTTTTTTTTTTCATAGCTTTAATCTCGAATACTAATAGCCTGAATCATTCCGATACACTGTAACATTACCTCGGAGCGTTACGATCGAATTACCCCACGGACAATTCGATTTGTATTTAGAGAAAAGAAAAAAAAATCGCACGAAATTTATTCTTTAAATTATATTTTTTAACTACGTTGTTTTTTCCCCTATTTACAAATGGTCGTTCATGGATAGACGATAAGGTTTCTCGAAATATTAAAATTCGACCAGATGAAAAGGAAGAAAGGGAGAGAAAAAAAAATTAAGAAAAAATCGTATTACCCTTTGTTGAATTTATTCTGACTCACCGGAACTACTCGACGCTATAGCACGAACGACGAACGATGCTTTTTCGTCGTTATCGATAGTCGCGAGATGAGCCTTTTGATTCGAGCAAAAAATCAGTGCCTCGTCCCACGTAACGCGATAACGGCAGAGCTTGTACTCGACATCGTCGAGAACGAAGGACTCTGTCATCGAACGTCCTGACGATGGATCAACTGAAAAATCGAACAAAATCATTCTGTTAAGGGGGGGGGTAGGGTTTTAAAGGCGAAAAAAGCCGTTTTTTTTTAATCCGGCTCGACAGACTATAACTACTACCTTATTTTACAAGAATTTCTTTACATTTTGCAGATCCGTCAACATTTGAGGAAGAAATACTGCCGACCGTGGAGCAACTTTTTTTTTACAGTGCTTCAAAAAATGTGATTTTTCATGTTGTAATTTTTGAAAAAAAAATTTGAAATAAATTTTTTCACAAACTTAACACAGTAATAAACAATGTGTAAGAATTTTTTTTATCAATTACTATTTCTATCCCTCCTAAAAACAGTTTTTCTTTTGGTACGTTTTCGGTACCGCTGGACGTATGTAAGGCTTTAACGCTATACCTTTAACAGCTGCGGGCGGTCGGGCTAGCAGTGCACTTTAGACGCGTTTTTCTCAAAACTACTTTTTCAAAGTCTGTGTTCACTGCCATTTAAAAACTACATAACCGATTCATTTCAAACTTTGTACACATTTTCCACATATAAAATACCTCCCCCCAACGTTTAGTAAAATTTTTTTTTTTTACATTAAGGGTGTTTCCCACCCACATAATGGCGGAATTTTTCGTGGAAAATAACAGTTCACACTTTAGATGGCCGCGAAAAATTTTTAAATGAAAAAAAAAATTATCAGAGAACGTTGGGGGGAAGATTTGATTATAATTTGACGAAATTTTCATGGTTTTTCATTTTCAGATAATTTCCGGCCGAGTTATAGTGAACACCGCAAATTGTTTTTTTTTTTCCAAAACGTTCTGGGGGAAGCTCCGTTACGGGCTTATGCTTCGATATTTCTGCATGAAAAAATTACACAACATTGTCAAAAGTATGCTCAATAATGTACAAAAGGTTCGAATAAAATTGCTCAATCGATATTTGAGAAAAAAAATCGCGAAAAGTGTTTTTCTTTACGCTGAAACCCTTACACCTCCCTTAAAAACCTTCGATTTATTATTCCAAAAATATAAATACACCGCTTGAATTACCAGCTTCTCGAGCCGATCGCAGTCTGCAAGAACCATGTCGCGAGCCGTTGCTGGAATCGTTGTAAAAAATTACATTTGCACTGTGCAACGAGACGCTCGGGATCAAAAGTGAAAGAACGTCGAGTACAACGAGACACAGCATTCTTCATAAATTCTGCACTTATTTTGTCGATTTTTTTCTTTTTTTTTTTTTCGAACTATCACAATTGGCGCGAACAAAAAATTATCGAAAATTATCAAGATTCACGATGTAAAGAGAAGAAAAAAAAAAAAAACATAGAACAAAACTCGTTTTTTTTTTGCGGCAATGAAAAATATAATCGTGCGTTTTCTCACTCTCAATTCTCTCTTCTTAATGAGCCAAATCTACGCGGGGGTCTTAATCGTCGTAATTGTTTGGTAAACTTTGAAAAGCTATTTGCGCGGTTTCAACGATGCAAAAAAAATTTTTCTCCGATTGCCCCTATCGACGTAACAACGAGAGAGACGAGAAGAATAATTCGAATACATTTTATTTCAGGGCGGAGTAAGGGTTTTCACTTTCGAAAAATCGAATTTTTTTTGTCTTATCTTATTGTTTAACATTTCAAGAATATTTCCTTAAAATTTTAAACCGATCTAAGCAATATTCTTGAAGTTATTGGCTTATTAATCTCCTGGCCTTTAACGCTATACCTCTAACAGCTGCGGGCGGTCCGGCTAGCAGTGCAGCTGTCGAACAGGTATACAGTTTATTTATTTCTATTGTGTATATAGTATATAGTGTATACTATACACTACAATATTTTAAAAGAAGAAACGCTGTATGGAGGTGGAATCGATGATTCTGTGTAAGTTGGAAAAACAAATTTTTTTCTCCACTTTTTTACTTCATAAACTTTAGACGCGTTTTTCTCAAAACTACTTTTTCAAAGTCCGTGTTCACTGCCATTTAAAAACTACTTGACCGATTAATTTCAAACTTTGTACACATTTTCTACATATAAAATACCTCCCCCCAACGTTTGGTTAAATTTTTTTTTTTTTACATTAAAGGTGTTTCCCACCCACAAAATGGCGGAATTTTCCGTGGAAAATAACAGTTCACACTTTAGATGGCCGCCAAAAATTTTTAAATGAAAAAAAAAATTATCAGAGAACGTTGGGGGGAAGATTTGATTATAATTTGACTAAATTTTCGTGGTTTTTCATTTTCGGATAATTTCCGGCCGAGTTATAGTGAACACCGCAAATTGTTTTTTTTCCAAGACGTTCTCGGGGAAAGCTCTGTTACGGGCTTATGCTTCGATATTTCTGTATGAAAAAATTGAATAACATTGTCAAAAGTATGCTCCATAATATACAAAAGGTTCGAATAAAATTGCTCAATCCGTATGTGAGAAAAAAAATCGCAAAAAAAGTGTTTTTTTTAACGCTGAAACCCTTATCCCTCCCTTAATGAATTATTTTATTATTGCGTGTGGCAACGTATACCTTTTTGGATTTTTACGTATAACCCTTACCCCAATCCCTCATTTAATGAATTAATTTTGTAATTTTTTTTTTTTTACCTCTCGTTTAAATTTTTATTTATTCCCGCTCGTTGTTTAATTATCATAAGATAATAGTAATGTTCGAGACAAATAATAATCTTAATTAAAAACAGACCATCCTCCCAATTCTGAAATAATTCATTGAATAGCAACGGAAGAATTCGTGAAAAAGGACGATTTTCCAGCCTGTTCACAGTGGGCTAGCCCCTTAAGGGCGGAAATAGGGATAGACGGTTGAAAAAATCGATTTTTTTTTTATTTCATAAATTGTTAGTAAAACTATTGAAATATATGTTCCCAAAATTTTAAATGAAAATTCCGACTCGTTCTGTTGTTATAAACCATTAAGAGGGGAAATAGGATTAGGACAGCGCTTTCTCAATAATTTTCATGAATTTTTTTATAGTATAAAAAATGAATATAATTTATTGAAACTTTGAGAATATTTTATACATATATTTAAGTATATACTATAAAATTTTTGAAGAATTTCCTTGAAAAACACCGAAGAAAATTTATGATTGCTTTTATTTTGTTTTTCTTGGTACTGTTTTTTCAAACGCGTTTTTCTGAAAAAGACTTTTTTTGAACTTGCGTACACGCTAGTTCGAAAAGTTTTCAATCAATCGTTTTGAAAGTTGGCAGTTACTTTCTCCATAGTATTGCGTTCTAAATGAACCTAAAATCGGAATATTATCATTATTTAAAATAATTTTTTTTGCAAATAAAGTTGTAAAAAATGGCAAAAAATCATGTTTTTTTGTTTTGACCCCGAAAAAATTCAATTTTCTATTTTTTTTATAGCATTTAGGTTCATATAGAAGAGAGACATATAATGAAAGTAAATTCCAACCTCGTTTGATTTCAGATGAAAATTGCGGCTTCCAGAATGTACGGAAAATGCTGAGTCTGATTGTGACCTGCAATATGGGTTCGCTAATATCTTCGGTGTTTTTCAAGGAAATTCTTCGAAAATTTTATAGTATATACTTAAATATATGCATAAAATATTCTCAAAGTTTCAATAAATTATATTCATTTTTTATACTATAAAAAAATTCCTGAAAATCATTGAGAAAACCCTGTCATAACCCTATTTCCCCCCTTAATTCCATTTGTAGCAAAAAAATTAAGTGAAAAGTTTCGTCGAGCTTTAATGGAAAAATTTATTTTATTTGTAAATAGTCAATTTTACGCCAGTGATAGGGAGGTGTTGAGCCGCGCGTTTTATAATAAAAATCGTCAAGCGAGAATGGACCAATGACGGATCAGAGATCGTGCACGGTCTCTATGAAAACATTATGTACGGTCGTATATAAACATACGAGAAGAATCGAGTCGAGAGTTTGTCGTGTACGATCGCACGGTCCGGGCGATTCTCCTACGGAAAAAAAAAAAAAAAAAAAAACAAAATTAAAAATGTTTCTTCAATTTTTGCAATGTCTCATTTTTCCTCCTGTTATCCTCAGTGCCGATTTTAATGTATCGCTCGAGCCTCATTCAACATTGGGGTATAACAAAGTTTCTTCATTCATAAATCAATTTAAGCACATTTAGTCCTCGTACGTAATTTTTCTAAACGATAATAATTTAATTTCGGAGATCGTCGTATCGCAGAAACGTGGAATATCCCCAAAGCTCAATGACTTCGGGAGATAAACGAGATAACGAGCCTCTTGTGAGAACATATCGGGACACATTGATGATCGAGGAAAATTTGGGACCACCTGGTTCTCGTGATTCCTTCGGGAATTCGTCGTTGAACCACGAAACGAGCAAAACCGTGAAGAACGTGACGTCGGAAAATTCCAGGAATAATTCCGTATCAGCGAGTATTTTCGTTAATTCATCGGGAAATAATGATTTAAAAAATCTCTCGACTGTACAAAATAAAACGATCGATCGTAATGCGAGTGAGAAAAGTTTTAATAGTGAAAAATTCGTCCCGTCCAAGGAAAGTGTCGATAAGGATGAAAAACCAAATTTCCGACTACTCGAGAATGACGATCGGCTCAAAGGACTGTCAACACTTGAGAAGAAAAATGTTGACGAGGAAATATCGAAAAAAATCCGTTCTAACGAGACCATTGGTGTTACGAATTTCAGTAATTTCTCGGGCAGCCCGAACGATCAGCTCAAAGGCTTCTCAACACTTGAGAAGAAAAATTTCGATGACGAAATATTGAAAAAAATCAGTTCCAACGAGACTATTGGTGTTACAAATTCCAGTGATTTTTCCGACAGTCCGAACAATCAGCTCAAAGGCTTATCGACACTTGAGATGAAAAATGTTGACGTTGAAATATTGAGAAAAATCATTTCTAACGAGACCGTTGCTGTTACAAATTCCGATGATTTGTCGAGCAGTCCGGAAGATCGCGTTGAAGAAACGACGATTGCTGAGACTACGACGTTATCGGCGAAACGTGAGTTAATTCGATAAATTGACTGGAAACAAATTGCAACTATCATAAATGCAAAGAAATTGATAAAAAAAAAATTTTACTAATGAAGGTAGTGGTCTGGTAACTTAAGCCAATTTTCATGTCTTTTTTGGCGGGCGTTTTTTTGTAGGAAAATAAAAATGAATTGTTTTGGATATTTAGTATTTTTTTATTTACATATTGAAGATACAAAAAAAAATTTGTTTGAAAAAATTTAATAGTTTATTATTATTATTATTATTGATCGAAGTTGGCACCTCGAAAAAAAAAGCGCGTGGTTGGCCCCGGTGATTTTGGCTCTGGATGTTATCGGAAATAAAAAATTCTTGATAATTCTTAATCTATAGACATGTCATTCTCGTCGGAACTACTGATGTTGAATTTCATGGATAAATAACAAAATGACGGACTTTGGAAAAAAAAAACTTTTTTTTCCAACTCTGGAACTTTGGGAAATAAATTTTTTTTTCTTCCAAAGTCCGCCATTTTGTTATTTATCCATGAAATTTAACTTCGGTAGTTCCGACCAGAATGACACATCTATAGATTAAGAATTATCAAGAATTTTTGATTTCCGATAACATCAAGAGCCAAAATCACCGGGGCCACCCACGCGCTTTTTTTTCGAGGTGCCAACTTCGATCAATAATAATAATAATAAAAAACTATTAAATTTTTTCAAAAAAATTTTTTTTGTATCTTTAATATGTAAATAAAAACATGCTAAATATCCAAAACGATTCATTTTTATTTTCCTACAAAAAAACGCCCTCCAAAAAAGATCTGAAAATCGGCTTAAGTTACCAGACTACCACCTCAAGGGATTTAGCCACTCTGAAGGAAAAAAAAAAAAAAAAAAGACATATTTTGGGATTTTGTGATTTTGTGTTTTAGCGAAAGAATGAAATAAATCGAAATTCTGTGCACGGTTATTTATTATACCGCTAATGAACTATAAAAGATAATTTTTCTACATCGAAAAGTGAATTAATAAGTGAAAGAAAAAATATTTCGTTTTTTTTCGAAAATTCTAGAGTGTCCTGAGCCCTTAAGTAAGTGAATTATCGGCAAAAATGGACAAAATAACAGTGACTTCACGGTGAATGTAAAATATAAAAATGAGAATTTTTTTAAATTGAAGATGAGACGGTGACGCCGAGTTCGAACGAGAAAAAATCAACGAGGCGTCGTAAGGGAAAAAGAAAATCAGGGAAAAAACGAATTGGAAAAAAGAGCAAAAAATCAAAGGACGAATTTCAAGTATCGAGGGAAAGAAGTGTCGATCGGGATACGCGAAGGAGTAAAGGCTCGGTACATCCCATAGTATACAGCGAAAAGCCCAAAATAATAACCGACAAAAAAACAAAAAAGTATCAAGGAATCGACAGAAAACCGACCGGCAGACCGCTGGTAATTTTTTAATCGTCAAATAAACAAAACAATTTAACGCGATAATATTATTGTCAAAAAAATGTTCGATTTTTTTCGACGTAAAATTATTCACGTTATCACTGTAACGAAAAGTCTAATCGCGACGAATAATGCAGTTGAGACATCTCAGAACTAAACCGGAAATGGAATTTCTTCGTTACGACACGACGATACGTTCGAGATACGCGAGAACAACGGTCACGGGAAGAGTAAAAAATTACGGTCAAACTAGAGACTTAAATGTAAATGTCATTTTTCCTCGGATTGCTCTCATTACGAAATTCGAAACGCAAGTATATCCTTGAGATTTAATTATTTTCACCGATATTTTATGCCTTGCTCCAATACGTTTGTTGTTTTTTTTTTTAGAACGGTAAATGGTAAAACGATCGCGGCAACTGTCGGAAATATAAACGGACCGATCGATCGAACGAAGAGCGTGGTAAACGGGATTAATGTGGGAACGATACTCGTCGAGTGAGAAAATTAATGAAATTTACGAGAGTTTTGAAAAGTAAAAAGGAGATTTTACTTGCCCTTTTTTATAATTTCTTTTTGGCAAATTATTTTCGTTCCAGAACCCGTGATTGCGATGCTGTGGCAGTCGCAGTTACGGTACCGAGTGATTCGACACTTAATTACACGGTCACGTACGAGTACCTCTTGGAGAGAAATTTGGGAGTCTATACCGTTCCAATAACCGTTCACAATAATATGGTTATTGTCCTTTATCCTTTCTTCTATTTTTTGTATTTTTTTTTCCGTTTTTTAAAATATAATTCCTCGATGTCAAGTGAGAAAGTATCGGAAGCACGAATGTGAATTGAAACTTCCGGTTAAGGACTC
The DNA here is from genome assembly GCA_958009045.1 of Oxytorus armatus. Classification (NCBI taxonomy): domain Eukaryota; kingdom Metazoa; phylum Arthropoda; class Insecta; order Hymenoptera; family Ichneumonidae; genus Oxytorus; species Oxytorus armatus. Next base: position 1,202,504 of record OY253755.1, read on the forward strand.
ACATACCCCTGCGTGCGCTGAAAACCGAGAAAATTTGAAAAGTATTATAAAGGTTGATAGAAAAAAATTTAATTGTTGATTTCACATTTTTTATGATCTTTTCAACAATAAGGAAAAAAATTGAAATTAAAAAAAAATACTAACATTATTTTTTACGGATGTAAATTGGACTAATGATGAAAACCATGGCGGCCTCCTTGTCGACATCATAACATCACCAAAAATTATCCAATCTGCAAAAATAAAAAAGAATCTGGTAAAATAGTGTAGTAGTAATAGTCTGACGGAGGGAATTTTCTTTTTTTTTTTCAAATAAAGAAATTACAGTATTTCAAACTTTAGAGTATGCTATTTAAAAAAAATACAACAAAAATTAGTGGTTAACGATTTATAACAAATTGTCCAACGAACAAATGAAAAGAATCTCTCGTCAGACTATAGAGAAAATAATTATCAAGATTTAAAAAAAAAAAGTTGAAAAATATTAAAAATTTACTGAGTTATCGTGCAGACACTGTCTGAAAAACATTCGAGAAAAACGCGTTAAATAATGTTAATATTGTAAAAAATAAAATTAAAAAAAAAAATTTTCTTATAGTTGAAAAGTTAATAAGAAATGTGAAATCGACAATTTAATTTTTTTTTCACCATATAACGTTCATAATAATTTTGTTAATTTACTCGGTTTTCAGCGCGCGCGCAGGTTACGTGAGCCTTTAAGAGGGGAAATAGGGTCAAGACAGCGTTTTCTCAATGATTTTCATGAATTTTTTTATAGTATAAAAAATGAATATAATTCATTGAAACTTTCAGAATATTTTATACATATATTTAAGTATATACTATAAAATTTTTGAAGAATTTCCTTGAAAAACACCGAAGATATTAGCGACCCCATATTGCAGGTCACAATCAGACTTAGCATTTCGCGTACATTCTGGAAGCCGCAATTTTCATCTGAAATCAAACGAGGTTGGAATTTACTTTTATTACATGTCTCTCTTCTATATGAACCTAAATGCTATCAAAAAAATAGAAAATTGAATTTTTCACAGGGGTCAAAACAAAAAAGCATGATTTTTTGCAATTTTTTACAACTTTATTTGCGAAAAAAAAATTATTTCAAATAATGATAATATTCCGATTTTAGGTTCATATAGAGCGCAATACTATGAAGAAAGTAACTGCCAATTTTCAAAACGATTGGTTGAAAACTTTTCAAACTAGCGTGTACGCAAGTTGAAAAAAAGTCGTTTTCAGAAAGACGCGTTTGAAAAAATAGCAAAATGCTGAGTCTGATTGTGACCTGCAATGTGGGGTCGCTAATATCTGCGGTGTTTTTCAAGGAAATTCTTCAAAAATTTTATAGTATATACTTAAGTGAGGGGTAAGGGTTTCAGCGTAAAAAAAAAACACTTTTTTGGCGGTTTTTTTTCTCAAATATGGATTGAGCAATTTTGTTCAAACCTTTTGTACATTATTGAGCATACTTTTGACAATGTTGTGTAATTTTTTTCATGCAGAAATATTGAAGCATAAGCCCGTAACAGAGCTTCCCCCAGAACGTCTTGAAAAAAAAACAATTTGCGGTGTTCACTATAACTCGGCCGGAAATTATCTGAAAATGAAAAACCATGAAAATTTAGTCAAATTATAATCAAATCTTCCCCCCAACGTTCTCTGATAATTTTTTTTTTCATTTAAAAATTTTTGGCGGCCATCTAAAGTGTGAACTGTTATTTTCCACGAAAAATTCCGCCATTTTGTGGGTGGGAAACACCCTTAATGTAAAAAAAAAAAAATTTAACTGAACGTTGGGGGGAGGTATTTTATATGTAGAAAATGTGTACAAAGTTTGAAATGAATCGGTCAAGTAGTTTTTAAATGGCAGTGAACACGGACTTTGAAAAAGTAGTTTTGAGAAAAACGCGTCTAAAGTTTATGAAGTAAAAAAATGAAGAAAAACATTTTTTCCAAGACGTTCTGGGGGAAGCTCTGTTACGGGCTTATGATTCAATATTTCTGCATGAAAAAATTACACAACATTGTCAAAAGTATGCTCAATAATGTACAAAAGGTTCGAATAAAATTGCTCAATCCATATTTGAGAAAAAAAATCGCAAAAAAAGTGTTTTTTTTTACGCTGAAACCCTTACCCCTCCCTTAATAAGACAATAACTTCAAGAATATTGCTTAGATCGGTTTAAAATTTTTAGGACACATTCTTGAAATGTTAAACAATAAGATAAGACAAAAAAAAATTCGATTTTTCGAAAGTGAAAACCCTTACCCCGCCCTTAAATATATGTATAAAATATTCTCAAAGTTTCAATAAATTATATTCATTTTTTATGCTATAAAAAAATTCATGAAAATCGTTGAGAAAACGCTGTCCTAACCCTATTTCCCCCCTTAACGGCTTATAACAATAGAACGATTCGGAATTTTCATTTAACATTTTGGGAACATATTTTTCAATAGTTTTACTAACAATTTATGAAATTAAAAAAAAATTCGATTTTTCGAACCGTCCAACCCTATTTCCCCCGTTAAATAATTTCACGATTATTATTTGACGCCGCTTCAGTGGATCAATGATCTAACGGTGAGATGGAGAATTCAGGAGGAGAGAAATTTGACGAGCTTAAAAATGCCCCTGATACACGCAACAACCGCCCTTTCTCTCGATCACACCGGTAAGTAAATACCGATTTTTCAAAAGCTTCGAGCGACTCGATCCAGAGAAATTAGGAATATTTCATCAACCGCACGACAATAGTTATTGTTCGTTCGTTGTAAATAGACGATCCGACGGTTTGCATAACGAACGACGAGCCCGGAATAGCCGAATTAATTTGGCGACCGACGATAAGCGAGCAAAAAAATATTTCGCTCGGTCTCGGTAAATTGAGCAAAAACGGTGTGGTCGGCGTACTGGAATTGAAATACGATGTGTCACACGATCAGGATCCCTGCGGACAAGTCGTGGTAATAATTGATTTTTTTTTTCTGAAAAAAAAAAGAATAAAAAAGATGAAAAATTCGGAAAACTTGCTTCCCGCAAGTTTGACTGTAAGCCAAAAATCATAATTAACAATCGAACGAAATACTGGGGCGTTAATGAATGAAATTTTGTTCTTTCAAGCGGCAAGGCGGATATTTTGCTCAATTTTTCGCACCGCCAAATCAGCCACCTCTGACGAAACACGTCGTTTTCATTCTCGACGTTTCCGACTCTATGCAAGGAAATCCAATAAAACAATTAAAAACCGCTATGAATTATATTCTCGACACACTTCAGCCAATGGACAATTTTACTCTCATCAATTTTTCGGACGAAGTAAACGTGAGTGAAATGGCCTTTTTTCTCTTCGTCAATTGTACAAGTGTTTTATCACGAGCGTGACGAAAAAAAAAAAAAAAAAACGACGACGACGACGATAGGCAGAGCATTGTTAACGATAATTCGTTACAGCACTACCGATTTATTTCTTTTTCATGTAGAGCATGAAGAATGAAAAGTCGTACTTTCGAGTTCAGTTATGCGTGAGGATCAAAACGAAAAAAAAAAAAAACCACAAATTTTATCGATACAGAATACATAATATATTTAACGATATATTATTTCTTCTCTGGAGTGTCGATAAATTTGGCAAACGTTGAAAAGAAGAAAAAAAAAACGTTAGAAGTCGCTCGGACTTAGGAATCGGATGATCGAACAAATAAAATGTGTAATATAAAAATAAAAAAAATAACGAAGCATGGGCCAATCACGATTATTTAACAAACACGTTTGTGTCCGTGAAATCGATTGAGTTCTCAATTTTTTTTTCTCCCCCCGCCGCCTGCCTCTTTCTCTCTCTGTCGAAGCGAACGAAACGCGCCTATTAATATTACGTTTGTTATTATTATTCCTCGGTGTTCAATTTCTCGACAATAATCGTCCCAGTGTCCAATTATAGTTGTGGGATATTTCAGATTATGAATATTTACGACCGCGCGAGGGACACTATTTATCGGGGAGTCGGGATTGGACCCGATGGACGTGGTGAAAAATCCGGGAAAACTTCGTGGCCAGGAAATTTGGAAACTTACGAGGTAACAACGGAAAAATTCGTTATTGTATGAGAAATGTTGGGGGGCGTACTTGGGCGAAAATTGTCTCGATATCGAAAATTTTTTTCTAATAAACATTATCGTCCGTAACGATCGTTAAAAGTCGATGGAATTTAATTGAACTTTCATTGCCGATTAAATGATAACCGAACGAATTGATCAGGCAACGGCGAGCAATATCGAGGCGGCAAAGAAAGCCGTTAAAATAATGGATCTTCGGGTATTCACGAATATCTACGATGCACTCGTGATGGGATTCAAATCGGTCGAGGACATGGCAGCATTGCCACCGGCCCAAACCGGACAATCGCATCCAGAACCGTTTATCGTATTTTTGACCGATGGCCACGCGAGCGACGGTCCGAGTTACGACAACGATGTTATACTCAAAATGGTCGAGGATCAAAATCATAATACCAAGTAAGGGAGATTTTAATTTAGAGGAAGACAGGGAAAAAAAAAGAAGCTCCACCGTGGACGCTTGCAAATTTCACGAAAGTTCAAACAATGCCCAAAGGTCAAAGCCCCCCCTCTGCACAGTGGGCAAAACGGTAGAAATCGTGGCCAAAAACCAACTTCATAATTTTGACATGAAATCATAATTTTTTCACATATTAATACGTCAGAGCAGATGTAGAGAAAATATTGTGGCTATTAAGGTTCAAACGTTCTTACAATAAGTAGTTGAATGAAAACCAATTGCGTAAAGGATGCGATGGTTCATTATGTCATAAATATGATAAATTTCAACGAATGTTGCAAATCTAAATGTGGGATATGGTTTTTATCCTTACTAATGGTCGTAGATATGAGAAAAAAAAATTGAAATTTCGGAAAATTAAACATGATTTGGAACACGGTTATCCTTCAGTAAGACTTTTCGGCGTTTGCAGCTCCTCGCCATACTTTGGAATGTCGTGAACTTTAGGCGACCCTTGATATCAGCAATTGAAAATTATCGTTGCGTTCGTTAATTATCGACGAATAAAATGAGCCCGCTACTTTTTGCAACTTTTCATCTGAACTCTTCATATTAATGTTTACACAGAGTACGGACCAGAAAATCGAAAAAATGTTCAAAATACTAAAAGTGCTTCGAATGCTTTGAAATGTGGTACTCGTGGGTTTTCGGGGTCGCTGATTCCGAATTCGTACTCAAAATTCAGAAATTAGAAATGGCGGATCCAATATGGCGGGCAAAAATACTAAAAATGATTGGATTTCGCTGAAATTCTGTACTAGTAAGTTTTCGGGGTCGCTGATTCCGAATCCTTACTCAAAATTCAGATATTCAAGATGGCGGATCCAATATGGCAGACGAAAATGCTAAAGATGCCTCGATTTGAAATTTGGAACTAATACATACGTTCGTGGCTGAATCTAGCCAGCACCCATTTAACGACCTGAATCTATCGTTTCTCCTTTTCGCTAATTCCCATTACTTATTCCGTTTACTTTTGAGAGCGCCTACAATTTTTTTTCAATGTACTCCTCGAAATTTATATTCAATTTTTCCAGATTTTAATTTACAGCCACAACTGTATTTTTTTCGACAAATTTATCTGACAATTATTGAACAATTTCGCATTTAGTATATTTATAATTGATAGTATTGTAGTAGTCATAGTATATATATATATACATGGTACATATGAAATATCATATATGTATATATAATATCTAGACAGTTGAATGGACTGTCTTTTGATGGCTAAGACATTTGTTTGATTGATTGGAGTTTGTGAGTTGTGAATTGAACGTTATGGAATGAAGACGTACTTTTAATTAGTCTTTTCTGTGTTTCATCAAGAAGGAAGCCGTCCTCTTACACTATATGTATTTAGTATTTTCGCCCGTCATATTCGATCCGCCATTTTGAATTTCTGAATTTTGAGTACTTATTCGGAATCAGCGACCCCGAAAACTTATTAGTACACAATTTCAGCACCATCGAATCATTTTTAGTATTTTCGCCCGCCATATTCGATGCGCCATTTTGAATTTCTGAATTTTGAGTACGGATTCGGAATCAGCGACCCCGAAAACCCCCCAATACCATACTTGACCGCAATTGGAGCACTTTTTGTATTTTGGCCACGGTTCCTGCTTTTTTGCCCACTGTGCTCTGTGACGAACTATCGCTTTCTCAATTCCGGTTAAGTTCGAAATTTTCGCGAATTTACCAATTAATAATGCAAATTGATCGATACGTTTGAAGAATCGAAATAAATTTTTTTCCTTTTAATCGCAATGCAGAGCGACAATGTTCGCTCTTGGTTTTGGCGGTGAAGCCGACATGGGATTGCTGAGAAGATTCGCACTGGCCACGAACGGTATCGAGAAACACATTTACAAGGATATCGACGCGGCCGATCAATTGGTCACGTTTTTCCAGAGTATCAAGGCACCCGTTCTCAAAGACGTTTACTTCAAGTACAGCTCCAAGCAGGTACACGTAACGTCTCTCAATATTATATAAATCATATCGCCGCAGCCGCCGACGTGTAAAAGCGTTGATGAGATCAGTTTCACCGTACGGGCCGATTCCTGACCCGTTTAGTGAAGCTGTGGCCCGGCGAAAAGGATCTCAAATTCATCACTGCAATTGGGGTCGTTGATCGGCGGTGAAACCTGGAAAAAAAAAATGGAAATTACGAATGATGATACGTAAAAGCCCGAAAGTGTATAACGTTGGAAAAAATAAAAATACAAAGATGCAAATTAATGGGGCGAGCGAAATAAAAATATTATTATAAAATTGTAGGTGATCACGGCTACTCTCACCGGGCAATCTTTCCCGATGATTCATCGCGGAAAAGAGGTAACAATAGCGGGCAAATTGGATCCAGCTTATCCGGACAAGTCGAATTTCTACGTGGACGTTACGGCTCTTGGACGTTACGCGATGATAAGATGCGAGGTTTTTCACCACTTCAATTCGTCAATTATCAATTATTAACTAATATTATTCTTTTTCCATTGTTATTCGCGTTTTACTGTCTCAGAGGACAGCGGAAAAGTCGCGAAAATCTCTGGGCGACAGGAACGTCGTGATTAAGTACTCGAACGCAACGGCAACGAGTCGTCATATGTTGGGAACGAGATCGAATCGTTCAACGTCCGCTGGCACCGTCGAGAGAATATGGGCGTTCAAAACTTTGAGCCGATTGCGCGACGAGATTGACCTGGATCATTCGGACACTCATCAGGACACACGTTGCGACGACGCTCTCGAACCACGCGAGAGGATGTTGGAGATTTGTTTGAGAGTAAACGGAAAAAAAAAAAAAAACATGATTTCGATGATTTTTTTTCTTTCAAACAATCAAATTGTTTAAATGATTTTAATGAATTTAATCGATTAGACCCGGTAGAACCAATGATTATATATTTTTTTTAAATGTTTTTTTTTTTTTCTTTTCGTTCCAGCTCAATTATGCAATGCCCACGGTTACTAATTTAGTCTACAATGATACGGTGATCGAACGAGTGTCCGTCAGTCCCGGTAAATTTGATTTTCAATGTTTTTTCACATTTGGGGACTTTCGTGATAAATTGAAATTTGGTTATACGTTTTTTCCTTTGTTCCGAAGTGTAACCTTTCGAGTTTTTACGTATTACCTTTTGCAATTCCATTTTTTCCAACTCCCATTTCGTCCGCAAGACGTCTCAGCTGCACCATATCGAATTTGTCATGGACACGGGGAAACTGCCAAAAACCTGTGTCGATAAAGACGATTTTGTTTTTACTGAGTTTCCGGTTGTATTTACTAAGTCAGAAAATCAATTAAAAATGCCTCCCGCTCAACAGTCGTCGCGCCAATCAGTGTAAGGCTAAGTGGTCACCGATCCGTGTAGTGATCGCGACAAAAGCTTCTTAACTGGAGGGTGTCCGCCAGAACCGCCCACCGATCGCGCGGCCACTGTTGTCGGTAATTTGTTCGTTATTTTGTTATATCGTTAAATTTATCGTCAGAGAGAGGCGATCAGATCGAAGAGACGAAGCAGTACGATCCACTGGCCCAATATCCGTGGATCCTTAAATTGAGGGACAAACAAGGCTTCGCAAAATTACCAATTACGAATCGGAGAAAGGGACGAATGTACACGTACTTGTCGTTGGGCATTAACGAGGTTTGTACCTTTGTTTTAACGTGAGACGAACTCTCGTAGTCTCACGAGAGTTCGGTCTCACTCGGGGAATCAACATGCCCCGATCGTCGTGCAAAAAGTGATTTTTTTCGTTTTTCGCCTTTTTCACATTGATATTTTGAGATTTCGACTGAAACTCGGTGTTATTCGTAATCAGCGGAAAATTTCCGTTCGATTGGGCTATCGAAACATTGAAAAAAAAGAAAAAAATTTTTTTGTAATTTTTTGCCCTCCTTTTCGGAAACCTAAAAATCTCGAAACTTCAAATGGTCATAACTTGCCTCCCGTTTCATCGATTTTGGGTTTTAACGGGTGTTTTCAAAACGTCGAGAGTAGACTTAGAGAATGCATTTTGGATTATCCCGATATCTCAATTATTGTAGCCGTGAGAGCAGGTTGAAAATCGGCGAAAAAAATGAGAAGGGGTATGTATGGAAAAATTCGCGAAAATCGACGGTCCGACTTTAAAAATCTGTGAAAAATCGAAAAATAATGATAGCACGATGATTCAAGCGCCATTTTAAAGGGTGTTCGATCACGAAAAGAATGAGCACAGAGTGGGGTTTCAAATCCATCGGGAAGCAACGTTACAGCGATTTTAGTGAAGCCACTTCCGTTTGGCTAAAATGCAAAAAAATTTTGAATTTTTAAATTTTCTTTTAGAACGCTATATCGATGTATTTCGACTCGCTGATTACTAATTCAGTAGCCGTTTCCTCGAGAAACTCAAAACTCCGTTGAAAATCGTAAAAAAAGTGATTTTTTTCAATTTTCGCGTTTTTTATAAATAAATACATACATATATGTATATATGTATTTATTTTACCTTTAATTATCGTTTTTATAGAATCCACCGCCGCCAAGATCTTGCGCCGACGGGATAGACGGTTCACCGGGAGAATGTCGTTATCTTCCCGAATGTCCGGATCCTCGTGTTCTCGGCTCGCCGGAGAAATTCCGAAAGCACTTTTGCAGGCTCGGATCGTTAGTAAATTCCATAACAATCATGTCGCGAGTGACGAAGATCGATTTGCGGGATGACAAAAAAATTCAATCCAATCGATACAATAGTTATTTCTCTTTTTTTTCTTCTTCTCAGCTATGCCGGTGTATGCTGCTCCGATACAGTGCCACGTACCGCCAAACCGAACCGATAATTGCTAAAAAAAAAAACAAATCAACAATAAATTCTCACATATCATGAAATTTTGATAGATTCATTTGGCGTTGTATAATTAATAAAAATAAAAAAATCGAAATCATGCATTAAATTATTTAAACTCAATGTCCAGTGAATTCATGTTACCTGCATTTTTTTTTATCGCTGCTTAGCATCCGGTGCGAGGTCTCGGCAAAGTTTTAAAAACTCTCGCGTTACAATCGATCGTTCATCCGAGACTCGCGTTAGTGTAAGAAAGAAGAAAAAAAACAAAAAAATTGAAATTCTACTCGATGACATTCGTTGAACGAGGCGCGAGGAGAAGATAAATGGAAGGGATCGGGCGAGCATCGATATATTCGCGTTGTCTCGCCGATTCCTTTGTCAGTCATCCCGGAGGATTCTTAATCGCCAGTTGCATCAGTGATTTGGGAGAAAAAAAAAAACAAAATAAATGATGATCATCATGAAATACATTGGAACAGCCGTATTTTTGCTGATTCTCTTTAACGTGGCTATGTAAGTTTTTTTCTCTTCATTTTTAAAAATATGTCGAGATAAAAATAAAGTATTATTAAATAAATTCGATATATGGATATTTGTCGAAGCAAATAGACTTTCATCATTTTCGCATCGTAAATTCAATGAATTATTATTGAATTTTGTATTTGTTTTTTTTTTTTTTGCATCACAGCTCATCAGAAATTTCTAAGGGCGGCTGTAGCTGTGCCGTTTTGTCGGAAAAGGTACTGTGCGAGCCGATAATCGTGCACGCACTTCCGTTGAACGTGACCTGCGACGAGGAGGGCTCGGGAACGTGTCTACAGCTCTGCGTCGCACTCGTGAGGATTTTTTTTTCTCCTTGTTTTAAAAAAATTGAACGAGTGTTATTTTCATATATGACGTAAAAAGACACTCCGAGCGTTGGAAATTTATTCGTCTTTTTCCAGGCTCAAGGTGCGAGGGAACGAGCGCCCGCACTGATCTGCGAAAAGCTCAACGTGCACGTGGAAAATTTGACAATTCTGCTTTACACGAGAGTCTGCGATGCCGAAGATTGGACGTACACCGGGCTCAAAGGAAGCGAGCCGATATGTTGTCACGAGGGAAAAGCAGAGACGTGCGCGATCGCGACAGTTTCTCACGAATGAACGTAAAAATTGTACCGGGTTTTTTTTTCTTTTTTTTTTCGTTCGCGAGGATAATTTTAGTTTTTTTTCTCTCTCTCTCGTTCGCGCGGACGTATTCGGTGGGACAACGAAAACCAGATTCGTTACGACGACAACAGCCTAAATGGATTAATTTTGACAAAGCAAAACAAGAAAATTAATAATTACGTATTCATTGTGTACTTTTAATGGATGTCATTGACATTTTTTTTTTTAATATCAAAATCGCTTGTACGAAATTTAATTAATATACACAACGAAGCAACCATTACCTCACGATCGTCAATTTTGTCGTTTCTTTCCTGCGTATCGATTCGACGAATTTTAACGGCTGTGCGTTAATCTGTCGATCTTACCTTTTCAAATTCTTCGGTAATAGTTTTCAACAATTGCTCCAAAGCGTCTGCACCATCGCGAATCGAGTCTCGCTCGATAAGTTCGTTATTCTTCACTCTCGAGATTACCGAGCGAAGACACAACTTGGCGCTGCCGAGCATCGATCTTTTTTGTCCGATCGAAACGTTCGTCTGACAATTGAGATAAGCGTTACCGAGCCGCGTGCACAATTCAAAGACATTCTCGATGCCGTTAATTGTCGCGGACCATCGCGAATCCGATATCGCGGCACGATAAGATCTTTGCAAATATTGCGCGGCCTTTTGTCCGTCAACCTCGGTACCGTTCAGTATCGTCAGTTCGGCGTACAAACGCCATATCTCGGAATTTGTCGGTACAACAGCCGTCAGACGACCGAACAACTCGAGAACTTTTGCCAATAAATTTCTCGACGGATTACCGTCGTAATCCGTTTTATTTTCACGAACGGCCCTCGCGATTATACCGAGAATTTGAACGTCGACGTGCTGTCCCTTCAGATCCAATATACGATGGTAACAACGTATTACCTGTTTGATAAGTAACGATGTTTTATTATCCTTATTTTTCGTTGTGTATAACGGAATTATAAAAAATTTTTACGAATTTTTCGGCCCTATCACAATACACGCCCACTAGGGTGAGTCAAATAAAATGACTAATTTTTTTTTTTCCTCGATATAATGAAAAATGTATTGTTTGGCATCTCGAAAAAAAACCCTCTGCAAATATTAGCCCTTCGTATTTAAATTGAGAGGTCCCTCATCGCGAATTTTCATTTCCCATTTAAATAACATGGAAACATTTTTTTTTTTTACTTTGGAATTTTATTAGACCGTTGATGTTAGGAGAGTCTTTTAGCACATTTTTGTAGAACATTTGATGCTCCACAAAAAAGCTCTCTTGTGTCTACTTATCTCGTTTATTAGTACGTAAATTTCAAATTTAAAAAAATTTTAGTTATAAATGTGAATAAATACACTACTAATATATTACTAATATACTAATATACTACTAATATATTACTAATTGTTTTCAAACAAATATAAGAGAATCCAGAGTTAATTATCACCGATTATTTTTTATACGGTTACTTTTATCGATTAGACACAAAAGAGCTTTTTTGTAGAGCATCAAATGTTCTACAAAAGTGTGCTAAAAAAACTCTCGCAACATCAACGGTTTAAGTCTAATAAAATACCAAAGTTAAAAAAAAAAATGTTTCCATGTTATTTAAAGTGGTAATGAAAATTCGCGATGAGTGACCTCTTAATTTAAATATTAAGGGCTCATACTTGCAGAGGGTTTTTTTGAGTTGCCATTTTTCATTATGTCAAGGAAAAAAAAAAATTAGTCATTTTATTTGATCCACCCTAACGCACACACACGGACACTTTTTCTAGATGTGATTTTCGGATATTTTGGAACATGCTAAGCATACTGACATTAACAAGTCGATTTTTATAGAGAAATATTGAAAAGAAATATAAAAAAAAAAAAAGTTAATTCAATTTTGTAAAACCTCGGAAAAGTGTCCCACGTCGATGCTGACCATCATCAAGTTGTCCCAAACTTCCCACCTGTCGTAATTGCATTTTACAGCGTCCTGAAGTGATCTCCAGGCTCTTTCCTTCTCGCCCATTTTCACGTAAGCTTTGGCTAAATTGTTCCACGCCTCGAAACTCTGGAAGAATTCCGAAAGAATCGAACATTTCTTGAAACTGACTAAATCGCCGGTTATCGTTAAATTCTCGTGCGCGATTTTGTGTTATTATTCTTCAAACGGAGACAAACCGTTTGTTCCAAATTGCAATAACGTCTGTAGGCGGTTGCCGCCAATTTCCAATCTTCCATTTGCAAGGCAGCAAAGCCCAAACGTATCCAGACGTTTTCTTGTATATTGTTCAAATCAACGGACAGCTTCAAGTGCGGTATGGCTTCGCGATAATTTTGCTTCGAGAAATAATAGAGACCCCAGTGTCTCTGAGCTCGGCAGCTCTTCTCGTTCGACAATTTCCACGCCGTCTCGTAGTGTTCGATTTCCTGTGTCGCGTCACCGAGCAAACACCACAATTTTACCGTGGGCTTTTTTTCTATCTCTTGACGAATTATTTCCGCGGCCTTGAATGGAGTTAATACATTTTTTTTGTCAATTCATTCAATAAATCAAATGCCAATGTTCTATTTTTTGTTTTGTTTCCCAATTTACTTTGTGTCGGAGTTCCAAAATCGTGTAGCAGACTATAACGTCTTCCCAAAGATGAAGTTTGAGATAAATATCGAGGGCTCCCTTTACCAGACCCAGACTGAGCATAGCGTCGGCTAAAATTTGCTTGAACGTCCATATGGGCTTCGTTCCGCTGGCGAAGAAAAAATCGATTCTGTTGGAAATCGGTGTTACGGCGTGATTGAACAATTCCATAAAATTCTCAGCCTGTGCCATTGCCCTTTCGACAGTTCTCTTGTCGCGCAATTCCATTATGCATCTCTGATGCAGAGCCGACATCAGGAGCGCACAATTTTTCGTATATTCAATGACGTTCTGAAAAAAAATTAATAAAAAAAAAACGCTGAAATGGAAAATCTTTGTTGGCGCTAGCGAAGATTTTCGTGAAAATGTGCTCGATACTCACGTTTAAATACGGAATTATCTCTTCGTCCATGAGTTTGTCTTTTGGTTGCGAGAATAACAATTGGAAACTGTGAATCACGTTCGTACATTAGGGGAAATAGTATTAACGATTTAATTACTTTTTATTTTCGCTCATTAGTCTCAAATTTTCAGATAAGATTGTTTTTCACTCCTAAATTATGAATTCAATGTGTTACCATTTAGCTAAAATTACAGATTCTTCCAGAGAGCCAAGTTCCGGTCTCTCCTTAGCCTCTGTAAATTCGATTCTCTCCAATCTGAGCTCGTCATTGAGTTCCAGAGGTTTTGGCAATTCCGAACAACTCCTGAACGGATATATATCTTTGTTCGTTTCAACATTAAGATACAGCTGAGCTTTGGCGTCGCACTGAAATTTCGTACGTTTTCCCATAGCCCCTTGGAGCTCGATGCTCAAACCGGCTGTGCTCTGAGCTACGTTTAAATGTTTTTCCGAGCATTGTATTCTCTTGTAACGCAAATAGAAGTGTGTAACCTCGACGTTGAACAAAATCTTCAAAAAATCGTCGTTTAACAGATCGAATTCTTGAATCTTTTCGATCAAACTTTCGGATTCTTCGAGAATAATATCGGATAATTCGTCGACGACAATTTCGTGCAAAAAATTTGCTCTCAGGGCCCACCAAACGCAAGAATCAAATTTATTCTGCAATTCTTTTGAAAAAAAGACATTTTTCGCGAAATAAAGCAATTCTGGCTTTGTCAAATTGTCGTTGCACTGATCGTTCAGCGTTAATTGCGCAAGAGCTTCGTCTCTGAAACGCAACAGCCAAGTTACGTCGGCATCATCTTCGGGACCCGTCCAATTGCTCTGAACAAAATAGTAAAGAGCAGAAATTCCAGCCAAAAGCCAATCGTCGTATAAATTTTCTTGCGACTCCACAGAATGTGATATTGTTTCCCGTAAATTGCGGTCGCTAGACGATACAAGATTGTTCAAGGAATCAAAATAATTGTTCAGCGTATCCACGTACTGGCCCAACAAAATTCCATTTATCCTTGCCGCCGGCGATATATCTACAAAAATATATTAACAAACATTTTCGGATTCTCAATAAAAATTGATTTCCATATAAAAATTGACGAGCCTCCTCTAAGCTTATTGTCGATGGAAAGCATTCCTTAATTTGAACGAATTATAGTTAAAAAAAAAAAATTGTTAACCGGTGTACCATCGATTCTTGGGAAATTCATCAACAGCTGAATGCTCCATAATTCAAGTTCTTTCGTATTGTTGTCGACATTCATTTTATTAACAGTTCGTAACCGTCCCGATTACACAGCTTTATTCTTCGCAATAATTGCAGCACTGATCATTTTTTCAGTCTGACATTTGACGAAGCTGTTCTTTTTTTCTTTTTAGATAAAAATAAATCGCGAAAGCTCTTTGCTGCGCACGTGTTGATAACGTAAACTTGACATAACCTCAATTTATTCGTGAAAGAACTACGATATAAGCAACACAGATGGCGCTGTCGAATGAGAGAATCGACCAATCGGAGAGAGCGAATGAGAGGACAGCGATTGGTTCGGAGAGTGGAAGTACCAATAGCCGCGAGAGTTTCGAAGATCTCAATTCCAAACTCTATACTCTTGTACAAAATCTTTAGTCCAATCTTTACATACATTTGGAAATGAATGTGAACCGAGAAAGCTGATTTTTGGATATTGTGTGTGGGGGGGAGCTTAGAAAAGCTTAACTTCAAATTGTCGAGCAATTTCCTATGTGCGTTCTCCGCCATTTTGAAAAAAGTGTTAAATTTTGTTTTTTTGGCAATAACTCGGCTCTTTGTCGAGATACGAAAATTGCGATGGGATACTTTTTTGTTGCTTCTTTTACCCTCTACAATTTAGGTCATATACATTTTTTACCTACTGTTCATCGTTGTTGAGATATCGAACGAGAAAGTAAAAAATTCAAGTAGTGAAACTTGTTTTTGGCTTTACGCATCGTCGGGCGAGCATGGCCAACGTGCGAATCACCGCACAAAGAGGAGACGGCAAGAATGAGCCACGACTGTGAAACATATGAAAATATATATATATATATTTTCATATGTTTCCTTTTTTACTAACTTACTTTTTTCTTAGATACTTTTTAACGTAAATTTGACAAAAAAACTGTAAAATTATATTTAACAATCTTTAAAAATATTTTGGTGGTTTTTGTAGAAAAAAAATATTTTTACTTTCTCGTTCGATATCTCAACAACGATGAACGATAGGTGAAAAATGTATATGACCTAAATTGTAGAGCGTAAAAGAAGCAACAAAAAAGTATCCCATCGCAATTTTCGTATCTCGACGGAGAGCCGAGTTATTGCAAAAAAACAAAATTTTACACTTTTCTCAAGATGGCGGAGAACGCACATAGGAAATCTTGGTCGACAATTTGAAGTTAAGCTTTTCTAAGCGCTCCCTTCCCCCACATACAATATCCAAAAATCAGCTTTCTTGGTTCACATGCAATTCCAAATGTATATAATGACTGGACTACTTGTACAAATTCTTATTGACTACAATAATTAAGGATTACATATTTTTTATTTAAAGTTTAACTTCTATGCCAGGTGGACGTCGTTTGCGGCGCAGCCAGCCCTGGAAACAAATTCGCGGACATCATTGTAGTGAATGCGATTTCAAACATTTGAATTTTGCCGCGCCGCAGAGCGCGTCGGATCGCTTACAGCAGCGCCACCACCGCGTCCCTTGACGCACCGAGGACGCCGTGATGGATCTTTAATAGTTTGCTCGATTTTTGTTGTGTAAACAGTCAAAGCTTGGAGGTAAGAAAAGAAAAAAAGAAAAGAAAGCGTCGCCCGCTCATTGGTTGGGTACGGTTTGTTTTCAATAAATACGAGCTAAGCATATTTTTCCTGTGGATCTCTTTGTGAGCGCTTCGGAGCGTTACTTCTGGCTTCTTCTCAGACTGCCTCAGACTGACCTTTCCCATTCTCGTATTCCCACTTGGGTGGCGTTTTTCTTTTTATCTTCCATTATCGGCGGATTTCATCGAGAAATTATGGATTATCAGGACAACATGGACTTTGATTGCGCCGAAAAAAAACCTACACTCAACGAGGGATACTTGTGAGAAAATATTATCATTTTTTGTTTCATTGGGAAACTCTTATTTTCAAATGCGCATCTTTTTTTGTTTTATCGCCTACATTTCCGCCTTTTCCACGTTACTACAGATATTTCGACGCCTTTAATGGACTACTTTGGGAAATTTGTCCGCTGGACAGTAGTCATTATTGCAGGAAACAAGCGCTGAAAGACCATATCGATGAGTGCAAACAATGTCTCAAAGGACCGAGAAAAGTCGAGTGTCCTTTCAACGCTATGCATATCGTTAATCTCATGCAAATTGAGGTAAGTCCCCGTAAGATAGAAAGAACAGAAAAAAAAAAACAAATGTTCATAACTCGTAAAATTATTGAGAAGATTGCGAGCTTAGGAAATATTTCATTATAGAAAAATAGTAATATTAATCAATTTCACAATTATTCTAAAGCATAAAAAGTATCCGACGCTCCTCCACTCTTGAGACTCCGATTTCATTTTCCTAATTTCGCCTATTTTATTTTACTCCAGCATCACATAATGACGTGCGAATATCGAATCGTTCAGACAAACGGTCTTTGCGATTTTGAGCCAAAGCGAGAAACCGTAGAAGGAGTCGCCATGGAGCCCATAAACGTCGCCATTCGTATTCCGAATACTTGGGAAGACGTAAGTATCGTAATGATAGGAATAAAATATTGTGACGCGTTTAAAATTCTCGCGTAATCTCACTTTTGGCTGAGTACGTATACGCGAAGCCATCTTCAAAGCTATTCGCCGTTCTCGCGGTTACATATTTCTTAATTTCCACAAAATTATTATTATGCAATTTCTTGGCCCATTCAGGGCAAGAATCCTGATACGGGTTATGACGCGATGGAGGCGACAAAATTTCGAGCTATCATGAGAGCACCACCGCCCGGAATGACCAAAAGGCAGAAGAAAGATTGGCATTTGCAGGAGCGCCAGCGTATGAAATGGCTCACAGGTGAGACGAAGGAAAAGCCAAGAGGCGTACCGTATCCAACAGCGAATCAGATAAAAAATGCGAAAGCCGCGTCCAAACAGGTGGCAGCAGTTAAGAGCGAGGATGAAATTATTGAAGTGATCGACAAGCTCGGCAGTGCAAATATCGCTGATCCACGGGACGCAATGATGAAACGTATAACAACGAGATCGAAGGCACTTCGATTATTGGAGGCTAAAGTGAAGGAGGAAAAATTGGCGCTTCAGCGTTTGGTCGAACAGTATTTGGCATCGATCGGCAAGACTGACGAGCAAGCGGATTTTAAAATTGAATCGAATGTCGACGAGTGTCTCGCGAGAAACGTTGATCCACGTATCGCCGGAAGAAACGCCAATAACGATCCAAGAACGGCTAATTCCGATCGCGTACCAAGAATCATTCCGGATATGATGACTCCGGCGATGGTTAGATAAAATGATTACCGAGAAATAAATCGGTAATGAGTCTAACCATTGTCAATAGTTACAAAGAGCAATATTTTTCATGCAATATTTGAGCCTTAGGATGCTTCAACATATGATTAACGTTGTTATTAATCGAACTTGAGGGGAAACTAAAATGCCGATATTCCCACTTTAAAACGTTCGACATATTTTTCTCGGGACTGCCCGAAAGGGATAGAACAAAATTTTGCCAGTCGTAAAAGAATGGCACAGAAACGACCCTACTCTTTTTTTTTTGCGTCAAAATAAGTCGAATTATTGTTACAATGACAGATTTCCGTCGGTAAATGCTATTTCATTTTTTTCGAGAAACAAATAGTGACACCGCGTCTCGGTACCATCCACTGTTCGTAGATTGGCAAAGTTTCATTGAATTTCACGCAGCTACTTCCGAGGAAATTTTGTTAAAAGTTTGAGTCGACAGTTGTCCCCGTGCCATTCTTCTACAACGACCGGCAAAATTTCGTTACATTCCATCCAGGCGTTTCCGAGAAAAATGTTGTGAAATTTTCGAAGTGGGAATGTCTGTATTTAGCCTCCTCTTGAGATTAACTTACTTTTTTTTAAAAATCGTTTTATTACTTTAATATCGCTCGTGATTATTTCTGCCTCGCAATTTTCGTTACTTTGGCAATGTCACTTGTTTATCCTGTCGTTTGTCGTGTTATTAATTGAATGGCAAAAAGCCACGTGCCATTAAAGATTCTCAACGAAAAAGATAAATAAATTTATAAGAACAAACGGTTACTTCAATAATTTTGCTTCGTTAACGAGATTAGGATAAAATAAATAAAACGCCATTTCAGAGTAACGAATAGCTCTCTACTTGTGTTAAGACTGAAATAATTAATTTGCCATTGTACTACCTCGCTCGATTGCGGGGCAGGTCTTCATTTGTATCTTCATCGTCTGACATAAAAGCAATATATATATATATATTCAAGAAGAATTAGTTAGTAAGTCTCGATTTATAAGATTTATATTGAAAATGTTAAGAATAAAATGATTATGCTTTTGCGAGTAATTCGTTGAATAAATTTCATACTTTCGTCATTCAACAATGTTCTCTTGAAAAGACTGAATTTATTAAGGGTAAATATGGAGCAAAGGGGACCCACTTCCGATTCACTTGCCTTTAATATATGTTGTCTAGGGACCCTTTTTGAACAACTTTTTCCTCTGACACAATTGGGGGTCGTTATTTATTAAAAAGTTATTAACAAATAAAGTTAATAATTCATAAAGCTATTTTCTTTATAGCAGCCAGTCCCAATCGTCTTGTCCTTCACATGTGTTGTTAAGAATAGCACCCTGAGTAACATACCAAAAGTTTTATCCGTGCTCATTGTTTGTTAAAAAAGTTATTAACAAAAGAAAATTCATAAATAGAATATGAAATACTTGCATGGTGGCCAGTACACGTATGACCGGAGGGGCTGCGGCCCCCCTGCCCCCGCCGCATACCAACCCATAGCCAAACCAAAAACAACCCCAGTACCCTAAAGAAAAAAAGAAACAAACCCAAAACCCAAACACAATAAACAAACAAATCCAAAATAAACCCAAACCCAATAAACAAACAAATGAAAAACAAAAAACCCAAACAACCTAAACAACCCAACCCAACAAACAAGCCAACCAAGCAACCTAACCAAATAACCTAACAACCCAAAAAAACCCCAGTACCCTAAAGAAACAAACAGACAAACCCAACAAAAAAACAAACCCAAAACCCAAACGAACAAATCCAAAACAAACCCAAACCCAACAAACAAACAAATCCAAAACAAACAAAAAACCCAAATAACCTAAACAAACCAAAAACAACCGAAATAATCCAAACAAACAACCCAATTAAACAACCTAAACGAACAAACCCAACAAATCCAAAATAAACCCAAACCAAAAACCCAACCTAACAAAATAACAACCTAACAACCCAAAACAACCCCAGTACCCTAAAGAAACAAACAGACAAACCCAACAAACAAACAAACCCAAAACCCAAACGAACAAATCCAAAACAAACCCAAACCCAATAAACAAACAAATCCAAAACAAACAAAAAACCCAAATAACCTAAACAAACCAAAAACAAGCGAAATAATCCAAACAAATAACCCAATTAAACAACCTAAACGAACAAATCCAAAATAAACCCAAACCCAATAAACAAACAAATCAAAAACAAAAACCCAACCCAATGAACAAGCCAACCAAGCAACCTAACCAAATAACCCAACCAAGCAACCCAACCAACTTTTTGTATGCTACTCAGGGGTGTATTCGTAACAACAAATGTGAAGGACAAGATGATTGGGACTGGCTGGTATAAGGAAAATAGCTATATGAATTATTAACTTTATTTGTTAATAACTTTTTAATAAATAACAATCCCCAATTGTGTCAGAGGAAAAAGTTGTTCAGAAAGGGTCCCTACACAACGTATATTAAGGCAAGTCAATCGGAAGTGGGTCCCCTTTGCTCCATATTTACCTTATTAAGGCCTTAGAATCATCGGGTGGGGATCGAAATAGCGAAAAGCCTAAAAAAACGAGAGAGAGAGAGAGAGACAGAGAAACGAGGTCTCGGTCGAATTGAAAGATAATACAAAAGTGCTAATTGGCTCTAAACAAATGAACTTTAGCATCGAGCTAAAGAGGATTCGTTAGGCCTGAATGGCAATTAGCGTTACTCGATTTCCCGCAGTGTCTCTTCAACAGCGAGAAGTCTCTCTGATCTTTGATCGTTGAAAAATTGCGAGGGTTTCGAAAACTATCAAATAAACGATAATGCCCGGAGGAGTGGTCTTTCTCGTTTGCATACCGACTTTATCGTACGAGCACGAATTGGTATTCGGTATACCCGTTAAAACGACGAAGAAAAATGAAAATTTAACGGCAAAAGAACAATCGGCCAAGGTGAATCTACGCTTGAAGGAAGTTAAGAATCGTACTCATCAGATAACGCTCGACAACGATTCCAATGACGAGGCGGATGACAATGAGAACGATGAGATTTTGGAGGATCGGGCGTTCGAGACAACGAGAAAGAGACTGAGATCTCGCGGTCGTTTTGCAACGCCGGGCTTGGGAAATCGTGACAAATCGCCGGTATTCGTACCAATGGAGACCGTAAGATTTTTGAGCTTGAAAAATACCGGGCAAACATTTCAGAGAAATTTTTCGTTAATCAATTTTTAATTTTTAAAAAGAATATCCGCAGTTTATTCTCGCAATAATAACGATCATTAAAAATAATATTCTATTCATATTGAGAATTTTCGTTCGGTATCTCAGAATTTCTGGAAGCTAGAGCTGGTCAACAAGGATTTTTGCAAAAATTCGAAATTTTATAAAACCCAAACCGTACCACGGAATTTTCGCAAAATTTCTTATCTGCCGTTCTTCGATTATACTTTATTCGTATAAAAAGAATGATACTGATATTTCAAAATTCACGAAAGTCACAGCGACGAAAGATAATTTTCGTAGAATTCCAAATTTTATAAAATCTGAACCGTTTCGTTAATATTCGTCAAATTTAATACGAACCGTCCTTTATAATTTTTAAATATAGGCATTTTAATTTTTCCAAGCTGGATACACAAACGGGCATCCGAAAATTTTTTTTTCCGTGATTTTCTGACTTTTCGGCACCTTTCCAACAAATTGACATAGAAAACTCGAGAGAAAACATTTTCATCATGAAAAAGCTTCCTCGACGAGTAAAATATGGGTGCCTGTTGGTGAATAACATTTTGCTTCAAGGTATTGGACGAGTTATTAAAAAAGCTGAGAGTAGAGCACGTCGTGTGGTGCAAAGACCGAGGAAACATGTATTACGAGGTGATATTCCCGGTGGCAGCTGGTGATCCTTGCGAGAATTGTTTACATTGCCTGACGGAAATGGGAATTGGAACGAGGATGAATTCGATCGTCAGGTAAAAAAATAACAGCTATTCTATTGGTTAAGGGAGAACACCACTGCGACCCCCTGTTTTTTTCCACATTGTTCAAGAATTTTTTTTGCGGGAAAAAAAAGAGATATTCGAAAAATTTTTTTGGGTTTTGTTCCTTGTTTATTAACGTATCAAAAAACATTTTTTTCACATTTTTCACGCCGCATGGTGGCGCTGGGGAAGCTCTCGCGTCAGGTGCTGTCATTTCCGCGGCACGCAGCAGAACTCTCTTCAACGTCGATCTGAAAAAAAATACCGAGTGTTTTCGTTAATAATATGATATTTTGAAGAGAAGTACATAGGGATTTGGAAAAATAGTGTTTTAAAAAAAACAGGCACGCCTTTGAAACTAACTTTAATTTCAAAGGCGTGCCTATTTTTTTTTAAAACAATATTTTTCCAAATCCCTATGAAATCCCTTTGAAATTAACTTTAATTTCAAAGGCGTGCCTATTTTTTTTAAAACAATATTTTTCCAAATCCCTATGTACTTCTCTTCAAAATATCATATTATTAACGAAAACACTCGGTATTTTTTTTCAGATCGACGTTGAAGAGAGTTCTGCTGCGTGCCGCGGAAATGACAGCACCTGACGCGAGAGCTTCCCCAGCGCCACCGTGCGGCGTGAAAAAAGTAAAAAAGAATGTTTTTTGATACATCAAAAAACAAGGAACAAAACCCAAAAAAATTTTTCGAATATCTCTTTTTTTTCCCACAAAAAAAAATTCTTGAAAAATGCAAAAAAAAACAGGGGGTCACAGTGGTGTTCTCCCTTAAAGGAATTAAAAAAATTAAAAAAATGTATGGTATGAATTTGTGATTGAATTTCAGCGTTATACCGACTCAGTGTACCTACAGCGGTTTGCGAAGCATCGGTCCTAGCGCAATCAGGGACGATATCGCCCAGAGGCAAATATAGAATTGAAAAAATGGATATTAATTAAGTTTCGTGCAGGTATATTCCGATTGTTTTCCCCTTTCCTCTCATTACGTTGATCCGCAATTATTTGTCACAGGAAGAGAGACGCCGAGGAGCGAAACAACAATTGGGAGGCCTTCGTCGATTCCATAAGATCGAAATTAACGGTTAAGCAAGTCGTCGACGGTGTTCGAAGTGGTGGCGATCTCACTTTTGATTACGTACTGCTCGTACTAACGGCCGAGTGAGTTTCGACATGTTTATTAAGGGAGAACACCACTGTGACCCCCTGTTTTTTTTTCACATTCAAGAATTTTTTTTTGTGAGAAAAAAAAGAGATATTCGAAAAATTTTTTTGTTTTTTGTTCCTTGTTTATTAATGTATCAAAAAAACATTTTTTTCACATTTTTCACGCCGCATGGTGGCGCTGGGGAAGCTCTCGCGTCAGATACTGTCATTTCCGCGGCACGCAGCAGAACTCTCTTCAACGTCGATCTGAAAAAAAATACCGAGTGTTTTCGTTAATAATATGATATTTTGAAGAGAAGTACACAGGGATTTGGAAAAATATTGTTTTAAAAAAAATAGGCACGCCTTTGAAATCAAAGTTAATTTCAAAGGCGTGCCTATTTTTTTTAAAACAATATTTTTCCAAATCCCTATTATTTTAATTTAAATAATATTTAAATATCATATTATTAACGTCTTCGTTAATAATATGATATTTTGAAGAGAAGTACACAGGGATTTGGAAAAATATTGTTTTAAAAAAAATAGGCACGCCTTTGAAATTAAAGTTAATTTCAAAGGCGTGCCTATTTTTTTTAAAACAATATTCTTCCAAATCCCTGTGTACTTCTCTTCAAAATATCATATTATTGACCAAAACACTCGGTATTTTTTTTCAGATCGACGTTGAAGAGAGTTCTGCTGCGTGCAGCGGAAATGACAGCACCTGACGCGAGAGCTTCCCCAGCGCCAACGTGCGGCGTGAAAAATGTGAAAAAAAATGTTTTTTGATACATTAATAATCAAGGAACAAAACCCAAACAAATTTTTCGAATATCTCTTTTTTTTCCCACAAAAAAAAATTCTTGAAAAATGTGAAAAAAAAACAGGGGGTCACAGTGGCGTTCTCCTTTAAGCAAAATGAGAAAGATAAACGGAATAAATAAAATGAGCCATTTGTTTTTAGTTGTCTGGCGGCACTGGGTCTCGTGGAGAACAGCGCGACTAACGTAGTTGCTGCTATGCTCGTTTCTCCACTTATGGTACGAATCGTTTGTTATTTTTTTTTGTCACTTCCAAAATTTGCTTTCTTCTTTATGTTCATCATTAAATTGCGTGTGTTTAAAATTTTCACGGAATTTCCCCGGTCACGAATAAGGGTCCCGTGATGTCTCTGACCTTCGGTACGATAATAGCGGACAGAGATTTGCAATTTGTCGGTCTGAAGAGTCTGATGCTCGGTATATTTCTCTCGATATTGTTCGGTTTCATTTTTGGCCTTATCCTCGGTACCACGGATATGCCTTGGGGTTACAACGATTGGCCTACCGACGAGATGAAGGGCAGGTAATTCCATGAAACAAATAAAAAAACACTTTAGTCGTACAATTTTTTTTTCACTGGTATCGTGAACGGAGAAAAATCAATTTGCCCTCGATAGCAAGAGAATCGCGAATAAATTATGAATTTATGAAGAAATTTTATTTCAGAGGGAATTATAGATCATTGTGGATGGGTGTATTATGGGCATTGCCTTCCGGTACCGGAGTAGCGGTTGCTCTTCTTCAAGGTAGCAACGGACCGTTAATAGGTGTCGCTATATCAGCGTCACTTTTGCCACCGGTCGTCAATTGTGTATGTTAATATTGTTTTTTTAAATATTTTAACGATTAACTGAAGGATTCGTTTCGATTTTGCTCTCTCGCGGAGTCAGCTCCACTTTCTTTTCGTGAAACAATAAATAATTGAGTTTTCAATGTTCAATATGCTTGAAATGTGCCAAAACGTCGGAAAATCACATGTAGAAAAAATGTCCGTGTGCGTGTATGTAACAGGGTCCAAAAATTCATTGGAATTCCTTGAGGAATCCAACGAATGTCTGTGATCGCGTCTGTTATTGAATTTGGCAAAGAATCGTTCGAGCGTTTCAGAATTTATAAAATTTTGAACTTTTTGAAAAATGTCTGATCTTTCGAACTTTCGTAAATTGCCGTGTATCAGTGCGAAAACTTTTTACACAAAACCGTTAGGGGACAAAGGATTTTGTGCGAGCGAGATAAAACAATGAGGAAGCAATTTGCAAATTTCTATATTGCGTTTTTTCTTTATCGCGTGTCTACTAATTATCAGGGTCTTTTCTGGGCTCTTGGCTGTATATGGTTAATACACAGACCTATCAAGATGCCACATATGAAGGGAGAATCTTACACGGATTTAAATACCTCTTACGTCTACGTTTACACGGATTACTTGCCGGTTGAATTTTTTTGCAATGGAATAATAAGCGCTTGTCTGACTTTCATCAACGTAATGTGTATCTTCATTACGGCTATAATAGTCCTGAAGGTAAATACAAAATGATGATATTAAAAAGATATATTTCTTATAATTTAACGAAAAGATTAAAGGGGAAAAAAATGGATTAAAATTTCCAATTTTTGCAGATCAAGGAAGTCGCTGCTCCGTACACATCGACACCGGAATTACGAAGATTCTGGGAGCGCGACATACGTCTTGTTCGCGACAAGAATAACTCGAGAGGCAATAGCTCGATCGATTCGAGGTAAAATCATGAAAAAAAAAATAAAAATTGTCAAAAATTCGTTTACTAAAAATTCTACCAATCGCGATGTTGTAATTTTTCAAAAAATTACACCTCTGGACGATATTATAAAAAAAAAAAAAAAGTGGACTTTGACTATTACGCGCGAAATTTGTTTATTTCAGTTTTTACGACGGTTTGAGCAAAATGAAGCAACGGGCTCTCGAGCGAACCCTGAATGAGGCTGTTCGCGAGGCGATCAACGACGAGACGTTTCGCAAAGTTCAGAGGCTCAGTTACGGTCAGCACGGACCTGACGAGGTAACAATTCATAATGTTTAAACATATTTTTCTATCATTTAACAATTTAGAACCTTTGCAGAAAAAAATTCTCCGAATTCTGAAATAATTCATTAAGGAGTGTGACCACGTTAGCGGGTATAAAACCGTGTGCACGTTTAACAATTTTTTTTTTTTTATGAAAAAGTGATTTTATTAAAAATTCTGAATTTCCTATACGGAAATACGGAATTTTCGATTAATTGTAAACTTTTCGATTTTATGAGCAGTTTTATACGAAATATTTTCACTGGAAATTCACCTTTTAAGTTCAAATGCCAACAGTATTCGAATAAAACAATATTTTAAAATTCGAAGTCAATCGGATAAAAATTGTCGAAATTATTTATCGAGCCAATTAGAAAAGAAAGCTCAAAAGCGAATAGCAGTCGGCCATTTTGTATAACAAAAAAACAAAACAAAATATTTTTTTAGCATGATATTTGTACTAAATAGATGTGTAATTAGTTTTATAAATAAATCACTTTTTCAAAGAAAAAAAAAATTGTTAAATGTGCAGATGATTTTATATCATTCATTTTTTTTTTCTATCATTTAACAATTTAGTACCTTTGCAGAAAAAAAACTTCAGACTGTCCTTAAAAACGTACGATTCTCCGAATTCTGAAATAATTCATTAAGGATTGTGACCACGTTAGCGGGTACAAAACCGTGTGCACGTTTAACAATTTTTTTTTTGTATGAAAAAGTGATTTTATTAAAAATTCTGAATTTCCGATTAATTAAAAACTTTTCGATTTTATGAGCAGTTTTATACGAAATAGTTCACTGGAAATTCACCTTTTAAGTTCAAATGCCAACAATATTCGAATAAAACAATATTTTAAAGTTCGAAGTCAATCGGGTAAAAATTGTCGAAGTTATTTATCACGCCAATTAGAAAAAAAAGCTCAAAAGCGAATAGCAGTCGGCCATTTTGTATAACAAAAAAACAAAAAAAAATATATTTTATTAGCATGATATTTGTACTAATTAGATGTGTACTTAATTTTATAAATAAATCACTTTTTCAAAGAAAAAAAAAATTGTTAAATGTGCAGATGATTTTGTATCCGCTACCGTGGTTAATACGTCGCAAGAAGGAACGTTCGATTCGCAAAAGAACTAAAACTAAGGAATTCGCGCAAAAGTAAATGCTGATTCGCGAAAAAACTAAAACTAAATAAATCGCAAGAAGGAAATACTGACAGAGTAACAAAAAAAAATTATAGTCGCTCGCAAAAAGGATACCACAAAAAAATCGCCAAAATAACTCGAGTCAATAACTCGCAGAGTAAAGAAAAATGAAAGTCGCTCGCAAAAGAGGAAATCACAAAGGAAGTCGCAAAATAATTCGGGGGATAGCTCGCAAAATAATTCACAAAATAAGGGGGAGGGTAATTACGCGCGAAAAAGGGGGAGTCGCAAAGAAATCACAAAATGATCCGCAAAAATAAAGACAAGGATAATAGCTCGCAAAAAGAAACGCAAAAGAACTCGCAAATGATTCGCAAAATAAGGGTGGGTAAATTACCCCCTCCCCCTCCCCGTAATTAGTTTTATAAATAAATCACTTATTCAAACAAAAAAAAATCTGTAAAATGTGCAGATGATTTTATATCCGCTACCGTGGCCATACCGCTTAAGGGATAACACCACTGTGACCCCCTGTTTTTTTTCACATTTTTCAAGAATTTTTTTTTGTGGGAAAAAAAAGAGATATTCGGAATAATTTTTTTCGGTTTTGTTCCTTGTTTATTAATGTATCAAAAAACATTTTTTTCACATTTTTCACGCCGCACGGTGGCGCTGAGGAAGCTCTCGCGTCAGGTGCTGTCATCTCCGCAGTGGTTCGCGGCACGCAGCAGAACTCTCTTCAACGTCGATCTGAAAAAAAATACCGAGTGTTTTCGTTAATAATATGATATTTTGAAGAGAAATACATAGGGATTTGGAAAAATATTGTTTAAAAAAAAAATAGGCACGCCTTTGAAATTAAAGAATGATTTTTGAGCAAAATTTCTCGTCGAAAATAGTCTGTAACTTTTATAATTATTGAGATATCGAAAAAATCCTATGTACTTCTCTTCAAAATATCATATTATTAACGAAAACACTCGGTATTTTTTTTCAGATCGACGTTGAAGAGAGTTCTGCTGCGTGCCTCGGAGATGACAGCACCTGACGCGAGAGCTTACCCAGCGCCACCATGCGGCGTGAAAAATGTGAAAAAAATGTTATTTGATACATTAATAAACAAGAAACACAACCCAAAAATTTTTTTCGAATATCTCTTTTTTTTCCCACAAAAAAAAATTCTTGAAAAATGTGAAAAAAAAACAGGGGGTCACAGTGGCGTTATCCCTTAAGTAGCAAACGAAAATTCGTGAAAAAGGACCTTTTTCGAGCACGCCACAGTGCGATTCTCCGTTAACTAAAAAATAGATAAAAAAAAAAAAAGTTGAAACTTGTAAACGGGCTTTGCGAGCGTACCTCCTTAACGGACGCCAATTATGAATCATTTAAGATAGCTCCGCGTTTGGGACTTAACGCTGGAGGGCTGGTAGTCGGGGATTCGTCGCGGAAGGACGATTCGACGGTTCGCGGAAGAGACGGAATTTCCGTTGCCGCCGAAATGTCAGGACCGACGGACGTTACGACGAATGCCGAGAGTACGAGCGAGGATCTCGCCGCTCTCGACAGACTCATAACTTATTTGCTCGGTCAGCCGAACGGTAATTTGGAAAATCGTCGTCGTTCGAGGCGAGCGAGTGCGCGTGGCTATCGGCCATTGCGTACGAACGTCGAAGCCGGTGGTACGCCAGTTTCCGGTGTCGGTACGACACCTTTGTAAGATGTTGAACAAACAAAAAATGGGCAAATCGGAAGAAATCATATTTTCTAATTGTAAAAAAAGAAAAAAAAAACGATCCATGTAATTTCGTGTCTCAAATCTCTTAAGAACTAAACGGAAGTAAATACTGTTTCTTTTTTTTTTTCGTTTAGAGTGATAATTGGAAAGGTACGACTTTGCTCATTATCGACGGAAATTCGTGAGAAAATTTATTGCGATTAATTCGCTCGATAAAACAAACCGAAGGAAAACGTACTCACGAGCGTTTGTAAATCCATAGAAATAGGGTTTAGGGTCATATGTACAGCTGACTAAAAAAAAAAAAAAAATCCGAAGACGTTCAAGTTGGGCTTTTTTCTTTCCTCTCTCTTAAAATCGTTGATTTCACTCGTACGTCGTTGACGGCTCGGTCCCGAAATATCGATCGCCGAAATTACCGATTCCCGGCAGCACGTAGAATCTCTCGTTGATCTCGGGATCGAGGGCCGACGTGACGATTTTAACGCGCGGAAAAGCGTAGGCGATCGAGTGCACGCCCGATTCCGCCATCAGGAGCGA
This sequence comes from Oxytorus armatus, assembly GCA_958009045.1. Taxonomy (NCBI): domain Eukaryota; kingdom Metazoa; phylum Arthropoda; class Insecta; order Hymenoptera; family Ichneumonidae; genus Oxytorus; species Oxytorus armatus. Next base: position 1,232,085 of record OY253755.1, read on the forward strand.
AACGAGAAGAATATTTTCCTCGGCCACGTCGTGATCGAGAAGCACGCGTATCGCCATCATTGCCGCGGCGCCCGTTGCCACTGTCGCGTCCATCAGGATCACACGATAGTCCTTTATGTCCTTGGGCAGTCTCAGATAATATAGCTGAAAAGTTGAAGTGAAATATTCACGGTAAAAGAAAAAGAAGAAAAAGAAAAATTCGAAGTTCGACGAAACATTTTTTTTTCTCCGTTTTCTAATGAAATAACGATTTTTATTTTTCAACGAAAATTTCCAGCGGATTAACGATCAGCGGTTAAAAATATATCAGTGCAGGGTCGTAAAAGAAATTTTGGAAATGGAATTTTTTTTTGTCTTGCCAATAAAAAAAAATTAGCAGGGTTTCTCTAAAATCGTTGTATTATAGTTTTTTTTTCGTCAAGATTGGAACTCCACTCTCTGCTCATTCTCTTTGTAACCCTTCGACCTTTAAAACGCCGCTTGATTCATTGATCGACGATTTTGTTTTTTTTTTTTTTATCGCTGATCACGAATCACACAGTTTTTCATCGAGAATTGAAAGTATCGATGGGAAAACGCAAAGATAACTTCGCGTTTGTTGTTTTGTAAAAATTGCGAGGGGAGGAATTAAGCCGCTGGTATTAATAAAATTTGAACAATCGAGTAATCTCGAATAACGTACCTCGGGCTCGTCCGTCTGTAAATTCGTCTGTATAAGTATCTTTCCAATTCTAATGTCTTTGCAAACGTCACAGACAGCCTGTTCCATCGTCTCGCCGGCTCGCAAAATCGACACACCGCATATTTTATCGGTAGCGCTTCGTTTACCGTGATACGTCACGCTCTGAGGAGTCTCGACCGTGATTTCCTGAAAGAAACAAAAAGGAAAAATTCATCCCCTCGGATCGATTTTTGTTTTCAATAAATATTCCAATCCAAGGACTAAAGATACCGGGCGCTGTTAAATCGGAGATTGATAAAAATAAATCCGGTGGTCATTGATCGCAAAATTAATTTGAATATTGTAAAAAAAATGGAAAATAGGACAAACCTCGAACGGCAACAGCGAGAGAGCATACTCGATCACGAGTCTTATGAGCCTCTTCGAGTAAAATATAAATTCGTCCCTGAACGTGTGTTTGTTTCTTATAAAAGTATGAAGTCCCTTAATCTGCGGTGTATTTGGCAGTAGAAAAAGAGACGTCGGTAATGGCTCGCCGACGAACGAGTGAGCCAATTTTTCACGTAACTTGAAGCCTCTCAGTTGCAATTGCGTGTGTACGTGCTGTACAATGAGCTCGATCGCAACCTCGTTTTCACCGCCCCGCGGTACAATTATATCGGCGTAAACCATTAACGGTGCGATGTAATAAAAAAATGACGGTTTCACCATTGTGCAGTACTGTTTGAGAACGCCCTCGAGATCGCGACACCTCTGCGATATGTCGCGTCTCAAACGTCTTGCGAGCCTAACGTCAGCGTCCGTGTCCACGAATACTTTCATATCGCACATCTGTTACGAATAAATAAAGAAAAAATAATAATATATTGATATATGTGTATTAGGGCGATTTTTTTTCGACTATTTTTTTTTTTTTCAGTCCCCACCCGAAATTTTGTTGGATATGTCGAAAAAGAAATTCCCTGAAAGTTACAGCCCTTAATATTAATTCCAAGTACATTCACAAAGCGTGAGAAGATTTTCCATCTAAAATACACGTAAATCGAATTTTTTTTTTTTCAAATTTCTATAACTCAGCCGCATTTTATGCTATCATATTGTTCTTGGTTTCGATTTACTCAAAATGAAACAATCTAAAAAAGTGCCTTTTGCGGCGAAAGTGTAAATTGTACCTGGCGAGTTGGTACGGGTCACTGAAGTTGATTTTTAACCAAAATTCTCGTTTTTTTTGCTGTTATCTCCGAAACAATTAACTTTACGAAAAAAATTTAAATGAACAATTTGTTGGAAATTTAATTTCCTACAAAAAAGGTCCTATCGAGCCAATTGCTTAGATTAATATTTCTTGAAATATTGAACTTTAACTTATGAGTAGTATAAAATTTTTATTCCATTTTTTCAAGAATGAACCGTAAAATTTTTTTTTCCTTTTGCTGTTATCTCCGAAACAATTAACTTTACGAAAAAAATCTAAATGAAAAATTTGTTGGAAATTTAATTTCCTATAAAAAAGGTTCTATCGCCCAAATTGCTTAGATTAATATTCCTTGAGATATTGAACTTTTTTTATTTTTTATTTTTTTTTTATTTAATATTTCATATTTTATAAATTTTATACTACTCATAAGTTAAAGTTCAATATCTCAAGAAATATTAATCTAAGCAATTGGGTCGATAGGACCTTTTTTGTAGGAAATTAAATATCCAACAAATTTTTCAGTTACGTTTTTTTCGTAAAGTTAATTGTTTCGGAGATAACAGCAAAAAAACGAGAATTTTGGGTAAAAATGAACTTCAGTGACCCGTACCAACTCACCAGTACAATTTACACTTTCGCCGCAAAAGGCACTTATTTAGATTGTTTTATTCCGAGTAAATCGAAACCAAGAACAAAATGATAGCATAAAATGCGGCTGAGTTATAAAAATTTGAAAAAAAAAAAAGATCGATTTACGTGTATTTTAGATGGAAAATCTTCTCACGCTTTGGGAAAGTATTTAGAATTAATATTAAAGGCTGTAACTTTCAGGGAATTTCTTTTTCGACATATCCAACAAAATTTCGGGTGGGGATTGAAAAAAAAAAAATCGCCCTAATGTGTATATGAGTAGGGTCCGGAAGTTTATCTTTGGTTTACTGTGAAAATATTACCTTAAGTACTTCGGAGTCGTAGAACGTTAGAATTCCCTCGAATATTATCACATTTGCGCCGTACATCGTTTTCTTCGAGATGAAAGAAAGAAAGTGACAATTCAACGACGTACAGAGTGAGTTCTTAAAGGATTGGGAAATCGAACGATCGGGTTTTCACTAAATGGCGTCTCAAGGGCAGGGGGGGCTACAAAATGGCCGATTATTTACATATACTTTACAATAGGACATCGTTGATCTTCGTTGGTCCATTGAATTTATAATATTTTGTATGAACTGAGTTGTTGTTTTTTTTTGTTGCGATTTTCAAACTTACAGTCCTGTTCTCTCTGCTGTGTGTTACGAAGTTATAGATGGGAACTTCGACCTTTCGACCCTCTTTCAGTCTTTGCAAAGTCGTTTTAAGAAGTTCAAAATCGAAGGCATCAGGATGATCGAAATTGTACTCGTTACGGGCTGCCAATTCGTGCTGTTTCTCGTTTAGTACCTACGAATTAGTTTCGTCCTTTATTGTAACACATCGGGCGGTATTTGCTTTTTTTTTTCTGATCGCCAAAGTACCTTGTAAAATGAGTCCATGCTCAACAGAGTGACCCATGGAACATCGAGCGATTCGATTATTTTCGTAGCCACAGTCGTTTTGCCCGAAGCGCTACCGCCACAAATTCCTGAAAAGATTTTTGCTCTTGGATCAATCCGTTTTTTTTTTTGTTTCTTTAGAATTATTGTGGATGCATGTGCGAGAGCTTTTTGGGCTATCGATTGAAAATTCACAGCTAAGACTTTTCGAAATGATCGATGTCTAGTTAAAAAGTGTACAAAATCGAAAATTGCGGAGTCGGTAGGGCCGATTGAAAAATAGAAATTAATGGAATTTACAATATGGGAAATTGAATTACGAACCAATGACAAACGGCTCGACCTGTTGACCGGCAGAATTGTACCAAGGCGGCCTTCCCGCTGTATATATAGTTCTGTTTTTGCTTCTGAGAATGGATTCTGCGGAGGTCTTTTTGCTGGACTGCGAGAGGCTCGTCGTTCTCTGTCTTCTGGATCTCGGCGATTTCTGTGAACCTAATGTCGATATTCATGAAGCGGGTATATAGATTTGTAATTTTTTTTTTTTTTATCTCGGTCAGAAATAATTGAGCAAGGACTATGGAGAATTGTTTTCCTCGACGTTTCAAATAATGGCTCAATTGCTCAAATCCAGAAGGTCGAACCCTTTCTCAAACTATCGAATTTGTTTTTTTCCATAAAAAGTACAACCTTTGTACCGCAATACAGTTTGACAAAACACACAAATTTTGAGCCTTCCCATTTGCCCTACGACGACGTGTGAGACTCGTGGTCAAGTTTTTGGGCTAAAATTGATCATCACGTGCCACGCTAGGGCGATTTTTTTTTTTCGACTATTTTTTCTTTTTCAGTCCCCATCCGAAATTTTGTTGGATACGTCGAAAAAGAAATTCCCTGAAAGTTACATCACTTAATATTAATTCTAAGTACTTTCCCTTAGCGTGAGAAGATTTTCCATCTAAAATACACATAAATCGAATTTTTTTTTTTTTTTTTTTTCAAATTTCTATAACTCAGCCGCATTTTATGCTATCATATTGTTCTTGGTTACGATTTACTCGGAATAAAACAATCTAAAAAAGTGCTTTTTGCGGCGAAAGTGTAAATTGTGCTAGTGAGTTGGTACGGGTCACTGAAGTTGATTTTTACCCAAAATTCTCGTTTTTTTGCTGTTATCTCCGAAACAATTAACTTTACGAAAAATTTGTTGGAAATTTTATTCCCTACAAAAAACGTCCTATCGACCCAATTGCTTAGATTAATATTTCTTGAGATATTGAACTTTAACTTATGAGCAGTATAAAATTTATAAAATATGAAATATTAAATATTAAAAAAAAGTTTTTTAAAATAAAGTTTAATATCTCAAGAAATATTAATCTAAGCAATTGGGTCGATAGGACCTTTTTTGTAGGAATTTAAATTTTCAACAAATTTTTCATTTACATTTTTTTCGTAAAGTTAATTGTTTCGGAGATAACAGCAAAAAAAAAAATGTTTACGGTTCATTCTTGAAAAAATGGAATAAAAATTTTATACTACTCATAAGTTAAAGTTCAATATCTCAAAAAATATTAATCTAAGCAATTGGATCGATAGGTCCTTTTTTGTAGGAAATTAAATTTCCAAGAAATTTTTCATTTACATTTTTTTCGTAAAGTTGCTTGTTTCGGAGATAACAGCAAAAAAACGAGAATTTTGGGTAAAAATCAACTTCGGTGATCCGTACCAATTCACCAGTACAATTCCCACTTTCGCCGCAATGAGCACTTTTCTAGATTGTTTTATTCCGAGTAAATCGAAATCAAGAACAATATGATAGCATAAAATGCGTCTGAGTTATAGAGTTTTGAAAAAAAAAAAAAAATTCGAATTACGTGTATTTTAGATGGAAAATCTTTTCACGCTAAGGGAAAGTACTTAGAATTAATATTGAGGGCTGTAACTTTCAGGGAATTTGTTTTTCGACATATCCAACAAAATTTCAGGTGAGGACTGAGAAAAAAAAAGTTGCCCTAGTGCCACGCTCGAGTTACGTCAGCGTGCACATACGCTTGTGTGCTTTGCCGAAGCGTGCAATGACCCAAAGGCTGAGGCTGCCTTGTTTACATTTAGGGCCCAAGCGGTTGGAACTTAAATCGTAGGGCAATTAGGATTAATTTCATCGCTTAAGGATTTTTGTTTTTAAAATATGCTTCACCAGTGGCGGACGGTGGTCTGGGAGATTGCGGGGTTGGCGTAACGACATCATTGTGTCTGTAGTGATCGATCTCTTGATCATCCGCAAGAAAGACCGAACGATCGTCAAAGCAGACATCTCCGTCGCTAGAAAATTGTTAATAAGACAGTAAAAAATAAACTCCGACAATTCGAACGAACGACAATTGACTCTCATTTTTTAATATTTTTCCCACTTAACAGAAGTCCTCACCTTTCGGAGCTAGCTGAGCTAGGTGGCTCAAATGGTTGCATCTTCGCTGCCATTTTCGAAGAAATAAAATAAACGTCACGTTCACGGTTCGAGAGTGTCGGAAACGTTTCGCCGGACAAATGTACTTGTCCGGCCTCTTCACGCCGCGGTAGTAACCTTCGCAAATCGATGGGACCAGATGGGAAAGCACAAAAACAACAGACCAGCTGTTCGTTCGAGTATCGCGCACGAGCTCGTGAAATTAGTCGAGCATTCGGGAGCGTTTTTCTTCTTATTCGTCGATTGTCAGCACTGGTGGGGAAGAGCGCAACGAGGCAATGTGTGTGACCAATCAGAATCATTGGCTTTCATTCGCTTTCAGTATTTCCGTCTTCTTATTGGCTTAGCGCAATAGCTCAGTCGCGCGATTATTGGATGTTGTACAGTTAATTGCCCGTAAGGCTGGGATCTTTAACCCACTGTAAACTTTCCAAAGGTGAGTATCCTCGAAAATTTTGAGTACTTTGCGGTAAGATAAAAATTTGAAAAAAAAATGTATAACAACAAAGATACTAAGAACATTGATTTCAAATAATAACAATGCCAAAAAGTGATCAATAAAGTGGTTGGAAAAAAAGATATTTGCAACAGCACATTGTTCGATGCTCTAATTTTCTCTCGTCAATTAACACAAAAGTCGATTAATTATTATCATTAAACTAGAGCTATAACGTTAATCCGTCTTCTAACATATTCCTAGAAATAAAATATTTCGTTAAAAAGCATTGACACGGGCGTTAAAGTGACGAACAAATTTTAAGCAGTTTTGGAGGTTAAACACTGGGTCTACTATCCTTCAATGTTAAAAGGGAGGATCTCGGTTTTTTCGAGTCGATAAACAATCCTTGTTTACTCATTCGATAGTTCGAAGTAATGAGAATATTTTCCCTAAAAGTTTTAAGCATTTCAAAAATTGTTACAGGCCGTTATTTGCTAAAGGAGCGGAGAGGCGACCGTCGGCGCAGCATGGAGATCTCGGAAAGTTGAGGCAGCCGGATATACTTGGTATTATAATTTAGGCGACGGTTCATTGTATTTGTTTGCGGATGTACATAGAGCTAACGCCGTTTCGAACTGAGCCCGGATTATGCGGCTCTAAATTGTCGGAATACAGAGTTGAAGCGCACGTCGGAGGAACGAAATGGGTCGTCAACATACACGAGATACGAATAGACGAGTGAGCAGACCGAGAAAACGAAAATTTCATGGCAATAGATTCACGAGTAAAAAGGTATTTGTACAAAAGTGTTTTTCAACCGATTGACTCTTCAATGAAAAGTACACTGTTGATTTTTTTGTTTTAAGGTAGTAGTCTGGTAACTTGGGTTCAGAAAATCGAAAAAAACATTTTTTTTCCTCAATTCGAAAGTACAATTTCTTGAGAATATACTGTGAAAAATTTCAGACCGAAATTCGAATTACTTCCGGAGTTATAATGAGTTTTCGAGAGCGCCTCGAAGTCGCACATTGAAGGTCGACCGGCAGCTGCGAGCGGTTGGGCCCTTCTATTGTTTACGCGCATCCTTTATACCTGGGTTAACTCTGTACTCTGTTAGTATACGATCGTAACTTGACGCGTAAACATCTAAGATGGATAGGAAAGGAAAAAAGCGTGGTACGAAAAGTCCTGGAGGTCCGGGTACTAAGCGAAAATTTCATGGCAATAGATTCACGAGTGAAAAGGTATTTGTACAAAAGTGTTTTTCGAAAGATTGAGACTTCAATGAAAAGTACACTGTTGACGATTTTTTTGTTTTAAGGTAGTTCTAGCGCTAGAAATGGAGGTGATAGAAGGAGAGGTGCGCGAGGCGGGCAGTCACGTTGTCATGCTCGCTAATAGTAGAGGATCCGCATTAAAAACGACCTTCACCCATCGCGGAAATGGATGAAAGGATGATATATCAAATTTAGTATGTTAGAAAATATATCGCTAGTTAGTTGCCTACAAAATTCTGGGCTAACTATGATTAATTAACAATTCAAATATGAGTTTTTATTCAACATTGCAGTCGTGAGTCTAACGAATAAATTTAATACCAAACGAAAGTATGAAGCCTATAGAATATGCAAACGTTGGGTTGTCTATTTTTTTCCTGGCGTAACTAGTGGGTTGTCAGGTATAAACTGGTAAGTCGTAACCAACTGACTGTTTTCAACCATTTACTAAATAAATCTTATATCAAAATAATCCCTGTTTCATTGCAAACACGATGATATATGATTGTCTGCAAAAAGACTGGGTTGAATGACGCTTGTCGAGTTTTGAAAAGTGAAATTTTGATGCGAATGGAAATGTACGACAAAGAGGTCTGAGCAAAGTATCCCGTGCGATAGAAGAGGACGCATCATTGTAGCTTCGCGCGGCTACAACGCACGGATACTTTGCTCAGACCTCTTTGTCGTACATTTCCATTCGCATAAAAATTTCACTTTTCAAAACTCGACAACCGTCATTCAACCCAGATTTTTTGCAGACAACGATATATCATAGTGTTTACAATGAAACTGCGCTTATTTTGATATAAGATTTACTTATGAAATGAATGGTTGAAAACAGTTAGTATCGACTTACCTGTTTATACCTGACAACCCAGTAGTTACGCCAGGAAAAAAATAGACAACTGAACGTTTGCATATTCTATAGGCTTCATACTTTCGGTTGATATTAAATTTATTCGTTAGACTCATGGGTGAATAAAAATTAATTAATCATAGTTATCCCAGGAATTTGTTGGGCAACCCACTCGCGATACGTTTTCTAACATACTAAATTTGATATAAAATCCTTTCATCCATTTACGCGATCGGTGAAGGTCGACCCTAATTTCGGATCTTAGACTATAACGAGTTCTAGCCCCAAAACAATATTTTTTTAATAGTCCACACTTTTTTACTGTACGGTTGAAAATTTACTGTAAAATATATGTTATTCTTCATCTACTAAACTACATTCGTGCCAAATTTCAAGAATTTTTCAATACTCCTTCGTACATTTTGGTGACTAAATATCCGTAAAGTGCTCATTTCGTACGGTACAGGTATACGTTCTGTACGCAAATTTTGCAATTTTTGATAAACGATATCTTAAAAACGGTACGGTGAAACAGTCTCAAATTTCGCATAAGTATTCTTCGGTACTTTTTTTTAGTTTTTTCCGAAAAAATTCATTAAATTTGCATTCTTCATTTGTGCTAGAACTACCTTAATACCCGCTACTGCCAACTTTTATGACGTAAGAGCGTGTTGAAACAAAATACTGTATACAAGCTATATATCTTAATCAGCATTCGTGAAACGAAACGTATCCACGCATTATTCGTGGGAGGTTAGCTTTGCCACTCGCGATTATGTAATCGATAGAATAAACGCGTTAATAAAAATCCTATGTTCCATCAATTGGAGTTTTAAGCGTTCGCGCGACGCTCGTTCGATTAATTAGATATGACATTTCGGAAAATTTCCTACACTCTGGAAAAAAATCAATGAATGAAAAGGGATTTTGTCAGTGTCTCTGGTGTGTAGTGTTATTTTTTTTCTAAAACGTAATCCTCGGTGATAAATGAATTTTCTTTAATGGTACATTATGTTTTTTTTTTTTGTTCGTAGAATATGCCGAAACCCATTGTTTTCGTGACCGGAAACGCAAAGAAACTCGAGGAGGTAGTCGCGATATTGGGAAAGACATTTCCACGTGAATTGATAAGTAAAAAAATGGATTTACCGGAATATCAGGGAGAGGCGAACGATATATGCAAAGAAAAGTGTCTCGCTGCTCGTGACATTGTGAAAGGTCCCGTTATCGTCGAGGACACGTCTCTCTGCTTCAACGCGATGAACGGACTTCCGGGACCATATATCAAATGGTTTCTCGAGAAATTGGGTCCCGATGGATTGCACAAAATGCTCGACGGTTGGCAGGACAAAAGTGCCGAGGCCGTATGCACTTTTGCATATTCAAATGGAAACTCGGACGAGCCTGTTATTCTCTTCGAGGGACGTGTCAAAGGAACGATCGTCGCGCCCGAAGGTCCTCGTGACTTTGGCTGGGATCCCATTTTCGTTCCCGATGGTTACACGCAAACGTACGCCGAACTGCCGAAGGCCGAGAAAAATAATATTTCTCATCGCCACAGGGCGTTAGAAAAAATGCGAGAATATTTTATGGACGATACACGGAATGATTGAGGTTTTAACGAAAATATTTTAAGATTATGACTACAAGAATATCTTTATTTTCGTTTTTTTTTAACTCTGTTGTTTTCATTTGACGACAAAAATTTGACAACCTCGTGCTTGTTACGGCGGTTCCAATTTTCACCCCTATCATACACACACACACGCCGATTAAGACATTTTTTTAAAATGATTTTTCGATGTTTTGGAAGATTTTAAACACATTGACGTTAAAAGCCCATTTTTCTATCTTCATGAAAACAAAGCTTTCTCTAGGAGGAACCAAAACGTTTTCAAAGATGTTTTTTTTTTTAATTTCTCCCATATTAATCGTTTATTACATACGCAACGATAAGAGAGTTTATAAACAGTTTATTATTAAATAAATAATCCCTATCGTTGTTAAATAAATCAAAAAAATTTCTCTCGTCGATAATAAAAAATTGTTCGAATCTCCCCCCCTCCTTCGAGACGATTTCCCGTCATCATTGATTAAGGGAGGGGTAAGGGTTTCAGCGTTAAAAAAAAACACTTTTTTTGCGATTTTTTTTCTCAAATATGGATTGAGCAATTTTATTCGAACCTTTTGTACATTATTGAGCATACTTTTGACAATGTTGTGTAATTTTTTCATGCGGAAATATCGAAGCATAAGCCCGTGACAGAGCTTCCCCCGGAACGTCTTGGAAAAAAAAAACAATTTGCGGTGTTCACTATAACTCGGCCGGAAATTATCTGAAAATGAAAAACCATGAAAATTTCGTCAAATTATAATCAAATATTCCCCCCAACGTGCTCTGATAATTTTTTTTTTTCATTTAAAAATTTTTGCCGGCCATCTAAAGTGCGAACTGTTATTTTCCACGAAAACATCCGCCATTCTGTGGGTGGGAAACACCCTTGATGTAAAAAAAAAAAATTTTACTAAACGTTGGGGGGAGGTATTTTGAATGTAGAAAATGTGTACAAAGTTTGAAATTAATCGGTCAAGTAGTTTTTAAATGGCAGTGAACACGGACTTTGAAAAAGTAGTTTTGAGAAAAACCCGTCTAAAGTGCACTGCTAGCCCAACCGCCCGCAGCTGTTAGAGGTATAGCGTTAAAGGCCAGGAGATTAATAAGCAGGGGCGGACTTACCAATAGGCTGAGTAGGCTGGAGCCTATGGCGGCAAATTTTCGGAGGTAAATAGAAGGTAAATACGAATTTTATATTCCCAATAGTTTTGTCATTAAAAAATAATTTCTGGCACTTTTTAGGTGATCCCCTTAAAAAAATACCTCACTACGTACTACTTACTAGTTACTAGTAGTTGGAAATAACCAGGAACGTAATCCGAATTAGTCTTTAAAAACTATCCAAGCAGGTTGGCACGAAAATCTGTGATCTGTGTCCATTGTATATTGTGTGTCAAAAACAAGTAATGAAAAATTATCATCACCCGCAAATTCCATAAAGGAAAAAAACGTAAATGGGTAATGAGAAGAAACTGCTCATTGTTTCTTTATTATCTCGACTTTTGTATCATATTTAAATTAATTTTCGTAGAAAGACTTTTCCTTTGTTTATTTACCGTTCATATGTTTGTTTACCATACCACTAGAACATTCGAAAATGTGAATAAATCTTTAATAATTTTTGCGAGAAATAAATAATTACTTACTAGTATCACAACTTCAAGTTGTAACCAGAGGTTCTCTCGGTTTTAATTTTTATGGTAGTTTTAGTCAAACTTCTAATTCCAATTCTCATTCTTATTCTAACAATATTTCCTGGCGAGTTTTGAGGTGAGAGATGGCCTTTGAGCCACAGGAAAAATTCAATGAAATAAAATAAAATAAAATTTGGGACGCCACGTCACAAAATATATGAATGTTTGAAGTATCAGATTTGTGATTGTTTATTTTTATTTGTTACTTTGTTGCCGTCTTCCGTCTCTATGCTACGCGCCACGCCGGTTCCAACATTTTCAAAATAAAATTAAATAAATAATATAAAACAAACATTTATTATTTAATATTTTACATGTACGGTATCGGGTATGGGCCACAATTTTTTCCAAGCCTAAGGTTTTTTAGGTACTTTTTAGGTTCTTTTAGGTACGGTTTAGGTTTTTCTAGGTCCTTTTAGGTACTTTATGGGTTCTTTTTAGTCCAGATGGTTAATAATGTATACGGTAAATATACACTTACTATTTTATATACAAGGTAAGGGCGGCAATTTTTTTTAAGCCTAGGGCGGCTAATGCGGTAAGTCCGCCACTGTTAATAAGACAATAACTTCGAGAATATTGCTTAGATCGGTTTAAAATTTTAAGGACATATTCTTGAAATGTTGAACAATAAGATAAGACAAAAAAAAATTCGATTTTTCGAAAGTGAAAACCCTTACCCCACCCTTAATGAACGTCGAACGAATGGAAAGTGTAAACTGCTTACTTTTCGTCTTTTTTCTTTGTGATTCGAATTTAAAAAAAATTATCAATGGTATTATTAGTTGGGAATGGTCAATAGAAAAAGTTCCACGATCATCGAGAATTAATCTTCTCGACGAAAGAGAATGAACATTTTTTTTTTTTTTTGATAATTCAACAGTTTGCCAGTGCATATCCGAGGACATGTTTTTTTTTGTTTCTTTATAAATGCGCCAAGAGTGCACTGTACCGTTAATAAAAGCATTATCTTACGCAAGTAACGCTTTAATTTACGGGACGGCTAATTTGACAACGCATTTATCGAGAGTTTTTTTTTTTTTTTTTTCCCCGACACGAAGATACCGGATTATAAATATTTATATAAATTACAAGTTTCTGACCTCTGCGAATCGAGATGGAAAAAAAAAGGTTTCGCAATTTTAGCGTTACTCTGTAAATTGGCAGTAAGAATTTAGAAATTGTAAAATGACGCGTGGAATATGATCGCGTTAAATTTTTGTTATAAACCCCCAAAGTTAGAAATGTTCTATTTTTCTTTTTTTTTTTTTTCCAACGAACTATTTTATTAATGACTTTTTGGCATTGTGTTATGAAAAAATCAATGTCCTTAGCACGCCTGTAATGTGACTGATTTTTTGAATAATTTTTATCCCCAACTTAAAATTTTGTGCGAATAAAATTTTTAGATGAAATTGTGCTAGTCCCTGAACTTGATTCTCATTGCGCTTGACCACGACGATGGACAACAGTTACGTCGGTATATATAGTTCGATACAAACTGATAAATAGTTTCCTCCGATAATCTCGTATCAACTGGTATACGCGAAGCAACCGTTAATAACTAAAAGGGCGTTAGTTTAAGTAAATAACAATCCGCGTTAGTGCCTTTCGTTATTCAGCTTTCGTGATAGACAAAACTATACTTTGTCTCCATCATCATACGCGACAAAACTATTTCCTCGTTTTATCATCCGATGACGTTGATAAACGAATGTACACGGACGTAGCCGGTGACTATAATCATATTTGCTGCCGTTCATTTTGGCTCGATTATATTTTCAATTTATTTTCCTCGGAAACCGAATTAGTCATTCGACAAATGGGAAAACCCATTCTTATCATTTTTTTTTTCTTTCTCTCTTTCACTTTGTCGCCCAGAAAGCCTTTTAGAATTTGTCTCGAGCAGGCTGCTCGAAATAAATTCTAAAAGTCTAAACTGGTCGAATTATTCGTTGGAAATTCGTCGAAAATAAAAAAATTTAAGAAACCTAAACTCACTTAAGAGCTCACATACTCATGAAATTTTCAAGAAATCATTTTTTTTTATTCTTTATACTTTTAAGAATTAAAAAAAAAATCTTAAGAAAATTCCACTCCGTTACAAAGCTTTAAACGCGTTTTTCTCGAAACTTCGTTTTTAGACAGTGTCAGCACGATAGCTCAGTCAATTTTTAATATTTTTTAACTTTTTTTTTCTCTTTAAATCTCGATAATTATTTTCGGTATAGTCTGACGAGAGGTTTTTCTAATTTTTTGGTTGGACAATTTCTTATAAATTATTAACGACTAACTTTGTTTTTTTTTTTTTCCTTCAAATTGCATACTGAAGTTTGAAATACTGTAATTTTATTATTTTGAAGAAGAAAAAAAAACGAAAAAAAAAAAAAACGAAAAAAAAAAAATCTCTACGTCAGACTATTGCTGCTACATTATTTTACTAGATTCTTTTTTATTTTTGTATTATATTTTTCATTTTTTTTCTTTCTCTCTTTCACTTTGTCGCCCAGAAAGCCTTTTAGAATTTGTCTCGAGATAAATTCTAAAAGTCTAAACTGGTCGAATTATTCGTTGGAAATTCGTTGAAAATGAAAAAAAATTTAAGAAACCGAAATTCACTTAAGGGCTCACATACTCCTGAAATTTTCAAGAAATCAATTTTTTTATTCTTTATACTTTTAAGACTTGAAAAAAAAAAAAAAAAACTTAAGAAAATTACACTCTGTTACAACTTTAAACGCGTTTTTCTCGAAACTTCGTTTTTAGACAGTGTCAGCACGATAGCTCAGTCAATTTTTAATATTTTTTTAACTTTTTTTTTCTCTTTAAATCTTGATAATTATTTTCGGTATAGTCTGACGAGAGGTTTTTCTAATTTTTGAGTTGGCCAATTTTTTATAAATCATTAACCACTAACTTTGTTTTTTTTTCTTCAAATTGCATACTGAAGTTTGGAATACTGTAATTTCTTTATTTTGAAGGAGCAAAAAAAATTCCTTCCGTCAGACTATTACTACTACATTATTTTACTAAATTCTTTTTTATTTTTGTAGATTGGATAATTTTTGGTGAAGTTATGATGTCGACAAGGAGGCGCCATGATTTTCATCAGTGGTCCATATATATCCGTAAAAAATAATGTTAATATATTTTTTTTTTTTTTTCAAATTCTTTTCTTATACTTGAAAAGTTAACAGAAAATGTGAAATCAACAATTTATCTTTTTTTTGGTCATCATATAAGCTCTATAATAATTTTTCAAATTTTCCTCGGTTTGCAGCGCTAGGCAGGGGTGTGTGAGCCCTTAAATTCAAGAATTTGGAAGATAACAGAGTTTTGACTTTTAAAATATGAATGGAAAAAAATAAATGGTTTGCGATCGGTTTTTTTTCGGTAAATGTCACTGTTGAACGACGAGAAATGCATTGAACATAAGAATCGATGAAAATTAACAAACAAACAAAAAAATGCGAAAATATCTATGGATATATATGCGTGCTGTAGATAAATATTATAAAAAATATTGTTTTTTTCAATGTCATTGGACCGGTAATTTTTGTAAGAGTTTGTGACAGATGCACCGCCAACGAGAGGGGTTATCTTTTCATTGATTGGAGAATGCAACAAGATTTTTCTTTATTTTTTTACCCTCCCAATCGGGGTTATCGTCCCGTGCATATGCACACGAGGATGCATATACGTATTTTTTCATATGTGCAACCACCGTCGAACGGCAAAATAGAGTTACGACGATTTGTGGCCATTATAAAAGGAGGATGCCTCGCACCCGACTGCATCAGTCTTCGGCAATGGGTCTCGCGATTAATGTGGTCGCGGGTAAGTTTTCCTTAATATTTTTTCGGTCTCAACGAATTTTCCGACTGTCGTTTAAGATAGTAGTCTGGTAACTCAAGCCGATTTTCATGTTTTTTTTGGAGGGCGTTTTTTTGTAGGAAAATAAAAATGAATCGTTTTGAATATTTAGGATGTTTTTATTTACATATTAAAGATACGAAAAAAATTTTTTTTGAAAAAATTTAATAGTTTATTATCATTATTATTATTGATCGAAGTTGGCAACTCGAAAAAAAAGCGCGTGGGTGGCCCCGGTGATTTTGGCTCTTGATGTTATCTGAAATCGAAAATTCTTGATAATTCTTAATCTATAGACATGTCATTCTGGTCGGAACTACTGAAGTTAAATTTCATCGATAAATAACAAAATGGCGGACTTTGGAAGAAAAAGTCCTTTTATTTTAGGAAAGAAGGGGTTGTGAAATAAAAATTTAGGGGTGAAAAAAATGTCACGGTAGTTCCGACGAGAACTATAAGTATGTAGAGTCGCAAGCAATCGGTTCGGTAGAAAAAAAGTTAGGACCCGGACTGCCAACTTCGAGGTGCCAACTTCGATCAATAATAATAATAATAATAAACTATTAAGGGAGGGGTAAGGGTTTCAGCGTAAAAAAAATCACTTTTTTTGCGATTTTTTTTCTCAAATATGGATTGAGCAATTTTATTCGAACCTTTCGTACATTATTGAGCATACTTTTGACAATGTTGTGTAATTTTTTCATGCAGAAATATCGAAGCATAAGCCCGTAACAGAGCTTCCACCAGAACGTCTTGGAAAAAAAAACTATTTGCGGTGTTCACTATAACTCGGCCGAAAATTATCTGAAAAACCATGAAAATTTAGTCAAATTATCATCAAATCTTCCCCCCAACGTTCTCTGATAATATTTTTTTTCATTTAAAAATTTTTAGCGGCCATTCAAAGTGTGAACTGTTATTTTTCACGAAAAATTCCGCCATTTTGTGGGTGGGAAACACCCTTAATGTAGAAAAAAAAAATTTAACTAAACGTTGGGGGGAGGTATTTTATATGTAGAAAATGTGTACAAAGTTTGAAATGAATCGGTCGAGTAGTTTTCAAATGGCAGTGAACACGGACTTTGAAAAAGTAGTTTTGAGAAAAACCCGTCTAAAGTTTATGAAGTAAAAAAGTGGAGAAAAAAATTTTTTCCAAGACGTTCTGGGGGAAGCTCTGTTACGGGTTTATGCTTCAATATTTCTGCATGAAAAAATTACACAACATTGTCAAAAGTATGCTCAATAATGTACAAAAGGTTTGAATAAAATTGCTCAATCCATATTTGAGAAAAAAATCGCAAAAAAAGTGTTTTTTTTACGCTGAAACCCTTACCCCTCCCTTAATAAGACAATAACTTCAAGAATATTGCTTAGATCGGTTTAAAATTTTTAGCACATATTCTTGAAATGTTAAACAATAAGATAAGACAAAAAAAAAATTCGATTATTCGAAAGTAAAAACCCTTACCCCGTCCTTAAATTTTTTCAAAAAAATTTTTTTTCGTATCTTTAATATGTAAATAAAAACATCATAAATATCCGAAACGATTCATTTTTATTTCCCTACAAAAAAACGCCCTCCAAAAAAGACATGAAAATCGGCTTAGGTTACCAGACTACTACCTTAAGAATCGTCAAAAATGACGATTCTTAATTAGAAGAAGAAGAAGAAGAAGAAAAAATAGAACAATGTTCTTTATTCTCAATTAACGAATAATTAATTCATCACATTTTTCTTCTTCTTTTAGTAATTCTGGCGCTTGTCGCCTCTGCCACGAGTACTGTACCCGGTAAGTTTTTTTTTTTACATTACTCAAACAACGTTATCTGCAACAGAAAATTTGCAAGCTCTTCGTTGAGAATTGTTATTGCTTTCTCCGTGAGGAAGCTTTGTTTTTGTGAAAAAAGAAAAAATCAAGTTTTTTAAAAAATGTTGATACACAGGAAACTTTATAGCCCACTTTGGTACCTGTTCGTTTGAATCGAATTAATAAAAATAAAAATAAATAATGTAAATTAGAAATTTGCGTATAGCTTCCTCATTATATTATCTCGCTCACAAATGTTGGCTTCCTCACAAAGGTTTTGCGAGCGAGATAAAATAATGAGGAAGCAACTTTGCAAGTTGTTAACTGGTTCTTTTTTCTTCCACATCTTTCCGCGCCCAGCTCAATTTCCCCATGGAAAAACAATCGTATACAAGTATTACGGGGACGTGAAAGCTGGAATAATCGAGCCAGCGCCTTACGCCTCGCAATTCGCTCTGGAGGGTCTTCTTAATGTTAAACACGAAACGAGCGATCCAACTTTAACAAACGCTTATTACGTTAGCCTGACGAACGTCAAGACCGGAATGCACAATGGCGTTGCCGCGCATTATCAACGAACAAAAGTGCTCACGCCGATAACCGAAGCCGCGAGAATCATTCAGGAACCATTTTTGATCGTTTACGACGAAAGTAGCAAAGTGAGCGAACTTTTTTTATTCCCAATGTCCCCAATGACAAGTGTTATTAGATCGGAATTTACAAATTTAAATATCTTTCATTGAATGATTTTCCTTTTCATTCGCGATGGAAGTAAAAAAATATTAAATCAGCTTAACTAATAAAAAATTTAGTTCTCAATTATGCGGTGGTATATATTCGTACAAAAACCACACGATTCAGCCTGTTAATAGGCTTGAGAAGCAATAAAAATGAAGGCTCGAGGCACGGTTTTGTTGAAAGAATAATTATTTCTCGCATTCCAAGGCTCGTGTCCTGATTATTTGACTATTCGAGCGACACTGAAAGGACTCTCTGGTATTTAAAAAAAAAAAAAAAAAAATTTAGGAAAGGAACCTTGAAGAACGCATGTCAGAACCGACCATACTCCGTTCGGGCGTTTATCAAGCTTCCTTTACGAAATATTTAGGTTTGTATTTTTTTTTACATACTAGAGAGTCCTTTCAGTCTCCTCGACCAGCCAAACAACAGGACACGAGCCTTAGAATGAGAGAATAATTTTTTGTTTCAACAAAGCCGAGCCGGACCTTCATTTCGCCTCTTAAGGGAGGGGTAAGGGTTTCAGCGTAAAAAAAAACACTTTTTTTGCGATTTTTTTTCTCAAATATGGATTGAACAATTTTATTCGAACCTTTCGTACATTATTGAGCATACTTTTGACAATGTTGTGTAATTTTTTCATGCAGAAATATTGAAGCATAAGCCCGTAACAGAGCTTTCCCCCGGAACGTCTTGGAAAAAAAAACAATTTGTGGTGTTCACTATAACTCGGCCGGAAATTATCTGAAAATGAAAAGCCATGAAAATTTCGTCAAATTATAATCAAATCTTCCCCCCAACGTTCTCTGGTAATTTTTTTTTTCATTTAAAAATTTTTGCCGACCATCCAAAGTGTGAACTGTTATTTTCCACGAAAAATTCCGCCATTCTGTGGGTGGGAAACACCCTTAATGTGAAAAAAAAAATTTAACTAAACGTTGGGGGGAGGTATTTTATATGCAGAAAATGTGTACAAAGTTTGAAATGAATCGGTCAAGTAGTCTTTAAATGGCAGTGAACACGGACTTTGAAAAAGTAGTTTTGAGAAAAACGCGTCTCAAGTGCACTGCTAGCCCGACCGCCCGCAGCTGTTAGAGGTATAGCGTTAACGGGGGGGCAGGGTTTTAAAGGCGAAAAAAAAGCATATTTTTATGATTTTTTTGCGGCGACATGAGTGATATAATTTTATTAGATAGAATTACATATTATTGTACAACTATTGAAGTATCTCAGAAAAAATGTTCAATTAATTTTTTTTCAACAAAGCTGAGCCGGACCTTCATTTCGCCTCTTAAGCCTATTAAAGGAGGGGTAAGGGTTTCAGCGTAAGAAAAAACACTTTTTTTGCGATTTTTTTTCTCAAATATGGATTGAACAATTTTATTCGAACCTTTCGTACATTATTGAGCATACTTTTGACAATGTTGTGTAATTTTTTCATGCAGAAATATTTGAGCATAAGCCTGTAACAGAGCTTTCGCCCGGAACGTCTTGGAAAAAAATAATAATTTGCGGTGTTCACTATAACTCGGCCGGAAATTATCTGAAAATGAAAAACCATGAAAATTTCGTCAAATTATAATCAAATCTTCCCCCCAACGTTCTCTGATAATTTTTTTTTCATTTAAAAATTTTCGGCGGCCATCTAAAGTGTGAACTGTTATTTTCCACGAAAAGTTCCGCCATTTTGTGGGTGGGAAACACCCTTAATGTAAAAACAAAAAATGTTACTAAACGTTGGGGGGAGGTATTTTATATGTAGAAAATGTGTACAAAGTTTGAAATGAATCGGTCAAGTAGTTTTTAAATGACAGTGAACACGGACTTTGAAAAAGTAGTTTTGAGGAAAACGCGTCTAAAGTTTATGAAGTCAAAAAGTGAAGAAAGAAATTTTTTCCAAGACATTCCGGGGGAAGCTCTGTTACGGGCTTATGCTTCAATATTTCTGCATGAAAAAATTACGCAACATTGTCAAAAGTATGCTCAATAATGTACAAAAGGTTCGAATAAAATTGCTCAATCCATATTTGAGAAAAAAAAATCGTAAAAAGTGTTTTTTTTTTACGCTGAAACCCTTACCCCTCCCTTAATAAGACAATAACTTCAAGAATATTGCTTAGATCGGTTTAAAATTTTAAGGACATATTCTTGAAATGTTAAACAATAAGATAAGACGAAGAAAAAAAAATTCGATTTTTTCGAAAGTGAAAACCCTTACACCGCCCTTAAGCCTATTAACAGGCTGAATCATGTGGCTTTTGTACGAATATATACTCCCGTATAATTGGTAATGAAATTTTTCTTTAGTTAAGGACATTAAATATTTTTTTTTTCAGTCACAACGTTCGTAACTTCAACGACATTAATTTTCATTAAATAATCATTAATTTCTCGCCCCACGCCTCCTTGCCATCAGTTGCAAGGTGTAAAGATAAACGACAACGAGCCAGGATGGTCGAAAAATATGAAAATGGCAATAGCATCAATGCTACAATTGGATCTGGCGAGTATGAAAATGGAGATGCCGGTGATGCCACAAAGCTTCACCACCAAAGAGGTAGGTAACGACTGACGGGAACATTGATCTTTCGAAAAAAAAATGAAACAACGTCGAAAAAAAACAAACGACAACGATTAAAAAAAAAAAATGTTCTCTTTGGTTGTTACCACCAGAATACGATACACGGCGATTGTTGGATAACGTACGACGTTCACGACAAGAATCGACACGGCGCGTCCACAAATGAGCTCGTTATTACGAAATTCTCGTCGCCCAAGAATTGTTCGGGTCATGACGTTCGTTCGTTCGATCACGTCGACGAGGAAACTTGCCAGGCGAAGAAAGAAGTGAGTTGAATTTTTGTTTTTTTTTTTCGATAAAAAACGTTGAAATAAGTAAATGGATAAATTTACTTGGTCTTTTAAATGAAATGAAATTTTTGTTAAGGAACCGGTTAACGTTGCGAGCAGGAGGGTATTTGAAATTGAGAAACAGGGCGAGAACATTATAATTAAAAAGCTCGTTGCTCACGGTGGCACGAATTATTTTCCATGGAACGCGAGATCCGAGGCTCATTATGTTCTCACAAAGTTAGTTTTTCTTCTTCTTCTTTCAAAGACTAATTTTAAATAACGGCAACGAGTGTGATATTTAAAAATCTACAAATTATCTACGAAAGTTGACAATTTCGTTACTCTTAGAAAAAATTATTTCTTCTTTCATTCAATTCCTCTTTAGTACGACTCTGACTCTCGAGCGTGTTGTACCAGTCTCGGATATCGATTTGCCAACGATAAACTTCGAGAATATGCCAATGACACGGGATCTGACTTATCTGAAGCCTCGAACAACTTACGCGACAAATTCGGCGATCGACGTGACGCAGGGCAGACGAGTCGTTGATCAGACGAGTCTCGTGCCGAAATTGAAGAAAATGCTCGGCGAGGCTGCCGATTATATCGAGGAAAGTCATTTGGAGATGCGAGAACCCGACTGGAAACACGGACAGACTATCAATCGAATTTTACAGACGATGAGCTACATGACCGTGGATTCTCTCGAGAAAGTTTACAATTCTTATCGAGAACTCGACACACCGAGAGACGTCACTATCAAGTGAGTTTTCAACGAGAACATTTTTCTTTTTTTAAATTAATTATTTAATCGACTTGGTGGAGGTTTATTTACATTTTGCTTCCTCGTAGAGGAACGTGACGAACAATTTTTCTTTTCGAATTTTCCCTTTTCAAACTGTACGAATCAAGAATTGTTGCAGCTCCATAATCGATGAAATCGTTCAGAATTTATGAAATTTTGAACTTATCCCAAAAGTCTGTCGTATTAACTTTTTCAGATCTCCATAGATCGTCTAAAAACTGCGAATGACAAATAGGACACAGGGTTGCCGAAATTATAATGTGAAAATAATGCATTATCCTTTACTGAAATAACGACAATTGGATGACGAGAAACATTGAGCATTACATTGATCATGAGAAATGTAAAAGACGACCATTGTGCATTGCATTAATAATGAATAATACGAAAAACATTACGTTATCCATTGCTGAAGTAATGGCTAATGCAAAAGTGTTCCATTCTCCATTACTGAAGTAATGGGTAATGCAAAAGTGTTTCATTATCCATTGCTGAAGTAATGGGTAATGCAAAAGTGTTCCATTTTCCATTACTGACGTAATGGGTAATGCAAAAGTGTTTCATTATCGATTACAATAATGATGGGTAATGCAGAGCAGCATCAACTTTCCATTACTATAATGATGAATGATGTATTACCTCGAGTAATGCATTATCGGAATACGAATACAATAATTTATTATTATACTTTAACAAGAAATAAGAGAAAATTTAATGCAATAATACACAATCGTATAGAATCATATATCTTCCGATCCAATCCTAAAACATCTATATGAGTCTTATATATAACAATATATACAATCATATACAATTTTATACAAAATTGCCAATTTTTTTTAGAGTCATATACAAATTTATATAGTATTATCAAATTCTATAGAATCATATACAGTCATATGGAAAACAATTGTTGCATACAATTGGATGTAATTCTATAAGAATTTATATGATTCTATATGATTCTATCGTCTTAATTTTTGATCAAGTTGTATAAAATTTTATTATATAAGATTGTATATGATTGTATAAGATCGTATCCAACCATTTTTTTCCCGGGCATTTAGTAAACGGGCAAAGTTACTCGCGACTCTGTTAACACAAAAACATCACATCTCCTCTATCTGTGTGGTAATAGAGTACCGCGTTACATTTTTTTGGAGTTGCACATTACGTCTATTGATGTTGAAGGTCGTAAAAAGAAAATTTTTTTTCAAACTACGGATGATTGAAATGAATGTCATTGATCATGAGAAATGTAAAAGACGACCATTATGCATTGCATTAATAATGAGTAATACGAAAAACATTACGTTATCCATTACTGAAGTAATGGCTAATGCAAAAGTGTTCCATTTTCCATTACTGAAGTAATGGGTAATGCAAAAGTGTTTCATTATCCATTGCTGAAGTAATGGGTAATGCAAAAGTATTTCATTATCCATTACTATAGTAATTAATAGTGCAAAATACTTCCATTATCGATTACTATAATGATGGGTAATGCTGAGCAGCATTAACTTTCCATTACTATAATGATGAATAATGTATTACCTCGAGTAATGCATGATTACTTCGAGTAATGCATTATCGGAATACGAATACAATCATTTATTATTATACCTTAACAAGAAATAAGAGAAAATTTAATGCAACAATACACAATCGTATAAAATCATATATCTTCCGATCCAATCCTAAAACATCTATATGAGTCTTATATATAACAATATATACAATCATATACAATTTTATACAAAATTGCCAATTTTTTTAGAGTCATATACAAATTTATATAGTATTATCAAATTCTATAGAATCATATACAGTCATATGGAAAACAATTGTCGCATACAATTAGATATAATTCTATAAGAATTTATATGATTCTATATGATTCTATCGTCTTAATTTTTGATCAAGTTGTATAAAATCTTATATTATAAGATTGTATATGATTGTATAAGATCGTATCCAACCATTTTTTCCCGGGCATTTAGTAAACGGGCAAAGTTACTTGCGACTCTGTTAAGGGAGGGGTAAGGGTTTCAGCGTAAAAAAAACACTTTTTTTGCGATTTTTTTTCTCAAATATGGATTGAGCAATTTTATTCGAACCTTTTGTACATTATTGAGCATACTTTTGACAATGTTGTGTAATTTTTTCATGCAGAAATATTGAAGAATAAGCCCGTAACAGAGCTTTCCCCGGAACGTCTTGGGAAAAAAACAATTTGCGGTGTTCACTATAACTCGGCCGGAAATTATCTGAAAATGAAAAACCATGAAAATTTAGTCAAATTATAATCAAATCTTCCCCCCAACGTTCTCTGATAATTTTTTTTTTCATTTAAAAATTTTTGGCGACCATCTAAAGTGTGAACTGTTATTTTCCACGAAAAATTCCGCCATTTTGTGGGTGGGAAACACCCTTAATGTAAAAAAAAATATAACTAAACGTTGGGGGGAGGTATTTTATATGTAGAAAATGTGTACAAAGTCTGAAATGAATCGATCAAGTAGTTTTTAAATGGCAGTGAACACGGACTTTGAAAAAGTAGTTTTGAGAAAAACGCGTCTAAAGTTTATGAAGTAAAAAAAGAGCCCGCGGCTGTTAGAGGTATAGCGTTAAAGGCCAGGAGATTAATAAGACAATAACTTCGAGAATATTGCTTAGATCGGTTTAAAATTTTAAGGACATATTCTTGAAATGTTAAACAATAAGATAAGACAAAAAAAAAATTCGATTATTCGAAAGTGAAAACCCTTACCCCGCCCTTAAATGAACGATCCGTAGAGGAATTCAAGTCCCATTACTCATTACTAAAATAATTACTAATGAAATCAATAATGCATTATAAAAATAATGCATTTTCTGCAACTCTGATAGGATATAATTAAACAAAGGTGATTATTGAATTTAGCGAGATTGGTTGAAACGGCTCTGAATATCATGAAAAAAACGTTTACTCAATGACGAAGTTAAAATTAAGAAAGATAATTCCTCGTGGGTGGGGTCTTTGACTTTCGGGCGTTGTAATTACGAGGAGGCCAATTTGCAAGTTTCAAATTGCCGCTCGTTTTTCTCAATTATTCCGACTACCGAACAAATAAAATAAAAATAATACGTGTGTGTTTTTTCTTCAAGAAACGTCTTTCTGGGTATGATACCGCAAATTGGTACTCCAGCCGGTTGTCATTTCGCCCTGAGCGTCATTCGCCAGCGTAAAATTGCCGACATAACGGCGATCGAGATGTTGGCGAAGCTTCCGTTAAATGTCAAAGTAACGACGGAAGAGTTTCTGCTCGAGATGGAGGATCTCGTTAAATTGACCGATTCGATTAGCATCGAGGTGCGAAAGGCCGGAATTCTTTGTTTCTCGACGATGATCTATCGGACAATGAAAAATACTCCAAACAAAACTCTGCTCGATCGTTATCTCGAGCATTTCTTCGAGCGCTTCAAGAGTTTGTATTCAGCCATTTGAAACAAATAATTTCACAAACCCGTAGTCATTGAACGCGTCAACAAATTTTTTTTTTCTCGTTCTTCCTCATCAACAGACGAGTCAAAGTACGAGATGCAAGTGGTTTATCTAATGGCAATGAGAAACGTGAAGTTCGGGAAGATTTACGAAATGCTGGGGCCAATAATACGCGGTGATTTGAGGATAACGGAAAATTCAACGAACATTCGTCTCCTGGCTATTTGGTCAATAGAAAAATCGATCGAGTCCGATTATCATTACGCCCAGGATCTTCTATGGCCGATAATGGCCGACACGACGCTACCGATTAAATTGCGTATCGCGGCTTACGAAATTTTGATGACACAAGCACCGTCGATGACGGACGTGCTGCGTCTTTATTGGTTTATGGTTTACGAGAAAAACGAGCATCTCTATAATTATCATTACACGACGCTGAAGGGCATCGCGAATTCCGTCGATCCTTGCAGACGCAATATTCGCGAAAACGCGAGAAAAATTATGCGCTTTACGAGAGTACACGACGAGGTGAGTTACAAATTGTCGGGAGCGTACACGATCGATTACGAGGATGAGAAATATAATCACGGACAAAAACTCGTTACGGGCGTTGTTGTCAATGAAGAATCGGGTGCGCCGGAGGTGTTGCACTTCGAGCACATTATCACCGATGGAACTAAACGCTCGAGCAACATTGCGGTAAGTTTTAGGTGTACAAGTAGATTTTAAAGGATTTTTTTTGCGTGAAAATTGAGTTGTTATTGTGCAAAAATGATGAGAAATTGAGGTGACGATGGAGTCTGGTAAAAATTTGATTTTTCGTTCAATAATGCCTCCAATTCTGCATCTTCAAACGTTTCTGGCCTTCATTTATCGTTCCTGATTAGTCCAGTCATTATATACATTTGGAAATGCATGCGAACCGAGAAAGTTGGTTTTTGGATGTTGTGTGTGGGGGGGCTTAGAAAAGCTTAACTTCAAATTGTTTGCTTTTTTACTAACTTACTCTTTTCTTAGATACTTTTTTACGTAAATTTGACAAAAAAAACTGTAAAATTATATTTAACAATCTTTAAAAATACTTTGGTGGTTTTTGTAGGAAAAAAAAAAAAATTTTTACTTTCTCGTTCGATATCTCAACAACGATGAACGGTAGGTGAAAAATGTATATGACCTAAATTGTAGAGCGTAAAAGAAGCAACAAAAAAGTATCCTGTCGCAATTTTCGTATCTCGACGGAGAGCCGAGTTATTGCAAAAAAAAACAAAATCTAACACTTTTTTCAAGATGGCGGAGAACGGACATAGGAAATCTTGGTCGACAATTTAAAGTTAAGCTTTTCTAAGCCCCCCCCCCCCCCCACAATATCCAAAAATCGGCTTCCTCGGTTCATATGCATTTCTAACCCGTTTTTTTCGACGTAATGACTGGACTATATCCTCCGTGTAAAAATCACCGCTTTTCAACCGTCTAAACCATTACTAACAAGTTGAAATTGATGAAGCATGGCCGCCATAAGTCTCACACAACAATTGATCGCCCAAAAAAGCCTCTAGAATGGCTTAACCCGTTAAGGGAGGGGTAAGGGTTTCAGCGTAAAAAAAAAACACTTTTTTTGCGATTTTTTTTCTCAAATATGGATTGAGCAATTTTATTCGAACTTTTTGTACATTATTGAGCATACTTTTGACAATGTTGTGTAATTTTTTCACGCAGAAATATTGAAGCATAAGCCCGTAACAGAACTTCGCCCAGAACGTCTTGAAAAAAAAAAAAAACAATTTGCGGTGTTCACTATAACTCGGCCGGAAATGATCAGAAAATGAAAAACCATGAAAATTTAGTCAAATCATAATCAAATCTTCCCCCCAACGTTCTCTGATAATTTTTTTTTTCATTTAGAAAATTTTTAGCGGCCATCCAAAGTGTGAACTGTTATTTTCCACGAAAAATTCCGCGATTTTGTGGGTGGGAAACACCCTTAATGTAAACAAAAAAAATTTTAACTAAACGTTGGGGGGAGGTATTTTATATGTAGAAAATGTGTACAAAGTTTGAAACGAATCGGTCAAGTAGTTTTTAAATGGCAGTGAACACGGACTTTGAAAAAGTAATTTTGAGAAAAAACCCGTCCAAAGTTAGCACTGCTGGCCCGACCGCCCGCAGCTGTTAGAGGTATAGCGTTAAAGGCCAGGAGATTAATAAGACAATAACTTCAAGAATATCGCTCAGATCGGTTTAAAATTTTACACACAGAAAAAAAAAATTCGATTATTCGAAAGTGAAAACCCTTACCTCGCCCTTAAAACTTACTTGTACGACCGATAGAAAATAAAATTCACCGGGCGGTAAAAATCCCGCGATAATCCGGAAGATATATTTTCATCCGAAATTTGTGACATCGCGGAACGTGAATTTTAGGTACGAATTCACGTTGAAGGATGCGACGATATCGTGACACTGATGAAGCACGGAAAGTTCTCAATGGCCGGTGACGGTGTGACGGACAGAAACGCGATGGAAGTGCTGAAACAAGCGGCCCACAATTTCCCAAAAACGAAATATATTCACGTTGACGTTGTCATCGCTCATCGGGGTCGGATTATCGTCGCGAATCATTACAACGAGCGAACATTGAAGAACATTTACGACGACGTAGCGCGTTACATCGACGAGCACAGAAGTCAGCTGAAGGATCGTCTGAGCGTAAATTATCAGAATGTCATTTACGAGAATCTGTACGAGAAGCAAGTGACGAGCGATATGGGATTGGCGGTACTACTTGAGAATCGCGTGCCATTGTTATCGTCGCTGAAGATAAATTACAATACCGTGGCCGGATCGAAGCCAATGACGATGAATCTCGAGATTGAGGCGAAACTGTGGCGTCACGGCGATTACTCAATGTCGATATACAATCCAATGGCCGACGTTTGGCACTCGATAAGACGATCAACGGCCACCGATGTTAATCTACCGATACGCGCTACGATCGCCTATAATTCACAAACGAACAATTTGAAAATGACAGTGCCGAGACTGCCGGCGACGAAATTATCGGCCGGCGGGATTTTCACTCACGCGAAGGATTGCGTTACCGTTAACGAGGACGACACCGAGGCGCTGAAAAGATCGTGCCCGACGTGTCACATTCAGGAGACGGTTACGCGCGGCATCGCCGAGAAGAAGTATCATCGAATCAATTATCAGTCGAAGGACACGGGCCTTGAATATTCAATGGCGCTGTTCGATTGCGAGAACGGTGCTACGCCGGTTACAATGGCCGACGATTGGTACCGGGCTTTCACGTCCGAGATGAAGAACGATTGGTAAACTTCGATATTTCGATTTAAATTTCGAATACATTGTTTTTCTCCTTCCTAGCAATCGCTGTATGCTTTCTTTTCTTTCGTTGTTTTTTTTTTTTCATCTTCCCAGGAACGACTGGCTCGTTCGCGGTGTTATGGCGACTCATCGGCAATTGAAAAACACTCTTGTTTCGCCGAGAATGGGAAGCTGCGGTAGCCTCGCGAAGATCGAACCCAGCATCGTTCATCCGACATCGCACGTAAGTCCTAAAACACATTGAGAAGACGGAATCCGCGATAAGATGTCGAAAAAAAGTGTGTATTTTGTTATTTTAACCGGGTTTATGTATTCCTGTTAATTCGCTCGATGTTTATTCGATAAAAACCATTTAAACTTCTGTTGAAAATCCTTAAAAAGATGTTTCGACGAGCGGAGAACTTTCAGTGGGATTTGTGAAAACGTTTCTCGGGAAATTGAAAAGGTCCGATCCTCGATGGGTGTCGCGAGCACCCTTAAACGCTAAAACAGAACAAGCAAAAAAATTGATTAAAAGTGTCCCATTTTCGTGTGTTTCAATCTCACGCGTTCGGTCGGTAAAACA
Organism: Oxytorus armatus; assembly: GCA_958009045.1. Taxonomy (NCBI): domain Eukaryota; kingdom Metazoa; phylum Arthropoda; class Insecta; order Hymenoptera; family Ichneumonidae; genus Oxytorus; species Oxytorus armatus. The sequence goes on from OY253755.1 coordinate 1,261,322, forward strand.
GATCTTCCGCATGCTCATAAATGCTAAGAGGGAAGAAAAAAAACTGATTAAAAGGTGTACCACTCGTTTGTTTGCACCGCAAAGGTGGACATTAATATACGAGGAAGTTTCGAGGACGTCGATCACACAAATCCGTCGTTCCATCTGTTCGCCACCGAAAAGTACAACCTTCGCGGCACGTTGGACGTTATCGCGGCTTCGACAAACGCGTCATCCCGCTCGTGGGATATGAACGTTAACGTGGACGTTAATCAGGATCATCTGATGAACATTGCGAAAATTCAGCTAACGAGAAAAACGCCAGGGGAAAAGAATTTCAAAGTAACTAGTCACAAAAAAAAAAAACTCAATAAAATTCACAAATATGTTATCGGTTCAATTTTAAATGGGAATTTTTCTCGCGCAACAGATATGCATCGACGGTCAAAAGAGTTACTCGGCAGTGCCGATGGATCCTTTAAAGCTCGGCATTACCAAGGAAGAGACAAACACGAAAATAACGATCGCCGCTGGACCCAACGACGATGATAAATGTAGTCGCGACGATACACTCGTAACGATGACAATAAGGGGCGAACTATCGGACGAGCAAAAGAAGAAATTCAATCAGGATATTGCAACCGGTGGTTGTACCGTCGACATGGAAAAGCCGTTCTACAAGAATCCGAAAAATATTTTACCCAAGACACTTAATTGTCTCAACGACGCGATACGTTACACGACATTGAGAAAATACACGATTAACGTCGCTCACAAAAAGGTTCGTATCCCTGTTTTCCGAGAGTTTTCTCTTTTCCAATTTTTCGCGTATTTCGCGTATTTCGATCGTTCCGATTTTTTTTTGGTGTTTCGCTATTTCGACTTAATTCTAGAGTGAAAAAAAATGTTTCAAACAATTCTTCGATAAATATGGAAAAAAAAATAATAATTTCATCGATACGCAGGTTCCCCACGAAATAACCTCGAAAATTCAACAATTGGACGACATTTTGCGCACTTACCTCTTGCCAAATATGAAATATACACTGGAGCACGTGGAAACGGGAAATATCAAAGTGAACCTCCAGTGTCCGATGCAAAAGAACGAAATCGACGTTTCCGTCGCGACACCCGGTCGTAGCTACGATCTTCTCGACGTTAACTTCGAAAAACCGCTTTACGAAGGTTTTGGACCTGTTATCAGGCCACTCTGGTACTTCCCACTGGACAACACGCGTTTCAGCATTCCGTATCTGTACAAATACACGCACGGCACAATGAGTGAGTTTTATATTCGATATATTTATGTACGGGGCGTTGCCAAGAGTTTCAACAAAATTATTGGCATTTCGGTTATGAAGGATGAAAGTTTTTTTTTTTGTAAAACGAGTTATATCGGCATCAATTTCACCGGAAGTAGTGGCCCAATTGACAAAGAATACTTCGTACATGCTATACGAGGGTCGTTCAACAAGTACTCAGCCTACAAAAGAAAAACGAAAATTTTTCAGGAGTGGCGATTAATTTTTCAACATAGTCTCCTTTTAGGTCTATACACTTGGCCCAGCGATGCTCCAACCTTTTTAACCCGTCCGAAAAATAATTTTCGTTGAGGTCGGCAAAATAGTCCTCCGTGGCGGCGATGACCTCCTCATTCGACCCAAATCTATTCCCAGCGAGTTACTTTTTTAGGTTTGGAAACAAATAAAAGTCACAAGGGCCCAAATCTGGTGAGTAAGGTGGATGGCGCAGCAATTTGTAGCGCAGTTCAATCAATTTGGCCGTGGCAACGGCGGAGGTGTGAGCCGGCGCGTTATCGTGGCGGAACAGCACTTTTATCTTCGCCAAATGGGGCCGTTTTTTCTTCAATTCGGCGTCGAATCGGCCCAATAGGTCGGCATAGTAGAGCCCCGTGATAGTTTTACCCTTCCGGAGGTAATCGATGTGGATCACACCTTGTGAGTCCCGGAAAACGGTGGCCATCACTTTACCGGCCGAAACAACAGTATTCGCCTTCTTCGGAGCACGTTCGCCGGGTAAAGTCCACTGTTTTGGCTGTTCCTTGGTCTCTGGTGTGTACCAGTGAACCCATGTTTCGTCGACGGTCACGAAACGACGCGAGAACTCCGCCGGATCGCGCTTAAACAGCTTCAAACATTGCTCTAAAGTGGTCTCACGGTTGCGTTTGTTGTCCGGCGTAAGCGAACGCGGCACCCATCGCGCCGACAGCCTCCTCATGCCCAGTTCTTCGTGTAGAATATTATGCACCGTTCCTTCCGCGATGCCTACAGTCTCAGCTATCTCGCGAATCTTTAATCTGCGGTCTGTCAACACGAGATCGTGGATCTTTTTTTACGTTTTCCTCCGTAGAAGCCGTTTTCGGGGCACCTGGGCGTGGTTCATCGAAAAACCGACGTGCCGCCACGAGCAAACTCGTTAAACCAATTCTTCCACGGTCGCCATCGACGGAGAAGAGTCACCGTAGACAGCATGCGAGCGATCTTTGATTTCGCTGCGCGTTTTCCCTTCCAAAAACAAGAATCGAATAACCGAACGGTACTGCTCTTTTTCCATTTTTGTAAAACTCACTGACACGCTCGCTTCCAAAGGCTATCAAAACAGAACTAATAAAGGGAATTGAATGAAACTTTCACGGTAGGCTACCAAAAGTATGTACTGCACGATGGTAACACTGATCTGTAATAGCAGCGCCTTCGGGCGGTGAGGCTAGGTACTTGTTGAACGACCCTCGTATTTCAATTTTAACGGGTTAGACCACTCTAGAGCCCGAAAAAAATAGACTTTTTCAGCAAAACTACAAAATAAATCGAGATTACAAAATAGGGTGTTTGTCATACATATCAGTGACTGTATACAATAATTTTTTCGAACCGTTTAATTTCAAAATGACGGCTGTGCAGCGTTTTTGCGATGACTCGGATAATTTTCAACCGATTCACTGGAAATTTTGAATATATCTTTAAAAATACATTATTTATGAAAGTGCGCGGGATTTTTTTTTTATATTGCATAGTTCATTTGTTATTAACAATTTTCTGACGATTTTTTAAGCAAATTTTTTCACTTTTCACTTTAGAAGTGCGCCATTTTGCCAAAAATCAATATATCGAAAAAAATCTTACGCACTTCCACAGACAATGTCTTTTTAAAGACATATTGAAAATTTCAAGTGAATCGGTTGAAAATTGTCTGAGTTATGTTTCCGGCCGACAAAAACGGAGACGTCATCGGAAAAACGCTGCACAGCCGTCATTTTGAAATTAACCGCTTCAAAAAAATTATTGTATACAGTCACTGATATGTATGATCACCCTATTTTGTAATCTCTACTTATTTTTTAGTTTTTCTGGAAAAAAAAAAAATTCCCAAAAAGCCTATTTTTCGGTCTCTAGAGTGGCCCAAACCTTTAACAATAACAACTCAAATTTAATTCTTTTGATTTTTCTTTCGATCGATTTTCTCGCAGAAATGTGTTCGATCTATCCTGAAATGGTTCTGACCGGTCACGGCAAGAATATACCATTCGTTTTACCGGATCAGTGGACACTGATTTCCGGTCAGCATTATGACAAGACATTTGCAATTGTTGCCAAACCAATTGGCACGAATATGGGAGTGAAAATTTTCGTGAAAAATCACGCGGTAGAAATTTTGCCAAAAGCGAATAACGACGTTCGCGCAATTGTCGACGGTGAAAATTTGGAAGTATTGGAGAACGGTGTTCTCTTGCCTTCCGATCCAAAGAGCTGGATTATCAAGTGAGTTTTGCCGGTTAATTTGTCAATTGCGCTAATTTAATTTCATCATTTTTCATTCAATAATTCCATTGTTTTTTTTTATCTTACGCAGACTAACGAAGAACAACGATCACGTTATCGTGCAAATGAAGGAAGTGCCAATCATGATTTTTTACGGTATAAATCACGTGGCACTCGCCATTGACACTCAGCTTCAAGGAAAAATCAGCGGCTTGTGCGGTCATCTCGATGGAATAAATCACGTCGATGAAACAATAAGAACTTACGGGATAACGGAAGCACCAATCCTTTAAAAACAAACAAAACATGTTAAAAAATTGAAGACAAATCTTTCATCCCCTTCGTCGCTGAATTGTAAATTAAAAAAAATAAATATATGTAGTCGCGTGTAAAGAAGTTTAGTCGCGAGATCTAATCGAAAATAAATAAAGAGAATTTGACAATTGTTTTCTCGAATTCTTCGCGAATCAAGCGAGACAACGAAAGCATCGATGCTTTAAAAACAACGAAAAAAAAGTTTGAAAAATCGAAGACAAATTTTTCATCCTCTTCGTCGCTGAATTCTAATTTTTTAAAATTAAAAAAAAACTAACAAACAACACGAAGAAAATTGCAGTTTTTCAAACGTAATTGATAAGTTCGATATTCGAAAAAAAAAACTAGTGGTAATCAAGTTAGTGGAAAAATTCTCGTGGGAACTAATTACTGGGATTCTCGGCTCAGAGCTACGCAGAAAAAAAAAAGTATTCTCTCTCTCTCAAGAGGAAAAGAAAGAAAACGAAATATCTCTGGATACTAAGGAAACAATATTTAAATCCATTGTTTTTTCTAATTCTTCGCGAATCAAGCGAGACAACGGAAGCATCGATGCTTTAAAAACAAACGAAAAAAAGTTTGAAAAATTAAAGACAAATTTTTCATCCTCTTCGTTGCTGAATTCTAATTTTTTTAAATAAAAAAAAAAAAAACGAACAAACAACACGAAGAAAATTGCAGTTTTTCAAACGTAATTGACAAGTTCGATATTCGAAAAAAAAAAACGTGACTAGTGGTAATCAAGTTAGTGGAAAAATTCTCGTGGGAACTAATTACTGGGATTCTCGGCTCAGAGCTACGCAGAAGAAAAAAAAAAGTATTCTCTCTCAAGAGGAAAAGAAAAAAAACGAAATATCTCTGGATACTGAGGAAACAATATTTAAATCCATAACAGTGGTTTACAGTGTTTACGGATCGACAAATCGTCCACGACGATAGATAAAAAAGATATTTATCGAATTATAAACTACGCGAGAGGGGAAAACAAAAAATCCAAAATGTCCATAACCCGAACAATTTATTGTTTCGTCTACTTTTGTGTTCGTGTACCCCTCGTCATTCAACAAAACATCCGGCTACAGCAGCATTCGCGAAGAAAAAAAAAACGAAATCCGAGCTTCTGGAATTATTTTCGCAATGAAATGATCGGCGTAAATAACGATTTTACGTTTTTTTAGGCTCCACGACGAACTCGTCGGGTTGCGAGGGAGCTGTCGGCGGAATTTTCGGAGCGTTCGATCGAGGCAGAAAGCCAAAAAAAAACAAACCCACAACGGAGTTAAAAGACCCGTGAGTTCGCGAGTAAATCGTGTAATCACGAGTCATCCGGAGAGGTCGACCAGGAAAATGCTCTCCTCGATGATGAATCGTCGACCGAAAATTCACGCCGAACTAAATCAGTCCGCGAAGCTCGTACGAGCGAAACGGAAAAAAGATGTGATTTTCGAAAAACAATAATGTTGGTCGGGGCTTCTGTCGTGTAAATGGAAAAAAAACAACGTGAATCAACAAATATTCCGGGCTTGAAAAACCCTTGCGAAATTAACAGAGTACGACGATCCTACTTGAATCAGTGTTGGATTGAATAAAAAAAATTTTCCACCTTCTCGAAACTCGCCGAGTGTCGTATTATTCGACATTTCGTTTGAACAACGAGTCCCGCGACACGTCAAACATTTCAACGGAAAATTTCATTCGATTTACTCTATTTTCGTGCGAGCTTTTCAAAAGTTTGATTTTTTGTAAAAACTTCACTTGGTTTGATAGATTTTTAATTAAAATTTTTTTTTTATATGTCAACGACTCGTCGTTCAAACAATGTACGAAGTTAGCCGACACTTTTCGAGTTCTGAAATGGTCGAAAAATGATTTTTCAAAAATTTCACCAATGATTCGATCGGGAATAGCGTATCCTTAGACTAAAAAGAAATAGAAAAAAAAAAAAAAGAAAATGCAACAAAATGCCTCTTTTCCGCACATACATGTTCGCATCCACTTCCTCGTCGTTTCACTTCTATTTTTCTTCCTCTCTCTCGTTCGTTCACTGTTTTATTTGACTGTAATCTACTGCTGAAGATTGAGAAGAACATTCTGATTGGCGGGCAAATAAACGACGTTGCGCGAGCGGGATAATTGATAAGCTATGTCCTCGGCAGCCTCGATTCTTCTCAATTCGACGAGACCATCGCCCGCGTCGCCCAGCGATTTTGCCAATAAACTAGCCGCTTGAGCGTCACCCTCGGCACTGACTATCGCCGCTTTTTTCTGTTGTTCCGCTCTCTCGACGAGGAAACGCGCCCTTTCGGCGTCCTGCTGCGCAACTTGCTTAAGCTCAACGGCCTGAGTGAATTCTTTGCCGAATGTCAAGTGTGTCTGAAAAGAAAAGAGACAAAAAACAAAAAGTAATTACCCTTCGTTAGTCTCAAATTTTAGCATTACGATCGCAGCAACGTCTACGTTAACACTCACGATCGATATGTCATCGAGAATAACGCCAAATTGTGCGGCGCGTTCCGTCAGATCCTCGCTAACTTTTTGCGATACCAATTCACGCTGCGTTATCAATTCGCCGGCATCGAATTGCGCGACAACCGCTTTTAACACTTCGGTCGTTATAGACGGCAGTACTCTATCGTCGTAATCAACGCCGAGTATCGTGTAAATTCTCGGCAGAGAATCCGGTATCGGTCTGAACAATATGCGCAATGTTATGTTTACATTCTGTAGATCTTTGCTGCCCGTTATGACCGGTACGTTTCTCGGTCTCGAACGAATGTCAAAGATTATTGGCTTTTGAATCCAGGGAATGAAAAAATGAGTTCCCTCGCCTACGACTGCGTTCTTTATTCCCGCGAATCTGTCAAAGATAACGGCTCTGTGGCCGCCGTCGACTGAACGTAAAAGAAAAATTTCGATCGATGAGCTCAAAGCTAATTCAAAGAATACATTTTAAAATTACATTTTATATTTTCAACTGCGCTACGAGCTGTTCGAAGATATCGACGGAAAGTACTATTAAACCGTGCTCGCATCTAACTTCCGCTGGAAAAAAAAAGAAAAAGAAGATTCAACTTACCGTTGTAGAGAGCAGAGTTTATGACGCCACCCGATAAAGCTACGCCGAGACCCAACTGGCCCATTCTGTTGAAGAAGTTTGACGCCATATTTCCCTAATATGAGAATAAAATGAGAATAAATTTAGAAAAAATCCTCTACCGGTGTAGAAAAAACAAAATTTCCCCCCCGGCTCTACCGGCAACAATTACGAAAAAAAAAAAAAAAACTAAGAAATGCGACCTAACCTAAAAAGAAAAAAAAAGAAGAAACATACGCGAAAACGCGAAATGGCGAGAGTTTGGGATGAAAAATGAAATTGTACGAAAGATGGGACAAAAAGTTCTCGAGCAACGATTCAACCGGTCTAAGATTTTTCGTTCTTTTAGGCGTATTCGAGTTTTCATTTCGTTCGCAAGAATCGAGCGTTGTTGCATCAATGAATTTTTTTGTCTCCATCGTTCGATAAGGTTTATCGAACTGCGGCGAACTCGTCAAACCGATGTCAATAAAAAATAAGAGGCGAGAGATTCGTCGAAATGAGTTTTTGTCGTTTACCTTAGAGTCTGGATGTTTTTAAATGACGAGTTTGAATAAAAATGAATTTTCCGTCGTCCTCGTGCAATTCACGCGCTCACGCCGTTAAAAAGGGGGGTTAAGAAATGATGAGTCCGCGAGAGAAGCGATCGACGCGCCGTCGACGTTCAGCGGCGATTATATTTATATAATCGCCGCATCACGTGGTCGTATGTAGGGCCGTTCCGTGCGAACTCGATCTACCTCCGGTAATTCACGTCAATTGAAGTCGTCAATTTTTCGTAAGGTTCTCTTTTTTTTTTTTTTCATACAACAATTGGGTTAATATAAAAACGTTTATATTGTTTTTCATTACTTGAAATAATTTAAAAAAAAAAAATTAAAAAAATAAACGCCCCCGGGTGGGCTCGAACCACCAACCTTTCGGTTAACAGCCGAACGCGCTAGCCAATTGCGCCACGGAGGCGAGTGATTTCTTGATGAAAGATGACAAACATAAAGTTTGCATCGCTAATTTAAATAAAACATGTTATTCTCACAAAAATGATATAATTTGGAAAGATTTTTGTGCAATCGCACAATATTAATTGAATTATTTATATTAATGAAAGAAAAAAATTGAAATAATTATCATGGCTTTTTGGTCATTGAGGGGTTTCGCCATTTAACGGGTATAAAATCATGTGCACATTTCAGAATGTTTTTTTTTTTTTTATGAAAAAGTGATTTATTTATAAAACTAATGACACATCTATTTAGTATAAATATCAAGCTAATAAAAAATATTTTTTTTTGTTTTTTTTTGTTTGACAAAATGGCCGACGACAGCCATTTGCTTTTGGCGCGTGGCGCTTCGCGGCGTGACACTTGGCATCCACAATTTTTGAACTAGAAGAAAAAAAAAAAATTCTCGTTAATCTACACCAGAATACCTAGAGAACTAACTAGGGAATTTGGAAAATATTGTTTCATTCGAATATCGTAGGCGTTTGAACTTAAAAAGTGAGTTTCCAGGTGAAAATTTGTTTATAAAACTGCAGATAAAATGGACAGTTTTTAATTAATCAAAAATTCCATACGTTATTCTCTAGGTATTCTGATGTAGATTAACGAGAATTTTTTTTTTTTATCCAGGTAAAAAATTGTAGATGCCAAATGTCACGCCGTGGAGCGCCTCAAAAAAAAAAAAACAAGATACCAAAAGCAAATAGCTGTAGTCGGCCATTTTGTATAACAAATAAAATATTTTTTATTAGCTTGATATTTGTACTAAATAGATATGTTATTAGTTTTATAAATAAATCACTTTTTCATAGAAAAAAAAAATGTTAAAAGTGCACATGATTTAAAAACTGCTAGCGTGGCCATGCCCTTTGTTTAATGAATGTCTTTAGGGGAGGCTAAATACCCTTTGAGACCGACATTCGTATTTTCTACCCAGTAGCGTAAAAAAAGCATGGTTAAAGGGGGAAATAGGGTTAGGACAGCATGTTATCAATGATTTTCATGAATTTTTTTATAGTATAAAAAATAAATATAATTTATTGAAACTTTGAGAATATTTTATACATATATTTAAGTATATGCTATAAAATTTTTGAAGAATTTTCTTGAAAAACACCGGGGATATTAGCGACCCCATATTGCAGGTCACAGTCAGACTCAGCATTTTGCGTACATTCTGGAAGCCGCAATTTTCATCTGAAATCAAACTAGGTTGGAATTTACTTTTATTATATGTCTCTCTTCTATATGAACCTAAATGCTATCAAAAAAATAGAAAATTGAATTTTTTACAGGGGTCAAAACAAAAAAGTATGATTTTTTGCCATTTTTTGCAACTTTATTTGCAAAAAAAAATTATTTTAAACAATGATAATATTCCGATTTCAGGTTTATATAGAGCGCAATACTATGAAGAAAGTAACTGCCAATTTTCAAACCGATTGGTTGAAAACTTTTCGAACTAGCGTGTACGCAAGTTGAAAAAAAGTCGTTTTCAGAAAAACGCGTTTGAAAAAATAGCGCGCTCGGGGATTGAAGGAGAGCTACTCACTTTAATGGCTTATAACAATAGAACGAGTCGGAATTTTCATTAAAAATTTTGGGAACATATTTTTCAATATTTTTACTAACAATTTATGAAGTAAAAAAAAATCGATTTTTTGAACCGTCTAACCCTATTTCCCCCCTTAAGGAGATTATTGGCGTCAGCACTGTTAAAAATGTTACTGATAAACGAGATTAGTGCGGAAAAAAGAGAGACCATGTCGATATCAGAATGAGATAAGCATCTTCTACCACTTACCTTTCCTTTTATTATTAGTCGTTAACTCGAGGGATACCGGTTACATTAACACTTCTCGGACACCATCCCCAGTCATTCTATTTTCACGAGAAAAAAAAAAAAAAAACCTAACCTCAAAGTTTGCCAGAAATGTCTGGAAACGTCAACAATGACAATAAATCACCTTACACACTGGTGAGATTTTTTTTCTCCTTTACTTAAACACTAAAAAGTGTAATTTTCAATAATTATCATTTATATTTATCACCATTCAAACGTAATCGTAATTACAAACAAATTAAATGAATTTCAATTTTTTTTTTACTTTTAATAGGTTTTTGTTATTAATCATTCTTATTTATTATTTGGTGCAACGTTAAGGGCGATAATGTGTGGATAAAGAATACTCGGAATGGAGAATTCGACGTTCCATTGGGATGCAAAATCATCGGTAAAGACCGAAAAGGGATTAGAATTCGTAATGACGATGAACAGGTGAGAATATTGGAAAAAAAAAAAAAAATATATATATATATATATATATCATATGCTTTATGCAGAGACTGCATTAATTGTACTTATCGACTATCAGAAATGTCAAGTAAAATAATCTTATCTTTGGTATCTCGTTGAATCACACGTGTGTCGTGTTTTTTCAAATGAGGATTCCAATGACACGAATATTATTTCAATTTATTAATTTATTAATTTATTAATTTATCAATTTATTAATTTATTAATTTATTGATTTATTAATTTACTAATTTATTAATTTATTAATTTATTAATTTATTAATTTATTAATTTATTAATTTATTAATTTATTAATTTATTAATTTACTCATTTATTAATTTATTCATTCATTAGTTAATTAATTTATTAATTTATTAATTTACTAATTTACTAATTTATTCATTTACTAATTTATTAATTTATTAATTTATTAATTTATTAATTTATTAATTTATTAATTTACTAATTTATTGATTTATTAATTTACTAATTTATTAATTTGTTAATTTATTAATTTATTAAATTATTAATTTATTAATTTATTAATTTACTAATTTATTAATTTATTAGTTAATTAATTTATTAATTTATTAATTTATTAATTTATTAATTTATTAATTTATTAATTCATTAATTTACTAATTTATTAATATATTAATTTACTAGTTTACTAATTTATTAATTTACTAATTTACTAATTTATTAATTTACTAATTTATTTATTTATTAATTTATTAATTTATTAATTCATTAATTTACTAATTTACTTATTAATTAATTTATTTGTTTGTTTATTTATTTATTTATTTATTTGTATTTTTGCGTATGACCTTTCCCAATTTTTCTTCCTGTCACTCCCCTACCTGCACCATGCCAAGCTGCTCAAACTTCGGGCACGGGGAAACTGGGGAAAACCTGTGCCGATACGGACGGCTTTTATTTTTCCTGAGTTTCAGTTGTATTACCACCAGAAACTCAAAAACAAAAAAAACTGCCTCTCGGTTCAGTAGTCAGCGTGCGAGCCAGTGCACAGGCCAAACGATCACCCATTCCTATACAGACCCGCAGCAAATACTGTAGATTATTATTTTTTATGAATTATTATTAATTCACAGGAAGAAATAATAGCCGAGAGCCGGATAATCAAAACGATGCATCCGACGTCGGTAACCGGTGTCGAAGATATTATAAAACTTGGCGATTTGCAAGAGTATGCGATATTGAGAAATTTACATATGCGCTATCTGAAAAATCTCGTTTACGTAAGTTCATAGATTTTATCGTTTGTTATTTTTCCTTCTTCACAATCGATCATTTTACAGTGAATTTGATGTAATTAAATTTTCAGTGGAATGACGATTTTTTTTGTTTTTTTTTTTCAGACATACACCGGAAGCATGCTGGTAGCGATTAATCCTTATCGCGTTCTCGATATCTACACGGCGAAAGAGATCGCCACTTACAGGGGCAAAAAATTGGCCGATGTACCGCCTCATATATTTGCCATCGGTGACAATTGTTTCGCGGAGATGAAACGGTCCGGTGCCAATCAGTGTATAGTTATCAGGTTCGCGAAAAAAAAACAAACAAACAAAAAATCATTTTTCTCCGAAAACTTGTTAAATCGTTCGATTTTTCGTGATTGTTTATTTTTTTTATTTATTTTTTTGCACACCAAAGTGGCGAGAGCGGAGCTGGCAAGACCGAAAGTACGAAATTAATTCTACAATATATCGCTGCTATAAGCGGCGAGCATTCTTGGATCGAACAACAAATATTGGAGGCCAATCCCATTCTTGAAGGTCGTTCAATAACATATAATAATTAACAATTGTCCGTTAAAAAATATTGACGTAAAAATAATTAACGGATATTGGCCACGGTGGCGGGTATAAAATCATGTGCACATTTAACAATTTTTTTTTCTGTAAAAAAGTGATTTATTTGTAAAACTAATTACACATCTATTGAGTAGAAATGTCAAGCTAATGAGAAATATTTTTTTCGTTATACAAAATGGCCGATTACTGCCATTTGCTTTTGGAATCGTTTTTTCTTTTAAGGCACCCTGCGGCGTGACATTTGACATCGACAATTTTGGACCTAGAACGAAAAAAAAAAAATTCTCGTTAATCTACATCAGAATACCGAGATAAGTACGCACGGAATTTCCGATTAATTCCAAACTTTTCCATTTTATCGGCCGTTTTATACGAAATTTTTCACTGGAAATTGACCTTTCAAATTCAAACGCCCACAATATTCGAATAAAGTAATATTTTTCAAATTCCGTAGTTCCTTCTCTAGGTATTCTGATGTAGATTAACGAGAAATTTTTATTTTTTTTCTAAGCCAAAAATTGTAGAGGCCAAATGTCACGCCGCGAAACGTCTCAAAAAAAAAAAGATACCAAAAGCAAATAGCAGTAAGCGGCCATTTTGGATAACGAAAAAAAACAAAAAAAAATATTTTTAATTAGCTTGATATTTATACTAAATAGATCTGTAATTAGTTTTATAAATGAATCCCATTGTCATTAAAAAAAAAATTGTTAAATGTGCACATGATTTTATACCCGCTACTGTGAGGCCACATCCCTTAAATAATTAATCAATAATTAATAGCGTTCGGTAATGCAAAAACAATACGTAACGACAATTCCTCGAGATTCGGAAAGTACATTGACGTGAATTTCAACAAAAGTGGCTTCATCGAGGGCGCGAGGATCGAAGAATATTTGTTGGAAAAATGTCGTTTGGTTTCGCAATCAAAGGGCGAGAGAAATTATCATATTTTTTACTCGATGCTTCGCGGACTTACGAAAGAGGAAAAAAAAATATTGGCACTGAATTCCGTAACGGATTACAATTATTTAAACGGGGTAAACAAAGTGTTGTAATTTTTATTTTTTTATTTAAAAGAAATTAAGTAAACCGTCACTTGTATATTGGTTGCGGGACTTTTAGAATGGCGATTGTAAGGGACGAAACGACGCCAAAGAATTCGCTGACGTTCGAGCGGCAATGAAAATTCTTAATTTCGCCGATAATGAATTTTGGAACATAATGAAACTCGTTGCCGCCATATTGCACGTTGGAAATTTGACTTACAAGTCCGTGATGATCGGTGAGTTTGGAAATTTTCGAAATACCAATTTTCACGAATTTTTTTGTCATTTTCAAAGATATTTCTTTACAGCCAATATGGACGCCTGTGAGATACAGGAGGAGGGACATGCTAAATCGGTTTCTGACCTTTTGGGAGTCAATTTCCGAGCACTGAAAGACGCTCTTACGAGAAGAACTATTTTTGCCCATGGAGATCGTGTGGTATTAAAAAATCTTTAATTCATCGATTGTTCAGTTTTTAATTTTAAAAAATATATCGGTATATATGTATATTAGGGCGATTTTTTTTTTCGACTATTTTTTTTTTCCAGTCTCCACCCAAAATTTTGTTGGATATGTCGAAAAAGAAATTTCCTGAAAGTTACAGCCCTTAATATTAATTTTAAGTTCTTTCCCAAAGCGTGAGAAGATTTTCCATCTAAAATACATGTAAATAGAATTTTGTTTTTTTTTCAAATTTCTTGGTTTCGATTTACTCAGAATAAAACAATCTAAAAAAGTGCCTTTTGCGGCTAAAGTGTAAATTGTACTGGTGAGTTGGTACGGGTCACTGAAGTTGATTTTTACCCAAAATTCTCGTTTTTTTGCCGTTATCTCCGAAACAATTAACTTTACGAAAAAAATGTAAATGAGAAATTTGTTGGAAATTTAATTTCTTACAAAAAAGGTCCTATCGACCCAATTGCTTAGATTAATATTTCTTGAGATATTGAATTTTTTTTATTTTTTATTTTTTTTATTATTTAATATTTCGTATTTTATAAATTTTATACTACTCATAAGTTAAAGTTCAATATCTCAAGAAATATTGATCTAAGCAATTGGGTCGATAGAACCTTTTTTGTAGGAAATTAAATTTCCAACAAATTTTTCATTTACATTTTTTTCGTAAAGTTAATTGTTTCGGAGATAACACCAAAAAAAAGGAGAACTTTGGGTAAAAATCGACTTCAGTGACCCCTACCAACTCACCGGTACAATTTACACTTTCGCCGTAAAAAGGCACTTTTTCAGATTGTTTTATTCTGAGTAAATCGAAACCAAGAACAATATGAAAGCATAAAATGCGGCTGAGTTATAAAAATTAAAAAAAAAATAATAATTCGATTTACGTGTATTTTAGATGGAAAATCTTCTCACGCTTTGGGAAAGTACGTAGAATCAATATTGAGGGCTGTAACTTTCAGGGAATTTCTTTTTCGACATATCCAACAAAATTTTGGGTGGGGACTGAAAACAAAAAAATAATCGAAAAAAAAAAATCGCCCAAATAGATATATATTTATTTATTTATTTATAGGTCAGCAATTTGTCCAAGGATCAAGGCTTTGAGGTGAGAGATGCATTCGTAAAAGGAATTTACGATCGTCTGTTCGTGATGATTGTCGAGAAGATAAACGACACGATATTCAAGCCAAAGCGTAATACGAAAAGTTCGATCGGCGTTCTCGATATATTTGGCTTTGAGAATTTTCAACAAAACAGCTTCGAACAATTGTGTATCAATTACGCGAACGAGCATCTTCAGCAATTTTTCGTGAGGCATATATTCAAAATGGAGCAAGAGGCTTATAACGCCGAGGGTATATCTTGGAAGCACATTGACTTTGTCGACAATCAGAGTGTACTGGATTTAATAGGCGTCAGGCCTGTCAATGTAATGGCGCTCATTGACGAGGAGGGCAAATTTCCGAAGGTGAGACAAAATTCAGTAAACATTTTCAACGACTTTCTCTTAATTCCAAATTATTAAATAATAATTTAGTTAACGTGCGGAGTATTTTTAAAAAAATTATTAAAAATCAATATTCAAGGGCTTACATAGGCCGGCGCGCGTTGAAAACCGAGTAAATTTGAAAAATTATTATAAAGGTTATATGGTGGAAAAAAAATTAAATTGTTCATTTCACATTTTTCACTAACTTTTCAACTATGAGAAAAAAAATAAAAAAAAATAAAATAAAAAAAATTAACATTATTTTTTACGGGTATAAATGGAGTACTGATCAAAACCATGACGCCTACTTGTCGACATCATAACTTCACTAAAAATTATCCAATTTCCAAAAATAAAAAAGAATCTAGCAAAATAACGTAGTAGTAATACTCTGACGGAGGGTTTTTTTTTTCCTTTCAAAAATCAAGAAATTACAGTACTTCAAACTTTCGTATGCGATTGAAAAAAATAAAATTAGTGTTTAATAATTTAAAAAACCTCTCGTCAGACTACAGAGAAAATAATTATCAAAATTTGAAAAAAAAAAAAAAGTTAAAAAATATGAAGAATTGACTGAATTATCGTGCTGACACTGTCTAAAAACGTAGTTTCGAGAAAAATGCGTTTAAATAATGTTAATATTTACGGAAAAAAAATAAAATAATAATTTATCTTATAGTTGGAAGGTTAATAATAAATGTGAAGTCAACAATTTAATTTTTTTTTCACCATATAACCTTTACAATAATTTTCCAAATTCACTCGGTTTTCAGCGCACGCAAGGATACGTGACCCCTTAAGGGAGCAAATAGGGTTAGGACAGCGTTTTCTCAGCGATTTTCATGAATTTTTTTATAATATAAAAAATGAATATAATTGATTGAAATTTTGAGAATATTTTATACATATATTTAAGTATATGCTATAAAATTTTTGAAGAATTCCCTTGAAAAACACCGCAGATATTAGCGACCCCATATTGCAGGTCACAATCAGACTCAGCATTTTGCTATTTTTTCAAACGCGTTTTTCTGAAAACGACTTTTTTTTTAACTTGCGTGCTAGTTTAAAAAGTTTTCAACCAATCGTTTTGAAAATTGGCAGTTACTTTCTTCATAGTATTACGCTCTATATGAACCTAAAATCGGAATATTATCATTATTTAAAATAATTTTTTTTTTGAAAAACATATTTTTCAATAGTTTTACTAACAATTTATGAAATTGAAAAAAAATCGATTTTTCGAACCGTCTAACCTTAATCTTAATATAATTGCCGTTAATTCGTTAAATCATTTCAGGGAACGGATTCGACGTTACTGGCGAAAGTGAATCAGATGCACAAAGTTCATACGAATTACGTAAAGCCAAAATCGGATCTCGTTAAAGCTTTTGGCATAAGGCATTTCGCGGGTACGGTACACTACGAGGTGAAAGGCTTTTTGGACAAAAATCGTGATACATTTTCCGCCGATTTGAAGCAGCTGATAACAATATCGTCGAATGATTTTCTAAAGTCAATATTCACCGATGAATCGCTCGCAGTCGGTGTCGATGGTAAAAAAAAATCGTCAACATTGTCCACGGAATTTCGTAACTCTCTCGATCTGCTGATGCGAACGCTCGAAAGTTGCAATCCATTTTTCGTGAGATGCATCAAACCGAACGAGGAACAAAAAGCTGCGGTGAGTTGCGAACGAGAGAACTGTAAAGAAAAAAAATTAAAAAATATCCAAAAATGTTTAAAATTCATGAAATATATTGCCCGTTTCAGTTTTTCGATCGGGCCCTTTGTTGTCGTCAATTAAGATATTCGGGAATGATGGAAACGGCACGTATACGTCGTGCCGGTTATCCAATTCGATACGATTACAACGAATTCGTTAATCGTTTTCGTTTTTTGACAAAAGGCATCATAGCCGGTAGAAAAATTGACACGAGAGCAGCAGCGGAGAACATATGTTCAAATGTACTCGGGAAAAATTCTCTCGACTATCAGTTTGGTCGTACAAAAATTTTTATCAAAGAGGAACCCGATTATATTTTGGAGCGTGAACGGAGTCGCGTGCTCGCCAATAGTATACTGACGATTCAGCGATACTTAAGAGGATGGATCAACAGAAAAAGGTGAACCCCGTCTTTTATTCATTTATTTTTCATTCATTTGAATTTGAGCAAAAAAAAAATCAATCGAGGGGAATTGTGGCGAATTTTTTATTTAATAAACAAAAATATATTTGTCGAGACAGTTCGTGCAAAATGTACCGTACTTTTAACGGGTTGGGCGCCACTCTAGAGGCCGAAAAAATCCGCTTTACTGGGGATTTTTTTTTCTTTCGGAAAAACTACAAAATAAAACGAGATTACAAAATAGGATGTTTATCATACATATCAGTGACTGTATAGAATAATTTTTTTGAAGCGATTAATTTCAAAATGGCGGCTGTGCAGCGTTTTTCCGATGACGTCTCCGTTTTTCTTTGCCGGAAACATAAGTCAGACAATTATCAACAGATTCACTTGAAATTTTCAATATATCTTCAAAAATACATTGTCTATGGAAGTGCGTAGGATCTTTTTTGATAAATATGGAGCAAAGGGGACCCATTTCCGATTGACTTGATATATGTTGTCTACGGACCCTTTCTGAACAACTTTTTCCTCTGACACAATTGGGGGTCGTTATTTATTAAAAAGTTATTAACAAATAAAGTTAATAATTCATATAGCTATTTTCCTTATAGCAGCCAGTCCCAATCATCTTGTCCTTCACATGTGTTGTTTAGAATACCCCTCTGAGTAACATACCAAAAGTTTTATCCGTCCTCATTGTTTGTTAAAAAGTTATTAACAAAAGAAAATTCATAAATAGAATATGAAATACTTGCATGGTGGCCAGTACACGTATGACTAAAGGGGCTGCGGCCCCCTTGCCCCCACCAAATACCAGCCCATAGACAAACCAAAAATAACCCAAAACAACCCCAGTAACCTAAAGAAACAAACAGACAAACCCAACAAACAAACAAACAAACAAACCAAACAAACAAACAAACAAACAAACCCAAAACAAACCCAAAACCCAAACGAACAAACCCAAACCAAAAACCCAAACCCAATAAACAAACAAATCCAAACCAAACCCAAACCAAAAAACCCAAACCCAAAACAAACCCGAAACCCAAACGAACAAACTCAACAAACAAATCCAAAACAAACCCAAACCCAATAAACAAACAAATCCAAAACAAACAAATATAAATAATGAATAAAACAAATAATTGTTTGTTTATATGTCTGTTTGCGTTGTTTTTGGGTTGTTTTTGGTTTGTCTTTGGGCTGGTGAGTGGAGGATTGCGGGTGGGCGCAGCCCCCCCCCCCCCCCCCTCACATGCGTGTGCTGTTCACCATACACTAGAACAAGTAGTTCATGTTTGATTTATGAAACTTTTTTTGTTAATAACTTCTTAACAAACAATGAGCGACGAATAAAACTTTTTGTATGTTACTCAGGGGTGCATTATTCGTAACAACAAATGTGACACCGCATACCAGCCCATAGACAAACCCAAAACAACCCCAGTAACCTAAAGAAACAAATCGGAAAACCCAACAAACAAACAAACCCAAAACAAACCCAAAATCCAAACGAACAAACCCAACAAACAAATTCAAACCCAATAAACAAACAAATCCAAACCAAACTCAAACCCAATAAACAAACAAATCCAAAACAAACAAAAAACAAACAAATATAAATAATCAATAAAACAAATAATTGTTTGTTTATATGTTTGTTTGCGTTGTTTTTGGGCTGTTTTTGGGTTGTTTTTGGTTTGTCTTTGGGCTGGTGAGTGGAGAATTGCAGGGGGACCAGGCCCCCCTCTCATGCGTGTTCACCATACACTAGAACAAGTAGTTCATGTTTGATTTATGAAACTTTTTTTGTTAATAACTTCTTAACAAACAATGAGCGACGGATAAAACTTTTTGTATGCTACTCAGGGGTGTATTCGTAACAACAAATGTGGAGGACAAGATAATTAGGACTGGCTGGTATAAGGAAAATAGCTATACGAATTATTAACTTTATTTGTTAATAACTTTTTAATAAATAACGACCCCCAATTGTGTCAGAAGGAAAAGTTGTTCAGGAAGAGTCCCTACACAACATATATTAAAGGCAAGTCAATCGGAAGTCAGTCCCCTTTGCTCTATATTTACCTCTTTTTTTTTATATTGCGTAGTTCATTTGTTATTAACAATTTTCTGACGATTTTTCAAGCAAATTTTTCACTTTACACTTTAGAAGTACGCCATTTGGTCAAAAATCAATATATATCGAAAAAAATCCTACGCACTTCCATAGACGATGTATTCTTAAAGATATATTAAAATTTTCAAGTGAAAAGTGAAAAATTTGCTTTAAAAATTGTCAGAAAATTGTTAATAACAAATGAAATATGCAAAATAGAAAAAAAAATTCTACGTACTTCCATAGACAATGTATTTTTAAAGATATATTGAAAATTTCAAGTGAATCGATTGAAAATTGTCTGAGTTATGTTTCCGGCCAACAAAAAACGGAGACGTCATCGTAAAAACGCTGCACAGCCGCCATTTTGAAATTAATCGGTTCAAAAAAATTATTGTATACAGTCATTGATATGTATGATAAACACCCTATTTTGTAATCTCAATTTATTTTGTACTTTTTCTGGAAAAAAAAAATCTCCAAAAAAGCCTATTTTTTCAGTCTCTAGAGTGTCCCAAACCCTTTAAAATTTCGCCGCGAAAATATTCTACATACCAGATATAATGTAATTGAAAATTCGTCGAAATTTCAGATATTCGAGAATGAAAAAGTGTGCAATAATCATACAAAAGACATGGCGCGGTCACGGTCCAAGAGTGCGATACGCGAAGATGTCACGCGGTTATTTGAGATTTCAAGCTTGCGCGAGATCGCGAATTCTCACGCGGGATTATCAGAGAAAACGACGAATCATCGGGGCACTACAGGTGACCGAAAAATCCAGCACGGACATAATGGTCGGCTGAGATCAAAGAAATATGCTTTTAGCCGATACCGGTCAAGAGTCAGTCTTATCTGAACAAGAAATCGCACAATATCACATTCGTTCGGCATCTGAAAAAAAAAAATATTTCTACAGAGTGAAAACAATATTATCGAATGAAATGAAAAATTTAATTTTCCAGGCTGTCGCGCGTGGCTATCTCGTTCGTAGATTGTGCAAGGAAAAATCTCAGGTAAACTAAAAAAAAAAAAAAAAAAAAAAAAAAAACTTGGAACTTTCTCGATACAGCGTTCAGTGAGTAACTGGGACTCGTCGAAGGAATGTCGTCACGGAAATCATTGAATATATTTGATTTTACAAATTTCTCCAATAGTTCAAACGTCTCGAATTTTGCACCAACGAGAATCACTCGAAATCACGAAAATTTCCCGGTAAACAGTACTTTTTATTCACAGTGGCGCGACAGGAGGATTAAAGAAATTGAAAATCTTCGAACGAACGAGGAAACGACAATGAAAAAGGAGGGAAAGAAAGATTGGAAGGAAATTGCTCGTGAGAATTACGAGGAAAGAATTAAGGAGCTCGGACGTCAAGTGGCTGATTATGACAAGAGAGATATTCGACAAACGGCCAAAGAATCCGAGAGCAATATCGACGTGATGTTTGAATTTTTGGAAAATGAACCAAAAACACCGATACCCAAGGAACTACCCGGTGACATGTACGCGGTGAGTTGAAAAAAACGAATTGGAAAAACATATCCACGAGCTGTGAACCGCGGTTTCATCCGCGTTAAGGTAGTAGTCTGGTAACTTAAGCCGATTTTCATGTCTTTTTTGGAGCGCGTTTTTTTTTAGGAAAATAAAAATAAATCATTTTGGATATTTAGGATGTTTTTATTTACATATTAAAGATACAAAAAAAATTTTGTTTGAAAAAATTTAATAATTTATTATTATTATTATTATTGATCGAAGTTGGCACATCGAAAAAAAAGCGCGTGGGTGGCCCCGGTGATTTTGGCTCTTGATGTTATCTGAAATCAAAAATTCTTGATAATTCTTAATCTATAGACATGTCATTCTGGTCGGAACTAGTGAAGTTCAATTTCATGGATAAATAACAAAATGGCAGGTAAAATAAAAGAACTTTTTTTTCCAAAGTCCGCCATTTTGTTATTTATCCATGAAATTTAACTTCAGTAGTTCCGACCAGAATGACATGTCAATAGATTAAGAATTTTCAAGAATTTTTGATTTCAGACAACATCAAGAGCCAAAATCACCGGGGCCACCCACGCGCTTTTTTTCGAGGTGCCAACTTCGATCAATAATAATAATAATAATAATAAACTATTAAATTTTGTCAAAAAATTTTTTTTTTCTATCTTTAATATGTAAATAAAAATATCCTCAATATCCAAAACGATTCATTTTTATTTTCCTACAAAAAAAGCCCTCCAAAAAAGACATGAAAATTGGCTTAAGTTATCAGACTACTACCTTAAATTTCTGTCCGACGATTCAACGCGCCGCGTCTGTTCCTTAGGGAGGGGAAATAGAGTTGGGACAGCGTTTTCTGAATGATTTTCATGAATTTTTTTATAGTATAAAAAATGAATATAATTTATTGAAACTTTGAGAATTTGTTATACATATATTTAAGTATATACTATAAAATTTTTGAATAATTTCCTTGAAAAACACCGAAAATATTAGCGACCCCATATTGCAGGCCACAATCAGACTTAGCATTTTGTGTACATTCTGGAAGCCGCAATTTTCATCTGAAATCAAACGAGGTTGGAATTTACTTTTATTATATGTCTCTCTTCTATATGAACCTAAATGCTATGAAAAAAATAGAAAATTGAATTTTTTACAAGGGTCAAAACAAAAAAGCATGATTTTTTGCCATTTTTTACAACTTTATTTGCGAAAAAAAAATTATTTTAAATAATGATAATATTCCGATTTTAGGTTCATATAGAGCGCAATACTATGAAGAAAGTAACTGCCAATTTTCAAAACGATTGGTTGAAAACTTTTCAAACTAGCGTGTACGCAAGTTAAAAAAAATGTCGTTTTCAGAAAAATGCGTTTGAAAAAATAGTACTAAGAAAAACAAGCAATATGGGGTCGCTAATATCGTCGGTGTTTTTCAAGGAAATTCTTCGAAAAATTTATAGTATATACTTAAATATATGTATAAAATATTCTCAAAGTTTCAATAAATTATATTCATTTTTTATACTATAAAAAAATTCATGAAAATCATTGAGAAAACGCTGTCCTAACCCTATTTCCCCCCTTAATGGCTTATAACAATAGAACGAGTCGGAATTTTCATTTAAAATTTTGGGAACATATTTTTCAATAGTTTTACTAACAATTTATGAAATAAAAAAAAATCGATTTTTTGAACCGTCTAATCCTATTTCCTCCCTTAAGGTCATAGTCATAAAGTTATATGGCGTAAAGCCTTCCCGAATAAACGGGCTATCTAATGCATAAAGAATTTTCCAGATCGGATCAGTATTTCCAGAGATTAGCGCGTACAAACAAACATACAAACAAACTATCCAGCTTTATTAATTCCTATCGTTTAAATGACACTTTTAATTAATCGAAAAGATTTCAATTAATGAAAATAATATCGTAACATTATTTTATGTCATTTTCGTTTTAAGGATCTCGCTCGGAAGGACATAAATCACGAAGATTCAGGGACTTTACTCGAAATACCAATTGACGAAAACGCTGGCATCGATTTTTCATCCTATCACTTCAGCAAATTTGCCGCAACTTATTTCGCCTCGAACGTCACGCCCCGGTACTCGAAGAGACCGCTGAAACAAGCCCTACTCGATTTACCATTGCCCTCCGATCAATTGGTGAGTGAGAAAAAATAGAAGAATAAAACATTAACCGTCGAACGGTGGAATTTTTACTGAAACTTTTGCCAAAAAATTATTTTCATCTGAAACAGTCGTCTCAAGCTCTTTGGATCACGATACTACGATTTATGGGCGATCTTCCCGAGCCACGAAATCCCATTGAGTCGCCTAACAACAAAACTGTTATGGCTACCGTTTCCGAAACTCTCTCCAAGAGCTTTGCAAGATCCAAAGATTACGAGAATTTGTTGTATCAGGAGAGAAGCAAAAGTATCGTTCGTATGACTCTCAAGAGACAGAACAAACTCGACAGAGACATTAGAAAAGGTAATCAATTTTTTTTAAATCTTATAAAATCCAAAATAATTTGTCAATTGTCAGAAAAATCATAGGGAACAAAGAGCTATTAGTGATTTACTTGCGTACCAAATTTCAGCTAGAAATCTCAAACCGATTCGAAGTTACAGCGGTGGCAATTTTTCATCGTTAACAATCACATTTAGATTTTTTTTTAAATTTGATTTTTTGATGTTTGGGAACACCAATGGGATGTTTAAACACATTGACATTAAAAATACGATTTTTTTTTCTTCTGAAAACAGAGCTGCAGGAGGAAACAAAAACAATTTTTTCGAAATTTCACCTTTATCGATAATACGATTTATCATAAAATTATAATGAATTAATGAATTGTGTCATTAAGGGATAAGGCTACTCTAGAGGCCAAAAAAGAGGCTTTTTTGGGTTTTTTTTTCTTCAGAAAAACTACAAAATAAATCGAGATTACAAAATAGGGTGTTTATCATACATACCAGTGGACTGTATACAATAATTTTTTTGAAGCGATTAATTCCAAAATGGCGGCTGTGCAGCGTTTTTGCAATGACGTCTCCGTTTTTCCAGGGTCCACGGCTGGATAACCAGTTCCTGTAATTTTTGAATTATGATGAGTTAATGAATTTTTTTCCATTATACACTCACCCGACAAAAAAAAAGCGGTACACTTAAAATTTGGAAAAAAATCACTAAATTTCAAATGACGGTAACTGCGTAAATAATGAAGATAGAAAGGTCTTTAAAAAATGAAAATAAAGCTTGGTATCTCTACTTAAAGGATCGATTTATTTCAATGTTGCGAGATAAATTTATTGAAAATGGCGGATGACAAAGCGAGAGCACGCGGAATTGAAAAATATTGGTCCGAGTTTGCGACGACCCATGGCGTGAGTCTGGTGTCGCAACACAATGGGATAAAAAGCATGTGATAGTACAGAGTGTCCTCTTTAAAATGCTTTTTTAATCGTTTCGATACGATGATTTTTCGCCGAGTTATTCGCATTTAAAGTAAAAAACATCCTTTTTCGTCAAATGCGAATAACTCGGCGAAAAATCATCGTATCGAAACGATTAAAAAAGCATTTTAAAGAGGAGACTCTGTACTATCACATACTTTTTATCCCATTGTGTTGCGACACCTGACTCGCGCCATGGGTCGTCGCAAACTCGGACCAATATTTTTCAATTCCGCATGCTCTCGCATTGTCATCCGCCATTTTCAATGAATTTATCTCACAACTGCGAAATAAATCGATCCTTTAAGTAGAGATTCCAAGCTTTACTTTCATTTTTTAAAGACCTTTCTATCTTCATTATTTACGCAGTTACCGTCATTTGAAATTCAGTGATTTTTTTCCGAATTTAAAGTGTACCGCTTTTTTTTCGGGTGAGTGTATTATAACAACAGCTATAGAAGTACGTAGGATTTTTTCGATATAGTGATTTTTGGCGAGATGGCGCAATTTTAAAGTGAAAAGTGAAAAATTTGCTTGAAAAATCGTCAAAAAATTGTTAATAACAAATGAACTACGCAAAATAAAAAAAAAATCGTACGTACTTCCATAGACAATGTATTTCTGAAGATATATTGAAAATTTCAAGTGAATCGGTTGAAAATTGTCCGAGTTATGTTTCCGGCCAACAAAAACGGAGAAGTCATCGTAAAAACGCTGCACAGCCGCCATTTTGAAATTAATCGGTTCAAAAAAATTATTGTACACAGTCACTGATACGTATGATAAACACCCTATTTTGTAATTTCGCTTAATTTTGTAGTTTTTCCGAAAAAAAATCCGCAAAAAAGCCTATTTTTTCGGCCTCTAGAGTGGTCCAACGCGTTAATTCATTTCAGGTATAATTGAGGATGAATTTGTGAATAAGACTTATAAGAGTTGGCTCCAGACTCGTCGTACGAATCTCGAAAAGTTTCACTTCGTGATTGGTCATGGAGTGCTGAGGCCCGAGTTACGCGACGAAATTTACTGTCAGATAGTGAAACAATTGACGAACAATCCAACGAAAGCGTCGCACGCCCGTGGTTGGATATTGTTGTCGTTGTGCGTCGGTTGTTTCGCCCCAACCGAACGTTTCGTTAATTATTTACGGGCGTTTATACGCTCGGGTCCGCCTGGTTACGCGCCCTATTGCGATCGTCGATTAACGAGAACGTACAAAAATGGCACGAGAGCGCAGCCACCGTGTTGGATCGAGTTACAGGCGACGAGAAGTAAAAAACCGATTGTTCTCACGGTTACTTTTATGAACGGTGAAAATAAAACGGTGGAGGCTGATTCGGCGAGTACCGCCGAGGAAATAGTTAATATTCTCGCGAAAAGCGTACGACTCAGTGACACTTTTGGTTTTTCATTGTTCGTCACGCTCTACGACAAAGTTTTGTCACTCGGAGCCGGAAGGTGGGATTGTTTTTTCATTTCGGGATGAACATTTTCAGTAAAACGTCCCTTGAAGTGGGGAGTAAAGGGTTGAGGGCAAAAAAGCATTCTAAAAAAAAAACAAAAAAATTGGCAGGGATCACGTGATGGACGCAATTTCACAGTGCGAACAGTACGCGAGGGAACAAGGACAACCGGAACGTTCAGCGCCCTGGCGACTTTTCCTGAGGAAAGAAATATTCGCCCCCTGGCACGATCCCACCCTCGACAAAGTTGCAACCGAATTGATATATCATCAAATCACTCGGGGCATCAAGTACGGCGAGTATAGGTGCAGCAACGTGAGTAAAATTCTCGAATCTCAATTAAGATAGTAGTCTGGTAACTTAAGCCGATTTTCATGTCTTTTTTGGAGGACGTTTTTTTGTAGGAAAATAAAAATGAATCGTTTTGAATATTTAGAATGTTTTTATTTACATATTAAAGATACAGAAAAAAAATTTTTGAAAATATTTAATACTTTATTATTATTATTATTATTGATCGAAGTTGGCACCTCGAAGTTGGCAGCCCGGGTCCTAACTTTTTTTCTACCGAACCGATTGCTTCCAAATTTTAACAGGCTACTCTGCACACTTGTAGTTCTCGTCGGAACTACCGAGAAATTTTTTCATCCCTAACTTTTTATTTTACAACCCCGTCTTTGCTAAACTAAAAGGACTTTAGCAAAGAAGGGGTTGTAAAATAAAAAGTTAGGGGTGAAAAAATTTCTCGGTGGTTTCGACGAGAACTATAAGTGTGCAGAGTAGCCTGTTAAAATTTGAAAGCAATCGGTTCGGTAGAAAAAAAGTTAGGACCCGGGCTACCAACTTCGATTAATAATAAAAGAATAAACTATTCAATTTTTTCAAAAAATTTTTTTTCGTATCTTTAATATGTAAATAAAAACATCATAAATATCCAAAATGATTCATTTTTATTTTCCCACAAAAAAACGACCTCCAAAAAAGACATGAAAATCGGCTTAAGTTACCAGACTAATACCTTAACGCGCTTCCGCGTTTCAGACAATCTAAACGAGGATTTTCTTTGAAGTTAAAAAAAAAAATTCACGGGTACTATTAAATATTTTGACATCAGTCTTTTTTCCACTTATTTATTGATACCTGCAGGAACTCTGCAAATTTTGTTGAGTACAACAAAGATAAATTAAGGTCGCTACGCGGTTTCAAGTCGCCATGGTTCCATGGCGATTGTGTGCACGATTCCAGACGTTCTAATAATCTAAAACAAAAAAACCAAAAAGATTATTGATCAGTACGAGTATGGCTATCGCATGAACTACGAAAATTTTGAAGAAAACAAAAATTCCCAAGATTCCGACCTTCTAAACAATGTGTACGGTTTTGCGAATTTACAAAAAATCTTCGAACAACCATAAAAAAGGTTTTACATTTTTTTCTTCGAAATTTCAGAAGTTCACGCGATAGTCACACTTGTACTGATCAATAATCTTTATGGTTTTTTTAATTTTAGATAAGTAGAACGTCTGGAATCGTGCACACAGTCGTCATGAAACCATGGCGACTTGGAAACCACGTAAGACCCTTCATTTATTTTTATTGTGCTCAAAAAAATTTGCAGAGTACCTGCCAGTAACAATAAATAAGTGGATAGAAATACCGATGTTGAAATATTTCATAGAGCCTATGAATTTTTTTTTAATCCTCGAAAAAAAATCCTCGTTAAGACTAGAAGACTGCCTAAATGGCTAATAACAATAACGAATAAATGAATGTTTTTTTTTGTCCTTCAGGAAGGCGACATAGCAATGCTCGTCGCGCAGCAATTGTACATCGATCATCAGAAGAATCTTACCCCGGCGAATTTAAAGAGCGCCATTCCACTCTACATCCCAAATCATCTTCTTCAGGGTGTGACAAACGAGGCTCTGCCAAAGTGGGAAAAGCTGACATTGGACGCGTACCAGAGGGTAAAATAACGGAATTCAATGGAAAACTATTAATAAATACAAAGAAATTTGAGAAAATTGTTTGGATTTTTTTTTTTTCTTCTTTATAAAAGAACATCAACGTCATCGAGGCAGTTCCGGTGTCAAAGGCCAAAGAAGACATAGTTCTGTTCGCGAAGCTAACTTGGCCTATATTATTTTCGAGATTTTACGAGGCCACGAGAACTTCCGGTCCGTCATTACCGGTTGACAATGTCATTATAGCGGTCAACTGGACGGGCATTTATTTCGTCGATGATCAGGAACAAATGCTGATGGAACTTTCGTTTCCCGAGATCGCCGAAGTAACGTGCCAAAAGTACAGAAAAGATCGTCGAAAGATACATTCTAAAAAAATTTGAATGAGCTGTTTGTTTTCACGTGATATTTCTTTTTATTTTTTTCAGATTCAACGATTCGTTATTGACAAATTTAATGATAACAACCGTTCAGATCGAGGAGTACGTGTTTCAGAGTCCCGACGCCGAGGATTTGTCGTCGTTGGTGAATTTTTTAATCGACGGATTGAAAGACAAGTCCTGTTACGCCGTGGCCACTCAGGATTACATGAACGACGGTATAAGTACAGAAAAAAAAAAAAAAAAAAATTGTTTTACACTTGGGAAAAAAATTTAGAAAGCGTTGAAAAATAAATTCGTTTCAGCGCTTCCGGAAATGAGTGAGGGCCAAACGTACCTGCCACTGAGACGAGGTGATTTGATAAAATTGTCACCAAATTGCGCGGGAAATCGTCTCGTAAATTCGATCTGGGGTAACGGCGAGTCAAACGGAATTCAGGGCGAATTTCCAACGGATTGCGTTTATCTTTTGCCCACGATAGCGAGGCCATCGCAGTCGATAATTGTGGGTAAAAAAAAAATAGACAAAATAATCATTTCACCTGTAGGGGGGGGGGGAGGAACAACGAATTGAGATTTTGGAGTATCGACTAATTTGAATTACAAAAAAAAAAACAAAAAAAACATTTAGGACTTCTTCAAGACGGATCACGCGACACAGAAAAATTTGGAAAAACGTCAGACGCGTAACAACGAAAGAGCGCGAGTGCATACGTTAAAAAAATTCGCCCAGGAACACTTTCGCGCCAGTTACAACGTGACACTGTCGAAGGGCTCGAGCATATCGGCGGCCAAACGTACGGTCGCTGAGAAACTTTGGAAGCACACGAGAGCGCCGATAAAAGCTCCTCATCTCGCGACACTCTGCGATCTCGGTGACGATCTTGGTCAACAGGCGGTCGGCATTTTTTCCAGTATACTCAAGTACATGGGCGATTTACCGAGCAACAGACAGAGACTCGGAACCGAATATACCGATTTAATTTTCAAGCCAGCTCTCGAACACGTAAGGACAAACAATTAACGGGTTAGGCCACTCTAAAGGCCGAGAAAATTGGCTTTTTTTGGGGGTTTTTTTTTTTTCAGAAAAACTACAAAATAAATCGAGATTATAAAATAGGGTGTTTATCATACATATCAGTGACTGTATACGATAATTTTTTTGAAGCGATTAATTTGAAAATGGCGGCTGTGCAGCGTTTTTGCGACGACGTCTTCGTTTTCGTTGGCCGGAAACATAACTCGGACAATTTTCAACCGATTCAATTGAAATTTTGAATATATCTTTGAATATACATTGTCTATGGAAGTGCTTAGGATTTTTTCGATATATTGATTTTTGGCAAAATGGCGCACTTCTAAAGTGAAAAGTGAAAAATTTACTTAAAAAATCGTCAGAAAATTGTTAATAACAAATGAACTATGAAATATAAAAAAAAAATCCTACGCACTTTCATAGACAATGTATTTTCAAAGATATATTAAAAATTTCAAGTGAATCGGTTGAAAATTGTCCGAGTTATGTTTCCGACCAACAAAAACGGAGAGGTCATTGCAAAAATGTTGCACAGCCGCCATTTTTAAATTAATCGCTACAAAAAAATTATTGTATACAGTCACTGATATGTATGATAAACAGGGTTGGGCATATTCGAATTCTTTTTTATTCACGAATAACGAAGAAACTTATTCAAAATTCGTTCCGAAAATGAATAAAGAATCCCACTGGATTCATTATTTATTTTGGAATGAATAATGAATCCTATTGGATTCAGTATTCATTCCGAAAATGAATAATGAATCCCACTGGATTCATTATTTATTTTGGAATGAATAAT
The DNA here is from genome assembly GCA_958009045.1 of Oxytorus armatus. Lineage (NCBI taxonomy): Eukaryota > Metazoa > Arthropoda > Insecta > Hymenoptera > Ichneumonidae > Oxytorus > Oxytorus armatus. The sequence goes on from OY253755.1 coordinate 1,291,503, forward strand.
GAATCCTACTGGACTCAGTATTTATTTCAAAATGAATAATGAATCCAACTGAATTCAGTATTCATTCCGTATTCGGATATCATTAAATTGAATAATCTGAAAAAAAGAACAGAAGCCATGCTTATTATCTACTGAAATATATTTTTTAATTAAATAAATTTCTATTATCGTCTGATTTAATTATATTCCTTATAATATGAGTAGTACTTATATTATACTACTCTTAAGGTATTAGTCTGGTAACTTAAGCCGATTTTCATGTCTTTTTTGGAGGGCGTTTTTGGAGGAAAATAAAAATGAACCGTTTTGGATATTTAGGATATTTTTATTTACATATTAAAGATACAAAATACTGCGAATACTGAATCGAGTTGGATTCATTATCGAAAAAAAAATGAATAGCCATCTGACATGTATTCGGTATTATTTTAGTATTCGAGTATGCCCATACCTGATAAACATCCTATTTTGTAATGTCGATTTATTTTGTAGTTTTTCTGAAAAAAAAAAAAAAAAAAAAAATCCCCAAAAAAGCCTATTTTTTCGGCCTTTAAAGTGGCCTAACCCGTTAATTCTTCCTCCGCGAGGAAGCCAAAATTGAGCCAAAAAAAGGAAACAGATATACTTCTGCATAAAGGACGCTTCGAGCTATATGTGAAATTTTGCAAAAGCAATTTGCAGCTATTTTAAAAATTCTATGACTCTTCCGGAATCTTTAGTGTGTTCTTCGCGACGAAATCTACTGTCAAATAATACGACAGCTGACGGAAAATAAAATTCGTCTGAGCGACGAGCGAGGCTGGGAATTGATGTGGCTCGCGACCGGAATTATGAATTGTAGCAAAATTGTGGAGAGGGAAGTTGTACAACTTTTGGAGTCAACGAAAACATCGATAGCGAACGACTGTCTCGCGAGACTCGTCAGAACGAACAAATGTGGTAATCGAAAGTATCCGCCTTATATACTGGAGGTCGAGGCGATAAGATTTAAGAGTATGCAGATATTTCACAAAATTTATTTTCCCAACGACACCGACGAGGCTTTTGAGGTACGTCGCGACCGTGAGATTTTTACCAGCTTTCACAATTGCACCATCGAGAGATTTCTTACGAATTTTTTCCATTGAACACCCCCTTCTCATATTTTTTTTTCGCGGACTATGAAACAAATTTAATTTTCCTTTTTTTCCAAGGTCCACTCGTCGACGCGAGCGATTGATCTTTGCGAGGAAATTGCGTCGAGAATGCGACTGAAGAGCGACGATGGTTTTAGCCTATTCGTGAAAATAACTGACAAAGTATTTTCCGTGCCGCACGAGTATTTCTTCTTTGATTTTGTTCACGAACTGATGGAATGGACGAAACAATCGAGACCAATGGCAAAATCATCGGGAACAGTGCGGGTTCAATATCAGATATTTTTCATGAAGAAATTGTGGGTTAACTCGTATCCCGGCAGAGATTCGTGCGCCGACGAGATATTTTACTATCATCAAGAATTGCCAAAATTCCTGAGGGGCTATCATCGATGCGGCAAGCAGGATGCTGTTAAACTCGCCGCGATTATATACAGAAGCAAATTCGGCGACAGTAAAAACGAATTGACGGAAATACCGTGAGCGATAATTTAGCTTGTCCAATGAAAAAAAAAGAAAAAGAATTTGTCCTTCGAGATTAATAGTGAAAATATCCGTTTTTCTAATTCAATTGCAGAAACAAACTTGGCGAATACGTGCCTGCCGATCTCGTTCATATTCTTAGTGGCAACGATTGGAAGAAACAAATTACTACAGCCTATAATCAGCAATCGGGTAAATATTGAAAACAAAAAAAAAACAAAAAACAATTTACGATTCCAAGTAATAAAACGAAAAAAATTATAAAGAAGTATTGGAATTGAAATATTTTAATGTCCAATCAGGATTGAGCGAGGCCGAAGCGAAGCTCCAATTTCTTCAGCACGTCTATCAATGGCCGACTTTCGGCTCGGCATTCTTCGAGGTGAAACAATCAACGGAATCGTCATTTCCGGAATTTATGATTGTGGCGATAAACAAAAATGGCGTTAGCGCGATACATCCGCGAACGAAAGAAATATTGGCGATGTGGAGCTTCACGGAATTGTCAAATTGGTCATCGGGCAACACGTATTTTCACATGACAATTGGAAATTTCATGAGGGGCCAGAAGATACTTTGCGAAACGGCGCTGGGTTATAAAATGGACGATTTGATATCGTCTTATATTAATTATTTACGCTCGAGTTTGGGCGAACGCGTGGAATCGTAAATTGTAAAATATGTCGGAATAAAAATGACTTGAGAGTGTCAAATTTTAATTGTTCTGTATTGTACGGTTGAGAAAAATTATGATCAGCGGGAGACATTTGCGATCGAACGGTAAAGCCGCGAAAAAAAAGTACTCGTTGAGTACTCACAGTATGTGTACTGCTAGTAATGAGTACTTGAGGTACTCTGATAAAAAGTACCCGTTGAGTACTTGCAGTACTGAGTACTGGAAGTACTCTGACAAAAAAGTACTTGTTGAGTATCCACAGTACGTGTACTGCCAGTAATGAGTACCGGAAGTACCCTGACAAAAAGTACTTGCTGAGTACTGGAAGTACTTTGGCGAAAAGTACACGCACCGTGAGTACTCACGGTGCGTGTACTGCTAGTACTCTGACAAAAAAGTACTTGTTGAGTACTTACGGTACGCGTGCTGCCGGTAATGAGTACTGGAGGTACTCTGATAAAAAAGTACCCGATGAGTACTAGCAGTACGTGTACTGCCAGTAATGAGTACTGGAAGTACTCTGACAAAAAGATACTTGTTGAGTACCCACAGTACGTGTACTGCCAGTAATGAGTACCGGAAGTACCCTGACAAAAAGTACTTGCTGAGTACTGGAAGTATGTGTCCCGTCAGTAATAAGTACTGGAAGTACTCTGACAAAAAGTACTTGTTGAGTACTCATAGTACGTGTACTGCCAGTAACGAGTACTGGAAGTACTCCGGCAAAAAGTACTTGTTGAGTACTCATAATACGTGTACTGCTAGGTCCACGTACTAGTGATACTGGAAGTACTCTGACAAATCCAATGTACTTCCAGTACTTGGATTTCCATTACCATGGTACTGGAAGTACTTTGCCCAGCTCCGAAAGAAATAATGCTTTGCGTGTACTTAATCGATAGCGAATTTTCCGAGATTACATAAAAGAATCGTTCAAATGTTGTATACCCGCGACTGTCATCACAATTTTTCGCTCGTGCATTTTCTTATCGAGAATCAGTCGACTCGTTGTCAAGTTCAACGATTAGATCAACAATTATAAATTGCGCAGTGATGCACCGAAGCGTTAATAATCCGTATCGATCGTCTTATCGAATAAACGATAAAGAGATAAAAACAGAAGATGTATCGATAGTGCATGAAGTGAAGAAATAATGTGAAACTCTTATTAGAACATCTTATTTTCTAATCCATCGCAGCGTTCGCGTTTGTCGCAACATTCTCAAAGTCACAGGGAGAAGAAACAAAATAACATTATAAATCGACGATCGGGTAAAAAAATCAGATTACAAGAGAGATATGAAGTATTAAAATCATTGTTTCAAATTAAAACGACGGTGGACTTTTTATTTAAAGTGGAGTCGAGATGGATCAATACGGACGTTTGATAAAGAAAAACGAGGTTTGCCTTCTTTTATGTATTAATCCAAGTCTATATACACACACACATATATATATATCAGAGCTGGGTGAGTACAAGAAGTACATTAAGTTTGTCAGAGTACTTCCAGTACTGTTTTTTTTTCAAGTACTTTGACAAAATGTCAAACGCCAAAAACGCCAAACACCCTCCTGTATTGAATGTTCTTGAAGTACTTGAACGAAGTACTTGTTGAGGACTTACAGTACCGATACTGCCGGTACTCAGTACGAGCGGTGCAATTCATTAATCGATGTACTTTCAGTACTCTGTACGTAAAGTACTGCCCATTTCTGATATATCGGTGAATGGACATTTTTCTTTTAAACAGATGATTCGCGTGAAAAAATCCCTTTCGACGGGCGATGACGCCCTGATGAATGAGGCCCCGAGTATTTTATCTATCAAAAAGAACACGATTGTTCGATCGCAATCGAACGGAACGGCTACGGAGAACGGTGAGGATAATAAAAAAAATGGAAGACGCGAGTATAGCATTTTTGTAAAATCATTTTCTCAACGATATCACCAAAGAATTAACGGCATCAAAAGTTCAAAGACGTCTCGCATATAGTCCGGAAATTTCTTCAATAAGTCTTTCGTAATGTAATGCGCAAAATTTTTTTTTTTCCAGACACAACTGCTCCGGTTAATCAACAACGTCCGGCAGGTGTTCCGTCATTTGGTAGACCACCTTCTTCAAGTTGGGGATCACTCGCCCGAAGGGATTGTTGATATCATTGATGCGGACATTACATTAATGCATTAGAAGTTTTTCGTAAAATTTTAGTCAAACGAATTTAATTTGTATCCACTCGTGATTTAGTAAATTGCATTTTTAGGACATGGTCGATCCTTTTTGTTTACGAGCCACGAGCAGCGATATGTCGAGGTTACGTTTTAACGCAATGAATTTATCCTTCCCGAAGCTTGGAAGTACTAAAATGGCGTTTGTGGAGAGAGAAAGAGAGGCTTTATGGGCCGAAGTTTCGTTGCTGTGTGCCCATATACCCCAACCTCCATCGTTCACCGGCAGCTTCTTAGAAGCAGGAGAGCCGAGGGATTTCTCTCGTCGTTTGCGGAAGAACTAACGCCGTGGCTCGCAGTGAGAGTGTCGGGGGAGGATGGCTGTTTGCGACTCCTCGACAAATAAGGGGAAGTCGTTACCCTGGGTTCCGTCGAGGCGGAGCCGTTTGCGTCGAGTAATTAACTGCTTCCATCCATGGGAAAGACCCTCTTCGCCCAACGACCCAAGCTCTCACACACAGAAACCCACCCTTGTAGCGTCCTCTTTACTTGGCTTCGGCTTCTACTCGAAGGAGCACCGGAGCTCGAAGGAGGTCCGCCGCTTAGGCTTTCCCGCAGGGTAGGAAGGGTTGTGTCTTCGTTATTCAAGAGCTAATCTCTATTCTCCTCTTTTAAGCCTCCACATCCCCCTGGCAGGGTCTAGTTCCAAAATCGGAAATCTGCCGGTGGTGGAATTGGTGAGGGGAAGGACTGCGATCGTGACATCCTTGTGAATAATAGCATCGAGCCACGGAGCTTTTAACGCGCCTCGATTAACCACCCCCAAAGTTCGATGTGTCAAGAAAAATCCTAGGAAGAAAAAGGAAATGACGTGATACTCCGTTTACCGACGATTCACCATTGGAAATCTCAGTTGTACAAACACACCCCGGAGTACTTCCTAGACTGACGCCATTTTGCGTATGTGGGATAATCGTTGATGTATAGGAGAGTAGTGAAAGTAGGACAGTTCTGGCTCAAGGGATCTGCACCCATATTTACCGACACTTTTTAGCTCAGACACAAACCACTTAGCCCAGACACAAACCATTTAGCCGAGACACAAACCCACGGGAGGAGGAGTTTGGGCTAAAAAGTGTCGGTAATTGTTGGTGCAGATCCCTTGGGCCAGAACTGTCCTACTTTCATTACCTAGGATTAACCGTCTCGAAAATGGCGAAAAGTAAAAAGCTAATTACCAGCAATATCATAATAGACGCAGGGACTCTTCGTTCGCTGCTGATGGCTGGGGGCTGTTACTTTGGCTTCTGGTCGTTCGGGCTAACGACCGCTTCCTCTCTCTCTCTATACCCGGTTCGTTCCATCAGAAGAGCACCTGTTACTCTCTCTGCCAGGTTGGTCGAAGTCCTGCACGCGAGGCGCATATGCCAAATAGAGAGAGAGAGAGAAGAACGAAGAAGAGAATCAGAGGATACGGGAGATCGACGTATAGTTCATCGAGGACACTTATCGAGAGAAAAATGGCCCGAAGGCAACTGTTTCTCGCTCTTATTGGAGTACAACACTACTCGAGAGCCAACAGCAAAGTATATTAGACTCTCTCGAGACCCGACGAGAGGATGACGAAATTTCGGACGGTAATACCGCGGAAAATAAACGGCAACATCCAAGTTAAACCGATGACATACGGAACGTGAATCCTTTTTTTTCATCGGGAGTCGATAAAAAAATGCGCATTAAAATCTGGATTTTTTTGGGGCGAGGCATTGGATTCGGTGAGAGGAAAATATCGAAATTATAATCAAAGAGATGGGGAAAATGTAGTTCTCAATGTTGAAATTCCTGATGGGAAGCCAACGGGGCGAATCAACGAACGCTGGACACACGAGACGATTTTCCGCAACGTTCGTTTCAACGTTTCATCATGATTTTTTTGCGCTTCGTGACTCGAGTACGCGCGTGTATGCGGAGGAACGTCGACAACGTCCAATTCGTATATAGGTAGAGGAACCGTAGGGGGGGGGGGGGGGGGGTTCTCTGCTGGCCTCGTTAGGCAGATGACGTTAATTAGAGTGAAATCGTGATGACGGATGCTGCAGGCGAGGTCCCGGAGTCCCCTGACCTCTCTTTTCGCATCTCTGAGCCCAGAGAATTCACGACCCAGAGGCCATCACAGGTTCCGTGTGTATATATATAGAGATTTGTAATACGTTGGCCTCTCTTGGAGCGCCCGGAGCGTCAAAAGTCCGGCTGGCTGTTCACCAGGCTGGATTAAAAGCTCGTCGCTAATTGTGTAGACCAAACCCCTCCCTTCTGAGCCGTTCATCTCGATGGCGCTGACCATTGGCCCCTCCGAAAAAAAAGATGGACAAAACAGCGAGACTAATATCGGCATTTAATATAGAAAAGGGTAGTTTCAATGCCCTTGGATCTCGTTACGCCATTTTGCATTCTCATTCCGTATAATTCCCGCCGAATCACATTTTCGAATAAGGGCTCGCAACCCCTGCGCGCTGATAACCATGTAAATTTGAAAAATTGTTATAAAGGCTACATGGTGAAAAAAAAATTAAATTGTTGATTTCACGACTTTTATTAACTTCCCAACTGTAAGAAAAAAAATTTTAATATTCTTTTTTTTAAATATTAACATTATTTTTTACGGGTATAAATGGACTATCGATGAAAAATCATGGCGCCTCCTTGTCGACATCATAACTTTACTAGAAATTATCGAATCTCCAAAAATCAAAAAGAATCTAGTAAAGTAATGTAGTAGTAATGGTCTGACGGAGGGAATGTTTTTTTTTTCAAAAATAAAGAAATTACAGTTTTTCAAACTTTAGTATGCAATTTAAAAAAAAAAAAAATTAGTGTTTAATAATTTATAAAAAATTGTTCAACCAAAAAATTAAAAAAAATCTCTCGTCAGACTAGAGCGCAAATAATTATCAAGATTTGAAGCAAAAAAAAGTTAAAAAATATAGAAAATTGACTGAGTTATCGTGCTGACACTGTTTACAAACATATTTTGTAACGGAATGGAATTTTTTTAAAAGTATTCTTTTGAAAAATCCTTAAGGGAGGGGTAAGGGTTTTAGCGTTAAAAAAAACATTTTTTTCTGCAATTTTTTTCTCAAATATGGATTGAGCAATTTTATTCGAACCTTTTGTACATTATTGAGCATACTTTTGACAATGTTGTGTAATTTTTTCATGCAGAAATATTGAAGCATAAGCCCGTAACAGAGCTCCCCCCAGAACGCCTTGGAAAAAAAACAAATTGCGCTGTTCACTATAACTCGGCCGGAAATTATCTGAAAATGAAAAACCATGAAAATTTAGTCAAATTATAATCAAATCTACCCCCCAACCTTCTCTGATAATTTTTTTTTTCATTTAAACATTTTTGGCGGCCATTTAAAGTGTGAACTGTTATTTTCCACGAAAAATTCCGCCATTTTGTGGGTAGAAAACACCCTTAATGTAAAAAAAAAAAAAATTTAACTAAACGTTGGGGGTAGGTATTTTATATGTAGAAAATGTGTACAAAGTTTGAAATGAATCGGTCAAGTAGTTTTTAAATGGCAGTGAACACGGACTTTGAAAAAGTAGTTTTGAGAAAAGCGCGTCTAAAGTGGACTGCTAGCCCGACCGCCCGCAGCTGTTAGAGGTATAGCGTTAAAGGCCAGGAGATTAATAAGACAATAACTTCAAAAATATTGCTTAGATCGGTTTAAAATTTTAAGGACATATTCTTGAAATGTTAAACAATAAGATAAGACAAAAAAAAAATTCGATTTTTCGAAAGTGAAAACCCTTACCCCGCCCTTAACAGTATAAAGAATAAAAATCTGTCAAAAATTTTTTTGGAAATTTCAGGGGTATGTGAGCTCTCAAGGGGGGAAATAGGGTTAGGACAGCGTTTTCTCAATGATTTTCATGCATTTTTTTATAGTATAAAAAATGAATATAATTTATTGAAACTTTGAGAATATTTTATACATATATTTAAGTATATACTATAAAATATTAGCGACCCCATATTGCAGGTCACAATCAGACTCAGCATTTTGCGTACATTCTGGAAGCCGCAATTTTCATCTGAAATCAAACGAGGTTGGAATTTACTTTTATTATATGTCTCTCTTCTATATGAACCTAAATGCTATCAAAAAAATAGACAATTAAATTTTTTACAAGGGTCAAAACAAAAAAGCATGATTTTTTGCCATTTTTTAAATAAAACTTTATTTGCAAAAAAAAAATTATTTTACTAATGATAATATTCCTATTTTAGGTTCATATAGAGCGCAATACTATGAAGAAAGTAACTGCCAATTTTCAAAACGATTGGTTGAAAACTTTTCAAACTAGCGTGTACGCAAGTTAAAAAAAAAGTCGTTTTCAGAAAAACGCGTTTGAAAACATAGTACCATGAAAAACAAGCAATATGGGGTCGCTAATATTTTATGGTATATACTCAAATATATGTATAAAATATTCTCAAAGTTTCAATAAATTATATTAATTTTTTATACTATAAAAAAATTCATGAAAATCATTGAAAAAACGATGTCCAAACCCTGTTTCACACCTTAATGGCTTATAACAATAGAACGAGTCGGTATTATCATTTAAAATTTTGGGAACATATTTTTCAATAGTTTTACTAACAATTTATGAAATAAAAAAAAATCGATTTTTTGAACCGTCGCACCCTATTTCCTCCCTTAAGAGCGAACGGAAAACATATAAATATCGATCCAAATTCGTTCTATCCTTTTTTTTTACACACAGGATGAAAATAATCATTCTTTCGCGCATCGACGCAAATCACTTCGGGCATTTTTTCTCGCGTTTCGAAAAAAAAAAAAAAATCCTCGAAATTTCCACACCTCCGAGAAATTGAGATTCCAGCTCGGGGGCCTCGCGAAATATATATCCACCAAGATAAAAATCAGCGTTATAGGATATCTCAAATATCGTCCATATTCTTCTCGGGAACTCGTAATTTCCACACCTTGTGCAAATTCTTCGTTCGAGAAATTGACTCGAGGGCTCGAGGCAGTTCGAGAAGCATCGACCCTCTGAAGCCACACGGTTTCTCCCCTACTGCGGGTCTTGAATAAAAAGTATAAAAAAAAAAAATAAAAAAAAAAAATAAAAAAAAAAAGAAAAAGAAGTAACAGAAAAAAATACTCAGAAGATGCAATATCTGGAGGCCAGGACCAGAAGTCGAGACGATTTTTGCTGCTTCGAATATCCACATCTTCTTTTTTACATCTTCCATAATTCGTTTGGGTCCAGTTTTGCGTTTGGGTTGTCTCCACGCAACAAGTTTTTATTTATTTATTTTTCTCTCGTCGATTTACATCTCTTTCTTTCGTCTCTTCCCCCGTTTCTACGGGGATGCACACACGCGAGGCCTCGGACATTGTTTTGCCCTGTTTTTTCTTTTTTTTTTTCAATAAGTGCATGGCGCGTTCACACAACAGGTTTTGTCGTGAATTTCTAAATCCCCCCCACCCCCCGATGGCCGTCTATACCTTTTAACGATTATGTACATTCACACGTGTTCGAAGTCAATTAGGGGCTGCGGGGATTCGATTTTCGCATCTTTATGCACTTTTACGTTGCATTTCGGGTTGGCGTTTTGTGCCCTAGAGTGTTAGAAATTTACTTTCCTGCCCCCCGTCCCGTCACCCGTCCCCGGGGGAGAAAGGCTACCTTTTTGCAACCCCCTGCGAGATAGAGGATTGATTTAGATCGGGGAATAAGGAAGACCCTGTAATTATCCTACTGTGCCGGTGTGCACGCGAGTATCACCCTTCGGGTGGCTCATTATGTTGCACCGAAGCTAAACATATTTTTTTTTTCTCTCGTAATATGTATTTATTTCGCGAACGAGTTTTTCTCGTGCAACAGGCGTTATCATAATTGATGATGGGCCGCGAGTCGAATTATTATATCCTCAAGATGTTGCCGATCGTTTTTTTTTTTTTTTTTTGGTTAAACTACAATTGTAAATTCAACTGGATTATTCAACGATTTTATTTGTGTTATTCCAGCGTATAACCTTTCGGGTTTCCACCCAGTTTTTCTCCACTAACACTTCACTTTCTCTTCCAATATGTGAGACAAAAAGAAAAGGATTCCGAATAGTCACGAAAAGATTGATCATCGTATCCGCGAACTATTCGGCGAGAAACCATTTTTCTCGATATTTAAGTATTACGAGGAGGGACCGAAAAAAAAAACGGGTATTTCGTCATAATTTCTTTATTTTGTTAATATTTTTACACCAAATTTTGATCACCTTCAAAGTATTCTCCTTTGACCACAACGCACCTCTGCAAACGATCCTTCCAATGTTCAAAACATTTTTTAAATTCACTCATCGGGAATGTTCTTTAGGCCTTCCAGCGATTTTTGTTTTACCCACCTTCACAGTGGCAAAACGCTCGATTGCTGCTTTGTTTCGGGGTCGTATCCATAGCACCACGATTCATCACCGGTAATCACCTTGGAAAAAAGTTCAGGGTCCTCTTCGAGCTGATTTTGAAGGTCAAAACATGCCTGAAGTCGACGCTCCCTTTGCTCGTCTGTGAGAAGGCGAGGGACAAATTTGGCTGTAACTCTGCTCACGTGCAAATCTTTGGATTAAAATCCTCTGAATTGAACTCCATGATATCCCAGACATCTCACAGATTTGATCAATGGTTCGGCGACGGTCTTCACGAATGAGAGCATTGATTTTGTCGACGTTTTCGTCACTTCTTGACGTTGAGGAGCGTCCCGAACGGGGTTGGTCTTCAATTGACATTTCTCCATTTGTAAAACGCGAAAACCACTCGTAGACTCTGGTTATACTTAGGGCAGCATCTCCATAAGCAGTCTTAAGGGCGGGGTAAGGGTTTTCACTTTCGAAAAATTGAATTTTTTTTGTCTTATCTTAATGTTTAACATTTCAAGAATATGTCCTTAAAATTTTAAACCGATCTAAGCAATATTTTTGAAGTTATTGTCTTATTAATCTCCTGGCCTTTAACGCTATACCTCTAACAGCTGCGGGCGGTCGGGCTAGCAGTGCACTTTAGACGCGTTTTTCTCAAAACTACTTTTTCAAAGTCCGTGTTCGCTGCCATTTAAAAACTACTTGACCGATTCATTTCAAACATTGTACACATTTTCTACATATAAAATACCTCCCCCCAACGTTTAGTTAAATTTTTTTTTTTTACATTAAGGGTGTTTCCCACCCACAAAATAGCGAAATTTTTCGTGGAAAATAACAGTTCACACTTTGGATCGCCGCCAAAAATTTTTAAATGAGAAAAAAAATTATCAGAGAACGTTGGGGGGAAGATTTGATTATAATTTGACTAAATTTTCATGGTTTTTCATTTTCAGATAATTTCCGGCCGAGTTATAGTGAACACCGCAAATTGTTTTTTTTCCAAGACGTTCTGGGGGATGCTCTGTTACGGGCTTATGCTTCGATATTTCTGCATGAAAAAATTACACAACATTGTCAAAAGTATGCTCAATAATGTACAAAAGGTTCAAATAAAATTGCTCAATCCATATGTGAGAAAAAAAATCGCAAAAAAGTGTTTTTTTTACGCTGAAAGCCTTACCTCTCCCTTAAGCATTACAGTAGTTTTCGCGGCCGATTTTCCTAACAGGAAACAAAATTTCACAGCCGCGCGTTGCTCTCGACAATCGGCCATCACATTTTCGCCGAAATGGAAAAAGTTGTTTCACTACAAAAATTCCCACGGGCGAACCGATGCACTCACGGCGACAGAACTTCGCACACTAACTCAGGAGACGTGTCCCCAACGGACACCTGGTCGAGCAATGGGTTCCCCCACTCTCCCACCCCGCCGCAGCGCAATTCCCGTTTTTTTTGGGTGTTTAATGTTTAATTTCACTTTCGTAATGTACATATGTTTAAGTAGATACACAGAAAATTTCATGTCAATCCGGCTAATATTTTCGAAGCTGCATGAATATTTGTAAAGACGTCTCGGAGCGTCGCTAAGTTTAAACGCGTTTTGCTCAAAACTGTGCTTTTCACGTCGGTGTGCACGATTTCTCGGAAACGGCTAAACCGATCAATCTCAAATTTTTACACAAGCTTTAGAAACATATTATTTAGTGATTAATCTAAGGTTTTTTCTCGCCGATAAATATTTACCACTTTATAAACAATTAAAGGCAAACATTTTTATCGAAAATCGATTTTTTTTTTTAGTAGCCGCCATTTTGTTAAAAATCAATATTTTCCTTATTCCTTAGATTGAATACTAGATAATACCGTATATTAACGAAATCTTTTTTATTTTTCCATTTTGGCTTATCCAATCCGGAGATATCGTGCACACCCGCAAGACGCTTTTTTTTTTAGATGAGCTTCCGGAGATCGGCTACAGGAGCTTTAAAAATTGATTCTTTTTACAAATAAAAAATATGAAAATAAAGTAAAAAGTTACCGCAATATGTATATAAATTTTTACGTTAATGAATGAAAATGTCTCTGCAGGAAAAATTCTTGAAAAATCGTTTGTATTTTTCGGTCTCCCGACTGCGTATAACTGCTCAAGGGGCTGTCGCGTGCTCGTAGGGTTTGAAGAAGCAAAAACGTTTGGCCAGTTCCACGCGGGGTCCTATTATATAAAAAGGAACAAAGCTAGGAAAGGAAAAATTCCTTTTGAAACGGAGAAGCTACGATAGAAGTACGATAATGAGACGGTGTTTCGTGGATGTGTGTCCGCCTCTGCGGGATTTCTCGTAGAGTCGCGTGCCTCGGAACCGAACGAACGGGTGTACCCTTTACCGTTGTAATAAGAAGAAAAAAATTAAAATAAACAAAGAAAAAAAAATGCACTATGAAAAATGTATTTTCCATGTATATGTGTGTATATTTATACGAAGAGGACACTTTTTCTCGTGGTATTTTCTTGTTTATTTTTTTTTTCGCTACCGGGATCCCCTTCGGGGTCATCGCGTGTGTACTTCGGCGCTAGCGGAGTACATCAACGGTGAAATCAGCTCGGTCATCGCATTGTCACAACAGAGATCACATGCACGAGAAAGATTATTTTTTTTTTTTTATAAAATGTACGAGTTCACGGTCACGTGAAAAAATACGGAGCGATTTTTACTCGCGAGGTCAACGTTACATATACGTATCACAAAGTTGTCTGATTTCGAGTCATCGGAGTTTCTTGACAAACTAATTGAAAACATTGTTGTTGTTGTTGTTGTTGTTTTTTTTTTCTTCATTTTTTCTTCGTTTCCTCAAGTTCATACTAAATATGTCAGTCGGTGGGATCGCACCATCGAACGAGACAGAGCGTTTCCCACACGACGCGGGTTATATCGTGGTTCTTCCTCCGTGGAATATACAAAAATTGGACTACGGCGAGGGAAGAGGCGCGGAGAGGGGGGGAGAGAATTTGTCGTAACATATGTGTAACGCGCGATGGGCGTTTTAACCGTGGCCGGTTCTTGCGGTCCCCGTTCGCCCCGTTCTTTTCGCCCCGTTCTCCAACCGTGTTCTCCACCTTGGTTCGGTCTGCGGCCGAACGATCCGTCGCCGAACGAAGACGACGATCGACGACCGAAAGTGCCCCCGAAATGGTACGGAAAAAAAAAAAAAAAAAAAAAACAGTAAAGAAGAAAACAAGGCAGTAGGTGCAACAGCAGCGAACAGTCTCGCGAGGACCGGTAATTGCTACATCCTCGGGATACCCAATGCCACCCCAATTCACGCAACTCGGCGGCCTAAGGCGATTGGTCCTCGTATACCAATATATATGGAAGCGGCTTATATAGTTTTAACGTTATAAAACGAAATATGCATATGCGTGATTCGCCGCGAAATTCATCATTTTGCGGAGACCAGAAAAATATGTATATGAAATAAATATTTGTGTTATTCTTTACTTATGGATCTTGGATTACTAGCTTCGGATTTAATTTCGTGTGACGGAATTACCACATGGTCAAACTGGATTTTTCAATTTTTTTAGGATTTGTCGTAATCTGATTCGGGGCTCAAAATTATTATAAGCGTTATATGGTGGAAAAGAAATTTAATTGTTCATTTCACATTCTTCATTAACTTTTCAACCGTAAGAAAAATTTTTTTTTTTGCTGATAGTTGAAAAGTTATTTCATATACATATTTTTTTGGCCTTCGCGAAATTCATCATTTTGCGGAGACCAAAAAAATATGTATATGAAATAAATATTTGTGTTATTCTTTACTTATGGATCTTGGATTACTAGCTTCGGATTTAATTTCGTGTGACGGAATTACCACATGGTCAAACTGGATTGTTCAATTTTTTTAGGATTTGTCGTAATCTGATTAGGGGCTCAACATAATCCGCTGCGCGCCCTGAAAATCGAGTAAATTTGAAAAATTGTTATCAGCGTTATGTGGTGAAAAAAAAATTTAATTGTTCATTTCACATTTTTCATTAACTTTGCAACAGTAAGAACATTTTTTTTTTGCTCATAGTTGAAAAGTTATTTAATATACATATTTTGTTGACCTTCGCGAAATTCATCATTTTGCGGAGGCCAAAAAAATATGTATATGAAATAAAATTTGTGTTATTTTTACTTACGGATCTTGGATTACTAGTTTTGGATTTAATTTCGTGTGACGGAATTACCACATGGTCAAACTGGATTGTTCTATTTTTTTAGAATTTATCGTAATCTGATTAGGGGCTCAACATAACCCGTTGCACTCGCTGAAAATCGAGTAATTTTGAAAAATTATTATAAGCGTTATATGATGAAAAAAAAATGTAGTTGTTCATTTCATATTTTTCATTAACTTTTCGACTATAAGAAAAAAACTAAAAAATGTTTGTTTTTCAAATATTAACATGATTTTTTACGGCTATAAATGGACTACTCACGAAAACCATGGCGACTCCTTGTCGACATCATAACTTCACCAAAAATTATCCAATTTGCAAAAATAAAAAAGAATCTAGTAAAATAATATAGTAGCAATACTCTGATGGAGGGAATTTTTATTTTTTTCAAAAATAAAGAAATTACTGTGTTTCACACTTTAGTTTGCAATTTAAAGAACAAAAATTAGTGTTTAATAATTTATAAAAAATTGTCCAAGCAAAAAATTAAAAAAACCTCTCGTCAGACTATAGAGAAAATAATTATCAAAATTTGAAAAAAAAAAAAGTTCAAGAATATTAAAAATTGGCTGAGCTATCGTGCTGACACTGTCTGAAAACATAGTTTTGAGAAAAACGTATTTAATAATGTTAATAATTTTGTAAAAAATTTTTTAATTTTTTTTCTTGTAGTTGAAAAGTTAATAAAAAATGTGAAATCAACACCGTAATTTTTTTTTCACCATGTAACCTTTGTAATAATTTTTCAAAATTACTCGGTGTTCAGCGCGCAGGGGTATGTGTGCCCTCAAACAGTAGTACGGAGGAATGGACGGAAAACTTTTACAAAAACATTTTTATTAATTTATTTTGCGATCGCTATTGGCCGGGAGGGGAGTGTATTATATTTTGGACGACGTCACGTCGACGTCGTCGTCCGGTGAGCAAACCCCGAATACGCGCTCAAGATCCCCCGTCTCTTATACATATGCATTACGAAAATTTGACGCGAAGTGATCGCGGCTTCCGTCACGCGACCCTGCGGTGTAGCGAGATCTCGAGAGGGCTTACATCTCCTCACCGCAGGATCCTTCGCGGATCCTCTCTATCTCTTATCCTCTCTCACGATTATTTTTTATTATTATATAATGCGTGATGCGCGACTACTCCTCGCGATATACGCGACCACGTGATGATTGCTTCTTCTTCTTGCAGAGATTTTCGTCCCATAACATTTTTCTTTGTTCTCAATGTTTTTTTTTTTACTCTTTTCTCACCCTGCTTGAATTGTGGCGAGAAATGAAACCCGTCAATTCGCGGGTTCCCTTCAATTTAGAAATTCATAATGAGTCGAACGAATTGCCGGAAGTTCGAATCGTCGTTGAGAAGACGTACCATTTTTTTCTTATGCGATAAAGTCTCAAGTCCCGGTTTTATCGGTGGCAGAAAACTTGATTCTCGTTCAAATTGCCATGCGACAGAAGTTTGTGATTTTTTTTTTCGTGAACGAGAGTGGAAAATCGTGGAGAGCACGGACGCGGAAATTGTGTTAATTGAAATTTCGTCGTTGCGACAGATATTTTGGTCATTGGTGCGTTAAGTCAGGGCGATTGGTAATTGTCGGTCTCGAGGGAATTCAAGATATCGCGAAGACGCTGTGCACGGTATAAACATGCCCGGTGCGGTGGTTTCCGGCGGTCCAACCGGATATTCTCACTGTAATTTAGAAACTTTCGCTCGTACACTTGCAACTTGCGTATACATAACGTTATGTACTATATATTGTACATATATATTGCATGAGATCCGACCGGAAAGTAAACCATCCTTTCTTGAAAAAAAAAAAAAAACAACAAGGCCACAGTTTCATATTTTCAATGTCAATGTGTTTAAAATGTGCCAAAACGTCGGATAACCAGATTTAGAAAAAATGTGTTTTCGACAAAAACTCGGTGTTAATCGTAATCCGCGGAAAATTTCCGATCAAATAGAGTATCGAAACATTGAAAAAAGAGAAAAATTTTTTTTTGTAATTTTTTGGCCCACCTTTTCGAAAACCTAAAAATCTCGAAATTTCAAATGGTCATAACTTGGTCCCCGTTTCATCGATTTTGGGTTTTAACGAGTGTTTTCAAAACGTCTCGAGTAGACTTAGAGAATGCATTTTGGATCATCCCGATAGCTCAATTATTGTAGCCGTGAGAGCGGGTTGAAAATCGGCGAAAAAAATGAGAAGGGGTATGTATGGAAAAATTCACAAAAATCGATGGTCCGACTTTAAAAATCTGTGAAAAATCGAAAAATAATGATAGCACAATGATTCAAGCGCCATTTTAAATGGTTTTCGATCACGAAAAGAATGAGCACAGAGTGGGGTTCCAACTCCATCGGGAAGCAACGTTACAGCGATTTTAGTGAAGCCACTTCTTTTTGGCCAAAATGCAAAAAAATTTTGCATTTTTAAATTTTCTTTTAGGACGCTATATCGATGTATTTTGACTCGCTGATTACTAATTCAGTAGCCGTTTCCTTGAAATACTCAAAATTTCGTTGAAAATCGTCAAAAAAGTGATTTTTTTCGTTTTTCGCCTTTTTCACATTGATATTTTGGGATTTCGACTAAAACTCGGTGTTATTCGTAATCAGGGGAAAATTTCCGATCGAATAGGGTATCGAAACATTGAAAAAAGAGAAAAAAAAATGTTTTCATTTTTTGCCCACCTTTTCGAAAACCTAAAAATGTCGAAATTTCAAATGGTCATAACTTGGCTCCCGTTTCATAGATTTTAGGTTTCAATGAGTGTTTTCAAAACGTCTCGAGTAGACTTAGAGAATGCATTTTGGATCATCCCGATAGCTCAATTATTGTAGCCGTGAGAGCGGGTTGAAAATCGGCGAAAAAAATGAGAAGGGGTATGTATGGAAAAATTCACAAAAATCGATGGTCCGACTTTAAAAATCTGTGAAAAATCGAAAAATAATGATAGCACAATGATTCAAGCGCCATTTTAAATGGTTTTCGATCACGAAAAGAATGAGCACAGAGTGGGGTTCCAACTCCATCGGGAAGCAACGTTACAGCGATTTTAGTGAAGCCACTTCTTTTTGGCCAAAATGCAAAAAAATTTTGCATTTTTAAATTTTCTTTTAGGACGCTATATCGATGTATTTTGACTCGCTGATTACTAATTCAGTAGCCGTTTCCTTGAAATACTCAAAATTTCGTTGAAAATCGTCAAAAAAGTGATTTTTTTCGTTTTTCGCCTTTTTCACATTGATATTTTGAGATTTCGACTAAAACTCGGTGTTATTCGTAATCAGGGGAAAATTTCCGATCGAATAGGGTATCGAAACATTGAAAAAAGAGAAAAAAATTTTTTTGTAATTTTTTGCCCACCTTTTCGAAACCTAAAAATCTCGAAATTTCAAATGGTCATAACTTGGCTCCCGTTTCATCGATTTTGAGTTTCAACGACCGTTTTCAAAACATCTCGAGTAGACTTAGAGAATGCATTTTGGATCACCCCGATATCTCAATTATTGTAGCCGTGAGAGCGGGTTGAAATTCGGCGAAAAAAATGAGAAGGGGTATGTATGGAAAAATTGGCGAAAATCGACGGTCCGACTTTAAAAATCTGTGAAAAATCGAAAAATAATGATAGCACAATGATTCAAGCGCCATTTTAAAGGTTTTTCGATCACGAAAAGAATGAGCACAGAGTGGGGTTCCAACTCCATCGGGAAGCATCGTTACAGCGATTTTAGTGAAGCCCCTTCTGTTTGGCCGAAATGCAAAAAAATTTTGAATTTTTAAATTTTCTTTTAGGACGCTATATCGATGTATTTTGACTCGCTGATTACTAATTCAGTACCCGTATCCTTGAGAAACTCGAAATTTCATTGAAAATCATCCAAAAAGTGATTTTTTTCGTTTTTCGCCTTTTTCACATTGATATTTTGGGATTTCGACTAAAACTCGGTGTTATTCGTAATCAGCGGAAAATTTCCGATCGATTAGGGTATCGAAACATTGAAAAAAAAGAAAAAAAAATGTTTTCATTTTTTGCCCACCTTTTCGAAAACCTAAAAATGTCGAAATTTCAAATGGTCATAACTTGGCTCCCGTTTCATAGATTTTAGGTTTCAACGAGTGTTTTCAAAACGTCTCGAGTAGACTTAGAGAATGCATTTCGGATCATCCCGATAGCTCAATTATTGTAGCCGTGAGAGCGGGTTGAAAATCGGCGAAAAAAATGAGAAGGGGTATGTATGGAAAAATTCACAAAAATCGATGGTCCGACTTTAAAAATCTGTGAAAAATCGAAAAATAATGATAGCACAATGATTCAAGCGCCATTTTAAATGGTTTTCGATCACGAAAAGAATGAGCACAGAGTGGGGTTCCAACTCCATCGGGAAGCAACGTTACAGCGATTTTAGTGAAGCCACTTCTTTTTGGCCAAAATGCAAAAAAATTTTGCATTTTTAAATTTTCTTTTAGGACGCTATATCGATGTATTCTGACTCGCTGATTACTAATTCAGTAGCCGTTTCCTTGAAATACTCAAAATTTCGTTGAAAATCGTCAAAAAAGTGATTTTTTTCGTTTTTCGCCTTTTTCACATTGATATTTTGAGATTTCGACTAAAACTCGGTGTTATTCGTAATCAGGGGAAAATTTCCGATCGAATAGGGTATCGAAACATTGAAAAAAGAGAAAAAAATTTTTTTGTAATTTTTTGCCCACCTTTTCGAAACCTAAAAATCTCGAAATTTCAAATGGTCATAACTTGGCTCCCGTTTCATCGATTTTGAGTTTCAACGACCGTTTTCAAAACATCTCGAGTAGACTTAGAGAATGCATTTTGGATCACCCCGATATCTCAATTATTGTAGCCGTGAGAGCGGGTTGAAATTCGGCGAAAAAAATGAGAAGGGGTATGTATGGAAAAATTGGCGAAAATCGACGGTCCGACTTTAAAAATCTGTGAAAAATCGAAAAATAATGATAGCACAATGATTCAAGCGCCATTTTAAAGGTTTTTCGATCACGAAAAGAATGAGCACAGAGTGGGGTTCCAACTCCATCGGGAAGCATCGTTACAGCGATTTTAGTGAAGCCACTTCTGTTTGGCCGAAATGCAAAAAAATTTTGAATTTTTAAATTCTCTTTTAGGACGCTATATCGATGTATTTTGACTCGCTGATCACTAATTCAGTAGCCGTTTCCTTGAAAAACTCGAAATTTTTCAAAAATCACTCTTGACAAACTTCCGCGAGTTCTGAGATACCCGAGTAAAATTTTCTCTATGGATAAAACATTATTAAACTTGCATTATTATCGCGATAATCAACTACGGATATGGACCAAGAATATTAACGAAGAATTGATGCAGCCCGGGGAGGGATGCAACAACGAGTGTAAATTCTAATTTTGGCACGTTAGTTTGAGTAAAATACGTGTATCCACCTCAGTAACAACCCTCTCCCGAAGGTACATGATCGAAAATCCCTTCCGCTCATCCCCCCGACCGTAGGTGCCAGAGGACGACGAATATTCGCGCTCTGGTGCGAATATATAAACTATATATATTCACGCGCAAACGACTGACAATATTGAGTAGAAGATTGCACCACGGGCTCGGGTCCATAATGATGATTGGTTGGTATAATTTCGTTGCCGGTGATGCGGCTTCTTTGAGTGACACGCCATCTCTCCGCACCCTTTCCTATCCCTTCTCTGCTTTCTCACTTTCTTCCTTTCCTTTCCTCCTCCCGTTTTTCCAATTCACTATCTATACACATATACATTTATTTTTAGTTTTATTTTATCCCTTGAAACTTTTAGGAGCTCGCAGTTTCTCCAACAGCCGCGGCACCACCCTTAATTCCTTCTTACGTTTTTTTTAAATTTATTTCTCTTCGGTGATTTGCGCCGCAGCCTCTACTCGGTTGTGCATGCGAGACCAACTCTCTCCCCTCTCTCTTCCACCCTCGTGTGAGATGCATAACGTGTTCGATGCACGCGACTTTTATATACGAAACGCCGTGTGTTTGAGTTCGACACCTCGACAGGTCGGACATTTGTATTGTTACTTTTTTTTTCTGTTTTTTCTCTTTCTTTTGTTATTTTCAATATCCGGCCTTTTTTTTTAGCACGACAGAAGTTTTAATTCGTGAATTTTGAGAAGAGGATCTTTCTTGATTGTTAACATTTTTAAGAACATTATCTCTCGTTATTTTTTCTGGAAAAATATGTTAATGCATTTATAATAAATATTTTTAGGTAATAATTTATTAAGAAATTATCCTATTACTGATTTTTCACTGCAATTGTAATGAAATTTCATAATTATTAGTATAGTATAGTAGTTTATTTCCATGTACACCCTTTCGGCTTTTTACAGTGCCCCTCCCTGTACATATCCCTCTCTTACATATCTATTTACACTCTTTCAATTTCCAGGTTTCCGCACCTTCGGATTACGAGATTCCTTCGAGTTTTCCAGGTTTCCCGTGTCCAAATTCCGAATTTCCAGCTTCCCCATTTCCAAGTTCCCGATTCCAGGTTTCGGATTTCCGATTTCCGAATTTATTTCCTGTTTTGAAATTCCAACACTTCCCCCTAATTACTCTTTTCCAGATTTCCAATTTTTCAATTTCCAGATTTCCGCACCTCTAGTTTTTGAGTTTCCACCTTTGCACTCTCCAGATTTGCCAATTTTCCAATTGTCACTTTTTCCAGTTTTCAAATTCGACATTTCCAGTTTTCAGATTCCAGATTCCTAGTTTCCCGTTCTCCAATTTCAGAATTATTATTATTTTCCTAAAAATCTCGTGTAATTTTCAATATCTTTTAACTCTTTTTTGTTTTAACTTGATAATTATTTTCTCTATAGTACGAGGAGAGGTTTTTTTTAATTTTTTGGTTGGACAATTTTTTATAAATTATTAAACACTCATTTTTTTTTCTCAAGTACATACTAAAGTTTGAGATACTGTAATTTCTTTATTTTTGAAAACTAGATAATTTTTAGTGAAGTTATGATGTCGAGAAGGAGGCGCCATGGTTTTCATCAGTAGTCCATTTATACCCGTGAAAAAGAAATGAAAAAAATGTCTGTTCTTATAGTAGAAGAGTCAATAAAAAATGTGAAATCAACAATTTAATTTTGTTTTCCACCATACAACCTTTATAATAATTTCTTAAATTTACCCAACTTCCATTGCGCCCGCTGAAGTTCCATCTACGCTGTATCGTATTAGCCACGGGTACAGGGAAACTACGAAAAACCTGGGTCGATAAAGAAGGGCTTTGTTTTGACGGTATAAAATTTTTGTTTAATTTTTCAATTTTTTTCCAATGATTTTCGAGGCGTACCACTTTGCCCCGGTCTCCCCTATATACGTCAATATAGGTATACCCGTCGTAAAAAAAGAACCCCCCCCCGCCGGCGAGTGATTAACATCTGAAAAGAAATGAAATCGAGGAACGAGACTGGCGGTAACTCCACGAAGATCTCTAAATCCTACGACGCGATAACCTTTATTACAATTACAATGAAACGTATTATATATACGTGTCTAGATAGATAAAGGCACGAGGTTGAAGATCAAGTCTCTTTTCTCGCCGGATGGTTGAGGTCTCATTCACGCATTTTCGTTCTACCTTTTATTTACTCGTATATATATTGCCTCATCGACGAAACTCGAGTTTCCTTCCACCCCCCAGCCCCGTTATCTCAAACGTCCTCTCGCGTTAAAACGTTTGTTCGATAAACAAATTAAATTTTTTTTCACTAGTTCAATTGTACAATTATGATTTTAATTATTAATGGACAAAGTATCCACGAAAAATCATTTATTCTTTTCGATTTTTCTTCATTCGTTAACAATGAATTTTTGTGAAATCGAAAAAAAAAAAAAAAAAAAAAAAAAAAACAACACAGAGACCGATCAATAATGTTGAAATAATTTGTCGATAATAACGATGGTCAATCTTCAGATATTTATTATTTATCGTAATATAACGTTCGGGAGTACGTGCGGTAAGGGTCGTTAGTGATTTATCGTTAAAGCGTGCCGGTGCTAATTAATTTGAGAATATCCAATCAACGAATGGCTCCACGCCCTTTTTTTTCTTTCTATCTCCCTTTACAAAACTGTTGATGCGCGGTCTTTCACCCATTTCAGCATTGAAGCCTACTCCAGAGACTCGCGCTAGAGGGTAGAGGACTGAGTAGTCGATGAACTGTACCGAAAGAGCGAGCGAGCGAGAAACAAGTGGAAAAAAAAAACAACAACAAAAAAAAATAAGAAAACAAAAGGGAGAAACGTTTTCGTGTCCGTCCCGTAAGTTCTCTCGTTGCATGTGCATACGTACATCCATCGTTCATGTCGAACTGGTCCTTTATTTATTTTTTTTCCCCCTCTCAATCGATCGGTAGTGAGCCCGCGGCAATGAATCGCCGAATTAAATATTTATTTACCCGCTTAAAAATTAATGTCATTGCTTGTAATAATTTATTAAATTAAATTAACACAACTTAACGATTAATTTTTCGTTTCTCACTCATTAGCCAAACTCGGCGTGAAATGTTCATTATAAACCAAACCAAACCAAACCAAACAAATGATTCCACAAATAGTTGGTGTGAATTTTTATTCTCATTCATTTTAATTCGCCAAGCATCAATCTGTAACGTTTTTGGGATGAAAAAAAAATGTATATCGCACCATCTTGGACTCGTAAAATCGTTTTATGGCAATTATTAAATTGTTAGCGAACGTGCTAGACGGTTTTTTTTCTTCTTTATCTCTCTCGATACCACCGCAAATGGACCACCCGTTACGCGAGAAAGAGGGATGGGGGATGACGGGACGCTGGTTACAGCATCGGTATAGTGTGATTTACGGGTTCCCTGATTTACACTGATTACGGGCTCTCCGGCACGTCGCAAAGCAAATATACCCTTTCTCCCTTTCTCCAACCTTCTCTCCACTTTTTCTTTTCTTCCTCTTGTTTTTATTCTCTCTCTTTCTTCTTCTTCTTCTCACCAGCAATTTCTCTTTCTTCGTCTCCCTCTCTCTCGCTTCTCTTCTTCCGTTATATATATATATATATGTTTATATTTAAAGCTTTTTTTTTTTTCGCTGAGGTTGCAAGATCATGTGCAAAGCTCACCCACTCGCTGTACGTGGGCAACATCAATTTCTCATTGATTGATTTTTACCTCGTGTATTAAATTAATCTACGAACGGGGTGGGCGAGTTTGTGACCGCACGAGAAAGAAACGCTCTCGTTGGTCCATGTGACTCTCGGATAAATCGTACGGTTATTGCTTCATTTCACAATTTTTAGGAGAAAAGCGAGGAAAGATGTCTCAAGAAAAAATGAAAAAAATTCTTTTCATTGAAGAAATTGAATTTAAGGGCTCGCATACCCATGAAATTTTCAAAAAATCGATTTTTTTTACAGATCTTTATTCTTCATACTTTTGAGAATGTTGAAAAAAAAACTTAAGAAAATTCCACTACGTTACAAAGTTGTAGCAATAAATGTGACCGAACATCGGGCTGGAACGTCCACCCACCAGAAGCTTTAAGGGGGGAAATAGGGTTAGGACAGCGTTTTCTCAATGATTTTCATGAATTTTTTTAAAGTATAAAAAATGAATATAATTTATTGAAACTTTGAGAATATTTTATACATATATTTAAGTATAAAATTTTTGAAGAATTTCCTTGAAAAACACCGCAGATATTAGCGACCCCATATTGCAGGTCACAATCAGACTCAGCATTTTGCGTACATTCTGGGAGCCGCAATTTTCATCTGAAATCAAACGAGGTTGGAATTTACTTTTATTATATGTCTCTCTTCTATATGAACCTAAATGCTATCAAAAAAATAGAAAATTGAATTTTTTACAGGAGTCAAAACAAAAAAGCATGATTTTTTGCCATTTTTTACTTTATTTGCAAAAAAAAAATTATTTTGAATCATGATAATATTCCGATTTTAGGTTCATATAGAGCGCAATCCTATGAAGAAAGTAACTGCGAATTTTCAAAACGATTGGTTGAAAACTTTTCAAACTAGCGTGTACGCAAGTTAAAAAAAAGTCGTTTTCAGAAAAAAGCGTTTGAAAAAATAGCAAAATGCTGAGTCTGATTGTGACCTGCAATATGGGGTCGCTAATAACTGCGGTGTTTTTCAAGGAAATTCTTCAAAAATTTCATAGTATATACTTAAATATATGTATAAAATATTCTCAAAGTTTCAATAAATTATATTCATTTTTTATATTATAAAAAAATTCATGAAAATCATTGAGAAAATGCTGTCCTAATCCTATTTCGCCCCTTAATGGCTCATAACAATAGAACGAGTCGGAATTTTCATTTACAATTTTGGGAACATATTTTTCAATAGTTTTACTAACAATTTATGAAATAAAAAAAAAATCGATTTTTTGAACCGTCTAACCCTATTTCCCCCCTTAAACGCGTTTTTATCGAAACTGTGTTTTTAGACAGTGTCAGCACGATAACTCAGTCAATTTTTCATATTTTTTAACTTTTTTTTTCTTTCAAATCTTGACAACTATTTTCTCTGTAGTCTGACGAGAGGTTTTTTAGAATTTTTCGATTGGACAATTTTTCATAAATTATTAAACACTAAGTTTTTTTTTAAATTGCATACTAAAGTTTGAAATACTGAAATTTCTTTATTAACCCTTCGTGGTCACACGTTCTAAA
Source organism: Oxytorus armatus (assembly GCA_958009045.1). Taxonomy (NCBI): domain Eukaryota; kingdom Metazoa; phylum Arthropoda; class Insecta; order Hymenoptera; family Ichneumonidae; genus Oxytorus; species Oxytorus armatus. The sequence continues at coordinate 1,317,387 of OY253755.1, forward strand.
AATAACACGATGGTCACATGGGGTCGGAATGACCCCAGCCATGTTTAATCAATTGTCGCGTTGCCAGTATCGTTCCGAACGATTCATAAAAATTTAGGATACTAGTTTGAACCTTTCAGAATGAGAATATCATGGCAAAAAATTTTTATCAAATTTTCAAAATGGCGAAAACAAATCGGCAAGGAGGCATAGTAATTCTAGCTTAAAGTTGCGCTTGGGGTCATTTTGACCCCGCGTGACCACGAAGGGTTAAAGAAAAAAAAAAAATTCCCTCCGTCATCCTATTACTACTACATTATTTTACTAGATTCTTTTTTTATTTTTCCATATTCGATAATTTTTGATGAAGTTATGATGTCGACAAGGAGGCGCCATGGTTTTTATCAGTAGTTCGTTTAGATCCGTAAAAAATAATGCTAATATTTGTAAAAAAAATTTTTTTTTTTTTCTTTCTTATAGTTGGAATATTAATAAAGAATGTGAAATCAACAATTTAATTTTTTTTTCACCGTATAACCGTTATAATAATTTTTCAAATTTACTCAGTTTTTAGGGCGCGCAGCGCCCTAAATAAATCTATTACCGTCGAACAAACGTTTATTTCGAAATAGGTTTTACTCGGTGAAATATCTTTCGATCGATTCGTACAATGTTTTTTTTCGTGCGTAATTCAACATATCGAATAAATTTTGATTTTAATTAAATTTTGCAACGTCCGAACCGGGCATTTGCCGGCAACCGCGAATCTCAAAGGGCAGAGGGCCCTCCGCACTTTAAGGCCCTTTATAACCACGCGTACGAGGCGGTATGAGGCAAAATGACCTCTGGCATCGGTGTATAAAGACGACGCTCGGCCGATCGTTTCGAATATTGGTATACAACGCTTTCGGCATGGCCTCGTTTTACCATCCCCTCCGCCGCCCCTGCCGGGTATTATGGGCTACGCGTATTTCGCGCGCAATTTACCTGTTATTATCGTCGACCTTTAACGTCGTCGAGCGTGTTCGGCGCCTTTTGATTGTTTTAAGCGCGAACCATTTCTTTTCTTTGTTTTTCTTGTTTTTTTTTAACGATTTTTCATTCGGGCAAACGCCAGGTTTAACTTGCGAGATACTCAATGTCCATTTTTTTTTTCAATTTAACATTTTCACGAGAAAAATATGAATATTTTTTTGGTCGTTCATAGAGGAAGCAACTTGCAAGTTTCAAATTTTTGTAAATCTTTGAGCGATTCGGCTCATTTTTTTTCTTTTCAATTCTCAAAGTTTTGCTGAATTTTATTGCGCTATTAATATGCCTTGATTATTTTATTGTAATTATTTATTTTTTGTTTGTCAAATAATTATACGAAATTTCTTGGTTTTTTTATTTTTTTATTTTTTCGTTTACTTTCTCATTTTCCCTGGTTTCTTTTTTCTTGTTGGTTGAAGAGGGAAGGCGCTCCCCGGGGCAAACGGGACCGCGACGCCGTTCCCGGTGTACGTCGAAGCCGAGGCGCGGCTCCGTGGCCGAATCATAAATTCCGCGCGGTAATGTAACGTCCGACGCGATTATTTACTGATACTTACTCGATGCACACACACGCACACAGAGAGAAACACAGACGCCGGGAACTCGGAGAACCTATCTTTCCTTCGCTTCATATTCCCTTTTATCTTCCTCTCTCTCTCGCGCCGAGCAAAAAGCCCCGCAAAAAAATATTGTCTCGCTCCTCAGCATCCGTTCTAACGAAAAAAAAATTAAAAAAAATAAACCATCGGAACGAGCTAGCAACAAAATAGTAACGAGGCATATTTGATTTAAAACAATATTCATCGTACGAAAGATTTCATCATAATGGAATTTGAATTATTCTTAATCATTCTAAAAGTGTCATTTAATTTTTCAATTATTTTTAATTATCAATCGTTAATAGGAATTATTATTTTCGATGATTTTCTAGGTGAACCACTTTGCCCCGGTCTCCCCTATATACCTCGTATACGTATACCCGTCGTAAAAAAAACACTTCGCCCCACCGGTGAGTGATTAACACAATCTAAATTTGCAATTATTAACAATTATTAACCGTTAAAATGAATTGTTAATAATTTTTTTTTTAAAGAAAAAATTTTTTAGCCCCTCACGACCGTGTGTTCTATCGAAACATGGACGAATAGCCATTCGCGCTGCTTACGAAAAACCGAGTTCTCGGTACCGTCACGAAGTGAAGACGCCTGTGTCTCTCATGGAATTGCTCGGACTCGTCCAAGACGTAATATTCCTCATTATTCCATCATTTACTTTACTCTCTTTCTTTCGTTCGTTCCTTCCCTTTTTCTCTCGGTCGGAATTTCGACGTGGGAAAATAAATGATAATAAATACATTTTCTTTTCTTTTTTTTTTTCCTTTCAATTATGTACATTCGTAATGGATCGGTAATAAGTAACGTTCGACTCGTTTCTTCTCGACCGTCACGAGAGATGCGCATGAAAAAAAACAAAAATTATATTCGCATCGGTATAATGACCGATGACACGTAATACAAGAAATAAGGTGTAATTCGAACTTTTGACGTCTCAATTTTGTGATTTTTTTTTCTCTCTCCACTTCCCTCCCAAGATCTTGAAAGAATAATAAATCGTAGATTTCTCAAATAAATACCGCACGGATAACGGATGAATAAATTTAATAATTTGAGGAACGATACGATAAACGGAAACGAATTTAAAAAGAAAAGCTTCGCTTTTTTTTCCTCAAACTCCTTCCAATTAAGGGAAGACATACATCTAGGAACCGCAAAAAAAGGATCATTTTTGAGAATTTTTTTATGGAAAACTATTTGAAATTTCGGATTGGGAGATTTTCTATCTTAAAGTATAAACATTCAGAAATATGTTCAATTTTTTTTATTAAAAAAAATTAAAAATCGACGAGGTTGTTGTGTAATCTACGGAGCGCCGTAAAAAAATCTGGGTAAACGGTACCCACTGGCGTTTCTTCAAAAATCATCTGAACCAGAAAAAACCAAAAAGCTTATTAAATTAGATACTAAAATCTAGTACTTGTCATAGCCAATTTTGAAAATATCGATTTATGACAAAATGGCGGACGTTTGAACATAACATAGCGATTTTTCGACTAAAAGTTAGTTATTATTTTGCCTGTAAAACAAAAACTAAGCAACGAAAAAAAAAAATCCTATGACAAGTACTAGATAATGATGTATACAGTGACCACAAAAAATTTCAAGGCAATCGGTTCATTGGTTTTCGAGAAATTTTGGGTACCGATTTGAAAAACGTGGTTTTGAGAAAAACGCGTTTAAAAATTTGGGAATGAATAAATCATGAAATTTGTCAACTTATATGGAATCATCGATACCAGGCCCATAGTGTAAGTCTTTTACGGTCGACGGAATGTTCATGTCTTCTAAATTTTGTTGTCGGCGCCGTATTCGACCTTCTCTCGTCTGTTCTTGCGCTTGAAGCTTGGCTTTCGCTATGCGAGTTTCGTCTTCTTGCGCAGCGTTACAAGTGCGCGCCCGATCCTACCGATATTCCTAACTCGTTCATGACTTTCTAACAATGACGTGACACCATGACTTCTGACAATGACGTGAGAACCGCAATTCCATATAATGAGGTAAAACCACGTTTTCGCCACGTACCATCTCCTGAAAAAAAAACAAACACTATTTTCCCGATAAATAAATGACAAATTAATTCATAAAAATCGATAAATTCAATTAATTACGAAATCAATTCGTTCATTGTCATCGAAGATATTGAATGCTATGTATGTTCGATCGTTCTTTTTTTTTTGTATTTCATTTATTTATTTTTATTCTTTTTAATCAAATATACGTCGACGAGCGGTATATGAATCAATAGTTGGGTTGAAAGCGATCGTTACGCCCGAACGCCAGATTAATTACCAAAACGTTGATTGCTGCTCTGTACCACCCCCCCCGTTCTCCTTCGCCGCCCCCGTCCTCGTGGTACCGCGGGGGAATTTTATTCACTTTATACAGGAAATCGCGACGGGACTCGCGGCGGTAATGAATATATCATATATATGTTGTACCAGAGAGGTATTGTGAAAATTGAAAGGATTTTCTACGAGTGCACTTTGCCGTTGACTCGTTTTCCAAAAGCTCTGCCCTCTCCCCCCCCTTTCCTAAATCCACCACACACTTGGTAGCGGTCTCGTTTTCATGAAAAGGGTTAATTATTTCCTCGTATCCAAAAATATCCACAATGTTAATTTGTTAATTAGTATATTATTGGCCAGCGAGAAGCTGGAAAAGCGTTCGTCAAACCCCCCCAACAAATACGAGGTCTGTTCAAAACGTATCGCGAATTTTGAATTTCCGCGGGCCACGTATATTCGATTTTCGATTTTTTTTTGTGGCGTTAGATTGGTACTCATGTCCCTCACTTATTCTGAAAAAATCGGCCGTTTTGAATGTTTAGTTAATTGTTGATAGCTGTTTTGGTTAGATGTGTTTTGGCTTGTCTTCGATTTTTGCCTATTCCAAAAAAGCAGCTTCCATTGCGATGATTGAGCTTTGGTTTCCACGTCATAATCATAAACCCATGATTCGTCACGAGTTATGACCCTCTGGAGCAAAATCGGGTCGTCGCGGACCGAGTCCAACAGCTCCTTAGCAATGTTAACGCGACACTGTTTTTCTTCGAAATTGAGCAATTTTGGCACGAATTTCGTGGCGACTTGTCTCATGCCCAAATCATTGGTAAAAATCGAATAGCACGAGCCAATCGATATGTTTAGTTCCTCAGCATCTTCTTTAACGGTGATTCGATGATTGGCCAATATTATTTTCTTCGCTTCATCAATGTTTTCGTCTGTTGTTGATGTGCTCGGACGTCCGGAACGCATTTCGTTGTTCGCAATTTTCTCGGCCCTCTGAGAACATTTTGTACCACCGATAAACGTTGCTTTGGTCCAAAGTAGCTTCACCGTATGCCACAGTCAACATTCGGAATGCGTCCGCGCACTTAATTTTGCTTTTCACACAAAATTTGATACAGATTCTTTGATTCATTTTTTAGGAATAGGCAAAAATCGAAGACAAACCAAAACACGTCTAACCAAAACAGCTGTCAACAATTAACTAAACATTCAAAATGGCTGATTTTTTCAGCATAAGTGAGAGACATTAGTACCAACCTAACGCCACAAAAAAATCGGAAATCCAATATACGTAGCCCGCGGCAATTCAAAATTCGCAATACTTATTTAACAGACCTCGTATGTAAAGTATATTTTACCATGAACCTGTTTTCCCTGAGCGAGAGCGGAAGAGAGGGGGGGGGGGATGAAAAAAGGTTTTCGAGAATTTGCCTTCGGCACGCGAGTATTAGGACGAGACACGGGACGGTTTCCTGTGGAAGGGAACTTTTTGGGGAATACTTTTTTAACAGACCTCGTACATGCGGGTACATATGTAATTCTGTGCTTTGCCATTTTCGAACGAAAATTTAACGATTTACCGAGCTTGATATAAAAATAAAAACGATTATTCATTGTTTTAAGGGGAGAAAGAAGAATGTGGAGGGAAAAAGATTTTATTCCACAGGAAGTAGTAATCAATAGCGTTTTTTTTTTATTTGTGTTTAAACAAATAAATGTAAAAAAAAGTTATGGAGTAACAGACTCCATAACTTTTTTTTAAATAAATTTGTTTCGTAATGTTCGTTCTTTTTTTAAATTAATTCGCGGCTCAGGTTACGTTTTCTTTTGTTGTTGTATTTGAACACATTAATGTTAAAAAAGTTATGGAGTCTTTGCTCCACTAATTTGTCCATTAAATTAATTTGTTTAAATAGAAAAAAAAACGCGAAATTCGCGATACTTTTTGAACAGACCACGTACATGCGGGTACATATGTAATTCTTTGCTTTGCCATTTTCGAACGAAAATTTAACGATTTACCGAGCTTGATATAAAAAATAAAAACGATTATTCATTGTTTTAAGGGGAGAAAGAAGAATGTGGAGGGAAAAAAATGTTATTCCACAGGAAGTAGTAATCAATAGCGTTTTTTTAAATTTGTGTTTAAACAAATAAATGTAAAAAAAAGTTATGGAGTAACAGACTCCATAACTTTTTTTTAAATAAATTTGTTTCCTAACGTTCGTAATTTTTTTTAATTAATTCGCGGCTCAGGTTACTTTTTTTTTTGTTGTATTTAAGCGAATTAATGTTAAAAAAGTTATGGACTCTTTGCTCCACTAATTCGTTCATTAAATTAATTTGTTTAAATAGAAAAAAAAAATGCAAAATGAGCGGCGAACAATTCCGAGATTTCTCGGAAGAGAGAGTCGTAAAATAACATCCACCGGCTGATAATAATATAACGTATTTACCGTTGGGTGGCGTCAAGTTGTAATGGCCGGAACGCGCTCTCTGGGTAATTTGAGATCGTCGTGAAGAATATAAGGGCGTTTCCCAATACAGCGGATAATTTCCAAAGGGTGAGAATTTTTCCCATAACATTTTTTTTCGCGTGGCGCGCGTGAAAGATTGAAAAATGGAATGCGAGGAATGTGAGAAAACGGGGGGAAGAAAAATCTGAGTGCAATGGTAACGAGAGAATAGATTGGAAAGTGGAATGAACTCCGGAGAGTTGCGAAGACGTGAAACTCTCGCACATCGTGCAGACACCGCAGCGCCGTGTAATTCGACACATTCTTTTTCGTTCACCTAGCGCGCGAAGCCAATAAAAAAATTATCGACATTATTAATTTAACCCTGTGAGCGTCGAGTCGTAAAAGAACGAAATTGGAAAATTGCGGAAGATTAAACGAAACGCGAGCTCGATAATTTACAAACCAAACCAAATGAGAGACGCGAAACGATGAATTGGCGAGGAAATTATTATTGATCGGAAGATGACTCGAGAGAATGAATTTTCGCAAAAAATCTAACGGTTCGTAGCCAATGAGAAATTGCAATAAATTTTTATTGTCAATCTTTCGATAATTTCCATATTACTTTTGTCGTTGATTTCAATTATTAGCTTCTCTTTTTCCTTCCTCTGCTGTGATAACATTTCTTTTTTCGCAGATTTTCACGGCATGGTACTTAAAATGTTTTCAGGGGTGACATTTCGAGGAAGAAACTTGCAGCTTGTTAAATAATTAATTGATTAATTGAAAAGAAAAAAAAAAAAGAGAAGCATCATTGGGATCAATGAATTGTAAAACGTGACAATGTGCTCATTCAATTATTATCGTAATGGCGAGTATGCAAATAATAAAAGTTTATACGAGTTTGATGAGCGACATCTCATTGGCTAATGAAGAATGGAAAAATAAAAAACAAAGATTCAACGAGAGGGGGAGGGGGAAGCTATACGAAAGATGAGAGAGTGAGAGAGTTCCGGGCAAAAGTTTTACTTTCTGAGCGAAGTAATGCAATAATTACTCGGGCGGAAGTAATAAAATTAATCTCCGGGAGGCCCCGCGACCCGGGGGTGCAAAAGCTCCGCCGCTAGAGGCGAACCCTCGCCAAGATTTTGCCCCTCTTATATAAATCAAACGCAGTTTAGCTTTTAATAATTCGGCAAAGGAGAGTGGAAAGACAGAGGGAGCCTTAAAAAGAGCGAAGAGTATGCGGCCGTAAGATGACGCCGGAGGAGCTACTAAAAAAGGCGTATGGGAAGCGTTGAGGAAGAACGCGGCGAAGTAATTTACGTCCGAAACTTCATGTTTTATGCGGAAGAAAAAAAACGGTCTCGGGATAGTAAAATAATGACAATAATTTACGAAAGTGTATCTACCTTTTTCTCTTCAAATTTCTCTCATACTTTCTCCTTGGCACGTTTTACGGTGTAAAATGTGCGGCAAGCACCTTTCGTGTGGAACTCGTAAATTTTCCACCCCCATCCGTCCGATATGAGTGTAAAATAAAAATGTGCAATTTAATTCAATGTTATTTGAATAGTTCAATGTCCCGGGGTCATATGAAACGTTGAGATTATTAGATTTTCGAAAGTGAAAAAAAAAGCGAAAAAATTTCAAATCTCTATCTCTTAGATCGAAAATATTCCGCTGATGACGAATCACGCGAAATTTTGTACTCGAGATCGCCGAGATATGATGTAAAAGTGGAAAAGAACGGAAAAGTTTGATTCTCTTTTTGTAGACGAAATGAGAGGGTGGAAAGAACTCAAGGAAGAAGAAGCTGCGAGGAACCAGACGTCCTTTACAGATTTCGATTATCTCGAAAAATGGCCAAAGTACATCTACCTGAAACTCTGAATCGGCTATATATCTAGCCCCCTTAAGGTACAAACGAAAACCTCGGTGGTACAAACGGGTACTAACAATGAGAAAACACACGTCGTTTACTGATTTTGATTATCTCGAAAAATGGCCAAAGAAACACCTACCTGAAACTTTGAACCGGCTATATACCTAATCCCCTTAAGGTACAAACTAATGTCTCTGCGGTACAATTGGGTACTAACGACAGACAAGCAGACGCCGTTTTTGAAATTTCGTTTATCCTGAAAATTGGCCGTCATATGGCATCCAGTGATATATCTCTTAAGGTGCAAACGAATACTTGCCAAATCTTTCATTACAATCCCCTTAAGGTGTGCGTGAGAAGTATTGATGATGCAAACGATGGAAAATACCGCATCCGCAAATTAAAAAAAACTCTGTATTTTTTACCCCTTAAGGTTTCGAAAGAAAAAAAAAAGTGGTACAAACGACTTTCTATAGAATCGCGTTACAAAAAATTTTTAAACTTCAACTCGGGTTCCGAGTATTTTTAACCCCCCCCCCCCCCCCCCCCCCGCCCCTAATTCTGAACCCCTTAAGGTACAAACAAAAAAAAAGGTGGTACAAACGAGTACATACGGAGTACAAACGTATGCAATTAAAAAAAAATTAATTTTCTTAAGTCGGGTTCCAGGTTCACAGAGCTGCTGCGGGTGTGTGTATACGAGGTGTGTAAATTAAGTAATGAGACTGATTTTATTCATTTTTTTTTTATTCAAATAGAATTACAATTTTATATTGTCACCCTCAAAATAACTTCCTTCTGAAGCCACACAGCGCTGGAGACGGTTCTTCTAATCCTCATAGCAGTGCTGGAACTCTGATACTGGAATAGCCTTCAGCTGGTCGGTTACAGCAGTTTGAATGTTTTCGAGTGTCCCAAAATGAGTTCCCTTGAGGTGATTTTTCGATCTCGGGAAGAGAAAAAAGTCACAAGGACTCAAGTCAGGCGAATAAGGAGGCTGAGGAGTCACAGGAATGTTTTTACTGGCCAAAAACTCGTTTATTGAAATTGCTGTGTGACAAGGAGCATTATCGTGATGCAACACCCAGTTGTTCTTGATGTTTGGTCTCACACGAATGACCCTTTTTCGAAGTTTTTCAAGGACCTCCCGGTAAAAGTGTTTACTGACCGTTTGGCCTTGAGGTACAAACTCTTTGTGGACGATTCCGTGGGTATCGAAAAAAACAAATCAGCATGCATTTGATCTTCGACTTGCTCATTTTTGCTTTTTTGGGCCTTGGAGAGGTTGAAGTGTGCCACTCCATGCTTTGGCGCTTGGTTTCTGGGTCGTACTCAAACACCCAAGACTCGTCGCCAGTAATGACACGTTCCAGAAAATCGGGGTCATTTTCAATCGAATCCAAAAAGTCAAGGCACCTTTCCCTGCTGATGTCCTTTTGCTCTTGCGAAAGGTTTTTTGGAACCATTTTTGCGCAGATTTTTCTCATCACCAATTCATTGGTTAACATCTGATGAACGGTGGTGTGAATCAAATTCACGTCTTCCCCGATCATTCTGACTGTCAAACGACGATCTGAACGCACAAGATACCGGATTCTGTCGACATTTTCGTCGGTTCTTGAAGATGAAGGCCTTCCGCTTCGTGGTTCATCTTCAATCGACTCTCTTCCTTCTGAAAATGCCTTAAACCACCAAAAAACCTGGGCTCTTGACAAAGCACTGTCTCCTTAGGCCTGCCGAAGTTTAGCAAGAGTTTCCGTTGCCACTGTGCCCAAGTCTGCAGCAAAACCTGATAACACACCGTTGCTCGAAATTGATGTCAGTCATTTTTAGAACACAATAGAAAAAACTATTTGACAAAAAAAAAACAAACGCTACGGCCAACCAAATGACTCGAGCGAGTTCAAACCCGTACTTGAAGGCGTATCACATGTTCCCCTGCCGCCCCGCCAAGTCCAGCGCCTCAAGTGTTGCCAGATCGAACGCTACGTTGCCAGTCTCATTACTTAATTTACACACCTCGTAAATGAAGAGTAAATACAGAAAAGTGAGAAGAAGAGTGAGACAAGTATCGAGAAAGCGGATAAAAGGGGTTGCGGAAGTGAAAAGTAACAAACGGGGGGGGGGGGGGGGGGGGGGGGGAGTTGGGAGTTTGAAACGACGAAAGAGGGTTGGATATGATAGATAAAGGAGGAAGACTACAGCGAAGAAGATGAAGAAACAAGAGGAGAACCTGAGCATGGCAAAAAGCGCTTGGAAGGAGCGGGGGGTGGTAAAAAAAGGGGGATGGGTGCAGAACGACTAGGGAGGGTTGGAGGTAAAGGGTGCGAGAAAGCGAGGACTCTCTTGCGATTAATGAGCGGTGTTTGTTGTTAATTGCTGCCGCCATTAGTTCGGCATCTCCGAGCTGTTCTCTCTCCCTCTATCTTTCGCTTTTCAACCCTCCCGCCCCTCCATTGCATATCACCGTTCCATTGCATTCCACCCTCAATTTCTTCCTGTCTTCTCCGGGCATAGAGATACAAGACCCATCATTCACCACACGAGCGCAATGACTAACGCGAAAGAACGGTGAAAAAGTACGTCTCGCGCCATTACAAAAATTACAAGAGCCGCCATCTGGAGCAGTGGAGCGCGTCAAACTGTGGAATAGTTCACGCTGACGTCGCATCGCCGTCGCGTCCATCTATCCTCCGCACATACACGGGACTCCCAGTAGCCGCCATCTTGAAAATCAGAGATGGAAAGATTTATTATGCGTATATCGGATAGAGAGTAAGAGAAAAAAAAAAGAAGAAAAAAACAAAATGGCGTGAATGGAGGAAGAGTTGGTGCGGTGCAGCGTCACCAACCGAGATACGAGAAGAGTTCCCTCTCGAAAAGAGCTTGTGGACGCGCGTGTTAATGATCGCCTAGGCCTCATCTCCCGCCTGCCTTTATCTTTTCCACCTCATTTGCGCGGCCACGAGTGGGCCTCGGGGGCTTCTTCTTCGCTTTTTTTTTCTTCCCCTCCTCCACTGTTCGAACTCTTGCCTCTCTGCGGTTTTCCCTCTCTCTCTCTCTCTCTCTCTCTCTATATATATATATATATATATATGGTTTTTTTTCCTCCAATTCACCACGGTGAATTTTTATTTCGAACAGAGCGGTTAAACTTGGAGACCGCAGGAGCAGTGTCAAGATTCAATGGTGCATGGCGTGACTTTTGCGAATTCAAAGTATTTTTACACGCGAAATCCACTGAAAATAAATATGAAAATTCATTATTCAACGTTATCTCGGGTGTAATTATTTTTAATATCGTTTATTTCTTTTTTAAAGTGCGATAACGATTTTTAAAGAAATAATGGAGAAAAAAAATTGATTTGTGTCTCATTTGACCCCGGGCTTGTCTAAAATGGTATTACGAACGGGCGAGTGTTGGCCAAAGGCGGCGAATGGAAAAAGGCGAGAGAAAAAGGACGCGAAGGAACTGTAGGAGCGAGAACGAAAGTGCGACAGGACATGCGAGAGGGGGGGGTGGGAACCTGCTTCGTGATGAATCTCGATCACGCACACGGTCTTGTATCTTCGATATTTTTTTTTCCCCCTCTCGTCGATTCCTTCTCGTTCTTCTCTCCGTTTCTGTCAAACTCTTGTTCGTCGCCTGAACGATTTTTAATTTATTTCCGTTCTTAACTCATAAATGGAGATCAGTTACGAATATAAATAAACGGAGACGATCAGGAAAACGATCATTTCGGAAGAATCGTTCATATAAATATATTTTTTTTTGTTGTCAAGCCTGCCGTAGAGTTAAGTGAAAATATAAATGACGAAGAATCAACAAGGGAAAGAGGGGATGATGAGAGACGACCCTTGCAGAGAAAGAGACTGAGAGAGAGCGAGAGAAAGACAACGATGACGAGACGATGACTGAAAAAGCTCTCGGGGTTCGAGGACCCGCGAACGAGATGTTTTTTCTTCTCGATTTTTTTTTTTTATATACGCAGTTATCACGATGATGACGATGACGATATCCAAGCAGACAAATTATGCGGAAATATGGACGGGGGCCGAGGAAAAAAAAAAAATGAAAACTATATGTATACGATGAGTACGTATATGAGGAAAAGGGCTGCTCCATTCAAGCGAGACGAGAGGTGTCGCGTTATAACGCGGAGGGAAGAAGAGACACACCCCAGATTTGCGAAGCAACACGCGTTACTTCTTTAATGAGTATACGAACGTTTGCTACTGCGAAGAAAACGCTCGCTGCAGGTTTTTATTTATTTTTTCTCCCTTTCTCTCTCTCTCTCTTGGAAAAGTGAGGTGGAGTTTAGTGCCGATATAAAGTGTCTCTCACGTGTATAAATATGTTAGTAGAAAAAAAGGGAGACTTTATTACACCGAATTGTATTTTTCATTACAGTTCGAATTCCGAACTCTCCTATTAGATTTGTTTAACGTTTGTTTTCGGTTATTATAAAAAAAAAATCCCATTGTTAACAGTTTGCACTCTGAGAGGTAACTCATGGTCATTTTAAATGGTGACTGAGAGTCGACTCTCGAGTGCAAAGGGTTAACTACAATTTATTGTTACTAACATCATTCGTCAAATTATTTTTTATCCAAGGGCTCACATACCCCTGAAATTTAAAAAAAATCGATTTTTTTTTACAGATTTTTATTCTTTGTACTTTCAAGAATTAAAAAAAAAAAACTTTTTATCTTTCTCGAAGCTACCGTTTTTGATCAGTGTCGGCACGATAACTCCGTCAATGTTTAATATTTTTTAACGTTTTTTTTTTCTCAGATCTTGATAATTATTTTCTCTACAAGTCTGACGAGAGGTTTTTATTTTTTATTTAGACAATTTTCTATAAATTATTAAACACTAATTTCTTTATTTTTTAAACAAAAAAAAACCCCCTCCGTCAGACTATTACTACTACATTATATTACTAGATTCTATTTTATTTTTGCCGATCGGATAATTTTTGGTGAAGTTATGATGTCGACCAGTGAGGCGCGATGGTTTTTCATCAGTGTCCCGTTTATACCCGTAAGAAAAAAATGTTAATAATGAAAAAAAAAATTTTTTACATTTTCTTCTCATAGTTGAAAAGTTAATGAAAAATGTGAAATGAAATTTTTTTTTTTCATCATATAACCTTTACAATAATTTTTCAAATTTACTCAGCGCGCGCGCGCAGCGGTATGCGAACCCTTAAGGGAGGAAATAGGGTTAGACGATTCAAAAAATCGATTTTTTTTTAATTTCATAAATTGTTAGTAAAACTATTGAAAAATATGTTCCCAAAGTTTTAAATGAAAATTCCGACTTGTTCTATTGTTATAAGCCATTGAGGGGGGAAATAGGGTTAGGACAGCGTTTTCTCAATGATTTTCATGAATTTTTTTATAGTATAAAAAATGAATATAATTTATTGAAACTTTCAGAATATTTTATACATATATTTAAGTATATACTATAAAAATTTTGGAGAATTTCCTTGAAAAGCACCGAAGATATTAGCGACCCCATATTGCAGGTCACAATCAGACTCAGCATTTTGCTATTTTTTCAAACGCGTTTTTCTGAAATCGACTTTTTTTGAACTTGCGTACACGCTAGTTTGAAAAGTTTTCGACCAATCGTTTTGAAAATTGGCAGTTACTTTCTTCATAGTGTTGCGCTCTATATGAACCTAAAATCGGAATATTGTCATTATTGGAAATAATTTTTTTCTTGCAAATAAAGTTGTAAAAATGGCAATAAATCATACTTTTTTGTTTTGACCCCTGTAAACAATTCAATTTTCTATTTTTTTGATAACATTTAGGTTCATATAGAAGAGAGACATATAATGAAAGTAAATTCCAACCTGGTTTGATTTCAGATGAAAATTGCGGCTCTCAGAATGTACGCAAAATGCTGAGTCTGATTGTGACCTGCGATATGGGGTCGCTAATATCTTCGGTGTTTTTCAAGGAAATTCTTCAAAAATTTTATAGTATATACTTAAATATATGTATAAAATATTCTCAAAGTTTCAATAAAGTATATTAATTTTTTATACTATAAAAAAATTCATGAAAATCATTGAGAAAACGCTGTCCTAACCCTATTTCCCCCTTAACGTTTGTTTTCGGTGATTATTCGATAAAATCCCACTGTCAACTACAATTTATGATTATTCATCTGATTATTATTTTTCGTTGCCCGAAATAAATCTCGAGAAAGTTACGTACGAGTTCTTTCCACAAGAGCGCGTATCAACGAGACAAAACCGTAAGGAACACATAATAATCAGTTTGTATGCACGTGTCAGTAGGAGGTGTTGGGTTAACACGAGAGAGGGACCTGCCGAGCGAGAAAGGAGAAAAAAGAGAAGAAGACAAAAAAAAAAGAAAAGGGATCGAGAATTTCAACCAGCTGGTGAAGCGTTTGTCAGAGGGGTAACATTGTAATTTCAGATAAGCGTCTCTCGTGGGACGACACGCATTGTTCGGGGGACACCCTTCCACGATTGCGAACGCGTGAGCTTTCAGCTATATAGGTATCACGATGAAAACACCTATATGGTCCCTTCCGTTCTAACTCTCGAACAACCTGAAACCTCGAAAAATGTATTCATTTTTTTTTTCATAACTTTCAAACCCGCTAATGGCTCAATGTTTTCAGGATATTTTGAGGTGAGGGTGTACGATTGAAAGTCGGAAAATTGTATCTCATTGTGCATCCCCACGGAGCGAGCTTCCTTTTCACGAAAAAAAAAAGAAAACAAAAAGGAAAAATCGTGTTTTTGATGTGAATGCGCGTTTAAAATGTTCCAAAAAATATAAATTAAATTATATTTAGAAAAAAAAACGCCCACCGATCCAAGCACAAATAATAATCGCAGCAAAAGCTGCTTAACTTTGTTGATCCGACCAGAGCCGAGCGTCCACCTGTTGTCGACCTTTCGACAATTATTTTCTATTTTCTTAAAGGACGAATTTGTAAGAAATTGATTTGTCCATGAAACGAGGGGAATGGGGTGTGGTCTCGCGAGTGACGAAAATTCTTCATGACACGTTGAACGATATAATTAATTCAATCAATAATATTGTTGTAGGCGGAAGTCTGCGGGTTCTCTCTTCGAGCCCCTCTCATCGTTTTCCGGATCAATTTAAACGCATCATCCAACCGGCAGAGGCTATCACCGTGCATTTCTCATTATCGCCCCGATCGCGTCGGGGAGGGAGACGATTCGATCCTTGTTTCGTATATATATGTACGTACACTCTGATCGAAACGATGTATATTATTCTGTGATACGAGAGAGTACTTTAATCCTGTCTATATATTATATTCGAGAATATGCGTGCGGGGCTTTCGTAATGGAGAAAATGACGAGGCGATGATCGTCCCCAGTGAATTATTCGTCGAGGATGACACGTGACTATAGCCTCAAACGAAATTAATTAAACTTTTAGTTTTTTTTTTTCTAAATAAAATTCATACTTATGATCTTTTATACGCCGAATTCGGTAGACCGGGGCAAAGTGGTTCACCTAAGGGAATATCGCAATTAGGCCGTTATTTCATTGTTTATCATAAAAAAAGCAATTGACCGGGACAAAGTGCATCCCGCTCATAAAATTGGTTCAATTCTCGATATCGGAAAGTTCGTTAGTGGGCACCTTTCCTTCGAATATCAATTTTTAAAATTTTTTTCGATGATTCTTGAGGGGGAACACTTTGCCCCGGTCTCCCCTATTTTTTGGCACAATCAGAAAGGTACTTCGAGCAAATTTTATCGTTTTGAATTTTCCATAAGAAACCCGTAGGCCTGTGAGATGAAATGTGTTTAAAATATTTTTTAAATAATATACTCGAATCTGATAGCGTCGTACGTGAAACGGAGGGGGAAATTTTCACAGTGGCTCAACGATGTGTTTTCATTGGCGTTTAGTGGGCGGTTACGTGGGCGAATAAGCTCTGTAACAGCGAGTCGAGAGAGATGCTCTTTACTTATACATTCTGCGATTAGCAACCCTTCGGAGGTATCTCGTTCTAAATGGGCTGGTGTTTGATAAACTACGGGGTATAAACATGTCGTTCGATTACTAGTGCAAAAATTTAATACTTTTTCTTTGTTAATATTCAATTTTTCGTTCATTTTATTAGT
The DNA here is from genome assembly GCA_958009045.1 of Oxytorus armatus. Classification (NCBI taxonomy): domain Eukaryota; kingdom Metazoa; phylum Arthropoda; class Insecta; order Hymenoptera; family Ichneumonidae; genus Oxytorus; species Oxytorus armatus. The sequence continues at coordinate 1,333,803 of OY253755.1, forward strand.
AAATTTGTGAATTTACTTGTAAAATAATTAATTTACTTGTAAAACAGTTAAATTACTAGTAAAATAGTTAATTTACTAGTAAAACAGTTAATTTACTAGTAGAATAGTTGATGTACTAGTTAAATAGTTAATTTACTAGTAAAACAGTTAATTTACTAGTAGAATAGTTGATGTACTAGTTAAATAGTTAATTTATTAGTAGAATAGTTAATTTACTAGTAAAACAGTTAATTTAGTAAAAACAGTAAAATAGTTAATATACTAGTAAAACCGTTAATTTACTAGTAGAATAGTTAATTTACTAGTAAAATAGTTAATTTACTTGTCAAATAATTAATTTACTAGTAAAACAGTTAAATTACTAGTAGACAGTTAATTTACTAGTAGAATAGTTAATTTACTAGTAAAATAGTTAATTTACGAGTAAAACAGTTAATTTACTAGTACAATAGTTAATATACTAGTAAAACCGTTAATTTACTAGTAGAATAGTTACTTTACTAGTAAAATAGTTAATTTACTTGTAAAATAATTAATTTACTAGTAAAACAGTTAAATTACTAGTAGACAGTTAATTTACTAGTAGAATAGTTAATTTACTAGTAAAATAGTTAATTTACTTGTCAAATAATTAATTTACTAGTAAAACAGTTAAATGACTAGTAAAATAGTTAATCTACTAGTAGACAGTTAATTTACTAGTAGAATAGTTAATTTACTAGTAAAATAGTTAATATACTTGTAAAACAGTTAATTTACTACTAGAATAGTTAAATTACTAGTAAAACAGTTAATTTATTAGTAGAATAGTTAATTTACTAGTAAAATAGTTAATTTACTAGTAAAATAGTTAATATACTAGTAAAACCGTTAATTTACTAGTAGAATAGTTCATTTACTAGTAAAATAGTTAATTTACTAGTAAAACCGTTACTTTACTAGTAGAATAGTTAATTTACTAGTAAAACAGTTAATTTACTAGTACAATAGTTAATTTACTAGTAAAATAGTTAATATACTAGTAAAACAGTTAATTTACTAGTAGAATAATTAATTTACTAGTAAAATATTTAATTTACTAGTAAAACAGTTAATTTACTAGTAAAATAGTTAATTAACTATTAAAATAGTTAATTTACTAGTCCGGGTTTTCCGGAATTTCCCCGTGACCAAGACGAATGCGATACAGTTGGTGTTAAAAAGCCGCCGCGGGTACTACGGAAGTTAGGAATACGTAAAAATAATTCTCAATGATGTACACACAAAAAGTAAAATAGTTAATTCGCTATTTCGTAAATTTTAATGTTCCCTCACTATTTAATTTCTTCATTTTCAATGCCCTGTTCTTTCCCATTATTTCTGAATTATTCATCGTGAAGAGGTGTGAGACCCGTGCGAGGAGCGTCACCCATCAGACACCGGATTCTGCCCATACATATTTTTCGATGTTTTATTTTGTTTTTATTATTTTTCTATTTATTTTTTCACATTCCTACGTCCAATCCGCACCGACACGTCATCTTTATACGTGCCCACCGGGGGCTAGAGCACCGCGTAGCACACTCGAGAGCCGAGGAGGCCCCGCAAGAGATCTCGTTCGATCTCTCTCGAAACAAGTCCGAACTACTTCGAAACGTGTTCTACGAGTTCGAAAGGGAAAATAAAAGAGCGAGACGGACAGAGTGGGAGCGGTAAGAACGAGCGAGAATAAAAAAATAGTAAAAATAGTTTTTATCGACGCTCCCACTCGTTAATAAATCGGTCTCCTTTATTCGTTCGGTGTCTCTGTTATTTCTTTGTTTTTATTAAAGACCAGCCGTGTCCCGCGGTTTTTCTCGCGTTAAATTTGGATTATATATCGGTTTTATAGGCATTATGAGTACATGAACAAGCGCATCTCACAAACTATAATTACCATCCGGAAATTATGTGAAAAAATAAAAGGACCAATCGCTAAAAAATAAACCGACGCCCCCGGCGCTTTTTAGGCTCATACCATGAAGTTATATGGGCCTAGAGCCTTATCGAATAAACGGGCTATCTAATGCAAAAAAGAATTTCTCAAATCGGATTATTATTTCCTGAGATTAGCGCGTTCAAACAAACAAACTCTCCAGCCTTATTATAGTGATAAAATAAAGATGATTCAATTTTTATTTTAAATGATAGAAAATCAAAAAATCAATCATGTCATTCAATTGATAATGATGCTGTAAATTATGCATATTTTCCAATTCCGTCAAAAAGTAAGGTAATATTTCATTTTCATGACCACATTATTTTTCACATGACTTCAAGATTAAAATAAAAGTGAGTTTATTTATTTATTTTTTTTTTACAGATAAAAATCCAACGATATTGATATCAGTTCCCAGGAGTTTAACCCAAAAAGACAAAGCTCCCATAGTTCTTGTTATAAGTGTGTTAACACTTGTCCAGAAATTCGTGGACTCGTAATTCTCTCTAATACTCGTCGTCGTCTATATACATATAATGCGACTTGGTCGCGGTTGCTCGCGTGTCCCTCGTGAATTTGCATGTTTCCAAGGAATTTATTACCTTCCAGGCTGTTTGGTGGTGCAGGTGTATTTTACGCTCTTCGACTCTCATCCGCCCATTCTCAAACGTAAATTTCGCTCTGAATTTAGTCGCTCGTAATCGACTTGCTTGCTATGAATATTATGATGCTTGACGCTCTAGAACGGTGTGTGCATCCTTCAACAGCCCAAACCCCCATCTCCTAATTTCCGTTCTATAAAAAATGAAACGAAAAAAAAAAAACACAAATTTTTAATACAAAATTTAATTTAACTATAGATTTTACCGTCTGGGAGAGTTGTAAATGTGCGGTAATTTTTCATCAAACGCCCTTGGTAGGGGTCAATGATATTTTTAAGGGTTACGGTCACGGTAGAGGGTATAAAATCATGTGGACATTAAAAAAAAAAAATTTCTTATGAAAAAGTGATTTATTTATAAAACTAATTACACATCTATTTAGTATAAATATCAAGCTAATAAAAAATTTTTTTTTTTGTGATACAAAACGGCGGACTTAAAGATAAAAAATTGTTAAATGTGCACATGATTTTATATTCGCTACCGTGGCCATTAATCGCAAAGTTCCACTCTCAAATAATTTCCATCGGATAAATAATAACGATGATGCAATTATTTGCCGCAGAAATTGAAGAAATATTCGTGGTTTCTCGTCGAGTACGAACAAAAAAACGGGGTTGAAGAGTATGCGGTTGCGACGAGCCGAGGGGATGATTTTAGAATTTAGGGGTAGAAAACGTTCGTACAGGGTCGTAACCGCGGGCAAAACACCCCTCAAGCGAGACAATCCTCGCTCGCCCCGACTGGTATTACTCTCGAATTCGCACTGCGGTTGTGTTTAATTTCGTCTCAAATTAAAAGATCTCTCTCTCTCTCTCTCTCGTGGCTCGGTCGAGAGTCCAACGACCCCCCTCATCGCTGTCCTCTTGCGAGGAGCTTCGTACAACCGTAAGGATTCTCACCACCTAGTACCGCGAGACATTTTTTTTTAATCCCCCTCTCGAATGGAAATATGGTGGTGGGGGACGAAAAGTGAGAGTACTTGGAACGTCATCGTTCTCATGGCGTGTAAAATCAACCGCCTCACTGTACCGAAAGACGAGTGGAGAATGTGTACATTTTTATAGACGACAGACTTCTCGGACAAATTTTTAATTTGAAAAAAAAAAAAAAAAAAGGATTTATTGTTATTTTATGTTTATTTCATTTTAAGACGCGTATAATAAGCTTGAAAAGTGATTTCTTTCGTTTTTCGCCTTTTTCACATTGATATTTTGAGATTTCGACAAAAACTCGGTGTTATTCGTAATCAGCGGAAAATTTCCGATCGATTAGGGTATCGAAACATTGAAAAAAGAGAAAAAAATTTTTTTGTAATTTTTTGCCCACCTTTTCGAAAACCTAAAAATCTCGAAATTTCAAATGGTCATAACTTGCCTCCCGTTTCATCGATTTTGGGTTTTAACGGGTGTTTTCGAAACGTCGAGAGTAGACTTAGAGAATGCATTTTGGATTATCCCGATATCTCAATTATTATAGCCGTGAGAGCGGGTTGAAAATCGGCGAAAAAAATGAGAAGGGGTATGTATGGAAAAATTCGCAAAAATCGATGGTCCAACTTTAAAAATCTGTGAAAAATCGAAAAATAATGATAGCACAATGATTCAAACGCCATTTTAAAGGGTTTTCGATCACGAAAAGAATGAGCACGGAGTGGGGTTCCAACTCCATCGGGAAGCAACGTTACATCGATTTTAGTGAAGCCACTTCTTTTTGGCCAAAATGCAAAAAAATTTTGCATTTTTAAATTTCCTTTTAGGACGCTATATCGATGTATTTTGACTCGCTGATTACTAATTCAGTAGCCGTTTCTTTGAAAAACTCTAAATTTCATTGAAAATCGTCCAAAAAGTGATTGTTTTTTATTTTCCCGTTTTCCCCATTGAGTAATAAGTTCAAAATGCGTGAAATAAGCTTAAAACGCGTAAAATAAGGTTAACAGATTTTCACATGGTTCAAAATAATTTAATGAGAATTAAAATGAATTCTCTACTTCATCAACTATTCGTGTAAATTAAAGCAATTTCAATGAGGCAACTTGCAGCTTTTTGTTTTTCATTTCCGTGCCCCATTTTCCGGCTAGGAAAGGAAAAAAAAATCAGCTACAAAATTATGATAAGAATAAAGATTTAACGAAAAAAAAAAAATGCAACGCCCCGAATTGCAAGAGAATTCTTTGGTTGGATCGGAATGTCGAGCATAGAGTGATGGATAGTTCCAATGTGGCGTCGGTATATACATACGTTGTCACGAAATGAAATAATGAAATTTGTCTGACGTTGGTGGTCAGGGAGAATGCCGGGGATACAGCGAGAAGGGAGTTGGACTAAGAATTTCAATCTGCGGTCAGGAGTTTGGGGTTGCGGAGGAAAAAAAAGGGGGGGAATGTCGAGAGATACGCGAAACACCCTTCCTGTTTTTTTGGGGTGAGCACCGATTTTCCATCGCCCTAAATCCTCGTTCGAAAAATTCTTCCGCGCTCGAACGTGGAAGGAGATCAGGTTAAAAAATAGTTCTTGGAAAATTACTTTTTCTCCCGACGTCATAATTCGTAAAGAAATTCTGATTATCGAGGGTAGACTCTGTGTGATTAAAGATACCAAAAAAAAAAAACGTGTCTTATTTCATTATTTTGCGAATAAAAATCGTACCAAAAATCCCAAAAGAGAAATTGTTTGAAATGCTTGTCCGTTGATGTAAAAAAAAATATTCAGACCGATACGATAAAAAATTGCAAGAGATTTGATATTTTTCTTATATTTTTCATGTATTTTGAATAAAAGCGCGTCTGGAATAACCTGTGAACGTGCGAAGAAAGCAAAAACGACGCCTCTGCACGTCGGAAAAGCAAAACACTAAAGACAAAATGGCCGTGCGTAGGTTCGATGCCAAAGTCGAGAGAAAAATGTGACAGTCACAGGCGAACGTTGAAAAATAAAAGAATAACAAGCGTGCTCACTCATTTCGACGTCCTTCGTTCACTTCCTCGTGAATATGCCTCGGGGAAAATGGCGGCAACTGCGAATTTTTCAGCAGCGCTGTCGCTTCTCAATCTCCAAGCGTCCTCATTCCGTGTCTTTCTTCGGTACGCGACACTACACGCGCGCCACACACTTCACCGAATTAAATTTACCACCGAAACAAAACTAACACGGGAAAACAACGTTTTTATTCATTTTCTCGTTAAACGCACGAGCGAGCGGAAACGTAAACTATAATGGCAGCAGTTTCGCGACTTGTCGTCTCTACCGACAGGTATATCGACCGATTATCGAAGCAGATCCGAAACAAAAGACACTAACGCTACGTCGATTACTTACCAACCGGAAGCTACCATGACGACCGAACGTGTCGTCACCGGTGACGCAATTTTTCTCTGATGCAAAATGGCCGCCGAGGAAGCGTTATTGTCGAAACATTTACGACACGCTAATCGACCCGGAGCGTCTTTCCCAAAGCGAAATATCGATAAATTATTATTCGCACAGCACCGGTGCTCGATTGTTGTCAAATTTTTTTTTTGGAAAACTACGATGGCGGAGAATGATACATGATCTTCGCGGATTTTACGAGCGTGCGTTCGAGAACACGCGCACTCGGCAAACGGCGTAACACGACAGTGCGACAAGCTGACGAATGAATAGGCGAGAGGGGGCGGCAGAGAGGCGCCTCTCTTGGCGTTACCTCACCGCCCCTTTGTCGCAGACCGACGATTTTCATTGTCAAAACGATAAAATGATAGATTCGACGATCGAAATGATGATTCTACGGTCAAACGGCTCGATATACTTGCGAAAATGATCTTTGCTCGATCGTTCGGAGACGCGAGAAAGCGCGTCTATGAGCGAAACGCGTATCTCGTACTTTTTCACGTAGAATCAAAGAACGAATGTTTGCTCGGGGAAAAATGGTATACATACGAGTTGTTGATCGCGGTACAGACGAAGAGACGCACGTTTACTCACTGGTACACTTCACTTGGCTTCACTCACGACAAATGCCGACTATCGACAATGTAAGAAGGGTTTTCGATCGAAGAGCCACGAAAAAAATGCAACGGTTTGAAGTAAGTGACGAGACTCATCGACCTGTACTAAACTGTAAAGAAAAAAAATGAAATAAAAATTGGTAGCACTGCAACGACGCGTCGTTGGCAGCATTTGTTGATCGCTCCTTTTCCTTTTCGTTGCCCACGCGCAGCGCACATTATCAACATGGCGTCGCTTCCCAAGAAAATCATCTCAAACTCGTCAAGTTTTCAAACCGTTTTACTCCAAAAGACGAAAAAAACGTTATATCGCGGGTAAGATCCTCAACCGTAAGTCTTTTTGACATTCAGAACCGTCTGATCCAACCAATTTGATTGATTTTGTCGTTCGGCGTGGCGGCGTGGGGTGGTAGCGTCCTAGATAATTTTTTTTCGCAACACGGATGCGGTGTTATGTTCACTCTGGCAACTGGCCTGCAATAAACTGTAAAAAAATAAATTTCAACAAAATTGGTAGCACTGCAACGACGCGTCGTTGGCAGCACTTGTTGATTGCTCCTTTTCCTTTTCGTTGCCCACGCGCAGCGCACATTATCAACATGGCGTCGCTTCCCAAGAAAATCATCTCAAACTCGTCAAGTTTTCAAACCGTTTTACTCCAAAAGACGAAAAAAACGTTATATCGCGGGTAAGATCCTCAACCGTAAGTCTTTTTGACATTCAGAACCGTCTGATCCAACCAATTTGATTGATTTTGTCGTTCGGCGTGGCGGCGTGGGGTGGTAGCGTCCTAGATAATTTTTTTTCGCAACACGGATGCGGTGTTATGTTCACTCTGGCAACTGGCCTGCAATAAACTGTAAAAAAATAAATTTCAACAAAATTGGTAGCACTCCAACGACGCGTCGTTGGCAGCACTTGTTGATTGCTCCTTTTCCTTTTCGTTGCCCACGCGCAGCGCACATTATCAACATGGCGTCGCTTCCCAAGAAAATCATCTCAAACTCGTCAAGTTTTCAAACCGTTTTACTCCATAAGACGAAAAAACGTTATATCGCGGGTAAGATCTTCAACCGTAAGTCTTTTTGACATTCAGAACCGTTTGATTCAACCAATTTCGTTGATTTTGTTGTTCGGCGCGGCGGCGTGAGGTGGTAGCGTCCTGGATCATTTTTTTTCGCAACACGAATGCGGCGTGTTTCCAAAAGTTTGTTTTTTCCATGATAACGCGTTATTCTCATTGGGTTCGCTAAATTTCGTTGGGAAATCGTCGTTGTCGGGAAAATCGAGCTATTTTATCGATTACATAACTTTTTCGTTATCAATTCGTCGATCAGCGCATGCGCGCCTCGGGCCGTGGCGGGGGGATATCCCTTTGGCCCTCGCGTCTTTTGTCATCTTGTCATTTGTCCCCGTGCCGAGTTCGCGTCTTCGCGGGCGTTTTCGAAAAAATCATTGTCCATCTTGTATCCGAAACATCCCCCGCACCCCGCCAATAGTTTTGCGAAAAAAGTGATAATTATCGATCTCCGATGGTTCGTTGATAATAATTCATCGATATTTAACTGAAAGTCGCGTCGGAGCGATGAGTTTGTGCGCGAATTCTTTCGACAAAAGTGTGCGCGCGCGCGGCGTCCATTTTACGTCAAGTCCGCCAACGCGTAAAAGAATCGATAAAGCCCGTTCGTTATAGTAGTTCTCGGTCGGTAAGTGATCGGCTCGGTGTTATCGATCGTGGTTTTTTGTTTTTCGGATCTCGTCATCTTCCGGTCGACGTACACGATCGAAGTTTTCTTTGTCACTCGCGAAATTCATTGTGATAAAATAGTTTAACGAAACAACGTGTTGTGCAAACGCGACGCTTGTTTCGTTTCGTTGCGAAGAAAATTCGTAGAGATTGGGTGCGTTTACGAGTACCGACGGAAACTGCGGTTCAACAACATTTGGAGGTTATGAAACGTTGCGATGACAAAAGTTTCACTGTTTACCATCCGAAAAGTAAGTGCTTTGCTCGCTTATTGAACCAATTTTTCGTCACCGGTCTCATTGTTTCGTGGCTTTTTGCTAAAACAACCGTTTTTTTGGTCTTGTTATTCGTTTCTCGGTTTCACAATCATTTACTTAGCGCTATTCGCCAACGTATCGTTATCATTTTTTCGTAATGTTCATATTGTTTTTTGTCTGTTTATTCCCTTCTAGCAACGACGATCCGAATCGATCGATCGATCAGTTTCAATTGATCGATTCAGATCATGGCACGCAAACGATTCTTCACGATGTACCGTTGTAATGTTTGTCCATAATGTTTTCTACGACGTTCCTTGTGAAAGAGAAGTACATATCTCTCTACGAACCAGCTGCACGAAATTCAACGAAACTTTGACAATTTCAATGGTTTTTTTCGATAATGTTCTCTACGATGTAAGTTTTGAAAAAAAATTACATATCTTTTGCGCAACCAGCCGCAACGAGATTCAACGAAACTTTGGTCAATCTACTCACGACGTACGGTAAGAAGAGACGGTTCGAATGTTTCCCTGAAAGTCGCGAAATGATAAAATAGCGCTTATCGACGGAAATCCGTCGTTGCAGCTGTGTCGTTGCGCAATAATTTTCCACTTACTTTGGCGACAAAGCTAGAAATAGCGAGATAGCGAAAAAAAATCCATTGCTTCGTCAAGCGACTATCAGTTTCTAATACGTAGATTGTTTTTTGTTTGTTTTTTTTCTCCGAAGGTTTGGTGAACAAAATCACACACCTGCTCGGTGACGAATTTATTAAACGGAAGACTCGAACGAGAGGATGTTTTGTGCTCTATCTGCGCTAGAAATGAATTCCGTCAGGACGGTTAATTCGTACGAGCGGTGAACCGTTTGTCCACGAGTACACACGTCGGTCAATTCACAGGGGCGGTGGATGAATTTCAGCGACGTCGACGACGGACAAACGAATGAAAAATATAAAACCAAAGGGGCCGAACGGGATTGTGCCCGAATTTCGGGTTCGGTTCGTCGAACGTTGTGCCCGATTGGAGTGCCGGCGGTTCGAGGCCTCTCGAAAGAATGAACGGTTCTCGTCGCTTACCCTTTCCGGCGCTGTTCCCACTGTTTTCCGATGATAGCCTCGCTATCGTACACGAGCCAAATGTCCTCTCTGGCCTCGACCCCCCCCCCCCCCCCCCCTATTTTCTCACTAAAAACGTTTCACTTCCCGTTTAACGTTCTCTTTCTCCACCTCGTCATTTCACAATTTACACTTTCGTACGATTTCCTACACCACCCCACTCCACTCTCACTCTCGTTCACCTAAACGCTCGTTACATTTTTATCAGAAATAATGGAATTTTGCACAGATATTTAATTGCAAAATGCCTATCATCCGTTTTATTGAATTTTTCTCCCAAACAGTGAATAATGAGTAATGGACGATCTGATTTGTTTTACATTTCGCGTAAAATTTTATTACTCTCTGTTTCATTTCTTATTACTTTTTACGACAAATTGGTTGACGAAAATTATCGATATTGTGAAGTTTCCGACGTGTTTTTTTTTCTCTGGGCTCAGACCTGCGCGCGCGGAAAACCGAGTAAATTTGAAAAATTATTGTAAAGGTTATACGGTGAAAAAAATATTAAATTGTTGATTTCACATTTTTTATTAACTTTTCAACAATAAGAAAAAGAAATGGTTGATTTAAAAAAATATATTAACATTATTTTTTACGGCTATGAATGGACTATTGATAGAAAAACTCAATCTGCAAAAATAAAAATGAATCTAGTAAAATAATGTAGAAGTAATAGTCTGATGGAGGGATTTTTTTTTTTTTTTTTTCAAACAAAGAAATTACAGTATTTCAAACTTTAGTACGCTATTAAAAAAAAAATAATGTTTAATAATTTATGAAAAATTGTCCAACGAAAAAATTTAAAAAAACCTCTCGTCAGACTATAGAGAAAATAATTATCAAGATTTAAAAAAAAAAGGTTGCGCTGATACTGTCTAAAATCATAGTTTCGAGAAAAATGCGTTTAAATAATGTTAATATTTGAAAAAAAAATTTTCATTAATTTTTTTCTTATAGTTGGGTTAATGAAAAATGTGAAATCAACAATTTAATTTTTCAGCATATAACCTTTGTAATAATTTTTCAGAATTACTTGGTTTTTAGCGCGCGCAGGGATATGTGAGCCCTTAATTCTCGTAAACGCGATAGATCAGCATTTTTTCTTTTACAGTCAAGTACGCAATTTGGTCACTTTTTTCTCGCCTCTCCCAGCCTCGTAAACCCTTCGGGTTATCGGGCGAATCACCTTAATTAATGAGTTTACCGGTAAACCGTAAGCTTTCCATGTTTGGTATTGACATACACGGGTGCATACGAGGGGCGACCCAGAAAAAACGGGAATTGTGCTGCGGCGGGGAGGGAGAGTGGGGGGAACCCATTGCTCGACCAGGTGTCCGTTGGGGACACGTCTCCTGAGTTAGTGCGCGAAGTTCCGTCGCCGTGAGTGCATCGATTCGCCCGTGGGAATTTTTGTGGTGAAACAACTTTTTCCATTTCGGTGAAAACGCGATGGCCGATTGTCGGCGCGGCTGTGAAATTTCGTTTCCTGTTGGGGAAATCGGCCGCGGAAACTACTGTTATGCTTAAGGGAGGGGTAAGGGTTTCAGCGTAAAAAAAACACTTTTTTTGAGATTTTTTTTCTCAAATATGGATTGAGCAATTTTATTCGAACCTTTTGTACATTATTGAGCATACTTTTGACAATGTTGTGTAATTTTTTCATGCAGAAATTTTGAAGCATAAGCCCGTAACAGAGCTTTCCCCCGGAACGTCTTGGAAAAAAAACAATTTGCGGTGTTCACTATAACTCGGCCGGAAATTATCTGAAAATGAAAAACCATGAAAATTTCGTCAAATTATAATCAAATCTTCCCCCCAACGTTCTCTGATAATTTTTTGTTTCATTTAAAAATTTTTGGCGGCCATCTAAAGTGTGAACTGTTATTTTCCACGAAAAATTCCGCCATTTTGTGGGTGGGAAACACCCTTGATGTGAAAAAAAAAAATTTTACTAAACGTTGGGGGGAGGTATTTTATATGTAGAAAATGTGTACAAAGTTTGAAATGAATCGGTTAAGTAGTTTTTAAATGGCAATGAACACGGACTTTGATAAAGTAGTTTTGAGAAAAACGCTCGTTTCTTCTTTTAAAATATTGTAGTGTATAGTATACACTATATACTATATACACAATAGCAATGAATAAACTGTATACCTGTTCGACAGTTGCACTGCTAGCCCGACCGCCCGCAACTGTTAGAGGTATAGCGTTAAAGGCCAGGAGATTAATAAGACAATAACTTCAAGAATACTGCTTAGATCGGTTTAAAATTTTAAGGACATATTCTTGAAATGTTAAACAATAAGATAAGACGAAAAAAAAAAATTCGATTTTTCGAAAGTGAAAACCCTTACTCCGCCCTTAAGACTGCTTATGGAGATGCTGCCGTAAGTAGAACGAGAGTCTACGAGTGGTTTTCACGTTTTAAAAATGGAGAAATGTCAATTGAAGACCAACCCCGTTCGGGACGCCCCTCAACGTCAAGAAGTGACGAAAACGTCGACAAAATCAATGCTCTCATTCGTGAAGACCGTCGCCGAATCATTGATCAACTCTGTGAGATGTCTGGGATATTATGGAGTTCAATTCAGAGGATTTTATCCAAAGATTTGCACATGAGCGGAGTTGCAGCCAAATTAGTTCCTCGCCTTCTCACAGACGAGCAAAGGGAGCGTCGACTTCAGGCATGTTTTGAACTTAAAAATCAGCTCGAAGAGGACCCTGAACTTTTTTCCAAGGTGATTACCGGTGATGAACCGTGGTGCTATGGGTACGACCCCGAAACAAAGCAGCAATCAAGCGTTTTGCCACTGTGTAGGAGGTAAAACAAAAATCGCTGGAATGCCTAAAGAACATCCCGATAAGTGAATTTAAAAAATGTTTTGAACATTGGAGGGATCGTTTGCAGAGGTGCGTTGTGGTCAAAGGAGAATACTTTGAAGGTGATCAAAATTTGGCGTAGAAATATTAAAAAATTAAGAAATTATGACGAAATTCCCGTTTTTTTTGGGTCCCCCCCTCGTACACACACGCTCACACCCTCCGGGCTGACGGTGAAGTTACTAGCGCGGGGGAAGGTTGGTAGGGGCTGATGCTTGGAAAACTCCGCCACACTTGCTCGAACGTCACTCTCGGCCATTTTCAATTTCTCGTTAGGAAACTTTCTAATTACGAACTTTTCTGATTAATCACAGTAATTAATTAGCGGAGGACCTCCCACTACTTCGTGATTCATGGCCGGGGGGTGGGGCGGGTTCGCTGACGCGAGCTCAAAGAGGGAGCTTATTTTCTCGAGTCTCCTCCATCCCTCTTTCATCGCCATATTCCTTTAGAATTCTTTTCCAAGATCGTGTTCGTCAGATTTTCGTTTTTTCTTCTTTTCTTTCAATTTATCCCCGTTCGTTTTTTACGTTTTCTCCCGCCCTCGCGGAATTATTTTTCCGCTGTGAAATTCTTTCGAATATTCTTCACGGCACAATCGTTACCCCCAAGGGGTTGTTGCAAATGATGCAATTTTTTTTTTAGTAATTTTTCGTTTAGCACGAGTTTATAATGAATGAAATACATCGGATTCCATTAGTTTTCTTTATTTTCAATCTTTGAATGAAATTCAATCCATTATTTCAATAACGGGGTATTTTTAGTTCTGGAATTTGTCTCTCGATGGTGGTTTTATCTTTTTTTTTTTTTCCCCTTTTAGAAACACCCCTTCTCACTCTTGTATCTCTCGAGCCATCGGTTGGCATAGTTTCGGGAATGATTTTCGTTCGGTAATGAGATGTTTCGATTGGTCCGAACCCGCTGGGAGTTTCGCACCTCCTCGTCGACGACCAGGTAGTCGATGACTATGCGGATACTTTCCCTCGTTGCTCGGTCCCCTGAAAAAAAATTACTCGTCGATTTCATACACACACACGATGCGCACATAAATATGTGTGTGTGTGTGTGTATGTTGACCGCGTGTACCTGTAAACTTGTGCCGTTCCGTGACCGGTTCTAATTCGGAAATTGCCGGTTCCTTAACGGACGTAATGACGTTCAACCCCCTTTGAGATTTGTATCTTTTCTCGCACCTTGCTTCGGGCGCGAAAAAAAAACTTTTGTCATCGTCGGGTCTTTCGGCATTCGGTGGTTGAAACGAGAAGACGCACACGCCTCGGCATAATCATGTACGGTGCCTTTTAATGAATTACTTGGAAAAATAATTTTGCTCTTTTTTTTTTTTTTTTCACGAAAAACGTCATTTTTAAGTCCAAAATGTCATTTGGCATTGAACGTTGTCTCGAGGAACGATTTTCCATTATACCAAATATTCTCGTTTATTGTATATGTCTGTTTGAGACAGATACACTTCTTCGTAGAGGACGCTTTAAGGTGGTAGTCTGGTAACTTAAGCCGATTTTCATGTCTTTTTTGGAGGGCTTTTTTTTTGTAGGAAAATAAAAGTGAATCGTTTTGGATATTTAGGATGTTTTTATTTACATATTAAAGATACAAAAAAAAAATATTTTTTTAAAATTTATAGCTTATTATTATTATTATTATTATTGATCGAAGTTGGCACCTCGAAAAAAAAGCGCGTGGGTGGCCCCGGTGATTTTGGCTCTTGATGTTATCTGAAATAAAAAATTCTTCATAATTCTTAATCTATAGACATGTAATTCTGGTCGGAACTAGTAAAGTTAAATTTCATGGATAAATAACGAAATGGCGGACTTTGGAAAAAAACGTCCTTTTCCATTTTGTTATTTATCCATGAAATTTAACTTCAGTAGTTCCGACCAGAATGACATGTCTAGAGATTAAGAATTATCAAGAATTTTTTATTTCAGATAACATCAAGAGCCAAAATCACCGGGGCCACCCACGCGCTTTTTTTTCGAGGTGCCAAGTTCGATCAATAATAATAATAATAATAAACTGTTAAATTTTTTCAAAAACATTTTTTTTTTGTATCTTTAATGTGTAAATAAAAACATCTTAAATATCAAAAACGATTCATTTTTATTTTTCCTACAAAAAAGACATGAAAATCGACTTAAGTTACCAGACTACTACCTTAAAGTTTCCGGTAGGTAGCCGTCCGAACCCGATATCCGGTCACATTTATTGCAACAACTTCCCAACGGAGCGGAATTTTTTCAAAAGTATATATTTTTTTCCAATCTTTAAAACTACAAAGAATAAAAATCTGTAAAAGAAAAATCGATTTTTCGAAAATTTCCGGGGCTGTGCGAGCTCTCGAACGTTGCGTTAAAAATTGCAAGGAAGCAACTTGCGAGTTTCAACTTGGAGCTTTTATTTATTTTTTTAAATTCTTTTCCTTCTTCCATCTCTCGGTTTAAATGTTTATCGGTGCTCCGGGCGCGAGCAGCATCGCCACGGTTAAAGTGCGATTGGTCGAGTCATCGTGTAATGACGTTCGGGCCTGTCGTAGAGTGAGAAAGAGCGAGAAATTTAACGTGCCTGCTAGTCGATCGTCTTCGGCTCGTTCCCCTCCCGCCCCCCTGCCCTCCGTTCATCGACGCTTCTTTTTCACCTCGAGACGCTGTAAACTCTCGAAGATGCCTTGCTAAAGCGCGCGATACAGTGATTGGCGAGGAATTCGTCGAAGTAATCATTTTTCAATTTTATGGAATTTTTTATTCATTTTTTTTGCTACTGTAAATAACGACTCATTTGCAGATTTAAAAGAGGAGGAAAAAAAATAACGCTCTGGACACCTTGTTTTTGGATTAAAAAGCCTTTGTTTTGATTATTGCCAATCACTGTTTGGTGGCCAATGACTGGAATAGCGCGAGCCGCCGAGGAATCTCACTCGGGGCACACAACATACCGACACTTCTCGACCAAGACTCTCCATATAATATATATGTGTATATATATATATATATATATATATATATATATATATATATATATATATATATATATATCTTAAACGTCATCTCATCTCTCTGGACCGGACAGTCAGATTGGGTTATACGTATTGAGAGAGGAGCGTCATCCCCCTCGATCTATAACAGAGAGTCTGTTCTTGTCGAATCGACTGTGACTCTCCTGAGAATCTGATCGAATATACGAAATATCGGTCGCGTAGTAAACAAGAAATAAAAACGAATTTTTAAGAATAAATACTTAATTGAAAGGGCAAGTGCGTACGGGATTCGTCAAGGAGCTTGGAAAAAGTGAACGATGTTCAACGTTTTTTTTTGAGACTTTTCAGAGACAAAAAAAAATCGGTTGGAAGGGACGTAGAAAAAAATTCACTGTGCGTTGGATTTAAAAAAATGTTCACTACGCAGTACCGAAAATTTGTCCATCGTTGGACATGGAAAAAAACGTTTTGTTTTCTCGAAACATAAACAATATTCGAGTCTGTAGGACTCGGAATAGTTTTCTATGTTTCGATAAAACAATATTTTTTTATGCCTATGTCCGACGATGGAAAGAAATTTTTTAAGGTAGTAGTCTGGTAACTTAAGCCGATTTTCATGTCTTTTTTGGAAGGCGTTTTTTTGTAGGAAAATAAAAATGAATCGTTTTGGATATTTAGCATGTTTTTATTTAGATATTAAAGATACAAAAAAAAAATTTTTTGAAAAAATTTAATAGTTTATTATTATTATTATTATTGATTGAAGTTGGCACCTCGAAAAAAAGCGCGTCGGTGGCTCCGGTGATTTTGGCTCTTGATGTTATCTGAAATAAAAAATTCTTGATAATTCTTAATCTATAGACATGTCATTCTGGTCGGAACTACTGAAGTTAAGGGCGGGGTAAGGGTTTTCACTTTCGAAAAATCGAATTGAATATAAAATCGAATTGAAGAATATGTCCTGAAAATTTTAAACCGATCGAAGCAATATTCTTGAAGTTATTGTCTTATTAATCTCCTGGCCTTTAACGCTATACCTCTAACAGCTGCGGGCGGTCGGGCTAGCAGTGCAGTTTAGACGCGTTTTTCTCAAAACTACTTTTTCAAAGTCCGTGTTCACTGCCATTTAAAAACTACTTGACCGATTCATTTCAAACTTTGTACACATTTTCTACATATAAAATACCTCCCCCCAACGTTTAGTTAATTTTTTTTTTTTTACATTAAGAGTGTTTCCCACTCACAAAATGGCGGAATTTTTCGTGGAAAATAACAGTTCACACTTTAGATTGCCGCCAAAAATTTTTAAATGAAAAAAAAAAATTATCAGAGAACGTTGGGGAAAGATTTAATTTTAGTTTGACTAAATTTTCATGGTTTTTCATTTTCAGATAATTTCCGGCCGAGTTATAGTGAACACCACAAATTGTTTTTTTTCCAAGACTGGAGGAACCTCTGTTACCGGCTTATGCTTCAATATTTCTGCATGAAAAAATTACACAACATTGTCAAAAGTATGCTCAATAATGTACAAATTCCCTCCCTTAAATTTCATGGATAAATAATAAAATGGCGGACTTTGGAAAAAAAAGTCCTTTTATTTTAGCAAAGAAGGGGTTGTAAAATAAAAAGTTGAGTGTGAAAAAATTTCTCGGTAGTTCCGACGAGAACTATAAGGGTGTAGAGTAGCCTGTTAAAATTCGAAAGCAATCAGTTCGGTAGAAAAAAAGTTAGGACCCGGGCTGACCAGAAAAACACTGTTTTGAGAAAAACGCGTTTAAAATTCGAACACTCATTATAGCTCCGGAAGTATTTCGAATTTCGGTCTGAAATTATCACAGTATATTCTCAAGACATTGTACTTTCAAATTAAGTAAAAACAAATTTTTCGATTTTTTCGAACCCAAGTTACCAGACTACTACCTTAAGTCACACGCGTGACCGATATTTTTCCAAGTCCCTCGACGAACGTGCATTTTTTTTTTTCTATGTCCCTGCCAATCGAATTTTCTACAAGTTCCCAATAACGTGAAATTATTTAGAGTTTTAGAGTCTTGAAAAAAATTTCAAAGTCCGTAAAAAAAAGAGTTAAACGTCGCTCACTTTTTCCGGAGGGTTTTCAATGCCGCCGCTGACGAATCTTGTACGCACTTTCCGGGGGGAGGGGGCTCATTTATTATTATTTGGGGAATGGCGAGAAATCATTTAAAAAATATTTCTGAACTCGATTTTCGACTTTTAAACAGTTTTGCCACTCGTCAAAAATTACAGCGCTATTCGGAGCAATTTTGAGCTAATAATGTTTGACAGACGAATTTTCCATCTGTTGATCAGAATGATTGTGGGCGAAGACTGTAGCAAATCATCGGCACGTCGATTTTTATACGAAATCCTAGTCGCCGTCGTCGTGACAAGCCACGATTGTTCGTTAATTATCCGTCGTTAACGATACAATCAGATATATATATTTATCTCTCGCTCAGTCACGTATCTTTACCGTTCGATCTCGTTGCCGGGTACGTTATACGTGACGTTATAAAATGGCCAAGGCTCACCTGGAGCACGGTGCCACAACAGAGGAGAGAGAGAGAGAGAGAGAGAGAGAGAGAGAGAGAAAATCTCTTCCGGGAGACGAGAAGACCCCGAGTGTGTACTCTAAAAATAGAGTCAAGTGGATAGCCCGGTGTTGGACAGACACGATTTTTTTTTCTCTTCCTCTTCCTTCTAGCTCCCTCCCCTCGATTATTTTTATCCAACTAGACAAATATCGTGGCGGATTATGAAAGAACAAAAAGAGAAAAGAAAAGGAAAAAAAAGATCGCTAAGCTGTGGCCACAGAGAGTTTGAGAATAAAATTTTCAAGTGATCAAAGCCCGACCGACGAGTTGTCTCGTCGTTAGACTGTTGGCATCGTCTCTCACCTTCGATAAAGCTATCTCCTTCATCTCGGTAATATCTTTGGACACCGGTGAGCTCCTTTATCTTGTTCGATCTATCTTCGCAGCACTTTTTCCTCGTCCTTTTTTTTACTCTCGTCATTCGATCTATATCAATATGTCTATGTAATTCCATTTTTTTTCTTTTCCAAACATTCAAACGGAAAACTAACCGTTCGTTGATGAAAAAAAAAAAGAAAGCACGGTATTGCAATTTTTTTGTTTCAATGGAAATATCCAATTAGTCGCTCGTAAAATTGCCGTGCAACACGACTGGCTGAAATTAAAGGAAAGAAAAAAGAAAATGAGGTTACGTAAGTGCGTGAGAAATGAAAGAATGGGATAGGAGCCAACTGATTAATCGTCGTATAATTCAGGTGTGAATTGAGGCCTTCGCGGGGCCCGTTTTCGTAATTTTAGCCACTCGCGGTTGAACGAATCGCGCGGGGGTCTTTAAGCTCTTCGAGCGCGGACGGTACCATTATAACCACCGACACCTTTTCATAAATAACAACGGTGCGCCTTGTTCAATGCCGACGAGACGAGAGAAAAGACACGTAATAAACGCTCGTATACTTACGGTCGTTGTCTCTGCTCTTTCGATGATTCGTTCGCCCGTTGTTGTTTTTTTTTTTTTTTTTTACCGCGTCTCCATCGACATGGTCCTTATCGATCTACATGAACGCTTAATATATTTATATTGTCGTCGTTGAAAGAAATTAAACGCGACATCTTCATTTCCCTCATTCATTTTTATTTTCTATACCATTTGTCAGTGTAATTTTTCGGCAGGTATACATATATACGATGACATTGATAGGAAACGTTTGGAAATGCGCACATTTTCGTTATTTTTTGCTTTTTTTTTTCGTTAAACTACACTCGCCCTTAGTCGTCTCGTTTAATTTTTTTTGTTTTTGTTATTAATTTAATTTTACTATACACTTGAAACTTATCATGATTCGCAGTCAATTCCCAAACAAAGAAATGTATTCGCTGCAAAATTATCATTCAATTTCGTATTTTCATTTTTTTTTTCTTTTCATTAACGCGATTCCTCACGATTAATCGGACTCTTCGCCGGTTTTGAATCTCCGCGTAGTTCCCCCACGCCGTCGGGTGGCGGCGCTGTCGCGCGCGCCGACGCGATAAAACGCTCGAAATTTACGCCCTCTGTAGGATGATTCTCAGAGATTGGGGGAATCTCGTTCAAGTCGTTTTTATCTCTCGCTCTTACGCGAGCAATTCGTCCGCAACAATTGGTTATTTATGAGGCTTTGACGCCTAAATTACACACACACACACACACGCGTTAGCCCAAGTGTGTGCTTTACGACAGTCGCAAAATCGAAGCTCCCGGGTGTTTCGAATCGTTTTCATTCTATCGTTACATACATAAATACAAATCATGACGATATTTACAGTTTTTCCTTTCGAGAACTCTTTCGTATTTACATTATAATCGAGAAAACGAGAATCGCCCTTTCAATTATCACTATTTTAACCGACGAATGTACTAACTTAAATTTATTTTAAATTAACGATTAAACGATAATTATTCATTAAAAAGAAAAGAACAAAAAAAAAAAACGGATTTTCACGTTATATTTACAGTTTACGATTTGGAAGATCGAGTGAAAGTGGATTGTGTTTAAAAATGTTATTTTCCAATTAATTTACAGTTTTTTTCGTCTTTTTTTTTCAATAAAGCTTCACGCGGTACTTTCGTGATCAAATTAATCGATAATCGATGATACTAAACAAGATGAATTTTAAACAACAACTAATGCCGGAAAAATGATCAAATAAACCTGTGAATTCGTTGATTTTTGCAAAACACAAAAAATATATTGAAAATTCGCTGATGTTCGTTGAATTAAAAAAAAATTTCATCGCACACGCGTAGCATTCTCAAAGAATGACGAAATTGTTATTGAAAAATAATTAAACTACGAATTTACAAGAGAAATTACGAATTTTATGCCGATGCAATTTTCACAGGGTTTTTTTTCTTCTTTTTTTCATCTTTCTCACAAGTTTTCCTCCGAAAACGTGGAAGCGAATGACTGTTTTTCTTCAACCCTTTGCGTCGATTGATCCCCTCCCCCACCCCCCGTCCCCGACAGGAAATGAAATCACGCTGGAAGAAACGATGAAACCGTGGAGTTCCGAAAGGGACGCACGCGGTTCATCGTCTCTTGAGTCTCCGGGTGTCCCGTGCGTGGGTGTTCCCTGAATGAGTTTCACGCTGCGGGCCCCGGCAAGCGGTGCCCGTGCACTCACGGGTTATCTTCTCTACGATCGAGGCTTCGGGGGCCTTATATACATGTATATATATATATATATATATATATATATACATGTATACATCGTAAATGCATCACGAGCTTATACGCACGCACGACCAGTTTACACGCAACGCGTATTCCAGGAGCGTACGACTCGCTCCCGGAATAATTAACGAGGTGGTCCTCGCGAGTAGTTTGTATATTTTTTTTCTCGGTACAGATGATAGTGGGCAGAGGTTTTTGGGTCTTGACGCCGCCAAGAGAGCGTGGGGCCCACCAACGCGTTTTTTTTTCCTGCGGTGGGGGAGAAACGGCCGGGCTGCGCATCCGTTTGTAATATTGTTTCGGGAATTGATTGACGCGTCGAGTAGGATTTTCCGGGGATCTTGGTCGAGAGTCTCCGGGCATCCAGGAAAAAGAAGGCCCACTGGGGACTGGCGTTGAATTTTTTATTTTACAAATGTCCCATGGATCACCGTTCGTAAATTCATATCCGGATGTCGTTGGTTTCTTTAGAAATGTTGCAAAAAAAAATTTACCGTCCTCGTGTATTCGCGAATATCGGGACTGGTTGTTGGGACTCCGATTGGGCCGGGGGTGGGGGGTGGCGGGGCGATCAGGTCGAAGAGTCATGATCGTAGTTCGGCAGTGTCGAATAACTTTTGTTCCTCTGCGACTCGTAGCTCGTCACGATTTCTTCGTCAATCGTCGCGTTAACGGGCATTCCCGTCTCGTTTTGATCGTCATAGATTCCGTAACAAGATGGCGGCGGGGCTCATGACATGGGCGACTCGGGTGAATAGTGACGCGGGGGAAGACGGCCCGCACTTTCGGTGTAGCGATACCTGAAACAGATGAATCGAGAACGGATGTTTTTAACGAGACGAATTAAACGTTCGGGTGAGGAATGGTTGACAATTTCATCGCGCAATAAATAAGATAACAAAAGCAAATAGCAGTAGTCGGCCATTTGTATAACAAAATGAAACAAAAAAAATATTTTTTATTAGCTTGATACCGTATACTAAGTAGATGTGTAATTAGTTTTATAAATAAGTCACATTTTCACATTGAAAAAAATTGTTAAATGTGCACACGGATTTATATCCGCTACCGTGGCCGTAATCCTTAATCGGCCGACGAAACACAAAGGCGGTAACTCCTCGTTCGTTCCTCGATTACTATCGTATCAATCGCATGGAATCAATCTCCAAGATCGATTATTTTCGATCGATCCCTATCTTCTACGATTTACCCGATGAAAGTCAGCGTTCCTATAACATTCTTCGTACGTTAAACTCTCCCCCTCTTTTCGATCCCCCGGTAGGAAACTTGAAAAATGGCCAAGTTGGTTCGTGTTACCGCGTCCTGGTGGGGATCCGCGGGTGGCCCGCTTGTGGGGATATAGCTCGGGGTCTCTATCTCGATTTCTCGGTTTTCTCGCTGCTATATAAGTGGTCAAGTGGCGAAGAAACCGACAACTCTCCGTAGAGAGAGAAAGAGAGATAGAGACGCACCTCTACGTTTGCCGCATTAATAACACTGGTAGCCGCTCATATGTTAAACGTCCACCCCGTTATACCTTCTCAGCTTCTTTTGCGGTTAGACTCCCCCCCCCCCCCCCCCCCGGAGCCCCGACGGTACACCAAGTGTTGCCGCTAAGGTTGAAAGTCTCTCGGGACGAGAGTCTTTTTGTACCTACAGCGTAGTAAAACCATACGGTATCCAGTGGCCACGGTGGCATACCCGTAGCTTTTTCATTTCTTCTTGTTTCTCTTTTTTATACTAGACACCAAGATCTTCATATATCTATCATAAAAAGAGCACGGAGAAACGAGAGAAAAGATTCTATCGAAGATATCCACGGGGTTGTAAGCATAAAACACACACACACACAAACACGCAGAATCTTGGTCAGAAATTTCAGTCAAACGTCCGGTTAGTGGGGAAAGATTAAGCTTTCAACCATCCCGAAAGATTGAGCTCTTTGCCGTCCCGATTCTCTGTAACAGAGTCAAGATTATCCAACTAATGTTTCATTATTCCCGTCGAAGAAGAATATTTCAAAGAGACAAATGAATGCCACACAAAATGCCATCCTAAGAGACCCCCGTTTTTGCCAAGATCGGGCTCGGGCGGGGACCGATCGCTCGCGTAAACTCGCGGCATTCACAGCCTGCGAAAATTTTCCCTCGTTCTTGTCCACTTGTTCGTCATTGGCTAACATTCCTATACGGCTCTCACTCGCTCTTGTACAAAAATACTGTTACACAACTGCGTGTTTCTTCGATGTCCGTTTGTATGCGCGCGCGCGCCCCCGGTTGGATTATAAATCCTTAATACAGATCGGCACGCGATCCTCGGCTCGTTAGGGTGATGCATGGCCGACTGTGGTGTCCCGGGGTGTACGGTAGCCGCCTGGCAAGGCGGACATCGTGCCACGAGGCATCCTCTCGGCGTATCTTCCTACCCGGCTGTTTGTACATGCATCGGATGCTGAAGACCAAAAGGACGCGAACGAACGACGCTTCATCCGAGAGATCCCGCGCGTTACGCCATTTTGTTGGCGCTCACCGTTCCGACATTACATGAGGTTGGCGAGTGGTGGGGGGATAGCAGGGGCTCTCCGACACGCACCTATACACGAGAGAATCCAGCGGGGCCCAGAAGCATCTTTGCTTCGCCCCTCTTCGGTAATAATGAGAGATCGGAGATACGGCTCGATATTAATTGTGCGGATCGAGTGAGCCCTGCCCGGGGTTGCTCGCTTCTGCTGTTGCTTCCACGTCGTTCCAACTTCCTCCTTCCCGCCCCTCCCCCCAGGCCCCCCAGGTCCTTCTGGCCGGTCGAACTGGATATTGCCAGCGAGTGTTCTCCGCGATCCCTCGAACAACCCACGTAGGTCCACGCGGAATGGAGGGAGAGTGGAATCGTGTACGAGCGGGAGAACGAGCTGCTACCCGGCTTACCCCGATCCCGCTGAGCGATATTGTGCACGTATACGCTATCCGTTCGGGATATAGGAACTAAAGGGTTATGTTCGTATATACGGTCACAATCCGGAGAACCTCCGGGAGGGTGGGAATACATATGGGGAAATTTATTTCGCTATGTAGCCATGTTCATTGTCAATGGACAGGAGTGAGATGTTCGAGATTGCCCCGGGGGGCAGGGGGTCGGGGGATTAGCCACCGGTGAATTGACTAAAGTTGGCACGTCGCGCTTTCGGTATGAGTTATTGTGTTTTAACCTTCTTAAGATCCATTTTTTTTTCTTTTTCGATCAATTGCTCATGGGATAAGATTCGATTGAAGAAGAAAAACAACCCCTCCAAGGGTTTAGGCAACACAAATCAGCGGAGTTTAGATCGCGGAGATGGGTTGCCCTGTGGAAGTGAAGGGACGTTGAATTTTTCCATTTGTTGGTGTGTAATATCTTTCCGCTCGGTTTCTGTGGCACTGATTTCGTGAAAAGGGACGGAAGTGTGTAACAGGAAGCCCGAGAAGCGCGCGCTATTTGATTTTACTAATGAGCGCGCGCGGTGGTAGCGTTGGCCGTCAGATGGTACCGATCCATTTTCCGAGAGGTTGGTACTGTCAGCCAACAGCGAGTGCGTGTGTGACGAGAAGGGGAAATATTGGAGAACGCATCAGCTGTGCGCTTAACATACAGTGTTGTGTATAAAGTGTGCTGTTATATAAACTAATTTATATGTGTAAACTATATTAATAAATTTATTTACTATTGATAATGTGTCTGAAAAAAGTGCAGATCATGGGTAAAAAATGCAAGTGAGTAATAATGAATAATTATTCGAATAAATATTTGAATATTGAGCTTTTTTAAATTTTGAGGTTCATTTCTGTCGCTGCTCAATTGATATTTTTAATTTTGATTGAAAAAAAAAACAAATAGCTTTTTTAACTTTTGAGGTTAATTTCTGTCGCTGCTCAATTGATATTTTTTATTTTGATAAAAAAAAACTAATTAATTAATTACACGGATAATTTCTTTGATATTAATAATTTCTTAAATATTTATAATTCTAATTTAATTCTAAAGATTTCGTGAGTTGCTGAGATGGGTAAATCCAGAGCAGAATATATGCGAGATTACCGGCAGAAAAAACGTGAGGAAAAATGAAAAACTGGAAAGGTAGAACCAACAAAAATGCGCATAATTCGACTCAGCGTAGCAGGGATTTTCGGGCACCTGCAGCGCACTTAATTCTCTCACAGACATCAACGGCCGACCCAACTACCGCTTTACCAAATCTGGTTGTCAGTCATGCAACTTTACGATTGCCATCGTTGCCATTTTCTCCTACTCCGTCTACATCAACAGCGACTGCATGTAATACTTCGATGAAATGTCTCTGCTCTCCCCCAAATTGAACAAAAATAACAGTCTCCAATAACCAAATACATTACTCTTAGCGTTAATAAAATAGAATACAATTTTCATTGAAAATAATTATTCTTCGTTACGAAAAATCATTTCAAATACTACATGAATCATTTTTTTCGGGATATAATGTTAGTGTTGCTTATTACCAAGGTGAAATGTCAGATGTTACACATCATATGCGAATACTGTAAGGGTCGCTTTTTTTTTTTGTTTTCGATCAATCCCTCGAGGGATAAGTTTCGATTGAAAAGTAAAAAAAAACTACCCCTGGAAGGGTTTAGGCTGAATGAACGAACGGAGTTTAGATCGCGATGATGGGTTGCACTGTGGAAGGGATGGGACGCTGAATTTATCGCTGATCCATCGATATGCCAAATTTTAAAAATTATTATAAACTTTATATAGTGGACAAAAAATTAAATTGCTGATTTCACATTTTTTAAAAACTCTTCAACTATAAGAAAAAAAATAAACAACATTATTTTTTTCAATATTAACATTATTTTTTACGGGTATAAATGAAGTACCGATGAAAACCATGGCGTCTCCTTGTCGACATCATAGCTTCACCAAAAATTATCCAATCTCAAAAAAAAAAGAATTCAGTAAAATAATGTAGTAGTAATAGTTTGACGGAGGGATTTATTTTATTTTTTTCAAAAATAATGAAATTACAGTATTTCAAACTTTAGTATGCAATTTAAAAAACAAAAATCAGTGTTTAATAATTTATGAAAAATTGTTCAACGAAAAAATTAATAAAACCTCTCGTCCGACAATAAAGAATATAATTATCGAGATTTAAAAAAAAAAAAAGTTAAAAAATATTAACAATTGACTGAGTTGTCGTGCCGATTGTCTAAAAACATAGTTTCGAGAAAAAACGCGTTTGAATAATGTTAATATTAAAGAAAAATTTTTTATAATTTTTTTACCTATAGTTGAAAAGTTAATAAAAACTGTGAAATCAACAAATTATTATTTTTTTCATCATATAACCTTTATAATAATTTTTGAAATTGACTCGGTTTTCAGGGCGCGCCGGGGTATGTGAATCCTTAATTCTTCAGCAAGTCGAAATTTCTTGATTGACCAACGAACGAGTCCCGGTAGTAATTTTCCATTCGTCGCTATAATCGCTCTCTTACATACTCTCCACCCTCAATTCGCCCACACCAGATTTCATTCCCGATCCATTCGTCGGTGTTTCTTTTCTTTCTCTCTCCCTCGCTGGCTTTTTTTCCCTTCCATCTGTGGATCCTCCTCTCGTGTTTCTTCGTAACCACTATGCCTCTATCTCTCGGAGTGTCCCCTTTTCGAGCGAGGAAGAGAAGAGCCACTTTGATGATACGGATCTCGAAACAAATTACTAGAGGTTCTGTCCGTCGAGACCCTCGCCGAAACCACAATGTCCCGGAGAGTTTCCAGCAATGGCAGAGGATATTCTCCACTACCCTTCTCCACTTTGTCCACGGTCTTCTTTCTCTTTTCACTTCGCTTTTTTTTTTCTCGCTCGATCCACTAGATTATAATAATCGAGGCACGTTAGCTCGCTCCGGAGATTACCCCATTCGCGGGGGGGTTGTTATCTCATTCGTATCACATTTACCCAGTGGTTAGCGGTTTTTTTTTATTCTTTCAAGATCTCTTGACACGCTGTCTCGGACCAGCCCCCCGATTGTACACGTTGATGAGAAGGCCGAATGACCGAGTTTCCGATTCGTTATATCCGTGATAAGACGCTAATAAAGCTACATTTCAATAATAAACTGCTTTTACACGGTTCAGAATGTTATTAAAAGAATATAAGGGAGACCGGGGCAAGTGGATACACTCTAAAATCATCGAAAAAAAATAATAAAAGTTACGCTACTGGAAGCGTTCTAAATGCGATATTCCCTTAGATGAACCACTTTGCCCCGGTCTCCCCCACTAGACTCTGATAAAGCTGAACAAAAGATGGCGGGCTAGATGAATAAGAAACGTATGTATGGTAGAGTGTTGGAAAGAGGATTTTTGGACTGTTAGATGTCCAAGGACGATGATATCCTTCTAGATCCGGCTTACGTTAACACCTGCCTCGGTCCTTTCAGCAATTTCGCGTCCTTTCCCTCCTCGTCCTATACGTACAGGCACAGCACGATGGACCAGCCATTCTATATCCCTGGAACTTTTCTCTTTTTCGTTCCTTCCTCTCGTCCTTTCCAGTAGCGAGTCCAGAATTCCAATTTTGCTTCGCTTCCTTTTTCCGCGTGCCCGGCCCTCGCGATATCACGAGGGGTGGTCCGCAGGGGGTTGGACGTGAGGGAACTCAATCTGTGTGTGTCTCGCAGCGGATTATCGGGATTTTCACGGAACGCACGCGCAACTCTCACGAGAGGAAGTTAGTAAGATGAAAACGTCGACGACGGGAGACGATTATCCGCGAGTACCCGCGATCTGTCTCATCAAAATCGATCCTGTCTTCTTTCTACCTCTTTCCCTCTCGAAGACGAATGAAAAAATAAAAGCAACAATCCCTTTGACTTCAGCAATGACTCACAAATCCAATGGATATAGAGGCGATAATTCCTCAAGTTTATTTCGCTAATTTCCATTGTCATATTTGATGAATTTTGTGAAATTTCAAAATAATTGTAGAAAAATCAATTGTTCGGGATGAATACTACTCTTTTTTTTTCATTTTTGTTACGTTAATTCTTGTCCCCATCGTACGTGCGAATTCATTCGTGAAATTGTCGAAGGGTTTCCCTCCTAACTCTCGCGAGGGTTTTCCCGATCCGAATGAAAATGCTTCTGAATCAACGCTTCGCTGACAATCAGTCCTGAAGGCAGGGTGTTGATGAAACTATACTACACCATGACGATTGTGACGAAAGTTTAAGCCGTTATCGTTGCACCGGAGCGTTTATTTTCATCCACGTGATTCACACGTGTTGCTCCGGTGAACTTAAGATCTCTCGGAGCGAGAATGACACAGGTTTACATTGTAAAATGTTTAGGTATACGCCCTTTTGGTACTTATTAGCCCCGGGTCCCGCCTAGGGATGAAAAAGCCCCTTTTCGGCGATACGTCAAAGGCGCACCTCTAGGTCATCCCGTTAATTGTGTGTTGCAAGAAGAGAAAGAGGGATTGAGAGAGAGAAGGTGAAACCCTGGAGAAAGTGCTTTTTCCTCGTAAAATAGAACACCCGATTAAACGACACAAAAGCGAGTTTTCGTCACCTCTACAGGAAGCACCGGTGAAACGTATATTGTTTCGTGTAACATCTCTCGACACCCTTCCCTCTGTCGCCGCTTTGCTACAGAGTTCGAAATATTAATAGGGGAAAAAAAAATTGATTCGCAGTCAATTTTCTTCCGTCCCGAATTCTCTTCAATCTCTCGACTCTCTTTTAATAGTTCTCTTCTACCAATCGTCGCGAAAATCTTTGCCAATAAGAAGAAAAAAAAAGAAGCGGTACGGACGCCAAAGAAAAATGCACAAAATAATCATAATGATCGGCGAAAAAATAATTGGCGTAAGAAGCTTATTTGCTCAGTGCTCTATGGATTCTTCGTCGTTCATCGGGCTTCCTGCATCTCGTTTCGACATCAAAGGGAATCGGTATGGCGCTCCAATAATCGGGGTCAATTTTTTCTATTTCTTTTTTTCTTTCAAATCCTTGAAAGCGCAGCGTATACTTTTTAACCTTAGTTCTTCGCTGGTACTTTGGGAAGTACGTACATTTTTCGAAACCCTCATAGAACCCAATATTTCGTCGATATTACGACATTTATATATATGTTCGATCGGCTCGTTACTAGAATTTCCATTTTATTTCTAATTCGATGTGTCTCGCGGTTTCGCCCGCGTTAAATTTGCATCATATATCTGTCTCGTACGAGTTATGAGTACATAACCAAGTGCATGTCATTTAGTGTAAATACCATTCGGATATTGTGTGGAAAAATAAAAGGACCAATCACTAAAAAATAAAGCAACGCCACCGCTGTTCCTTGAAGTCATAACATGAAGTTATGTGGGGTTAAGCCTTCCAGAATAAACGGGCTATCTAATGCAAAAAGAATTTTTCAAATCGGATCAGTATTTCCTGAGATTAGCGCGTTCAAACAAACAAACTCGCCAGCTTCATTACAGTATGCAGTATAGATGTAGTAAAATAGTCAGATTAGCGCCGTACCATAAAGTTATATAGCCTAAAGCCTTCCCGAATAAACGGACAATCTAGTGCAAAAAGAATTTTTCAACTTGGATTAGTATTTCCTGAGATTAGCGCGTTCAAACAGACATACAAAGTTTCCAGCTTTATTACAGTAGCAAGATCGGCCAAAAATCATCCTCGTAACGGGATCGATCACTGATACCAATTGGAACGGCCAAATTTCGAAATTAAAAAAATGGCCAACTCGATTATCGATAACAAAAAAATGAAGTAAAAGTTGAAAGAGACGAGAAACCGGACCATATTCCACAATCTTGTTTCTTCTTCGCGAAAAACTGCTTTTCCTTTAGTTTCACCGTTGTTAAATTCATTCCAAAGAGGCTTTGCGGTCGTTCTCATCTCTTTGCTCGTACGCTGGTTATATGGAATCAGCGCGAAGGATCTGATTGCGCGGGGCCAGCCGCGGAGTCCGCTCGCGTGATTAGATGGTGGCCAGGGGGTGGTTGGGAACGATCTTCGTACGTGGACCGCACGAGAACGACGAAGATTGGAAAGCCGGGAGAGGGAGAAAAGAACGGAGCAGGTTTCCCCCAGAGCAGCAAAGGGGGGTGATAGAGGAATCGACCGGGTAGCAGAGAATATATACTGTGCAACATATAAAAAGGACATAGATGACATATATAGCGATTGACGTTCCGCGGAGACGTAAAAAAATGCAATCGGCTCTTACAGTAATGAAAGCACTCGCCCATCCATCCGCCCCCTCTTCAACGCTCGAAGAGGACTATTCGTCGTTTTTTTTTCTCGTCCTTATAGTCCTGCATTCAGGACTTTCTATTCTGGTCCATGGAACGACAAACCTCTTTTTTACGGGAAAGGGGGCCGAGGGTCTCGGGGTCTTTATCGAGGGGGTTGTAATTCGAACGAATGATGGAATCGTGTACGAGATCTCTCTCTCCCTCTCTTTCTCTTTCTATCTCCAACCCCCTTCCCCAAGCTCGTTCAAACACTGCGCTTAATACTATGTGGTGAAAAAAAAGTCTCTAAGGGATTTTCAGGATGATCACACACAGGGACACCGCAGGGGATTTCTGAAATGAGTTTTGACGAGTACCGAGGACGCCGATGACTATTTTCGTACACATCCTTCGTTTTTTGTTCGATGAGGTATGAAGAGAATTAAGAAAACATGGTCTCGAGTAATTTTCGTTCAAGAATATTAAAAATGGTGTTCGATCACGATTTTCTTATCGTTTGGAGAAAAACCCGATCAATCATTTGTCTTTTTCTTTAGATCGTTTTCGGTAAACAACAAATTCGTTCGAATTACGACATTAGGGAGGAGCAAAATGGTACACAAGTTGATAATGCGGTTCAGAAACTCTCGAGAGGGATAAGGCAACCGGGAAGAAGAAGAAAAAAAATGAAGAAGAAGATCCAAGTGATTGTGTAAAAGGTGAACGTTAAGAGGACGATAGACAAGATCTTTTATTTCCACGATGAAAAGATTTCTGTATATATGCGCGTATCCAAGTTGAAACTCACACTGCGAACGAAGAGGGTCTTTCGTCCTGATTCCCGGTGATTCATGACGCTTTTTATGCCCCGGTTGGGCCAAAATAATTCACCCTAATGCCCCTGCTAACTGCTCCCGGTTTCTCCGGTCTTCTCCGACAGGGGTGAGGAGAACGAAAGAGAGAAAGAGAGAGATCTTACTCTCCTCATCCCGATTGTTTATTGCGAAAAAAAGTGTCTCGCCCTATATATCATCGAGGCTCGAGAGTGAGAAGAAAAGAAATAAAACCGTTCATTGGCGAGAGAAAAGTTAAATTTCGTACCCCCCTCCAGGCATACCTCTCTTTCTCTCTAGAAATAAATGCGTTTTACGTTATTAATAACTGAAAACCGAGTAAATTTGAAAAATTATTATAAAGGTTATAGGTGAAAAAAAAATTAAATTGTTGATTTCACATTTTTCATTAACTTTTCAACTATAAGAAAAAAAATTAAAAATTCTTTTTTTAAAAATATCAACATTATTTTTCTACGGGTATAAATGGACTACCGATGAAAATCATGGCGGCCCAGTAAAATAACGTAGTAGCAATACTCTGACGGAGGGAATTTTTTTTTTTTCTCAAAAACGGCTCAACCGATCGGTCTGCAATTTTAACACAACCTTCTCAGATATATTCTTCAAGTATTGATCGAAGGAATAAGATTTCCGATGATTATTTCTATTTTTTTAAAACAATTCAACGAAAAAATTGTCGTCGAAAATTGTAATTTTTTCTTTCTGGAGCCGCCATTTTGTCGAAAATCAAAATTTCGACTATTCCGTAGATCAATACCTAGATTTATCTATCGACTAATAGAATCTTTTTGGTTTTTTTATTTTTAATAATCCAAACCGGAGATATCGTGCACACCGTCAGACACTTTTTTTTTAGAGGAGCTCCCGGAGATCGGCTATAGCAGCTTTGAAAAAAATGTTCACGTTAATAAGTTAAAATGTCTTTCCAGCGAAAAATTCTTTAAAAATCGCCTTTTCCCGGTCTCCCGACTGCGTATAACTCCTTTAATGAAAGGCAAATAAATTCATTTTATCGGAGATTTAGTATCGTTAGAGATAAAAAAAAATTACTCTCCGACACTCACGAGTGATTGGATGGATTTTGACGCGAGTACAACGAAACGTCTAAAGCGAAATAATTAATACCACGAGCGTCAATTGGAAGTGAAATAATTTTATCCGACAGCGGATCGTTGCGGTTGTACAAT
The DNA here is from genome assembly GCA_958009045.1 of Oxytorus armatus. Taxonomy (NCBI): domain Eukaryota; kingdom Metazoa; phylum Arthropoda; class Insecta; order Hymenoptera; family Ichneumonidae; genus Oxytorus; species Oxytorus armatus. The sequence goes on from OY253755.1 coordinate 1,365,993, forward strand.
AAACTCGCGGCAAAGTGACGGAACATAGACTGGGTAACGTAATTGGCTCACGTCGAGTGCCGTTGGCCGGGTAATCTGAGCTTTCGATATTTCGACGAGAAGCATGAATGCCCCGGAGATTGGCGAGGAGAACGGGAGGGGCCCCCGGGTATATAAAGCGAACGCGAGTTATCGATATGTCTCGTCGTCGAAACGTCGGGCATTACCTTAATGGTTACCGTAATAACGATACCAATGCCTTGGACTCTGTAATATGTATGACAAACGTGACGGCCGATCGTCGAGAACGTCACTCTCCAAGTTTTTCCATTTTTTCCCTTTCTTACTCTTCCAATATTCATTAATTTCATTTGTGGCCTACAATTTTTACTCATCAAGCACGAAGTATGTTAAGGTAGTAGTCTGGTAACTTAAGCTGATTTTCATGTCTTTTTTGGAGGGCGTTTTTTTGTGGGAAAATAAAAATGAATCGTTTTGGATATTTAGGATATTTTTATTTACATATTAAAGATACAAAAAAAAAATTTTTTGAAAACATTTAATAGTTTATTATTGTTATTATTGTTGATCGAAGTTGGCACCTCGAAGTTGGCAGCCCGGGTCCTAACTTTTCTTCTACCGAACCGATTGCTCTCAAATTTTAACAGGCTACTCTACACACTTATAGTTCTCGTCGGAACCACCGAGAAATTTTTTCACCCCTAATTTTTTATTTTACAACCCCTTCTTTGCTAAAGTCCTTTTATTTTAGCAAAGAAGGGGTTGTAAAATAAAAAGTTAGGGGTGAAAAAATGTCTCGGTAGTTCCGTCGAGAACTATGAGTGTGTAGAGTCGCCTGTTGAAATTTGAAAGAAATCGGTTCGGTAGAAAAAAAGTTAGGACCCGGGCTGCCAACTTCGATCAATAATAATAATAATAATAATAAACTATTAAATTTTTTCAAAAAATTTTTTTTTTGTATCCTTAATATGTAAATAAAAACATCCTAAATATCCAAAACGATTCGATTTTATTTTCCTACAAAAAAACGCCCTCCAAAAAAGACGTGAAAATCGGCTTAAGCTACCAGACTACTACCTTAAATGAGACAGTATTTTAATCGAAAAAAAAACAACAATCGATGCCCTAGAATGTAAAAAAAATGCATTTCCGCGTGGCGCGTCCGTTCGTCCGTCTGTATCGTCCGAAAGCGGAATAACTTTTTGAAGAGAGTGCGAATCGCAACGAAATTTGGTGCGTGTCTTCAACGTGCGAATTGTAGCTTTTATTTATTTTTTCATAATATTATCTCAATCCCTTCACGCTGTTTACCTGAAATGTGAAAATTTGGAAAAATGATAAAAAATGCGAATTCGCCGTTTGTTATTTCGAAATAAAAAATTACTGGGGAAAAGAAAGGAAGAAAGCTTCGCGAGTGAAGTGAAAGTCGATAAGATATTTTTGTATGTATATTTAAAAAAAAATTGAAGTCGAAGCGATATCGACAATTTCGAAATACGCCATCTGTTATCATGGCATGTGTTATGGTATCAGTAACGACTTCTATCCGTACATTATCCATCATAAATTTATAAGGAAATTAATCGAGCTATTAGCCGAGGTGAGAGGCGCACGAGGTTGCGGTTTAACCCTGTTTTACTCGGCGGGGCGAGGGCGGGACGAGGGGTCGTAGCGACTTGCTAGCGTACACACAACCTGTTAATCATCGATCGCTAATTATGCTAAGCGTCGCGCAACCGAGAGGTGTACCATATTATCAACTTGCCTCCTGTACACTATCCAATATACGAGTACCTCTACACCGATATCTCGCGGTTTTCGACGCGTACGACGTCATGTTCGACGCCGTTTCACGAGATACCAAACTCTCCTTCCCTCTCACACCCTTCTCCCTGCGTTATAGTATTTCGTAATGCGCCCACGAGCGAGACGTGCGGCACGAGTTAACATCTGTACGCTTATATATAGAGCTATTGTACAAAAGGTAAAGTTCGTTTTTAACGACCTCGTTTGTATGTGGCGGCGCGTATTTAGCTATAACTCAAAGAAAAACTAGGTTTTTATCGATTTTTGAGGGCAATCTATCAGATTTTTTTATTTTTTTTATTAAATTGAACAGGGAAAATCGTAAATTCGCTAAAGATTTATAGAGGAAGAAAGAAAAAACGACCGGAAGACGAAAGCGTTGAGGGCTCACATACCTCTGCGCGCGCTCAAAAATCGAGTAAATTTGAAAAAATTTTATAAACGTTGTATGGTGAAAAAAAAATTATACTGTTCATTTCACATTTTTTTTGAACTCGTCGACTGTAAGGAAAAAAATTAAAAATGTTTTTTTTTCAATATTAACATTATTTTTTACGGGTATAAATTGGACTATACCCACGTAGAAAAATTGTAACGGCCGAGCGTTGGGCCAATACTGGTTGCCGTAGTGCCGGTACTGGCTGCCAGTATTGGGCCAGTACAGATTCGGTACAGGAGTGTAATAGCCGTCCGTTATACTGACACCAGCGGTCGGGCCAGTACCGGTTATTTAATTGGCCCGAACTTTGACCCGGACTTTGGACCAGAATTTGGAGCAGACTTTGGCCCAGACTTTGGGGCCCACATCTGGCAAACTTCTGGCTTACTACTGGCACCAACGGTCGTACCAATACTGGTTATTTCATTGGGCCGGATCTTGGCGGACGATTTTGCCGACGGTGCAAATTACATCTCAGCGAGAAATGGCAAATTAAATAGATATCGAATCGACGTCTTTTAGACACTTTTGGCGTCTAGTGGACGCCGATCCAATGTCTATTCAAATTTTATTTCTCTCTGGGAGTAATTTATATTTCTTTTTACCACGTTACCAGATGTTTCCCATGCAGCACACGTACGTCCAAAGGATGTACTTTGGACGTAAGGACGTTCTTCGGATGTTTTTAGGACGTCCTTTGGATGTCTGTGTTGTCTGGGTTGTTTATGCATAAATGTTTGATAATTAAATGCACTTCATATATACTAAATACTCGAAGTAGTTTTTATTAATAACAGACTAAGTACATATACAGGTCTAAAATACGTACTTAAATGTTTATAGAACAGTGTTTATAAAATATAAGCTATATGAAGCAAATATTACACTAAAAAATATTGTATCGATCGTGCAATTTCAAGTTCGGGGCAAATTATAATTCGACAATTTGGTTGTTTGCAAAATAATGGACTTTTGATCAGAATAACCTAATCTACGATTACATTACAGAACGCAACTGTTAAAGTGAAATACTCTCAGTATTGACATTTTCTCTAGTCCAGTACTAAGCCTGTATCGAAGCCAGAGCTTGGCCGTATTTTATAGCCTATTTTGGCCCAGATCTGGTTATTACACCGGCCCGTAGTGCGGCCAGATTGACAACCAGTACTGGCACAAGACGATATTTTATACTGACCCAAAGCTTGGCCAGATTTTCAGCCAGTACTGAAACAATACTGGCTGCCAAAGTTTGGCCGCCAATACTGGCACAAAGCTTGGCCAGTAGAATTCAACCGGTACTGGCATAAGACTGTATTTTATACTGGTCCGTAGTATGGCCCGTAGTACGGCCCGTAGTATGGCCCGCGGTATGGCCCATAGTATGGCCAGTTAGTCAGCCAGTACGGGGCCACTACTGGCGGCCAAGGTTTGACCGCCAATATTGGCCCAAAGCTTGGCCAGTAGAATTATACTGGCAATTTCTACGTGGGTACTGATGAAAACCATGGCGGCCTCCTTGTCGACATCGTAATTTCACCAACAATTATTCAATGTGCAAAAATAATGAAGAAACTAGTAAAATAATTTAGTAGTTATAGTCTGACGGAGGTATTTTTGTTTTGCTTTTTTCAAAAATAAAGAAATTACGGTATTTCAAACTTTAGTGTGCAATGGAAAAACAAAAATTTGTGTTTGATAATTTATAAAAGAACGTCCAATCAAAAAAATCAAAAAACCTCTCGTCAGACTATAGAGAAATTAATTATCATTATTTAAAAAAAACAAAAACTTAAAAAAATATTAAAAATTGACCGAATTTCCGTGCCGACACCGTCGAAAAATGTAGTTTCGAGAAAAACGCGATTAAAGTTTCCGTTTGGTACAAACCCAACCCGATGTCCGGTCACATTTATTGCTATAACTTTGTAACGGAGGGGAATTTTTTAAAGGTGTTTTTTTTTTGAATTCTTAAAAGTGTAAAGAATACAAATCTGTAAAAAAAAAATTGATTTTTTGAAAATTTCAGGGGTATGTCAGTCCTTAATTGAACAAGGAGAATCGTAAAGTCTCTAAAGATTTATAGAAGAAGAAAAAAGCGACCGAAAGACGAAAGCTTTACACACCAGTAGTGAAAACGTCTCTCGCCGACGAGGGTTGAACGTGAACATACACAAAAAAAAAAATGATAAAATAGAGAAAAAAAATCGGGGTGAATAAAAACTGCCTTGAAAAAGATATTACTTTCTCTCGTGTATTTCGGTATCCTCGCGCTCGAGCAACGTGCGAGAGTGAGCGGGGGGGCGATGGAAAATGGGGTTAAAGGGTTGGGGGGCTTGGAGGAACGCTCTTGATTCTTGAAACGAAGGAGAGTTTTCGAGATGCTGACGAGATGATTATATAGATACGTATATACTTTTAATACGTATATAGACGTCGCGGGGGTGGTTTCTCGTTGGAGTTTATCTCCCTCATCCTCATTAAAAATCGTCCGCCTGCCACCCTCTTCTTCCTGGCCTCACGCTTCCAGCCCTGTCTATACCCTTTGCCTCACCTCCCTTATTCCATCCTCCACGCAGACTCTGCGTTTACGTCTTTAGCTTCTTTTCCTCTTTTTTCCCCGTCCCATCGATGCGTAGAAAAAAAAAATTAGTATGTAAAAAAAAAAAACACCCTCCGGGAAATTCGAGAAAAGGAAAAAATCGCTTGAAATAATTTTCATGCAATGATAATTGGAAATTTCATAAAACAGACACGGTTATTTCATAGCAATTTTTATTTGCCCAGCGAAAATTTCATCCTCCAGTACTTTTTATACTTGGCAACATTTTTCCTTTTTTCCACCCTCAACATTTATTCCCGAGATCTCACTCGACTCTCGTTTGCGTCTTCTTCCATTTTCTTCTTCGTTTTCGTTGGAATATAAAAAAAAAGGGAAGCGAATTAAAGGCCGAAGAAAGACCGACACAGTGAGGGAGAGAGAGAGACAATTTTCTACCCTTCTGCACGAGATGCTGCACGCTCTATTAATTAAAAAAAATGGTCTCAGCCGGCAAATGCTCTGGTCAGCGTGGAAAGGGGAGAAAGAAGCGAGCGCGAAAGCATGAAGGGAGTAGAGTCTTGAAAATAAGAAGAAAAAATAAATAAATAAAAGAGTACCAACGGAGGTTTGAGAAGAGTCGGTGGGAGGAGAGCGAGAGGAGAAAATGAAGGAGTGAGTGGATCTGCGTAATGACGCGAATTGAATATATCTCGCGACCCGACGATCCCGCAGGGGCTTCTCGTAATTACGACCCCCCGGCCCCGACCTCGAACCCAAAACCCCTTTGAATATAAAATATAATTTCTTCGACGCTTCAATCCAGCTTTATAAAAGTTGTCAATTTTATTGCAATTTCTTTGCTTTTTTCCTTGTACTTTCTTGTTTTAATTTCCATTCATCCAAATAAATTTTTTTTGGATTCAAGTAAAATATCGTTAATCGAATAATTTTTTCTGGGTTCTGCATATGGCCACGTTAGTGAGTATAAAATCATGTACACATTTAACAATTTTTTTTCTGTACGAAAAAGTGATTTATTTATCAGACTAATTGCACAGCTATTTAGTATAAATATCAAGCTACTAAAAGAATATTTTTTTTTTGTTTTTTTTTGTTATACAAAATGGCAGACTACTGCTTTTTGTTTTTTTTCTCGTGGCGCTTCGCGGCGTGACATTTGGCATTCGCAATTTTTGACTTAGGACAAAACAAAAAAATTCTCGTTAATCTACATGAGAATACCTAGAGAAGGAACTACGGAATTTGAAAAATATTGTTTTATTCGAATATCGTAGGCGTTTAGAATAGAGCCTGAACTTTTCCGGGTATCCGGATACCCGAGTAATTCGGGTTTCACGGATCCGACGCTTCAAATCCGTATATCTCGATAACTCGATAATATCCGGGTAATAACGGATTCGGGTATGCGGATAGTTTCGGGGTATCCGGGTGACCGGGTACTCGGATAATAACGGATAATATCGGGCAATTATCGCCGATAATTGATGCCGAAAATGCTGAAGAAAATTGTTCAATTTACACATTTTGTGAGGCACGCGTAGATGTTGCCAAGAACAATGTTCGCGAAGTACATTTATTAGACGAATAATAAATCATTACCGGAAGATTGAGAAATTGGAATTATATCGGTGTTCATGTCCGATCATTTAGTTGACCATTTTTTATTTTTACCGACTGATATCAATATTAAACAAATTAGATTATCATTATAACGAAGATTCTTGGAAAGAATCTTGCAGGCGTATTTACTATTATTACCAAACTATTTCTTTACTGTAATTCACATCCGACAAAAACTACAATTTCAATAAAACATTCTTGTGTAGATTAAAAAAGCAATGACATAATCTTCTATACAATGTTAGGGAAATACATGATCATTTCATAAGAACTTAACATTGACCTGCACTATTTGCATCTTTAATATTATTTTTTCATCACGATTCATTATTATTTAATAAATATCCTTAGTTTCTGAAATGTATATTTGCTTTATGGGCGTGTGTGCAGTTTTTATGAACTTTAGAGTTGGAGAGAAAATATAGAATGTGAAGAAGCGGATCTCGACTATTCTTAATATGCGTAGGAAAGAAATTGTGATCGTAACAGCAGATTCTAAAAAATTGTGGGAGTCACATGTAAAATGTTTTCCCGAGTAAATACACAATTATTATAAATTGGAAAACCGTGACGTCTGATTCGTCAACACTAAGTTTTCATTTTTACCGTAGTTTTGCACAATTTTTTTGAACAGAGCAAATTTGATACAAGTTATTTTCCAATTTTTTTCAATGGTAACTATTAACGCCCTATATTTCGGCTTATTTGATGACCACACTAATACAATATCATTATTTTTTTTACGCCGGCGCTCCTATTTGTGGCTGTACGCGAAAAATCGGGTAATTACCCGACATTATTCGCTATTACCCGGTTACCCGGATCCGTGATTATTCGGATATCCGGATACCCGAATACTCGGGTACTCGAGTACCCGGATATTCGGGTATTCGGGTATTCGAATCTGAAGTGTTGGATCCGATTTCCCGGATATCCGGATACTTTCGGGTATCCGGCTAACCCGGATAAAAGTAACAGCCCTAGTTCGGAACTTAAGGGCGGGGTAAGGGTTTTCACTTTCGAAAAATCGAATTTTTTTTTGTCTTATCTTATTGTTTAACATTTCAAGAATATGTCCTTGAAATGTTAAACCGATCTAAGCAATATTCTTGAAGTTATTGTCTTATTAAGGGAGGGGTAAGGGTTTCAGCGTTAAAAAAAACACTATTTTTGCGATTTTTTTTCTCAAATATGGATTGAGCAATTTTATTCGAACCTTTTGTACATTATTGAGCATACTTTTGACAATGTTGTGTAATTTTTTCATGCAGAAATATTGAAGCATAAGCCCGTAACAGAGCTTCCCCCAGAACGTCTTGGAAAAAATGTATTTCTTCACTTTTTTACTTCATAAACTTTAGACGCGTTTTTCTCAAAACTACTTTTTCAAAGTCCGTGTTCACTGCCATTTAAAAACTACTTGACTGATTCATTTAAAACTTTGTATACATTTTCTACATATAAAATACCTCCCCCCAACGTTTAGTTAAATTTTTTTTTTTTACATTAAGGGTGTTTCCCACCCACAAAATGGCGGAATTTTTCGTGGATAATAACAGTTCACACTTTAGATGGCCGCCAAAAATTTTTAAATGAAAAAAAAAATTATCAGAGAACGTTGGGGGGAAGATTTGATTATAATTTCACTAAATTTTCGTGGTTTTTCATTTTCAGATAATTTCCGGCCGAGTTATAGTGAACACCGCAAATTGTTTTTTTTCCAAGACGTTCTGGGGGAAGCTCTGTTACGGGCTTATGCTTCAATATTTCTGCATGAAAAAATTACACAACATTGTCAAAAGTATGCTCAATAATGTACAAAAGGTTCGAATAAAATAGCTCAATCCACATTTGAGAAAAAAAATCGCAAAAAAAGTGTTTTTTTTCACGCTGAAACCCTTACCCCTCCCTTAAATGGTGAATTTTCAGTGAAAAATTTCGTTTGCTCATAAGTTGGAAAGTTTTTAATTAATCAGAAATTCCGTAGTTCATTTTCTGCGAACTGCAATTGGAAACATAATTGAAAAATTTGAAGTCAATCGGGTAAAAATTGTCGTAGTTATTTAGCACACCAATTAGAAAAAAGCTGCTGACCTCGCCAGAGGCTTACGTTATACGCTAAAAGTCGGTGATAAAAAAAAATTTTCTCGCTACGAATCGAATAGTAACTCATTTTTATGATGATAAAGCATCGTTTAGGCGAAAAAAAGTATCGATTTTTTATTTAGTGGAGGGGTGGATGGGGGGATAAATGTCGACATCATCAAATTTTGACTCGCAACATTTTGCCAGTGAGAATGATGCGCATGAAAGTCTCTGGAAGCTTATCTCGAGAGTGGGCAAGAGAGAGAGCGAGGATACTGGTTAAAACAATGGGGGTTGCTTTTGGGTGGGGTTGGTCGATAGTCCACCACCGCCAATCAGGCGAGAGCGGAGCCCTCCTGCCCCGCTCTCTCTCTCACTCTATCTCTCTCTTCTGCAAGTTCTCTCGGCGTTATATCCGCGTAGACGAGGACCAGAGGGGCTGTTCGAGGCTTTTGAGGGTTGCCGGAGGGTTCCTCAACCCTCCTGTCATCGCCCCTTCGGAGCTTTCGAAGCTTTTGTCGGTTATAGATATATAGATAAGTTACGCCGAGGAACGGACGCTGGACCGGTAGAACTCTCGGAAAAGGGAACGAGAGCGTCTCCAAGGTGACGGGGCGAATTTGAGAGTGAGAGAGAGAGAATGAGAGGAGGGTGCTGTTCGGAAAGATCCTCCCTTATGCGCTTCGTCCCCCTGTACTTTCTCCTTTAAACCCCGCCAACTTTTTACGCCGAAAACAAAAATGGAACCACTCGTGAAAGTGTCTCGTCCATTTTTCGATCTGACGTACCTTTGGAAGGAAATGTTTAATCGATTTTCTTTTTTTACTTTCGCTGTTTTTCACCTCCTTCGTTCGTATCGGCTTGTATTTTAATGACAAAGAAAATCGAATAATTCGGAGGAGAAAATAGAACTTTTCTATTACATATTTACCAATTCATCCCTTAATAATTTTGTCACAATATGCATTTTGCAGCCTTGCCCAACGTGGAAAATTAAGAGACTCGATGATAGATCCCCTTTGAAGTAGTGAATTCAATTGCCGAGTTTGCCGAGGAAAATCCGACTAAGGAGGGAACCCAAGATTAAATGCAAAGACGGCTGACGATGGTCCCTGCTAATTAGACGAGTTTTGTGAGCACTTGGTTAATTAGATGCTTCCGGAAAAACGTCTCTCACGGCGAAACGCATTTGCAATGTGCGATTTTTAACGTCTTTAGTTCGCTCGTTTGTCGACATTTTTTTCGTACATTAAAAACAACCAACGGAAAACCCTAATGAGAAATAAAATGAAAGCGTATTGATGGACTTTTTTTTTAATATAAAATTGTTTAAGGGGGGAAATGGGGTTAGATGGTTCAGAAAATCGATTTTTTTTATTTCATAAATTGTTAGTAAAATTATTGAAAAATATCTTCCCAGCATTTTTTATGAAAATTCCGACTCGTTCTATTGTTATAAGCCATTAAGAGGGGAAACAGGGTTAGGACAGCGTTTTCTCAATGATTTTCATGAATTTTTTTATAATATAAAAAATGAATATGATTTATTGAAACTTTGAGAATATTTTATACATATATTTAAGTATATACTATAAAATTTGTATACATATATTTAAGTATATACTATAAAATATTAGCGACCCCATATTGCTTGTTTTTCTTGGCACTATTTTTTCAAACGCCTTTTTCTGAAAAGGACTTTTTTTGAACTTGCGTACACGCTAGTTTGAAAAGTTTTCAACCAATCGTTTTGAAAATCGGCAGTTACTTTCTTCATAGTATTGCGCTCTATATGAACCTAAAATCGGAATATTATCATTATTTAAAATAATTTTTTTTTGCAAATAAAGTTGTAAAAAATGGCAAAAAATCATGCTTTTTTGTTTTGACCCCTATAAAAAATTCAATTTTCTATTTTTTTGATAGCATTTAGGTTCATATAGAAGAGAGACATATAATAAAAGTAAATTCCAACCTCGTTTGATGTCAGATGAAAATTGCGGCTTCCAGAATGTACGCAAAATGCTGAGTCTGATTGTGACCTGCAATATGGGGTCGCTAATATCTGTGGTGTTTTTCAAGGAAATTCTTCAAAAATTTTATAGTATATACTTAAATATATGTATAAAATATTCTCAAAGTTTCAATAAATTATATTCATTTTTTATACTATAAAAAAATTCATGAAAATCATTGAGAAAACGCTGTCCTAACCCTATTTCCCCCCTTAAACTGCGCGAAAGAGAGAAAAAAAGCGACTCCAAAATATTCAAAAGAAAATGAAAGTTTTGCCATGTGCTGTTTTTTTTGGGGGTGGAAATAAATAATTAACAAAAGCATAATTGATCAATCCTCCATTAACGAGGCTCATTTATTTAACACTTATTTTATTTTATTTTTCCTTTTATTTATAATACATCGTACTCGTGGAGACTTACATAAAAACCTTATTAAAACACCCTTATATAATTATACATATTTTTGTTGTTTCTTCGTTCGCACAAATGTCCTTTGTTTTTTTGTTCTTTTTTTCTTCTATTTTTCGTTCGGTTTTGTTTTAGAAGGGAAATTGGGCAGTGCAGCACACGACGGGGATGGGAGGGCAGCTTGCGATTATGTCATTGCCACGTGAGCTCGGATTATCTAAAAAGACAAAAATCATTTTTTTTTTATATACCAGATTCTTCAATTCGGTAGATTCTAAATAATTGGCGTTGTTCCATTACCATTTGTATGCTCGTGCAGACAATAATCACAGTAAAGTATCCCAATTAAATTGCCATTTTTACCAATTGCTCGTTTTCATTGACGACGTTGGCCACTCTAAAGGCCGAAAAATAGGCTTTTTTGGGGACATACATTTTTCAATTAATTCGAGAGTTTTCTCTTTCAAAATGAAAATTATATTTCCATTTCGAAAGAGAAAACTCTAAAGAGAATAAAATAGCGAAAAAAAAATGCACGCGTGGAAAGGAATTTAAAATAAATAAAATGCTGTTTCATTGTGCGGACAATCGGACGGAAATATTGAATTTGTTGGATTAGTCGAACTGCCTGTGCACCGCAAGTCCTTCGGGAATTTCATTGCTATGCAAAATTGACATAGAATGCAAAAAAAAAATTTCCCTCAAATCCCAGAGGCCAGTATGATAGTAAAAAAAAAAAACGTAGCTCGGAATTTCTTTCTTTTACGTGAGTGACTACAAAAAATGGATGAACTAAGAAGCTAAAAAAAAAATTGTTTAAAAAACGCTGGAAGATACAAAAATAAAAAATATTTCAGTGGATAAAAACGGTATGCATTGTTGAAAACGAATGAAAGCCGATCGTTCTTGTTTTTTCTTTTTCTTACCTCTGGGACTTCCTCGACGTCATCGAATGGCAATATTAATTTTTTTTTCATTTCCCTCTCGCGGTATTGGAAAAAATACGAAAGAAACTCTTTGGGGAATCGTCGTGGGGGCGCAGTGTGTGACGATACGAATTAAAAGGGGAAGAATTTGCTGTTTTTTTTTTTCTTCCACGGTTCGATAAACCGCCTGTTTTTTCTCGTTTAATTTTTTCTTTCCACGCCCGGTCTCCTTTCTTCCGAGGCGTCAGTACGGAATGATTTCGCGAATCGAGTCTCGTACACTCTTCAAGTCCCGCTCGGGTTGTCTCATTGAATTTTGCCCATTAGACGCTTTTTTTTATTTTTATTATTGATACTCGATTTACCCTCGTGGGAGGAAGAGACGTTTCGTTTTTTTGTGTCATACGACAAATAATGGAATTGTTTGCGATACGTACGCGCGAGCTCGTTGATTAATTGCGGGGAAATGAAGGGATGAAAAAATAAAAATAAAACAAAAAATGGTTAATGTATACATCCGCGGGGATGTATTGTTTTTTTTTTTTAAACAATTACAATGTCTAATTACGACGAGGCGTGACGTGAAAATGAGATGATTAATGACAAACGATTTAATTACCGATTTACGGCGTTATTCGTGAAATTATTCGACGAATTTTCGAACCCCCCCTGAAAAATTAATTATTTCATTTAAGATAGTAGTCTGGTAACTAAAGCCGATTTTCATGGCTTTTTTAGAGGGCGTTTTTTTGTAGGAAAATAAAAATGAATCGTTTTGGATATTTAGCATGTTTTTATTTACATATTAAAGATACAAAAAAAAATTAGTTTGAAAAAATTTAATAGTTTATTATTATTATTATTATTGATCGAAGTTGGCACCTCGAAAAAAAGCACGTGGGTGGCCCCGGTGAAAAAAGGCTATTTTCACGAATTTTTTTGATGGGTTCAAATTATAAATATTGATATATAAAGTGTTAGACCTAATAAATACACTTTTAAAATACACAGAAAAATGTTTATCAAATTTATTTTAGTCAGTTTTTGTAGATAAAAATGGGTGGGAAAAAAGGTCTAAAAAAAAGATGGGCCTGCGCTGTTTACGGCATTATTCGTGAAATTATTCGACGAATTTTCCAACCCCCCCCCCTGAAAAATTAATTATTTCATTTAAGATAGTAGTCTGGTAACTTAAGCCGATTTTTATGTTTTTTTTGGAGGGCGTTTTTTTGTAGGAAAATCAAAATGAATCGTTTCGGATATTTAGGATGTTTTCATTTACATATTAAAGATACAAAAAAAAATTAGTTTGAAAAAATTTAATAGTTTATTATTATTATTATTATTATTGATCGAAGTTGGCACCTCGAAAAAAAAAGCGCGTGGGTGGCCCCGGTGAAAAAAAGGCTATTTTCACGAATTTTTTTGATGGGGTTAAATTATAAATATTGATATATAAAGTGTTAGACCTAATAAATTCACTTTTAAAATACACAAAAAAATTTTTATCAAATTTATTTTAGTCAGTTTTTGTAGAGAAAAATGGGTGGGAAAAAAAGGTCTAAAAAAAAGATGGGCCTGCGCTGTTTACGGCATTATTCGTGAAATTATTCGACGAATTTTCCAACCCCCCCTGAAAAATTAATTATTTCATTCAAGATAGTAGTCTGGTAACTTAAGCCGATTTTTATGTTTTTTTTGGAGGGCGTTTTTTTGTAGGAAAATAAAAATGAATCGTTTTGGATATTTAGCATGTTTTTATTTGGATATTAAAGATACAAAAAAAAATTTGTTTGAAAAAATTTAATAGTTTATTATTATTATTATTATTGATCGAAGTTGGCACCTCGAAAGAAAAAGCGCGTGGGTGGCCCCGGTGATTTTGGCTCTTGACGTTATCTGAAATCAAAAATTCTTGATAATTCTTAATCTATAGACATGTCATTCTGGTTGGAACTACTGAAGTTAAATTTCATGGATAAATAACAAAATGGAAAAGGACGATTTTTTCCAAAGTCCGCCATTTTGTTATTTATCCATGAAATTTAACTTCAGTAGTTCCGACCAGAATGACATGTCTATAGATTAAGAATTATCAAGAATTTTTGATTTCAGATAACATCAAGAGCCAAAATCACCGGGGCCACCCACGCGCTTTTTTTTTCGAGGTGCCAACTTTGATCAATAATAATAGTAATAATAAACTATTAAATTTTTTCAAACAAATTTTTTTTTGTATCTTTAATATGTAAATAAAAACATCCTAAATATCCAAAACTATTCATTTTTTAATTTCCTACGAAAAAACGCCCTCCAAAAAAGACATGAAAATCGGCTTAAGTTACCAGATTACTACCTTAAAAACAATTGACGGATCGTCAAATTGTTTTGATACAATGTACGAGAAGGATTCCGGGAGGGGGGGGGGGATGTTTTATCGCGAGACAAATTACCGAAGCCACAGGTAGAAAAGAAAAAGAGAGACACGGTAATGAATTTTTATTAGTGCCAATCGGTTTCGATCTTATCAGTGAAACAGATAACACAAAAACTCGCGATAGAAGTCGAGAGAACTTTGTCGATTGGCACAATGAATTTCTTCTTTCCATCCCTTTTTATCTCCGACACTCGCTCGCTTTTCCTTCCGAGGGAATCTGCGAGGAATCCATCGTGAAATAGACGAAGAAAATAATAGAAATGTTGTTGGGACGAGGAGGGGGAAGAGATTGGAGTTTTGGCGGTTAAATCGAAGATAAGAGGGTGATAAGAGGGTGGTTTTCTCTCGGTAAATACCAGGGGGTTGGTTTCACTTCGTCTAGCTCCAAGTTCACTGGCTGGTAATTATTTTTACGAGGGTGAGAAAGTTCTGTCGTTGACAGGCTTGAATCTCTCTCTCTCTCTCTCTTGTGTTTCTTCTCCCTCTTTTGCTCTCCCGATGGTTATAGATATGTACAGAGGGTGACAATTATAAGGTGGGCAGTATTTATTTGACTGGGAGTATGCGTACCGATATCTCGGTGTTTCACCAGTGAATTTTCAATGGTTTTTGTTTTCTGCTCTTTTCGAGGGGTACAAAATAATTTTTTCAGCGCGAAAACAAAGTGACAAGTTGAAAATCGTCATTTTTTTTATTCCGAATGAAATTAAAAGAGTTGTACGCAGTCAGGAGACCGAAAAAAAGCGATCTTTCAAGAATTTTTCCTGGAAAGACATTTCAATTTATTATCGTAAAAATTTATATACATTTTGCGGGTAACTTTTTACTTTGTTTTCATATTTTTTATTTCTAAAAATAATGATTTTTGAAGCTGCTATTTCCCGATCTCCGGGAGCTCCTCGAAAAACAAAGCGTCTCGCGGCGAGCACGATATCTCTGGATTGGATCATTTCAAATTAAAAAATCAAAAAGATTTCGTTTATATAAGGTATTATCCAGTATTTAATCTAAGGAATGAGGAAAATATTAATTTTTAACAAAATGGCGGCTTCTCAAAAGAAAATTTCGATTTTCGATACAAATTTTCGCCTTAAATTGTTTACCAAATGGAAAATATTTATCGGCGAGAAAAAACAGATTAATCACTAAAAAATATATTTATAAAGCTTGTGTAAAAAATTTGAGACTTATCGGTTCAGCCGTTTCCGAGGAATCTTGCTCCTCTAAAAACAAAGCGTCTCGTGGTGAGCACGATATCTCTCGATTGGATCATCCAAAGTGAAAAAACAAAAGAGATATCGTTAATATAAGATATTATCTGGTATTTAATCTAAGGAATAAGGAAAATATTAATTTTTAACAAAATGGCGGCTTCTCGGAAGAAAATTTCGATTGTCGATTAAAATTTTCGCCTTAAATTGTTTACGAAATGGAAAATATTTATCGGTGAGAAAAAATCTTAGATTAATCACTAAAAAATATATTTATAAAGCTTGTGTAAAAATTTGAGACTAATCGGTTCAACCGTTTCCGAAGAATCTTGCTCACCGTCTTTAAAAACGCAGTTTTGAGTAAAAAAAAAAAACACTTTCAAACGCTCCGAGACGGTCTTTACAAATATTCGTGTAACTTCGCGAATATTTGTCGGTTTGACATGAAATTTTTTGTGTACATACTTAAACATATGAACATTACGAAAATGAAATTAAAAAATAGTTATTTTTTTCTAAATTCTGACCTCGTATAATCTCTTGATAATTGTTTTTTTTTTTTCAACGAAAATGTCTAGTACATTGATGTAAATGTGAACGTTAGAGATACACCATATATTGAACTGTCGGAGGAACGACGAAGAAAGGGCTTTCGCCATGGAGACAAAGATCCACGTCATCGGCAGGGGTTTCTCGGAGCATCTCGAGGAGGAGCGAGACGTCGCGAGAGCTTTCGGAGTGCGAGAACTCGCGGTAACTGACAGCTCTCCCGACAGGACTCTCTCGCTCTTGCCCGATGCCGCGCCTTGTGGCTGTCGCCTGGTCTTCGTCGTCCTTGCCAGGATGAAATGGCGAGAAAGCCAGCACAGAGAAAGAGAGAGAGAGAGAGAGAGTGACAGGGTTAAATGATAATTCAGAGGAAAAATTTTCCCACAAGATGACAGAAAATGAATAATAAAAAGTGAAAAATATATGCGGTAGATAAATTTCAATACATTATGAAAAAAAATAAACGTTCTAAACTTTTTTTCAAATTGACGATAATTAATATACATGATAAAAAGAAAAGAATCAAGTTTCATTATTTTTCATTACCACTGTCCATCTGTTTATCGCACGATAATTCACTCGTTGTTGTTTTTTTTCTTCTTCATCACCCCCTCGTTTCGATAAAATCATCCCCTTCGTAAAATTTCATAACACGGCCCTTTTTCTTTCTTTGCATCAGTCCCGTTGAAAATATCTTGCCTAATTCTCGTGTCTCGGGGGCAAATTCGTCCAGGCAGACTGTAAAATAATGGAACGACGGGACATTGGGTTTCGTTGCCTCTTTGTTTTATTCCCCCTTCGAGGACTTTTCCCGAAGTCGCGGGCAAAGGGGGGTCAAGAGGAGAGGAAGGGATGGTTACGGATCCGAGTAGTAATATACAGTACATAGAGGACATATATATATATATATATCTCACGTGTGCATATATCAAAAAGAGACGACGACTCAACCGAACCAACGAGCCACGTCACTTTTAAATGGTCTCTCTTTCTCTCTCTTTCTCTGTTACTCCCGACCACGATTATTATTATTAGCGAAACGAACATCTGGTCGCGACGTTGCGCTGGACTGTGAATTAAATTGTGATTGAAAAAGAAATCTGTATATGCACACACACACGAACATATTTATTAATATTTTATTGGTTATATAATGATATATTATAATAATGATAATAAATTTATTTGTGTGTGTGTGTGTGTACTTATATGTCAAGTCAATTTCGTTGAATCGAATTATCAAACGAATATACACACTATAATTGTTTGGGTCAATTAAATAACCGTCAATTGAACGAAGCAATTGGTATTTAGGCATATGTATGAGAAATTCCACGAATTAGCCCTTATCATTTATATTTTTCATTCCTCATCATCAGCTTCGGTTTTCGTGGAATCATTTCTATTTTTTTGCAGATTTTCATGCCGTAGTACTTAAAATGTTCGAAAACGTCGAAATGTTCCATAACGTGTATTGTTAGGCTGCAAGAATGAAACGTCTTTGATTTTTGAATGGTCTGTAAGTTTGCGCTGATTAAACTAAAGAGGCGAGAGAAACTGACTACTATAATGAAGCTGGAGAGTTTGTATGTTTGTTCGAACGCGCTAATCTCAAGAAATACTGATCGAATTTGAAAAATTCTTTTTGCATTAGATAGCCCATTTATTTGGGAAGGCTTTAGGCTGGATAACTTCATGCTATGATCCTAATCTTACTATCTTACTATTTTAATAAAGTTGGAGAGTTTGTATGTTTGTTCGAACGCGCTAATCTCAGGAAATACTAATCCAATTTGAAAAATTCTTTTTGCATTAGATAGCCCGTTTATTTGGGAAGGCTTTAGGCTGGATAACTTCATGCTATGACCCTAATCTTACTATGTTACTATTATAATAAAGCTAGACAGTTTGTATGTTTGTTCGAACGCGCTAATCTCAGGAAATACTAATCCAATTTAAAAAATACTTTTTTCATTAGATAGCCCGTTTATTTGGGAAGGTTTTAGGCCGGATAACTTTATGCTATGATCCTAATTTTACTATCTTACTATTATAATAAAGCTGAAGAGTTCGTATGTTTGTTCGAACGCGCCAATATCAGGAAATACTGATCCAATTTGAAAAATTATTTTTGCATTAGATAGCCCATTTATTTGGGAAGGCTTTAGGCTGGAGAACTTCATGCTATGATCCTAATCTTACTATCTTACTATTATAATAAAGTTGGCGAGTTTGTATGTTTGTTCGAACGCGCTAATCTCAGGAAATACTGATCCAATTTGAAAATTTTTTTTCCCCTTAGATAGCCCATTTATTTGGAAAGGCTCTAGGCTGGATAACTTCATGATATGACCCTAATCTTACTATCTTACTATTATAATAAAGCTGGAGAGTTTGTATGTTTGTTCGAACGCGCTAATCTCAGGAAATACTGATCCAATTTCAAAAATTCTTTTTCTATTAGATAGCCCATTTATTTGGGAAGGCTTTAGGCTGGATAACTTCATGCTATGACCCTAATATTCCTATCTTACTATTATAATAAAGCTGGAGAGTTTGTATGTTTGTTCGAACGCGCTAATCTCAGGAAATACAAATCCAATTTCAAAAATACTTTTTACATTAGATAGCCCGTTTATTTGGGAACGCTTTAGGCTGGATAACTTCATGCTATGATCCTAATCTTACTATCTTACTATTATAATAAAGCTGGAGAGTTTGTATGTTTGTTCGAACGCGCTAATCTCAGGAAATACAAATCCAATTTAAAAAATACTTTTTTTCATTAGATAGCCCGTTTATTTGGGAAGGCTTTAGGGTGGATAACTTCATGCCATGACCCTAATCTTACTATCTTACTATTATAATAAAGCTGGAGAGTTTGTATGTTTGTTCGAACGCGCTAATCTCAGGAAATACAAATCCAATTTAAAAAATACTTTTTTTGCATTAGATAGCCCATTTATTTGGGAAGGCTCTAGGCTGGATAACTTCATGCTATGACCCTAATCTTACTAACTTACTATTATAATAAAGCTGGAGAGTTTGTATGTTTGTTCGAACGCGCTAATCTCAGGAAATACTAATCCAATTTCAAAATTTCTTTTTTCTATTAGATAGCCCGTTTATTCGAGAAGGCTATAGGCCATATAACTTAATGGTTACGAACCTAAGGAGCGACAATGGCGTCGTTTTATTTTTTAGCTATTGGTCCTTTTATTTTTCCACATAATTTTCGAACGGTATTTACACGAGATGCACTTGATTATGTACTCGTAATGCCGTATGAAACAGATATATATCCCAAATTTAATGCGAGTGAAAGTCTAGGGCAGAGCTAGCGAGTATACAAAGTTTGAAGAACCGGGTGTTATACGATTCAGGAAAAAAAGAACAATCACTTTCCCGCACGTGGGTTTAGTATATTTTTTTATCGCTCCCGCAGAGAAAAATACTTTGCGAGTAAAATGTTGTTCGCCACCGGTTCTTCATTCGATCCTTACTTTTCGTGCTCCGAAAAGTAAGGACCGAAGGACGCGCGAGAAGACGCTCCAAAGTGATGATTTCGGTGCTGCCGATTGAGAAAAAAAATGTACACTTTTTTTTTTTCGTTCGTAAGATGAAAAAAAAAAAAAGGAAACGAGGCAGCAGCGAGAGAATGACTACGCTGAAACCTGACAACTCACTGGGACCAAACGATTTTTCTGCTGGTTTGGGTTACGTTGCCGACGTAGTAGTTCGGTGCCCGGGTTCAATTTCTGGCGTCAATTAAAAAGTGACGCGGACCGAGGAAAATCGGTAATTAAGGGAGCGGCCTGCGAGGTACCACCACGCTCTCTTCGGACTTTATCTCTTTCAACGAACCACGGGGAGGACTCGGTTCGCCGCCCTTCTCGTTCACCACACACATACACCCTCGTTCCTTCCGCATTTTGTTTTTTTTTTTCCTTCTCGTTTCCAATCTTCGCTCGGCTTCGTATAAATGATCGCGAGAAATTAATCGACGGTGAAGAAAACAAAACGTACTTTGTTTTTTCTTCTTTAATTCACGCTCATTTAAATACGATGCTACTAGTGAAAGGACCTTTATTTAATTTAATGAAATTTCGATTGAGTTCAATTTTCCAGGAACAATGAAATTTCATTGAAGTAAACATTGACATTATTTCGTGATTTATCGATCGTTTCCCATGTTAAATTTCACACAGAAATATCGTTGAATTTTATTACATCGTCTTTCAATCTCTCTCGCTCTTTCTCTGTCTCCTTCTCCTGCTCATTCACGTCTCGTTAATGCTCCGCGTGAGATATGTCTCGAGTTGTTCGAATCGAAACTGCCAATTATAGGAGAGACGAGCAGCGCTAGTGCGAGCTCATTTTTTTTCCCTACCCGAACGATATGAAAAATAGGGGAGGTATATAAATAAAAAAAACACCAAAATAGAGGGAAGGGCATATATTTTCTTTCGTCCGGCATCTCACGATGGACATCTCTTATCCGCGTTCTCTTCCAGGACGAGATCGTCTCCGTTACAAAGAAGAAGAAGACGATGATGAAGAAGAAGACGAAGAGGAGGAGGAGGAAGAAGAAGAAGGGAAGAGGAGCGGAGTTGCTCGTGATATAACGCTTCGAAGCTCGTTACTGGCAGTGACTCGACACTCCCGGACACCACGAAGACCTGTCGCGTCCTCTTTTGCTTCTCCAAGCCGACTCCTCTTCTTCTTTTTCTTCTTCTTCTTCTTCGGCTCCGAAATAAAAATTCAAGTATACATTTTCTGAAAGTTCACCAGTCTTACTACAATTTTTATTAATTTTTTTCTCGAAGATATTAAATCCGGGAAAACTACCCCTTCGAGAAGGAACGTGGATTGCTGTCCCGAATTGTAAACAATAAAGCGAGAAAACAAAATAGTTTCACGTATCAATTAATTTTTGGGTATTATTGAGAGATTCGAAAATCTTTTTTAATCCCTAAAATTAATGGGGGAAACTGAGTCAAAATGATAAAAAACAAAGGAGCAATTAATTCATCAATTAATTAGGATTTTTAGATCGATGAAAACGATATTTTTTCGTTTTTTTTTTGTTCAACACTCGTTGTCGAACGGAAACGCTTGAAAAGACCGCGTCGAAGATTAAACTTTCTTTTCGGGAAGTAAAAAAAAATATTATAAAAATTATTAATCGACCGCATCGAGTGAAATTTTATTTCACTTAGGATTCACTTCAGAAGGATTTTCTGAAAGTTCACCGGTCTTACTACAATTTTTATTAATTTTTTTCTCGAAGATATTGAGTCCGGAAAAACTACCCCTTCGAGGAGGAACGTGGATTCTTGTCTCGAATTGTAAACAATAAAGCGAGAAAACAAAAAAGTTTCACGTATCAATTAATTTTTGGGTATTATTGAGAGATTCGAAAATCTTTTTTAATCCCTAAAATTAATGGGGGAAACTGAGTAAAAATGATAAAAAACAAAGGAGCAATTAATTCATCAATTAATTAGGATTTTTAGATCGATGAAAACGATATTTTTTCGTTTTTTTTTTGTTCAACACTCGTTGTCGAACGGAAACGCTTGAAAAGACCGCGTCGAAGATTAAACTTTCTTTTCGGGAAGTAAAAAAAAATATTATAAAAATTATTAATCGACCGCATCGAGTGAAATTTTATTTCACTTAGGATTCACTTCGGAAGGATTTTTTGAAAGTTCACCAGTCTTACTACAATTTTTATTAATTTTTTTCTCGAAGATATTAAGTCCGGAAAAACTACCCCTTCGAGGAGGAACGTGGATTCTTGTCTCGAATTGTAAACAATAAAGCGAGAAAACAAAAAAGTTTCACGTATCAATTAATTTTTGGGTATTATTGAGAGATTCGAAAATCTTTTTTAATCCCTAAAATTAATGGGGGAAACTGAGTAAAAATGATAAAAAACAAAGGAGCAATTAATTCATCAATTAATTAGGATTTTTAGATCGATGAAAACGATATTTTTTCGTTTTTTTTTTGTTCAACACTCGTTGTCGAACGGAAACGCTTGAAAAGACCGCGTCGAAGATTAAACTTTCTTTTCGGGAAGTAAAAAAAAATATTATAAAAATTATTAATCGACCGCATCGAGTGAAATTTTATTTCACTTAGGATTCACTTCAGAAGGATTTTCTGAAAGTTCACCGGTCTTACTACAATTTTTATTAATTTTTTTCTCGAAGATATTGAGTCCGGAAAAACTACCCCTTCGAGGAGGAACGTGGATTCTTGTCTCGAATTGTAAACAATAAAGCGAGAAAACAAAAAAGTTTCACGTATCAATTAATTTTTGGGTATTATTGAGAGATTCGAAAATCTTTTTTAATCCCTAAAATTAATGGGGGAAACTGAGTAAAAATGATAAAAAACAAAGGAGCAATTAATTCATCAATTAATTAGGATTTTTAGATCGATGAAAACGATATTTTTTCGTTTTTTTTTTGTTCAACACTCGTTGTCGAACGGAAACGCTTGAAAAGACCGCGTCGAAGATTAAACTTTCTTTTCGGGAAGTAAAAAAAAATATTATAAAAATTATTAATCGACCGCATCGAGTGAAATTTTATTTCACTTAGGATTCACTTCGGAAGGATTTTTTGAAAGTTCACCAGTCTTACTACAATTTTTATTAATTTTTTTCTCGAAGATATTAAGTCCGGAAAAACTACCCCTTCGAGGAGGAACGTGGATTCTTGTCTCGAATTGTAAACAATAAAGCGAGAAAACAAAAAAGTTTCACGTATCAATTAATTTTTGGGTATTATTGAGAGATTCGAAAATCTTTTTTAATCCCTAAAATTAATGGGGGAAACTGAGTAAAAATGATAAAAAACAAAGGAGCAATTGATTCATCAATTAATTAGGATTTTTAGATCGATGAAAACGATATTTTTTCGTTTTTTTTTTGTTCAACACTCGTTGTCGAACGGAAACGCTTGAAAAGACCGCGTCGAAGATTAAACTTTCTTTTCGGGAAGTAAAAAAGTATATAATAAAAATTATTAATCGACCGCATGGAGTGAAATTTTATGAATTTACGAAACAATCGGTTTCCGAGATATTTAATCGACAGCTATCTCAACGTATGAACAATTAAAAATGAAAATATATATAAAAATTAATTGACGATTGCATCGAGACGAATTTCATGAATTCACAAACCATTTTGCTCTTACAACTTCTTCGATAGTACAATTATCCTTTATATAGAGGGGAGACCGGGGCAAAGTTAAACAGCCCCCTTCAAAATCAATCTAAAAAATTGGAAAATTGAAATAAAATTAAATTTAGCAATTATGATGACAAATGGCTTTAAATATACAAAATTAATGTCCCAACGCGAAAAAATATCTGGATAACGTTATTCTCAATACAATATTTGGCCCGTCCCGAGTCTGAAAATTTCAATAAAAATTATCGCTCCTTATTATCCCTTAATATTAGGGGAGACCGGGGCAAAATGAGGTACCCGGGACAGAACCGGCCGTCTCAAAGTATCAGAATAAAAAATTAAATGAGCGAATAACTACTGACTTTGAATTTTCGAGAAATAAGAGTTTAAGGTAGTAGTCTGGTAACTTGAGCCGATTTTCATGTCTTATGGCAGGCGTTTTTTTGTAGGAAAATAAAAATGAATCGTTTTGGATATTTAGCATGTTTTTATTTACATATTAAAGATACAAAAAAAAATTTTTTGAAAAAATTTAATAGTTTATTATTATTATTATTGTTATTTTTCCCAAGTCCGCCATTTTGTTATTTATCCATGAAATTTAACTTGAGTAGTTCCGACCAGAATCACATGCTATAGATTAAGAATTATCAAGAATTTTTTATTTCAGACAACATCAAGAGCCAAAATCACCGGGGCCACCCACGCGCTTTTTTTTCGAGGTGCCAACTTTGATCAATAATAATAATAATAATAAACTATTAAATTTTTTCAAAAAATTTTTTTTTTCTATCTTTAATATGTAAATAAAAACATCCTAAATAAAAAAATTCGGTGAAAAACACCGAAGATATTAGCGACCCCATACTGCAGGTCACAATCAGACTCAGCATTTTGCGTACATTCTGGAAGCCGCAATTTTCATCTGACATCAAACGAGCTTGGAATTTACTTTTATTATATGTCTCTCTTCTATATGAACCTAAATGCTATCGGAAAAATAGAAAATTGAATTTTTTACAGGGGTCAAAACAATAAAGCATGATTTTTTGCCATTTTCTACAACTTTATTTGCAAAAAAAAAATTATTTTATATAATAATAATATTCCGATTTTAGGTTCATATAGAGCGCAATACTATGAAGAAAGTAAGTGCCAATTTTCAAAACGATTGGTTGAAAATTTTTCAAACTAGCGTGTACGCAAGTTCAAAAAAAGTTAAAAAAAATTGCGGCTTCCAGAATGTACGCAAAATGCTGAGTCTGATTGTGACCTGCAATATGGGGTCGCTAATATTTTCGGTATTTTTCAAGGAAATTCTTCAAAAATTTTATAGTATATACTTAAATATACGTATAAAGTATTCTCAAAGTTTCAATAAATTATATTCATTTTTTATACTATAAAAAAATTCATGAAAATCATTGAGAAAACGCTGTCCTAACCCTATTTCCCCCCTTCGGTGCAGAAAATCGATTTTTTTTTATTTCACAAATTGTTAGTAAAACTATTGAAAAATATGTTCCCAAAATTTTAAATGAAAATTCCGACTAGTTCTATTGTCATAAGCCATTAAGGGCGGAAATAAGGTTAGGACTGCGTTTTATCAATGATTTTCATGAATTTTTTTATAGTATAAAAAATGAATATAATTCATTGAAATTTGAGAATATTTTATACATATATTTAAGTATATACTATAAAATTTTTATACATATATTTAAGTATGAACTATAAAATATTAGCGACCCCATATTGCTTGTTTTTTTTGGTACTATTTTGTCAAACGCGTTTCTCTGAAAACGACTTTTTTTGAACTTGCGTACACGCTAGTTCGAAAAGTTTTCAACCAACCGTTTTGAAAATTGGCACTTACTTTCTTCATAGTATTGCGCTTTATATGAACCTAAAATCGGAATATTATTGTTATTTAAAATAATTTTTTTTTGCAAATGAAGTTGTATAAAATGGCAAAAAATCATACTTTTTTGTTTTGACCCCTGTAAAAAATTCAATTTTCTACTTTTTCGATAGAATTTAGGTTCATATAGAAGAGAGACATATAATAAAAGTAAATTCCAAGCTCGTTTGATGTCAGATGAAAATTGCGGCTTCCAGAATGTACGCAAAATGCTGAGTCTGATTGTGACCTGCAATATGGGGTCGCTAATATCTTCGGTGTTTTTCAAGGAAATTCTTCAAACATTTTATAGTATATACTCAAATATACGTATAAAATATTCTCAAAGTTTCAATAAATTATATTCATTTTTTATACTATAAAAAAATTCATGAAAATCATTGAGAAAACGCTGTCCTAACCCTATTTCCTCCCTTAAATAAGCGCGGAATCGACAGATGCTGTCATTGGAATTTTTGCTTTTTCGAAAATTCGAAATCTACGACGAAAAAACTATGAGGAACATCGATTTCCCTCTCTTCGGTGTTAGTGCCAATGGCGTTGAGCCGCGAGTCAATTTTTGTTTATCCGGACGCGATGTGGGATCGTAACTTTATTTTTGGATGGTAAGCAACGGAAATTGCACTGTCGGGGCAGCGGTCCAGTCGCGATATTCCCACAGGCGAACCACTTTGCCCCGGTCTCCCTTATATATCGACTTTTATCGCGCCGATTAAATAATGATGATAGTATTAATAATAATGACCGTAGAAGTCAACATCAGGAAGATCCAGACAGCCTCGCTATACCGTTTAAAGATCACGTTATGTGCTTTAACCAGCCGAGAGTGTACGAAGCCGGAATGAAACGAAGAATATAAAGAGAGAGGGACGGGGGGGATAAAATAGCGGAATTGAGCTCTCGCGCGCGTCGCGGCCTCCCACTGATTGCCTCAAATAACCCATTAGTCCTGAAACCTCGAGAAATTACGTGCTCAAGCGATGTATATCCTCGCTCTAACTCGTTTTCTCTGACGTGTTAATCTTTGGATGCTTTTGCCCCCCCCCCCCCCCCTTCCCGCGGTATGACTTGAACTTTGATCGTTTCAAGGGTGGAGGTATTTCTAGCTACGAGACTCCATCTTTTTTTTTGTGTCATCTTAACGCGCCTTCGCTGTATTAAATTCAATGAAATTACAAATTTTCGGTTATGTTTACTTTTTTTGACTATCTACGAATTGTCAACTTTTCATCGAGCTAAAGCTGCGACGAGCGAGCAATAAATCAAGACGAAGAAGCGACTATGTAAGCTAAGCGGTTGTTTGTAAACAAAAAGTGTTCAAGCTTCTAATGCCTCTGATAAAATTGATGATAAGGGCTTGGGGGGTGGGGGTGGATAAGCGGACTCACCGTGCTGCGCGAAACGTTCAAGGAGCCCGATCCCTTAGTTGCGATGTCGTAGAGGTTTTTCGTATCTCGCACGTGCGCGAAACGCGCTCACGTCGGCCAGGACTCTTGTACGCGAACGTTTCCCGTCGCGCTCCAGTCCCTGCAACACATACCACCAGAAAAAAAAAAGAAAAAAAAACATACGAATAAGTTTCGACTCCTCATGAACCCCTCGATCTCTCTAATATCTTTTTCTCTTTGCTTACAGATACCTCTGGCAATTCTGTTTTCGGTGAGTAAAAAGAAAATTGGAAAAAAAAAAATTCATTTCCGACAATCGCGATAACAGAATTTCGATGAAATATTTTTGTCGCAGCACTCCTATCTGTTCTCGAAATTTTTGAAATAATGCACCAAGCGACTACCCTCAAAAGCACAAAGTTTCGGGAGGTTACATATTTTTAAACGATAGGGGAAAATTATTCCTGGCTCTATTTATCGTTTCTTAATCCTGAAAAGATTTCAATCGGAAAATTCTCAGAACAATAATAAATGCTCCATGGAATGTCACAAACATTAATATCCGCAAAGACCTCGGCGATGAACACTGTGAAGGAAGGAATACAGCGATTTAGTGGAACTAAAGAAGACTCGAACAACATCCCCAACGAGCTAGTGCCAGACTCACCGGACCGGAGCACAATTAAGGGGGGAAATAGGGTTAGACGGTTCAAAAAAACGATTTTTTCTAAATTTCATAAATTGTTAGTAAAACTATTGGAAAATATGTTCCCATAATTTTAAATGAAAATTCCGACTCGTTCTATTGTTATAAGCCATTAAAGTGAGTAGCTCTCCTTCAGGCCCCGAGCGCACGATTTTTTCAAACGCGTTTTTCTGAAAACGACTTGTTTTGAACTTGCGTACACGCCAGTTTGAAAAGTTTTCAACCAATCGTTTTGAAAATTGGCAGTTACTTTCTTCATAGTATTGCGTTCTATATGAACCTAAAATCGGAATATTTTCATTATTTAAAATAATTTTTTTCTGCAAATAAAGTTGTAAAAAATGGCAAAAAATCATGCTTTTTTGTTTTGACCCCTGTAAAAAATTCAATTTTCGATTTTTTTGATGGCATTTAGGTTCATATAGAAGAGAGACATAACATAAAAGTAAATTCCAACCTCGTTTGATTTCGGATGAAAATTGCGTCTTCCAGAATGTACGCAAAATGCCGAGTCTGATTGTGACCTGCGATATGGGGTCGCTAATATCCCCGGTGTTTTTCAAGAAAATTCTTCAAAAATTTTATAGTATATACTTAAATATACGTATAAAATATTCTCAAAGTTTCAATAAATTATATTAATTTTTTATACTATAAAAAAATTCATGAAAATCATTGAGAAAACCCTGTCCTAACCCTATTTCCCCCCTTCGGTTCAAAAAATCGATTTTTTTTTATTTCATAAATTGTTAGTAAAACTATTGAAAAATATGTTCCCAAAATTTTTAATGAAAATTCCGACTCGTTCTATTGTTATAAGCCATTAAGGGCTGAAATAGGGTTAGGACAGCGTTTTCTCAAGAATTTTCATGAATTTTTTTATAGTACAAAAAATGAATGTAATTTATTGAAACTTTGAGAATATTTTATACATATATTTAAGTATATACTATAAAATTTTTATACATATATTTAAGTATTCTTGGTACTATTTTTTCAAACGGGTTTTTCTGAAAACGACTTTTTTTTTAACTTGCGTACACGCTAGTTTGAAAGGTTTTCAACCAATCGTTTTGAAAATTGGCAGTTACTTTCTTCATAGTATTGCGTTCTATATGAACCTAAAATCGGAATATTATCATTATTTAAAATATTTTTTTTTTTGCAAATAAAGTTGTAAAACATGGTAAAAAATCATACTTTTTTGTTTTGACCCCTGTAAAAAATTCAATTTTTGATTTTTTTGATGGCATGTAGGTTCATATAAAAGAGAGACATATAATAAAAGTGAATTCCAACCTCATTTGATTTCGGATGAAAATTGCGGCTTCCAGAATGTACGCAAAATGCTGAGTCTGATTGTGACCTGCAATATGTGGTCGCTAATATCCCCGGTGTTTTTCAAGAAAATTCTTAAAAAATTTTATAGTATATACGTAAATATACGTATAAAATATTCTCAAAGTTTCAATAAATTATATTCATTTTTTATACTATGAAAAAATTCATGAAAATCATTGAGAAAACGCTGTCCTAACCCTATTTCTCACCCTTAAAAGAAGATTAAAAAGATTTAAACCAACAGATTTATGCGAGCGTTTTTCGCTAAACTCAATTCAGCATTGGTGCAAAAAAACAGAGAATTGAGTGCTCGTGAACGCTCACTCTGAAACTCGACATCTAGCAGCCCACAAAATTATTTATTGCTATTCAAATAACAGATTATAATTTGAACATGAAGTGAGGAAAAAAAAAAAATTATTGTTCCTCAACATTTTGTTTTTAACTCGTAAATAAGAATGAAAATTTATCTACGCGTCCTAACGTCCCGGGGACCATAGAGCGAGGGAGTTAAAAAAAAAAGAAATGCCAGACGGCGATCAATTAGGAACAAAACGGGGCATCTCCTCGCCCCCGCAGTTGGCATATGTCTCCTGAGCGCGCTGTAGTCCCGGTGAAAAGTTCCCTCGGGGTCGTTCGTCGAGAGCTGTCGCAATAAAAAAAAAAACGAAATAATAACGAATAGCCGGCAAAAAAAAGGAACGGAGCAGAAAGAAAAAAAAATGGTGGAAAGATGCCGTGACCCGGAGAGCACACGTCCGCGCATTAACCGGGCTATTAATCCTCCTCCCGATTCCTAAGTCAGCGAGGGCTCGCGATCGGCACGCACGGTTTTTTTCACTTTACTTTTTTTCCCCAACGTTTCTCCGAGACTCGGTGATCTTTCGCGTCTTGCTCCTCTCTCTCCCGTAGGTGCCTCACACCTACAATATATATACGAACACGTAATGTGGTTAGAAAAAGAAATAGAAAATGAAAAAAAAAAGAAAAACAAACTGGCCCCGGAGGCGCGAAAAAAATCGTTCTGGAAGCGACGCGAAATCGCTTTGCATGGGAATCAAGAGGGAGGAATCTCTTCTCGGATACATTATGGAGACGTATCTCGTTCCTCCAGGGCGCAACCCCCCTCGAGCTTGCAAGCTCGCATAATCTTTTTATCGGCCTACTTGGCTTTCTTCGTTTTTTCTTCTGTTCCTTTTCGCCCCGGGCTCTCCTAAATCGTCTCCCATACGTTCAATATTCAATGCCTCGACGCTTTTTGCTTATTTCAATGACAAACAATCATTATAAACATTTTAATCCGTTAGTAGATTCGTCGAAACGTCGCCAAATGGTCCAACGGTCCACGAATTCCGGAATTCTGTAGAACTTTCGATCGAAGCGATTTTTAAACATTTTAAAAGGCATCAAAGTGGCGCGCAAAAAAACACTGACAAAAACAAAGCTCTCTATGAGTGAAAAAAAAAATTTATTTGTCGGTGACGGTGACGAAGAAGAGGGGAAAAAGTGAGAGGCGTAACTCGCGAACCGCGCTGCCGGGAGAGAGGCGACGGACGACGTTATTACACGGTTCATTAGGGACGCGGGCGCGCCTCCCCGAGGCCTCGAAAACTGCGCCGAGAGTGAGGAAAAAATGTGGGATAGAAGAGAGAAAATTGTGTGAGAGAGAGAGGGAGATGAACGAGGAAAAATAGCGAAAAAGAAAAGGCAAATAAAGAAAAAAAGTACGAGAAGCGCGACACAGACTTCTCTGTGTATATATGACAGAGTTGAGAATTCCGACCAACCAGAAACGATCTCCGAGCTCTTGGCCAACCGGGGGACTCGAGTACGAAGGGAAAAAAAATAGAAGAAAAATCACGCGACAAAGATGTATAGATAGGGATGAATTTTGCCGACGTCCTTAATGAGGGAACCTCCGATGACGCGCGCTCCGCACGTTCGTACAAATGAAAAATCTGCTTCCCCTAATTACCCCGAGTCCTCGAGCTCACTCTGTCCCTCTCTCATCCGCCCGATTTTCGGAGAGTTTCCTGGACCAGCCAGAAGTACAAGGCGAAGAGCCAAAAGCGTCTCTTTCGTCTCGCCCGCTGCCAAAAACCACCCCCAGGCAGACTCGCCTGTTCGACGATCATAATAACGCTTTAGTAAATATTCGTTGTTTGGTTAAGTAACTTTTAGACGATTCATTAACTTTTATTTCACATGGGAAAGGGGCACGATTGAACAGTAATGTTTTCACAACAACAACAGCAAAAACACCCACCAACAGGACTTTTTTTTTACACCCTTTGAGGAGTATGGCCTTGGTAGTGGGTATAAAATCATGTGCAACTTTAATAATTTTTTTGACTATGAAAAAGTGATTTATTTATAAAACTAATTACACATCTATTTAGTATAAATATCAAGCTATTGGAAAGTATTTTTGTTTTGTTTTTTTTGTTATCCAAAATGGCCGACCACTGCTATTTGGGTTTTGGTAGTTTTTTTTCTGAGGCGCTCCCCGGCGTGACATTTGGCATCCACAATTTTTGACTTGGAAGAAAAAACAAAAATTCTCGTTAATCTACATCAGAATACCTGGAGAAGTACGTAGGGAATTTTTGATAAACTTAAAACTTTTCATTTTATGAGCAGTTTTATACGCGACATTTTTCACTGGAAATTTACCTTTCCAAATTCAAACGCCTACGGTATTCGAATAAAACAATATTTTTCAAATTCCGTAGTTCCTTCTCTAGGTATTCTCATGTAAATTAACGAGAATTTTTTTTTTTTCCTCTAGGTCAAAAATTGTGGATGCCAAATGTCACGGAGCGGAGCGCCTCGAAAAAAAAAGATACTAAAAACAAGTAGCAGTGGTCGGCCATTTTGTATAACAAAAAAAAAACAAAAAAAATATTTTTTATTAGCTTGATACTTATACTAAATATATGTGCAATCAGTTTTATAAATAAATCACTTTATAATACGAAAAAAAAATTCTTAAATGTGCATTTGGCTTTTGGTATTTTTTTTTCTGAGGCGCTCCGCGGCGTGACATTTGGCATCCACAATTTTTGACTTGGAAGAAAAAACAAAAATTCTCGTTAATCTACATCAGAATACCTGGAGAAGAACGTAGGGAATTTTTGATAAACTTAAAACTTTTCATTTTATGAGCAGTTTTATACGCGACATTTTTCACTGGAAATTTACCTTTCCAAATTCAAACGCCTACGGTATTCGAATAAAACAATATTTTTCAAATTCCGTAGTTCCTTCTCTAGGTATTCTCATGTAAATTAACGAGAATTTTTTTTCGTCTAGGTCAAAAATTGTGGATGCCAAATGTCACGGAGCGGAGCGTCTCGAAAAAAAAAAGATACTAAAAACAAGTAGCAGTGGTCGACCATTTTGTATAACAAAAAAAACGAAAAAAATATTTTTTATTAGCTTGATATTTATACTAAATAGATGTGTAATCAGTTTTATAAATAAATCACTTTATAATACGAAAAAAAAATTCTTAAATGTGCATTTGGCTTTTGGTATTTTTTTTTCTGAGGCGCTCCGCGGCATGACATTTGGCATCCACAATTTTTGACTTGGAAGAAAACACAAAAATTCTCGTTAATCTACATCAGAATACCTGGAGAAGTACGTAGGGAATTTTTGATAAACTTAAAACTTTTCATTTTATGAGCAGTTTTATACGCGACATTTTTCACTGGAAATTTACCTTTCCAAATTCAAACGCCTACGGTATTCGAATAAAACAATATTTTTCAAATTCCGTAGTTCCTTCTCTAGGTATTCTCATGTAAATTAACGAGAATTTTTTTTCGTCTAGGTCAAAAATTGTGGATGCCAAATGTCACGGAGCGGAGCGTCTCGAAAAAAAAAAGATACTAAAAACAAGTAGCAGTGGTCGACCATTTTGTATAACAAAAAAAACGAAAAAAATATTTTTTATTAGCTTGATATTTATACTAAATAGATGTGTAATCAGTTTTATAAATAAATCACTTTATAATACGAAAAAAAAAATCTTAAATGTGCATTTGGCTTTTGGTATTTTTTTTTCTGAGGCGCTCCGCGGCATGACATTTGGCATCCACAATTTTTGACTTGGAAGAAAACACAAAAATTCTCGTTAATCTACATCAGAATACCTGGAGAAGTACGTAGGGAATTTTTGATAAACTTAAAACTTTTCATTTTATGAGCAGTTTTATACGCGACATTTTTCACTGGAAATTTACCTTTCCAAATTCAAACGCCTACGGTATTCGAATAAAACAATATTTTTCAAATTCCGTAGTTCCTTCTCTAGGTATTCTCATGTAAATTAACGAGAATTTTTTTTCGTCTAGGTCAAAAATTGTGGATGCCAAATGTCACGGAGCGGAGCGTCTCGAAAAAAAAAAGATACTAAAAACAAGTAGCAGTGGTCGACCATTTTGTATAACAAAAAAAACGAAAAAAATATTTTTTATTAGCTTGATATTTATACTAAATAGATGTGTAATCAGTTTTATAAATAAATCACTTTATAATACGAAAAAAAAAATCTTAAATGTGCATTTGGCTTTTGGTATTTTTTTTTCTGAGGCGCTCCGCGGCATGACATTTGGCATCCACAATTTTTGACTTGGAAGAAAACACAAAAATTCTCGTTAATCTACATCAGAATACCTGGAGAAGTACGTAGGGAATTTTTGATAAACTTAAAACTTTTCATTTTATGAGCAGTTTTATACGCGACATTTTTCACTGGAAATTTACCTTTCCAAATTCAAACGCCTACGGTATTCGAATAAAACAATATTTTTCAAATTCCGTAGTTCCTTCTCTAGGTATTCTCATGTAAATTAACGAGAATTTTTTTTTTTTCCTCTAGGTCAAAAATTGTGGATGCCAAATGTCACGGAGCGGAGCGCCTCGAAAAAAAAAGATACTAAAAACAAGTAGCAGTGGTCGGCCATTTTGTATAACAAAAAAAAAACAAAAAAAATATTTTTTATTAGCTTGATACTTATACTAAATATATGTGCAATCAGTTTTATAAATAAATCACTTTATAATACGAAAAAAAAATTCTTAAATGTGCATTTGGCTTTTGGTATTTTTTTTTCTGAGGCGCTCCGCGGCTCGACATTTGGCATCCACAATTTTTGACTTGGAAGAAAAAACAAAAATTCTCGTTAATCTACATCAGAATACCTGGAGAAGAACGTAGGGAATTTTTGATAAACTTAAAACTTTTCATTTTATGAGCAGTTTTATACGCGACATTTTTCACTGGAAATTTACCTTTCCAAATTCAAACGCCTACGGTATTCGAATAAAACAATATTTTTCAAATTCCGTAGTTCCTTCTCTAGGTATTCACATGTAAATTAACGAGAATTTTTTTTCGTCTAGGTCAAAAATTGTGGATGCCAAATGTCACGGAGCGGAGCGTCTCGAAAAAAAAAAGATACTAAAAACAAGTAGCAGTGGTCGACCATTTTGTATAACAAAAAAAACGAAAAAAATATTTTTTATTAGCTTGATATTTATACTAAATAGATGTGTAATCAGTTTTATAAATAAATCACTTTATAATACGAAAAAAAAATTCTTAAATGTGCATTTGGCTTTTGGTATTTTTTTTTCTGAGGCGCTCCGCGGCATGACATTTGGCATCCACAATTTTTGACTTGGAAGAAAACACAAAAATTCTCGTTAATCTACATCAGAATACCTGGAGAAGTACGTAGGGAATTTTTGATAAACTTAAAACTTTTCATTTTATGAGCAGTTTTATACGCGACATTTTTCACTGGAAATTTACCTTTCCAAATTCAAACGCCTACGGTATTCGAATAAAACAATATTTTTCAAATTCCGTAGTTCCTTCTCTAGGTATTCTCATGTAAATTAACGAGAATTTTTTTTCGTCTAGGTCAAAAATTGTGGATGCCAAATGTCACGGAGCGGAGCGTCTCGAAAAAAAAAAGATACTAAAAACAAGTAGCAGTGGTCGACCATTTTGTATAACAAAAAAAACGAAAAAAATATTTTTTATTAGCTTGATATTTATACTAAATAGATGTGTAATCAGTTTTATAAATAAATCACTTTATAATACGAAAAAAAAATTCTTAAATGTGCATTTGGCTTTTGGTATTTTTTTTTCTGAGGCGCTCCGCGGCATGACATTTGGCATCCACAATTTTTGACTTGGAAGAAAACACAAAAATTCTCGTTAATCTACATCAGAATACCTGGAGAAGTACGTAGGGAATTTTTGATAAACTTAAAACTTTTCATTTTATGAGCAGTTTTATACGCGACATTTTTCACTGGAAATTTACCTTTCCAAATTCAAACGCCTACGGTATTCGAATAAAACAATATTTTTCAAATTCCGTAGTTCCTTCTCTAGGTATTCTCATGTAAATTAACGAGAATTTTTTTTCGTCTAGGTCAAAAATTGTGGATGCCAAATGTCACGGAGCGGAGCGTCTCGAAAAAAAAAAGATACTAAAAACAAGTAGCAGTGGTCGACCATTTTGTATAACAAAAAAAACGAAAAAAATATTTTTTATTAGCTTGATATTTATACTAAATAGATGTGTAATCAGTTTTATAAATAAATCACTTTATAATACGAAAAAAAAATTCTTAAATGTGCATTTGGCTTTTGGTATTTTTTTTTCTGAGGCGCTCCGCGGCATGACATTTGGCATCCACAATTTTTGACTTGGAAGAAAACACAAAAATTCTCGTTAATCTACATCAGAATACCTGGAGAAGTACGTAGGGAATTTTTGATAAACTTAAAACTTTTCATTTTATGAGCAGTTTTATACGCGACATTTTTCACTGGAAATTTACCTTTCCAAATTCAAACGCCTACGGTATTCGAATAAAACAATATTTTTCAAATTCCGTAGTTCCTTCTCTAGGTATTCTCATGTAAATTAACGAGAATTTTTTTTCGTCTAGGTCAAAAATTGTGGATGCCAAATGTCACGGAGCGGAGCGTCTCGAAAAAAAAAAGATACTAAAAACAAGTAGCAGTGGTCGACCATTTTGTATAACAAAAAAAACGAAAAAAATATTTTTTATTAGCTTGATATTTATACTAAATAGATGTGTAATCAGTTTTATAAATAAATCACTTTATAATACGAAAAAAAAATTCTTAAATGTGCATTTGGCTTTTGGTATTTTTTTTTCTGAGGCGCTCCGCGGCATGACATTTGGCATCCACAATTTTTGACTTGGAAGAAAACACAAAAATTCTCGTTAATCTACATCAGAATACCTGGAGAAGTACGTAGGGAATTTTTGATAAACTTAAAACTTTTCATTTTATGAGCAGTTTTATACGCGACATTTTTCACTGGAAATTTACCTTTCCAAATTCAAACGCCTACGGTATTCGAATAAAACAATATTTTTCAAATTCCGTAGTTCCTTCTCTAGGTATTCTCATGTAAATTAACGAGAATTTTTTTTCGTCTAGGTCAAAAATTGTGGATGCCAAATGTCACGGAGCGGAGCGTCTCGAAAAAAAAAAGATACTAAAAACAAGTAGCAGTGGTCGACCATTTTGTATAACAAAAAAAACGAAAAAAATATTTTTTATTAGCTTGATATTTATACTAAATAGATGTGTAATCAGTTTTATAAATAAATCACTTTATAATACGAAAAAAAAATTCTTAAATGTGCATTTGGCTTTTGGTATTTTTTTTTCTGAGGCGCTCCGCGGCATGACATTTGGCATCCACAATTTTTGACTTGGAAGAAAACACAAAAATTCTCGTTAATCTACATCAGAATACCTGGAGAAGTACGTAGGGAATTTTTGATAAACTTAAAACTTTTCATTTTATGAGCAGTTTTATACGCGACATTTTTCACTGGAAATTTACCTTTCCAAATTCAAACGCCTACGGTATTCGAATAAAACAATATTTTTCAAATTCCGTAGTTCCTTCTCTAGGTATTCTCATGTAAATTAACGAGAATTTTTTTTCGTCTAGGTCAAAAATTGTGGATGCCAAATGTCACGGAGCGGAGCGTCTCGAAAAAAAAAAGATACTAAAAACAAGTAGCAGTGGTCGACCATTTTGTATAACAAAAAAAACGAAAAAAATATTTTTTATTAGCTTGATATTTATACTAAATAGATGTGTAATCAGTTTTATAAATAAATCACTTTATAATACGAAAAAAAAATTCTTAAATGTGCATTTGGCTTTTGGTATTTTTTTTTCTGAGGCGCTCCGCGGCATGACATTTGGCATCCACAATTTTTGACTTGGAAGAAAACACAAAAATTCTCGTTAATCTACATCAGAACACCTGGAGAAGTACGTAGGGAATTTTTGATAAACTTAAAACTTTTCATTTTATGAGCAGTTTTATACGCGACATTTTTCACTGGAAATTTACCTTTCCAAATTCAAACGCCTACGGTATTCGAATAAAACAATATTTTTCAAATTCCGTAGTTCCTTCTCTAGGTATTCTCATGTAAATTAACGAGAATTTTTTTATTTTCCTCTAGGTCAAAAATAGCGGATGCCAAGTGTCACGGAGCGGAGGGCCGCGTGCCAAAAGCAAATAGCAGTAGTCGGCCATTTTGTATAACATAAAAACGAAAAAACAAAAATATTTTTCATTAGCTCGATATTTATATTAAACATATGTGTAATTAGTTTTATAAATAAATCACTTTTTGATAGAAAAAAAAAATTGTTAAAGTTGCCCATGATTTTACACTAACGTGGCCACACTGATATCAGAAAATCTTTTTTTCTGTTTTTTTCCACGAAACCATAGCCATGGCCATAAAAGGGTGCAAAGATTATCACGATATATCTTAAACAACGAGTGCAAACATTTGTCGTTTTTCTCTCTCGGACGCTTTTTTTTTTTGGGCCAGTCGAGAGAAACTGACCGCGCAACAATTTTTATGGATTTCGTTTCCGCGGTGCTTCCGGCCGGACGATCTCATCTCCTCTCGTCCCTTCCGCCTCCGACGGTATACACACACTCTATATATACATATACTTATACATATATATTTGCTACAGTAGAGTAGATACGGTAAATATTCCTCTTCCTATCCCTTCATCGCCGTACCGCACCCACGCTCTTTCTCGCTCGCTCTCTCTCGTTCTGGGTCTCGCTGTAGTAGAGATGGACTTCCGTTTCCCGAGAGTGATTTGTATTTTATATACGAAGGATTCCGTTTCGAAAAAAAAAAAGTTATCCGTACGAGCGAAAGCCTACAATGTTTTCAGTTCGTTCGTATGATTTTCCTCTCGGTCATATTGTATTTTCAAATTTGAACGTTGAATTGAAAATCAAACGTAAGAAAAAAGAAATCCTACCCACCAATTTTTCTTCCTTTTCCTCTCTCATTATTCTTCTTATTTGATCGTAGCCTCCATCAGTGGTCCATTAATACGTCTTCCAATGGCAATTAAAGCCAAGTGGCCGGTGCAAACATCGATACTACATACAGACTCCCGGCTGAGGGTGTAGAAACGACATTGACGAAGGGAGGGGTAGATTTTTCGTACGGGGAGTTTGGCCCAAAAGTTCGACACGACGGACGGTAAATCTCGTTGCGTGATGATGCTCGTATGAGTATAGTTTCTCATTTGAGAGAGGGATGGTTTTGAAGGTTCTTCAAGCAGGGAGAACGGACCATCAATGCTTTCGCCCAACCTCTACCGATCAAATATTTACCACCCAGCACTACACCCTCCCTCTCACGTTCTCAAACCATATACCGGCTGCAAAACCCACAGTGCAAACTCCCGAGGTTCCTCATTGTTCCACCGCGCTACTATGTGTAAATTTAATCTTTCAGGAGCGGGGCTGGGACGTTGGACGCTTCGTTTCTTCGCTTTATGGAGTAAACCTTAACCGTATAGACGAACGGGGGCGTATCGATATTTATCGAAGCACACACGCGGCTCTCGAGGGTTCACGCAACATACGGTTAACGTTTGTGTCACTAAGGGTCGTTAAAATGAAATGTAATCTATAACAAACTATTGAATTAAACGACTGCTCACAGAGTGCGCGAAAAATAATGGACATTTTATTATATAATAAGTGATAATTTTCTCAAAAACTAAGATTGAATTCAGAAGATTATTTTATCATCAATTATGGGTCTCAGATATTCCTGCGCGCGCTGATAACCGAGCAAATTTAAAAAATTATTGTATACAGTCACTGATATCTATGATAAACACTCTATTTTGTAATCTTCATTTATTTTGTAGTTTTTCTGAAAAAAAAATCGTTTGATTTCAGATGAAAATTGCGGCCTTCAGAATGTACGCAAAATGCTGAGTCTGATTGTGAGCCTGCAATATGGGGTCGCTTATATCTTCGGTGTTTTTCAAGGAAATTCTTCAAAAATTTTATAGTATATACTTAAATATACGTATAAAATATTCTCAAAGTTTCAATAAATTATATTCATTTTTTATACTATAAAAAAGTTCATGAAAATCATTGAAAAAACGCTGTCCTAACCCTATTTCCTCCCTTAAGGGTCTCAGATGTTCCTGCGCGCGCTGATAACCGAGCAAATTTGAAAAATTATTGTAAAGGTTATGTGGTGAAAGAAAAAATTAAATTCTTGATTTCACGGTTTTTATTACCCTTTTAACTATAAGAAAAAAACTTGAAATTTTTTTTTTTTTTATGTCAACATTATTTAAACGCGTTTTTCTCGAAATTATTTTTTTACAGTATCAGCACGATAACTTAGTCAATTTTTAATATTTTTCAACTTTTTATTCTTAAATGTTGATATTTATTTTATCTATAGACTGACGAGAGGTTTTTTTTTGGTTGGACAATTTTTTATAAATTATTAAACACTAATTTTTTTTTTCACTGCATACTAAAGTTTGAATTACTGTCATTTCTTTATTTTGGAAAAAAAAATAATAATTCCCTCCGTCAGACTATTACTACTACATTATTTTACTAGATTCTTTTTTTATTTCTGAGATTTGATAATTTTTGGTGTAGTTATGATGTCGACAAGGAGGCGCGATGGTTTTCATCAGTAGTCCATTTACACCTGTGAGAAATAATGTCAATATGTAAAAAGAAAATTTATAACATTTTTTTTCTCATAGTTGAAAAGTTAATAAAAAATGTGAAATCATGAATTAAATTTTTTTTTCACGATATAACCTTTATAGTAATTTTTCAAATTTACTCGATTTTCAGTGCGCGCAGGGGTGCGCGAGCTTTTCAACGATCGGATTAAAGTGTCAAATAAATTCTGTTATTTATATAGGAAATTAATATCGTCCCAGAATCAATTTTTCCCAATAGCAATCTCACTTCTCTTACGTACAATTTTTTTTTGCTCATCCACTCCATCATTAGGAGCGAGAGAGCGTTGATAGATTATTTTTTTGTTGTTCTTCCTTTCTCAATCGATTTCCCCATGATCGGCAGTATATTTAACCGTGAAAATTGAATATAGACGAGGGGAAAAAAAAAAAAAAATGTAATTAAGGAACGAAGAAAATAAATAAAGAGTCGAGAGTGTCGAGGTAGTGATGGGGGAACGACGTCGACGACGATGATTAGAGTTAGTCCCTCGTTGGAATCTTTCGAGGAATTTGCTGACTCGTCATACTCTCTTCCCGCCATGAGACGTTCCTCTCGCGCCTCTCCGCGAGCTCGCGGTGACATCTTTATCGTTACCGCGACTACACACGTGCACAAAAGTGTTGTAACGATGATCCAACGTGAAGAAAGCCGTCAAATCCATGTTTAATACCGACCCTTTACGCCCTTTTCCACTTCGGGCCTCGATCCATACATATATTATACTTTTTACGTGTCTCGGATCATCCGAAAAAAAAAAAAGACACGCATCACCCTTGGACTCGGGCACGAGCCCCGAGACACGGGTTTAAAGCTCTTTCGTATATATAAAAATGGGGCCCCTGGGCCTTGCTAGATCCCTCTCAGTGTCGGCATGACTCGACCGTGTGTCGGCTCATCGACGCGCTCTTTTCCCTCCTGCCCGGCGTCCCTTCCTCTCGGTTCGTTGATATTCTATCTACGCACTCCTGTTCTATAGATATATACATTATACATTTGGAAACCTTTGTCGGGATTTAACCGGACGCCCGAAACGAACCCGGGACGTTCGTGAACGTCGAGGGTCGTCCAATGATCCTCGGCATCGATTCCACTCGGTCGGATCAATTCCAATCCTGCGATATATCGGAGAGACTCTCTAAAGGCCATTAAACATTGTAAATTATCGACCAGAAGCTGGGAAATTTATTTTCCACTTCCTCGAGTAGCGCGCCATTTTGTTGTACTCTTGGACCATCCACTGACACGAAATGGCGCGAAATGGAGAACAATTCTTCAACGATTAATCAACTTAATCGGCAATATTTATTTAGAGATCTTGATTGAAAGGAATTTGACGTAATTCCGGATAAACTGAAAAGATGGTCCATTGCGTGGTCTCGTAATATGCATTATGGTGAGGATCTCCTGATCCGGCATCCGCACATGGACAAAATGGATGGCTCGTGTGAGAAGGGCACGCTAATAGTCTCCACTTAACCTCTCAACCACGTGGGTCGTCGAGGCTCGTCCAATGATCCTCGGCATCGATTCCACTCGGTCGGATCAATTCCAATCCTGCGATATATTGGAGAGACTCTCTAAAGGCCATTAAACATTGTAAATTATCGACCAGAAGCTGGGAAATTTATTTTCCACTTCCTCGAGTAGCGCGCCATTTTATTGTACTCTTGGACCATCCACTGACACGAAATGGCGCGAAATGGAGAACAATTCTTCAACGATTAATCAACTTAATCGGCAATATTTATTTAGAGATCTTGATTGAAAGGAATTTGACGTAATTCCGGATAAACTGAAAAGATGGTCCATTGCGTGGTCTCGTAATATGCATTATGGTGAGGATCTCCTGATCCGGCATCCGCACATGGACAAAATGGATGGCTCGTGTGAGAAGGGCACGCTAATAGTCTCCACTTAACCTCTCAACCACGTGGGTCGTCGAGGCTCGTCCAATGATCCTCGGCATCGATTCCACTCGGTCGGATCAATTCCAATCCTGCGATATATTGGAGAGACTCTCTAAAGGCCATTAAACATTGTAAATTATCGACCAGAAGCTGGGAAATTTATTTTCCACTTCCTCGAGTAGCGCGCCATTTTATTGTACTCTTGGACCATCCACTGACACGAAATGGCGCGAAATGGAGAACAATTCTTCAACGATTAATCAACTTAATCGGCAATATTTATTTAGAGATCTTGATTGAAAGGAATTTGACGTAATTCCGGATAAACTGAAAAGATGGTCCATTGCGTGGTCTCGTAATATGCATTATGGTGAGGATCTCCTGATCCGGCATCCGCACATGGACAAAATGGATGGCTCGTGTGAGAAGGGCACGCTAATAGTCTCCACTTAACCTCTCAACCACGTGGGTCGTCGAGGCTCGTCCAATGATCCTCGGCATCGATTCCACTCGGTCGGATCAATTCCAATCCTGCGATATATTGGAGAGACTCTCTAAAGGCCATTAAACATTGTAAATTATCGACCAGAAGCTGGGAAATTTATTTTCCACTTCCTCGAGTAGCGCGCCATTTTATTGTACTCTTGGACCATCCACTGACACGAAATGGCGCGAAATGGAGAACAATTCTTCAACGATTAATCAACTTAATCGGCAATATTTATTTAGAGATCTTGATTGAAAGGAATTTGACGTAATTCCGGATAAACTGA
Source organism: Oxytorus armatus (assembly GCA_958009045.1). Lineage (NCBI taxonomy): Eukaryota > Metazoa > Arthropoda > Insecta > Hymenoptera > Ichneumonidae > Oxytorus > Oxytorus armatus. The sequence continues at coordinate 1,408,437 of OY253755.1, forward strand.
AAAGATGGTCCATTGCGTGGTCTCGTAATATGCATTATGGTGAGGATCTCCTGATCCGGCATCCGCACATGGACAAAATGGATGGCTCGTGTGAGAAGGGCACGCTAATAGTCTCCACTTAACCTCTCAACCACGTGGGTCGTCGAGGCTCGTCCAATGATCCTCGGCATCGATTCCACTCGGTCGGATCAATTCCAATCCTGCGATATATTGGAGAGACTCTCTAAAGGCCATTAAACATTGTAAATTATCGACCAGAAGCTGGGAAATTTATTTTCCACTTCCTCGAGTAGCGCGCCATTTTATTGTACTCTTGGACCATCCACTGACACGAAATGGCGCGAAATGGAGAACAATTCTTCAACGATTAATCAACTTAATCGGCAATATTTATTTAGAGATCTTGATTGAAAGGAATTTGACGTAATTCCGGATAAACTGAAAAGATGGTCCATTGCGTGGTCTCGTAATATGCATTATGGTGAGGATCTCCTGATCCGGCATCCGCACATGGACAAAATGGATGGCTCGTGTGAGAAGGGCACGCTAATAGTCTCCACTTAACCTCTCAACCACGTGGGTCGTCGAGGCTCGTCCAATGATCCTCGGCATCGATTCCACTCGGTCGGATCAATTCCAATCCTGCGATATATTGGAGAGACTCTCTAAAGGCCATTAAACATTGTAAATTATCGACCAGAAGCTGGGAAATTTATTTTCCACTTCCTCGAGTAGCGCGCCATTTTATTGTACTCTTGGACCATCCACTGACACGAAATGGCGCGAAATGGAGAACAATTCTTCAACGATTAATCAACTTAATCGGCAATATTTATTTAGAGATCTTGATTGAAAGGAATTTGACGTAATTCCGGATAAACTGAAAAGATGGTCCATTGCGTGGTCTCGTAATATGCATTATGGTGAGGATCTCCTGATCCGGCATCCGCACATGGACAAAATGGATGGCTCGTGTGAGAAGGGCACGCTAATAGTCTCCACTTAACCTCTCAACCACGTGGGTCGTCGAGGCTCGTCCAATGATCCTCGGCATCGATTCCACTCGGTCGGATCAATTCCAATCGTGCGATATATCGGAGAGACTCTCTAAAGGCCATTAAACATTGTAAATTATCGACCAGAAGCTCGGAAATTTATTTTCCACTTGCCCGAGTAGCGCGCCATTTTGTTGTACTCTTGGACCATCCACTGACACGAAATGGCGCGTAATGGAGGACAATTCTTCAACGATTAATCAACTTAATCGGCAATGAGTATTTATAGATCTTGACTGAAAGGAATTTGACGTAATTCCGGATAAACTGAAAAGATGGTCCATTGCGTGGTCTCGTAATATGCATTATAGTGAGGATCTCCTGATCCGGCATCCGCACATGGACAAAATGGATGGCTCGTGTGAGAAGGGCACGCTAATGGCCTCCACTTAACATCTCAACCACGCGGGCCATCTCTCCCTTCTCTCCTTCTTCTCGTCTTCCTTTCCGACCATAGATCGACTCTTTGACTCCTCCATCATCGTCGTCTTTACAACGCACATTTCTCGCGTCCTCTCACACTTATATACATAACTGTTTTATCCTCTTCGTCCCTCGCTACACTCCGCCATCCGGCCATCCCTTCTGTCTTCGAAGCTCTTCGCTCGCCATATTGCCTCTTTGTCGAACGAGCAAGGGGAAAAATATCTTAAAAAATTCTCACCTCCCGGTTAATAATCGCGGCAATATTTAATCCCGATTGGTAACATCTCGGTGGTTCCAAGAGTGATGAGACCGTGATACAGAGAGAGAATGAGAGAGAGTACATTTTCACGCCGAACAATTATAACTTTGAGACTCATCCCTGAGCAACATATTTACACACTTATTTACGAGGGGAACGACATTATGAGATTTAATTATTCATTTGATTGTGGCGATCGGAAAAGAAAATTAAATGCAACTGTTACCGCGGAATCGGGCATTAAGTTGAGAAATTATTACATACTTTAATTTGTTTATCAACTGCGAGTACCATGTACTGGCCAGTACTGAGTAACGGAAGTACTCTGATAAATTTAATGTACATTAGGGTGGTTCTTAATTTGGTGATGTTGGAAATTCTTTGGTATTGTTCCTCGAAAGTAATCAACATATCCAGAAAAAAAATTGGGCTCAAGCGGAACTCTGTCCAAAAATTCTAACCCACCCCACCGAGCTGTCGAATTTTTATATGAAAAAATGCATGCATTCAAAATTTTGTTAAGAAAATTATTTATTACTTCAAAACTATTCGTGATAAAAAAATTTTATATTGTGTTTTTATAGGAAATTTAATGCTCTACAAAAAAGGTATCTTGTAAAATTCTTGTGAATCCAATATTTATCACGTTATTAGCAAAAAACTGTCATCATTTATTCCAAAAGTCCATCATTATGGCCAAAACAGGAGTTTGACGTCGAAAAACTGCAATGTATTCTTCATATGCAATTAGAAATATGACGAGATACGTAGTGCACTCAATAACAGTGTGTGGACGATATTTAAATTTTCAATTTTATCAATTTTATTATCATTCATGATAAATTTTTCTTCTTTGATCGATAAGGACATTGATTTCTTTATCAGTTCCAAATCGATGGCTTTTTTCGAAAGATTTGAAATCAACTCCTCATTTTTTGATATCGATGTGAGCGAGTGGATTTCTAATAAAAATGTTTTGCAAGGCTTAAAAATAGTTAAAGGAATTAAAGTGGTTAAGGGGGGGTAGGGTTTCAAAATTATTTTTTTTTTATTTTTTTTTTGTTTTTTCTGAATGAACAATATGTCGAGAATATTGTGTATGAATTTTAAGTCAATCGGAGTAAAACTAACGGAGTTACAGCGTTTCAAACGACCGGCCGTGATACCTGATTTTTATACCTGCTCGGTAGCCGCTCGGTACGTATAAAAAACTTTAAATCGATTTTCCCGAAAACGTCATTTTTGAAGTTTGTGAACATTAGAACTCAAAATCTACTGAACCGATCCTTTTGAAAATTTAAACATTACTTCTTCACATAAATCAACAGGTAATCAGGAGGAGTTTTTTTTTTCAACTTTTTCAATTTTTAAATAACAAATTAAGCGCGATTTTTTGAGCTAAAATTGCATTTTTCACTTCCAAGTGCTGCAAAAAATAGAAAAAAAAAAAAAAAAAAAATTCTTCCTGATTACCTCGAGAAATACATCACCTTTAAAATGCATATCAATTTTTTTGTTTCAGATGATCCGGTAACGAGTTATAATGTTCACCGCAAAACGACTTTTTTTCAAGGCGCCTCTGGAGATTCAACGTCACCGGCTTATTTATCAATATTTTTCATTGAACATTTTTTCTGAGATACTTCAATAGTTGTACAATAATATGTAATTCTATTTAATAAAATTATATTACTCATGTCGCCGCAAAAAATCATAAATATATGCTTTTTTTCGCCTTTAAAACCCTACCCCCCCCCGTTAGCGATGTTGCAGAAAGAGGAGTGAAACTTATTACAGAGTACAATGATCGTCTCACTTATGATGAAGATCAGAAACAATTCATTGTACAAATAATTGAAGAATATAAAAAAAAATATCCTGATATTAACAAAGCAACTTTGCTCCAACCGATGTAATTCATTATTGTAAGTTGATTTTTAAAATATATGACATCATTCATTATAATTCACAATAAAATTCATAAAATTGAAAATTTGAATATTGTTTACATTTCATTGTTGAGTGCGCTACGTATTTCTTCATAATCTTATATACATACGAAAAATAAATTGCAGCTATTCGACGTCAAACTCCTGTTTTGACCATAATGATCGACTTTTGGAATATATGATGACAGTTTTTTGCTAATTACGTGTTAAATATTGGATTCACGAGAATTTTACAAGATACCTTTTTTGTAGAGCATTATATTTCCTACAAAAACGTTCTATAAAATTCTTTTATCATAAATAGTTTAGGAATAATAAACAATTTTCTTAACAAAATTTTGAATGCATGCATTTTTTCATATAAAAATTCGACAGCTCGGTGGGGTGGGTTAGAATTATTGGACAAAGTTCCGCTTGCGCCCAATTTTTTTTCTAGATATGTTGATTACTTTTGAGGAACAATACCAAAGAATTTCCAACATCACCAAATTAAGAACCACCCTAATGTACATGCACTACTTTCACCAGCTTTATTAACAATCTCTAATCGACATTATTAAATAACAGTGAACGATTAATGATCGTCGTCAAGATTAAATTAGCTGAATTATAAATTGTTATTTTCCATCGGAATTTCCAGCATCATTAATTTGTCACTTCCGGTTTGTTAATGAGACATTTAAATTTCAAAATATATTTCAATCGGTGTGGATACATAATTTATATGCGACTGAACGTTGTCTCAAAGGGCAACGAGAGTGGGGATTAATTTCTTCCTGAGGTTAGAGGATAGTTTCGGTGCTTTCACATCTCTTCCATATATACGTTTTATGTATTTTGGGGTAGCAGTAGCTTTCGCGGTTTATTCGAGCGAACGGACGTTCGAGGGTGGTTAACGGGGGGGTGGTAGAGGGGGTGGGGTGAGAAGAAGCACAAAGGGTGAGATGAATCGCCTCCGGGGAATCTCAGGGGACAAATGGGAGACATTAAGTCGCTTTTGCGGTCTGATATCAGAGAACTCGTACACCCCCCCACGCCCCTATATATAGTGGCGAAACCTCGGGAGGATATGGTGAACTTTTTCGTCGTCCTTGCACAGAGAGTAATACCGGAAGGGTCAACTACGTATACGCCTTCTATTCGTCTTTAGTAACGCGTCGCCGGTTTCCCAAAATTTATACGTTAAAGTATGTCTTTGTGATAATAGACATTTATTGACCATTCGCGTGCATGGATACCACTATGAAATTTTCTGTTAAGGGCTCACATACTCACATACCCCTACGAGCGCTGAAAACGGAGCAAATTTGAAAAATTATTATAAAGGTTATATGGTGAGAAATAAAATTTAATTGTTGATTTGACATTTTTTATTAACTATTCAACTATGAGAAAAAAAATTAACAAATTTTTTTTTCTCAATATTAACGTTATTTTTTACGGGCACAAATTGGACTACCGATGAAAACCATGGCGCCTTCTTGTCGACATCATAACTTCACCAAACATTATCCAATCTGCAAAAATAAAAAAGATTCTAGTAAAATAATGTAGTAGTAATAGTCTGACCGAGGGAATTTTGTGTACAGTGTTTCAAACTTTAGTATGCAATTTAAAAAAAAAAAAAATATTGTTTTATAATTTACAAAAAATTGTCCAATCAAAAAATTAAATAAAAACCTCTCGTCAGAGATTTAGAAAAAAAAAAGTTAAAAAATATGAAAAATCGATTCAGTTATCGTGCTGACACTGTCTAAAAACATAGTTTGAAAAAAACCCGTTTAAATGATGTTAATATTTAGAAAAAAAAAATTTGTATTTTTTTTCTTACAGTTGAAAAGTTAACACAAAAATGTGAAATCAAGAATTTAATTTTTTTTCCACCATACAACCTTTATAATAATTATTCTACAATTTTTTTATAAGTCTGACGGAGGGAATTTTTTTTTGTTTCTTTTAAAAATAAAGAAATTACAGTATTTCAAACTTTAGTATGCAATTTAAAAAAAAAATTATTGCTTAATAATTTATAAGAAATTGTCCAACCAAAAAATGAAAAAAAAACCTCTCGTCAGACTATAGAGAAAATAATTATCAAGATTTAGAAAAAAAAAAGTTAAAAAATATGAAAAATTAACTGAGTTATCGTGCTGACACTGTCTAAAAACATAGTTTCGAAAAAAAAAACCGTTCAATTAATGTTAATATTTAAAAAAAAAAAATTTTTAATTTTATTTCTTATAGTTAAAAAGTTAACACAAAATGTGAAATCAAGAATTTAATTTTTTTTCCACCATACAACCTTTATAATAATTTTTCTACAATTTTTTTATAAGTCTGACGGAGGGAATTTTTTTTTTTTTTCAAAAATAAAGAAATTACAATATTTCAAACTGCAGCATGCAATTTAAAAAAAAAAATAGTGTTTAATAATTTTAAAAAAAATTGTCGAACCAATAAATCAAAAAAACCTCTCGTCAAACTAAGAGAAAATAATTATCAAGATTTGAATAAGAAAAAAAGTTAAAAAATCTTAAAAATTCACTGAGTTATCGTGCTGACACTGTCTAAAAACATAGTTTCGAAAAAAACCCGTTCAACGAATGTTAATATTTAGAAATAAAAATTTTTTAATTTTTTTTCTTATAGTTAAAAAGTTAACAAAAAATGTGAAATCAAGAATTTAATTTTTTTTTCCACCACACAACCTTTATAATAAATTTGCAAATTTACTCGGTTTTCAGCGCGCTGAAGGGTACGCGAGTCCTTAACCGGAAATAGAGAAACGTCCCAATCCACGGGCTTCCTTTTTCAGCCTCGTTTCGCGGTTCTTTTTCTTACTCAACGACCGCGTGACTTTTGCGCGAACGAGATAAAACGTCGCGAACAAAATTCCGCGTGGTATTCCCGAATTTCGCAGACACCCGTTGCACATTGCCCGAGAACACGTATCGGGTTCCCTTTTTTTTCTACCTTGAGGCTTTTCGGAGTGAGAAAGAGAGAGAGCGAGAGAGAGAGAGAGACATTTCGTGAGCGCGGTCATAGCTGTCACATTACGGCGTGGAATTTATATTTCGATGCCCAGCGGGCGTGACAAGTTGCCTCTGATGAACGGGGCACCAACGCGAACTCTTGGCCCTTCGTCGTCGTCGTCGTTGTCGTTGTCTTCGACGCGGCGATATATAAGCCCTCCTCGAAGACTCTCGGCGACCGCGGTCATCCGGACGGTACACGGTCGAGCTCAAGCAGAAAAAACCCTCGGTTTTTTGTTCGCATCGGTTATTGCCCAAATTGTACACTCAACTATATTCAACGGCTAAATTGTCCCCCTTTTTTTTGGCAATATTTACTTTTCACATATATCGAATTTTTCTTTCAATTTCGTGGTTTCTTTGCGATAATAATAATCGTTTTTGTCACGGTAATTAATTGTCATTAATTTAGGAAATAATTCATTTACAATATCGACACAGGCGAAATTTATTCTTATTTATTTTGGAAAAAAAATTCAGGCTCACGGCACTTTTGCGTTTCAAAGTAACAGAAAAGAGTCATTACTGTTGTATTTTCTGAGAAGGGCGTTATAGATGTCGTGCGGCTGAATGCGAAATCGTGGCTTCATGGAAGGGAAGCGAAGAGAGAGAAAGAGTGAGAGAGACGAAAGGGAACGAAAGGGACTGTTGGGTCCTTTCTCGTAGATTTTTATTTATTTTATTTTTCCTTCAAGTCCCATATGATTTTAACGCACCTTCGCGAGAAGCTATTCCTCGGTTCGGCTCCGGCGATAAACACGCCAAGTTACGATTTCTCGGAGTCGGGTTGGCGCGTATACCCACTCGGAGACGGTAATTTTGCATGGCGAGCCACGTTCTCTTATGCACGTATCGTCCGCTGCCATATGGATGCAAAACAACGATATTAGGTGTAAACAGAATTCATTAATCTTTTTTCAAATCTCAAATATTATAGTTATTTAATAGTTTCATGATTATTCGTATCGTAAATTCATTACGGGAGAAAATAGGGTTAGACGGTTCAAAAAATTGATTTTTTTTTATTTCATAAATTGTTAGTAAAACTATTGAAAAATATGTTCCCAAAATTTTTAATGAAAATTCCGACTCGTTCTATTGTTATAAGCCATTAAGGAGGGAAATAGGGTTAGGACAGCGTTTTCTTAATGATTTTCATGAATTTTTTTATAGTATAAAAAATGAATATAATTTATTGAAACTTTGAGAATATTTTATACATATATTTAAGTATATACTATAAAATTTTTGAAGAATTTCCTTGAAAACCACCGCAGATATTAGCGACCCCATATAGGGTTTTCAGAAAAACGCGTTTGGAAAAATCCAAACGCGTTTTTCTGAAAACGACTTTTTTTGAACTTGCGTCACGCTAGTTTGAAAAGTTTTCAACGAATCCTTTTGAAAATTGGCAGTTACTTTCTTCATAGTATTGCGCTCTATATGAACCTAAAATCGGAATATTATCATTATTTAAAATAATTTTTTTTTGCAAATAAAGTTGTAAAAAATGGCAAAAAATCATGCTTTTTTGTTTTGACCCCTGTAAAAAATTCAATTTTTTATTTTTTTGATAGAATTTAGGTTCATATAGAAGAGAGACATATAATAAAAGTAAATTCCAACCTCGTTTGATTTTAGATGAAAATTGCGGCTTCCAGAATGTACGCAAAATGCTGAGTCTGATTGTGACCTGCAATATGGGATCGCTAATATCCGCGGTGTTTTTCGAGAAAATTCTTAAAAAATTGTATAGTATATATTTAATTATATGTATAAAATATTCTCAAAGTTTCAATAAATTATATTCATTTTTTATACTATAAAAAAATTCATGAAAATCATTGAGAAAACGCTGTCCTAACCCTATTTCCCCTCTTAAACCACATTTACTAAAAAAAATGGGCGCTGAAAATCACGCTGAAAACCAAGTAAACATGAAAAATTATTATAATGATTATGGGGTGAAGCAAGAAAATTAAATGGTTGATTTCACATTTTTTATTAACTTTTCAACTATGAGAAAAAAAATGAAAACAATTTTTTTTTCAAATATTAACATTATTTATTGCGAGTACAAATGGAGTACCGATGAAAATTATGGCGGCTCCTTGTCGACATCATAACATCACCAAAAATTATCAAATCTCCAAAGTAAAAGAAGAATCTAGTAAAATAACGTAGTGGTGACAGTCTGACGGAGGGAATTTTTTTTTTTTTTTCAAAAATAAAGAAATTACAGTATTTTAAACCCTAGTATGGAATTTAAATTAAAAAAAATTAGTGTTTGATAATTTATAAAAAATTGTTGAACAGTTAATAAAAAATGTGAAATCAACAATTTAATTTTTTTTCACCACATACCCTCTATAATAATTTTTCAAATTTGCTCGGTTTTCAGCGCGCGCGACGGGTTTTTAATTTTTCTCTCACGAATCTAGAATCACTAAAGGATTTACCGGGTTATATATCTGACAAAATCGTTTGCACCGTGTATGATTGAAGAAGAAAAAAGACAGGAACAAAAATGAATATTCACAATGCGCCGATCTAAATGGCCAACAACGGTACCTCTCTCAGTTCACCGCGCTTGGAGCGAAGATCGGCGCGTAAAAAGTTTCCTACTCTGTCAGCGTTTGCCTGTGTTTGCGAGAGAAAAGCTTTCTCCGGTAAGTGTGTCTCGCATCTGCGATGCATGCACTCGGCACGTGGAGAACGAAATAAAAAAAAAGGGAGAAAAAAACAGTCTTCAAGCTTTCGCGACTTATTGCGAGCGTGACGTACCGACGAAGTGGTCATACGTGTGCGTTGCCATATAAACTTGACGATCGTCTCTACGGATATACATCGTCGTGGTCGTCGTCTCGGCCGTCATTTTGTACAGACCTTTTGTCGTCACGACCCCGGGAAATAGCGGAAATCACCGCGACCCGTGGAGTCTGGAAAAGGTCCACTCGCTCTTCGGGACCGAAACCTCTCTCTCTCTCTCTCTCTCGGACGTCACGCTCCGTAAATGTTCGAGTCAACGTGTCACTGGCAAATGAAGGTTTTACACATATATACAAAAATTTCAGTATAGGTAGGTGTAAACTTAAGGGGGGAAATAGGGTTAGACGGTTCAAAAAGTCGATTTTTTTTTAATTTCATAAATTGTTAGTAACATTATTGAAAAATATGTTCCCAACATTTTTTATGAAAATTCCGACTCGTTCTATTGTTATAAGCCATTAAGAGAGGAAATAGGGTTAGGACAGCATTTTCTCAATGATTTTCATGAATTTTTTTATAGTATAAAAAAGGAATATAATTTATTGAAACTTCGAGAATATTTTATACATATATTTAAGTATATACTATAAATTTTTTGAAGAATTTTCTTGAAAAACACCGCAGATATTAGCGACCCCATATCGCAGGTCACAATCAGACTCAGCATTTTGCTATTTTTTCAAACGCGTTTTTCTGAAAACGACTTTTTTCGAACTTGCGTACACGCTAGTTTGAAAACTTTCCAACCGATCGTTTTGAAAATTGGCAGTTATTTTCTTCATAGTATTGCGCTCTATATGAACCTAAAATCGGAATATTATCATTATTTAAAATCATTTTTTTTTTGCAAATAAAGTTGTAAAAACCGGCAAAAAAATCATGCTTTTTTGTTTTGACCCCTGTAAAAAATTCAATTTTCTATTTTTTTGATAGCATTTCGGTTCATATAGAAGAGAGACATATAATGAAAGTAAATTCCAACCTCGTTTGATTTCGGATGAAAATTGCGGCTTCCAGAATGTACGCAAAATGCCGAGTCTGATTGTGAGCCTGCAATATGGGGTCGCTAATATCTGCGGTGTTTTTCAAGGAAATTCTTCAAAAATTTTATAGTATATACTTAAATATACGTATAAAATATTGTCAAAGTTTCAATAAATTATATTCATTTTTTATACGATAAAAAAATTCATGAAAATCATTGAGAAAACGCTGTCCTAACCCTGTTTCCCCCCTGCGGTTCAAAAAATCGATTTTTTTTTTAATTTCATAAATTGTTAGTAAAACTATTGAAAAATATGTTCCCAAAATTTTAAATGAAAATTCCGACTCGTTCTATTGTTATAAGCCATTAAGAGAGGAAATAGGGTTAGGACTTTTAATTGCCCAATAAATTCAGTAATGACATTTAAAAAGTGGCGCACGAGAGAACGCCACGAGCTTTAAGCACCTGACTTTTCGAGACGCTCGGAGAAAAAAAAACTCAACAATTCGCTATCTCATCGAAACGAGTTTCTCCATCAGCAAATCACCGCGAGTGATACACGCTGAAATATAATATTTCTTGTAGACAAGTCCGACTAAACGATGTAACAACAGCCTGATCGGTATTATTACTCGTACGATAATTAAAAGAAGAAAAAAAAAACAAACAAAGAAACCAGGAAAATTCAACGAAATGATCGATCTTAATGAGAATTTGTAACGGGAGAAATGGTTGGACGTTGCATCGAGAGAAAAAAAAAAAGAAACAGGGAAAAGGTGACATAGAAACGAGTGTGGTTCGTTAAAAATATACACGGTTTTTATGTGGGTATTTATAAATTAAATAAAAAATGAAAATACAAACGAGACGAGACCTGTGCGAGCATTTTGCTACCGTTTGCATCGTGTTCTCTGATCCTCCAACCGTGTGATATACATACGATCGTATCGTTTCGAATCTCCCGTTACCGTGCAATGCCACAAATAAGCCGTCGTTGTGCTTCTTGGAACTTTACATTTGGTCGCGAAATTCTTCTGCCCCACCTGCTCTTCCAATATTCGCCAAACTATGCTTATGCTAAATTAAATAAATAGTAAACAACGAATCAAAAAGATGCAAACTAAAAATTTGCACATTGCATCCTCGTTATTTCATCTCGTTATTTCATTTGCAAATCCCCCTCCAACAGCAAGTTAAATCTTCAACTTTGGCTTCGTCACATTTTGGTTTCGTCAAAGTTCAATACCAAACATCCTTGTCCCTTAACTCTTTTATGTTAAAAGGTTTTTGACTCAACGAAGGAAATTTACGAACGTTTAGAGCGATCGAGGATATTTTTCGAACATTTCAAAATTCCGTAAAATCTCGAATACTCAAGGAATTATAACGAAAATTGCAACAAACAATGGCGATTCGGTGCTGTAAATCTGTGCAAAGTTTGCGCGAAATCGGTCAATTCGTTCTCGAGATATGTCAAGTTGAATTTTTGGAGCCTATCGCGCACACGCGCGCACATGCGCATGGACATTTTTTCTAAATGGGATTTTCGGGTGTTCTGGCACATTTTACGGATAGTGACATTAAAGAGACGATGTTTATTCTCACGAAATCAAAGCTCCATCCGTGAGGGAGCAAAACAAAAAGTTTTGTAATTAATTAAGGGAGGAAATAGGGTTAGACGGTTCAAAAAATCGGTTTTTTTTTATTTCATAAATTGTTAGTAAAACTATTGAAAAATATGTTCTCAACATTTTAATTGAAAATTTCGACTCGTTCTATTGTTATAAGCCATTAAGTGGGGAAATAGGGTTAAGACAGCGTTTTCTCAATGATTTTCATGAATTTTTTTGTAGTATAAAAAATGAATATAATTTATTGAAACATGGAGAATATTTTGTACATATATTTAAGTATATACTATAAAATTTTTGAAGAATTTTCTTGAAAAACACCGCAGATATTAGCGACCTCACATTGCAGATCACAATCACACTCAGCATTTTGCTATTTTTTCAAACGCGTTTTTCTGAAAACGACTTTTTTTGAACTTGCGTACACGCTAGTTTGAAAAGTTTTCATCGAATCGTTTTGAAAATTGGCAGTTACTTTCTTCATAGTATTGCGCTCTATATGAACCTAAAATTGGAATATTATCATTATTTAAAATAATTTTTTTTTGCAAATAAAGTTGTAAAAAATGGAAAAAAATCATGCTTCTTTGTTTTGACCACTGTAAAAAATTCAATTTTCTATTTTGTTGATAGCATTTAGGTTCATATAGAAGAGAGACATATAATAAAAGTAAAATCCAACCTCCTTTGATTTCAGATGAAAATTGCGGCTTCCAGAATGTACGCAAAATGCTGAGTCTGATTGTGACCTGCAATTCGGGCTCGCTAATATCCCCGGTATTTTTCAAGGAAATTCTTCAAAAGTTTTATAGTATATACTTAGGTATATGTATAAAATATTCTCAAAGTTTCAATAAATTATATTCATTTTTTATAGTATAAAAAAATCTATGAAAATCATTGAGAAAACGCTGTCCTAACCTTATTTCGCCCCTTACGGGATTAGGACAGTTTAGAGGCCGAAAAAATAGGCTTTTTTGGGGATTTTTTTTCCGAAAAGCTACAAAATAAATCGAGATTGTAAAATAGAATGTTTATCATACATATCGGTGACTGTATACAATAATTTTTTTGAAGCGATTAATTTGAAAATGGCGGCTGTGCAGCGTTTTTGCGACGACGTCTCGGTTTTTGTTCGCCGGACACATAACTCCGACGATTTTCAACCGATTCACTTGAAATTTTCAATATATCTTTAAAAATACATTGTCTATGGAAGTGCGTAAGATTTTTTCGATATATTGATTTTTGGCGAAATGGCGCACGTCTAAAGTGAAAAGTGAAAAATTTGCTTAAAAAAATCGTCAGAAAATTGTTAATAACAAATGAACTATGCAATATAAAAAAAAAAATCCTACGCACTTCCATAGACAATGTATTTTCAAAGATATATTAAAAATTTCAAGTGAATCGGTTGATAATTGTCCGAGTTATGTTTCCGGCCAAGAAAAACGGAGACGTCATCGTAAAAACTCTGCACAGCAGCCATTTTGAAGTTAATCGATTCAAAAAAATTATTGTATACAGTCACTGATGTGTATGATAAACACTCTATTTTGTAATCTCCATTTATTTTGTAGTTTTTCTGAAAAAAATTCCCCAAAAATGCCGATTTTTTCGGCCTCTAAAGTGGCCTAACCCGTTAAGTAATATCAATACTACTATCGAGTAATCTTATTTTTCCTAGACTTCAATTGAAAGATAATAAAATAGAAAATTTGTAATATGTTCACGCAGCGCACGAGTCAGTGAACAATATGGCGGCTGATGACCACGTTCAGTGAACGCTGTTTACACTATCCCTCCCTCTCTCTTTCGCTGCGGTGTCATATTCGCGCGTGTGCTTTTGTGTTTCCGCTAGCGGAGCTACTCAATACCCGCCGGGTCTCGTTATTAGCTTGCATTCTGAAAAATCGTTTGCTTACTCGGTTCAGAATTCCCCGTGTCGTCTTGTTGGTCTAAAACAGACGCGGATTATTTTCTTCCATTTCTTTTAACCCCGTATCGAATTTTAGTCGTTGGCTATTGCAACGTTAAGGTAGTTCTAACACAAGAAATGGGAGGGGATAGAAGGAGCGGTGCGCGAGGCGGGCAGCCATGTCGCGCAGCGACGTTGTCATGCTCACGAGTTCTTCTAGCCTCAAAACAATATTTTTTCAATAATCCATACTTTTTTACTGTATGGTCGAAAATTTACTGTAAAATATATGTTATTCTTCATCTACTAAACTACTTTCGTGCCAAATTTCAAGAATTTTTCATTACTCCTTCGTACATTTTGGTGACTAAATATCCGGGAAGTGCTCAATTCGTACGGTATAGGTATACGTTCGTATGCAAATTTTGCAATTTTTGATAAACGATATCTTGAAAATGGTACGGTGAAACATTCTCAAATTTCGCATAAGTATTCTTCAGTACTTTTTCTAGGTTTTCCCAAAAATTCATTAAATTTGCATTACTCTTCATTTGCGTTAGAACTACCTTAAAGGTCAATTGAAAAAAACGTAAAATTTTTTACATGATTTCGTTGGACGAGAAACACCGAAGTTTTTTAATTCCAATTGAACGTTTATTTTCTCCTTTTTTTTCGTGTCATCCTCCATTTTATTTTATTACTTTTTATTGCTCCAATTTTGATTTTGGGACTTTACAAACGTTTTGCATCGTCAATGAAAGATGAAAATAATAAAATCTATACGTCACGGACGGACGAAACATTTTTCATTTATTTTATTTATTTTTTATTCCCTGCTGTACGTCACATTTACGTGTGGTTAGTCTTTTAGTTTTCAAGCTTGCATGCTGTACACTCGGTTTTATTATTGTTCCTCGTTGAATCAGATAAGTCCTCGTTCCGTCACAGACACACATGCACAAAACATTGCGACTTCAGTAGAGACGCGCAAAGTCTATATCCACCGGATGCTGGACGCGCGGCCGAGTTTCAAGCTATACCACTGAAAAGCCGCAGTTTCATTTTGTCCGAGCTCTCTTTCTCTCTCTCTCGCTCTCTCGTTGCATTTGTATGGGTGTTCCGGCTCGAGTATAACGGGAAAATGATATCTCGGTTGTCGCGCGATTGGCCACAGAAACCGTGTTACCACGGGAACGACAGAAGAGCGATTAAATCGAAGTTTCCGTGGCGGGGAGGAAAAGAGTTCACTGACAAACGTTTATAAACCATCCGCCAGTTTGCTCCACTTTATTGGGAAATGACTCGAGAAATTCTGAAATGGAATCATTAATATCCCAACAACAACAACAACAACAAAAAGTACGTTTTTTTAAAAATAAACATAGGACATGTTCAAGGGTGTTTCGATCCCTTAAAATATTTCTTTCTTTCATTATCTGGTGGGTTCTTCATTCTTCGGATAAGAAACATTTTAATCTTTGTTTCATCAAAATCGATGCACTGCTTGCATGTGAAACTGCAAAATCGGCCATTGACCTGTGTAACTTTAGGGGGTGGTTTCACCCTTTGAAACCGTTTTTCCGCAGATAAAAAAAATATGTGTAGCTTAGTTTTGAATGCTCTGTAACATCCAGGAGTTTCAACAAAATCGGAGGGTGACACATCGGGTACTTTCCTTGTAAGTCTACTCGAGACGTTTTGAAAACACTCGTTAAAACCCAAAATCGATTAAACGGGAGCCAAGTTATGACCGTTTGAAATTTCGACATTTTTAGGTTTTCGAAAAGGGGGGCAAAAAAATACAAAAAATTTTTGTTTTTGCTTTTCAATGTTTCAATATCCTATTCGATCGGAAATCTTCCGCTGATTATGAATAGCACCGAGTTTTTGTTGAAAACTCAAAATATCAATGGGAAAAACGCAAAAATCGAAAACATCATTTTCTGGACGATTTTCAATGAAATTTCGAGTTTTTCAAGGAAACGGGTACTGAATTAGTAATCAGCGAGTCAAAATACATCGATATAGCGTCCTAAAAGAAAATTTAAAAATTCAAAAATTTTTTGCATTTCGGCCAAAAAGAAGTGGCTTCACTAAAATTGATGTAACGTTGCTTCCCGATGGAGTTGGAACCCCACTCTGTGCTCATTCTTTTTGTGATCGAAAACCCTTTAAAATGGCGCTTGAATCATTGTGCTATCATTATTTTTCGATTTTTCACAGATTTTTAAAGTCGGACGATCGATTTTTGCGAATTTTTCCATACATACCCCTTCTCATTTTTTTCGCCGATTTTCAACCTGCCCTCACGGCTAAAATAATTGAGATATCGGGATAATTCAAAATGCATTCTCTAAGCATACTCAAGACGTTTTGAAAACACTCGTTAAAACCCAAAATCGATTAAACGGGAGCCAAGTTATGACCGTTTGAAATTTCGACATTTTTAGGTTTTCGAAAAGGGGGGCAAAAAATTACAAAAAAATTTTTTTCTCTTTTTTCAATGTTTCAATACCCTATTCGATCGGGAATTTTCCGCTGATTACGAATAGCACCGCGTTTTAGTTGAAAACTCAAAATATCAATGGGAAAAACGCAAAAATCGAAAGCATCATTTTCTGGACGATTTTCAATGAAATTTCGAGTTTCTCAAGGAAACGGGTACTGAATTAGTAATCAGCGAGTCAAAATACATCGATATAGCGTCTTAAAATGAAATTTAAAAATTAAAAATTTTTTTGCATTTTGGCCAAAAAGAAGTGGCTTTATTAAAATCGTTGTAACGTTGCTTCCCGATGGAGTTGGAACCCCACTCTGTGCTCATTCTTTTTGTGATCGAAAACCCTTTAAAATGGCGCTTGAATCATTGTGCTATCATTATTTTTCGATTTTTCACAGATTTTTAAAGTCGGACGATCGATTTTTGCGAATTTTTCCATACATACCCCTTCTCATTTTTTTCGCCGATTTTCAACCTGCCCTCACGGCTAAAATAATTGAGATATCGGGATAATTCAAAATGCATTCTCTAAGCATACTCAAGACGTTTTGAAAACACTCGTTAAAACCCAAAATCGATTAAACGGGAGCCAAGTTATGACCGTTTGAAATTTCGACATTTTTAGGTTTTCGAAAAGGGGGGCAAAAAATTACAAAAAAATGTTTTTCTCTTTTTTCAATGTTTCAATACCCTATTCGATCGGAAATCTTCCGCTGATTACGAATAGCACCGAGTTTTAGTCGAAATCTCAAAATATCAATGGGAAAAACGCAAAAATCGAACACATCATTTTCTGGACGATTTTCAATGAAATTTCTAGTTTCTCAAGGAAACGGGTACTGAATTAGTAATCAGCGAGTCAAAATACATCGATATAGCGTCCTAAAAGAAAATTTAAAAAATAAAAAATTTTTTGCATTTCGGCCAAAAAGAAGTGGCTTCACTAAAATTGCTGTAACGTTGCCTCCCTTAATGTCCCAACAACAACAACAAAACAGTACGTTTTTTTAAAAATAAACATCTGTGTATTTAACTCGTCAATGACGCTTTTTGAAGAAGGGTCGAGGGGGAGTGTGCGTTAATTTAATTCATTAAAATCGTTTATTTAAAACTGCTATTGTTCCGACTTGACGCTAACGAGCTATCGTAAATAATATAATAAAGGATCGTTCTATTTATTCTTCTTTCTGTTTCGTCATCATCTGTTACCATTGATCGAGCTGTAAGAGTAAAACAAGATGTTTGCTTTGACAAGTATCGTTCGAGGAGAGCTACCCTCGGTTTTTCGATGCGGTGGGTTTGTTTTGTACCTCGTCACTCAAAACACAATTCTCTCGGGGATGCCGTTCTCTCTCTCTGTTTCTCGTTCGTTTTCTCGTTAACCCCGCTCCAATTGTCTTAGAGGCATTGAGGACTTGTACCGTGAAAGGAAGTGAAGAAAATGAAACGTGAACGCGGAAAAGGGAGTCTTTAACGGTTGCGGTTGGTTAGTTCCCCTTCCTGGCACACGCGGTAAAGAATCCGAGAGACTCTGAGGACTCTATGAAGAATGGAGAAACACGACCATCAGAGAGAAGGTCCGATCGAATGGTTTGTATGCCTGTGTGTGTGTCTATATTGAAGAAACCAGTGGAACTAACAAAGCGCCACCTAAGCGTTTGGGATAACGAGTCAAAAGTTCATTTCTTTTGTTTCTCGCCGATCCCCGCCCCCACCGGAACGAGAAGACGAATATCACTTTGTAGCAGACGCTCATTCACGTTCTCTTCCTCTCTCGCGCCATTTTCTCTCTCTCTCTCATACACTAAAACGAAATTCTCCGTTACATCTCTGTTTTCCACTAATTAACGGTAACTAACGAGACGAGGATCAACGATTTTATTTCTCTATTCTTCTTTGTGTTTAACCACGATCCAATGGCTTTCGGCTTCCTCGAACAAAATGTAAACAATGACCGATGCGATGAAAATGAGTCTATTGATGCCGTTGCCAATTGTTTCCTTGTCAGAGCCTTCGTAAGTCACCTTCGCCAGGATGACTCCGTGCGTGTTTACATTCTTACGTGCCCGGATCCGGTGAAGGTGACATTGAAGATGAATCAAATGCCTCTTGCCTTGGATAATGGTAAATAGATTATTCTCCCAAGGTTAAAAACGTAACAGACCAATTTTCACCCGTTCCGTTTCCGTCCCAACGATGAACGATCGGAAAAATGGCCAAAGGGATTTGTTTTTTCTTTGGCAACGGAAATTAACGGCAATTAGTCGAGAGTGAAGGATGTGTGGGTGTTGTCTGTTGGCTACGAAAAATCGTGTAGATCCTTACGAGGTCATACGGGTCGTCGAATGGCCCCGGTCAAGGTCCAAGAACAGATGAGACCTTGCCACCAGAAAGAACACCCCCCGCGAAGCGGGTAGCTCAAACTTGTAGCGGCAGTAGTTCGAAACATTCGCGTAGACACGAAGAGTACGGTCACAATTTCGTTCCTCATTCCCCCTTTTTTTTTCACGTCGATACCTGACGTGCTGCTGCGCAACAGCAACGACAGGGAATTGGGTTCCCTCCTGGGTAAGGACGATCATAAAACGTCCTTGCCCGGGGGCGGATACTTTTATGGTGGCGTGCCATTGTCTAGTTGGGGCACCGCTGGGCTTATATATTCGGTGTTATGGCAGTCATACCAAAACTTGTCTTCTTCGTTCTTCGTTCTTCGTTGATCACAGTTCGTTTTCGCGCAACAACACCGTATACATTTCCTCGTCTGCAGGGTTGCCGAAA
Organism: Oxytorus armatus; assembly: GCA_958009045.1. NCBI lineage: Eukaryota > Metazoa > Arthropoda > Insecta > Hymenoptera > Ichneumonidae > Oxytorus > Oxytorus armatus. Next base: position 1,427,739 of record OY253755.1, read on the forward strand.
TTATAATGTGAAAATAATGCATTATCCATCACAGAAGTAACTACAATTGGATGATGAAAAACATTAAGCATTACATTGGTCATGAGAAATGTAAAAATCGACCATTATGCATTGCATTAATAATGAATAATACAAAAAAAACATTACATTATCCATTACTGAAGTAATGGCTAATGCAAAAGTGTTCCATTTTCCATTACTGAAGTAATGAGTAATGCAAAAGTGTTCCATTTTCCATTACTGAAGTAATGGGTAATGCAAAAGTGTTCCATTATCCATTAATATAGTAATTAGTAGTGTAAAATACTTCCATTATCGATTACTATAATGATGGGTAATGCAGAGCAGCATTAACTTTCCATTACTATAATGATGAATAATGTATTACCTCGAGTAATGCATTATTATTTCGAGTAATGCATTATCGGAATACGGATACAATAATTTATTATTATACTTTAACAAGAAATAAGAGAAAATTTAATGCAATAATACACAATCGTATAAAATCATATATCTTCCGATCCAATCCTAAAACATCTATATGAGTTTTATATATAACAATATGTACAATCATATACAATTTTATACAAAATTGTCAAGTTTTTTAGAGTCATATACAAATTTATATAGTATTATCAAATTCTATAGAATCATATACAGCCATATGGAAAACAATTGTCGCATACCATTGGATATAATTCTATAAGAATTTATATGATTCTATATGATTCTATTGTCTACATTTTTGATCAAGTTGTATAAAATCTTATCTTATAAGATTTTATATGATTGTATAAGATCGTATCTAACCATTTTTTCCCGGGCATTTAGTAAATGGGCAAAGTTACTCGCGACTCTGTTAACACAAAAACATCACATCTCCTCTATCTGTGTGGTAATAGAGTACCGCGTTACATCTTTTTGGAGTTGCACATTACGTCTATTGATGTTGAAGGTCGTAAAAAGAAAATCTTTTTTTCAAACTACGGATGATTGAAATGAATGTAAGTTAATGATATTTACATCTTTAATTTGAAATAAAAAATCTCGCAGTTTCATTTCGATGATTTTGGCATAAAGTACGAAGTTAATAATGCTTCAGAAGCGAATATTTTCAACGCTGGGTTTATTACTTTGTGGTGTTGCTGTCTCAACATCTCTTTAAAACACGTCGTTCGTGAAGGAAAGTAAATGAAGACAAAGATAGCGGTCGTGCGCTTTGTGTTTTTTGAAATAGTATAGCGCAAAATACGTAAATATGAGGCATAAACATCACGGTTTTGCCGAAGTCGCTTTGACCAATCGATATCTTTTCCATGGATCTAGGGAAAAATGGCCGTGGAAAAAATGGCCGCGGAAAAAATGGCCGATGGAATAAAAAACGTTAATGTTAAATGTGTGTGTGTGTGTTTGGTTTGGTTTGGTTTGGTTTGGTTCGGTTTGTGTGTGCGCGCGGCTATTATAGCACGATTCGTGCTACACGCACACACACACACACATACGCGCGCGCGCGCGCATAGTCATACGCACACAATTACTCACACAGTCACACGCACACAGTCTCTCACACACACAGTCACACATACTGACGCGCTCATAGTCACACACTCACACGCACACAGTCACGCACACAGTCACTCACACAGTCGCACGCACACAGTCACTCACACAGTCGCACGCACACAGTCACACATACTTACACGTTCATAGTCACACACTCACATGCACACAGTCACTCACATAGTTACACGCACACAGTCACACATAGTTACACGCACACAGTCACACATAGTTACACGCACACAGTCACACATAGTTAAACGCACACAGTCACTCACGAAGTTACACATACTTCCACGCACGCAGACACTCACACAGTCGTTCGCATAGTCACAAGGACAGTCACACGCACTTAGTCACCCGCACACAGTTATCCACGCACAACCACGCGGTTCACAGTGAAGAAGTTTTCTTATTTTTATAAGTTTGTTTGGATTTGTGGTGAATAGTTGATAAGATGAGTTTCTATCGAACGAATAAAGTTCCTATTACAATATATTTTAATATTTGGTTCAGTTATTTCGACGTTAATTTTTTTCCATCGGCCATTTTGTCCGCGGCCATTTTTTCCTAGATCCCTTTTCCATATTGCCACATTCTTTCGGAAAGTTTATTACAAATAAGTGTTCGATCGTGATCGGAGAGACGGAAAAATTGACATTGTTATATAAATTAATAAAGAATTTCGATTCCAATAATGCAACTAATGCATTCGACACAATGCAGTACTGGAAGTGATGCTCCATTTTTATATTTTGCATTATTTATTTCTATATAAATGGAAAAATAGCATTGTCTTGCATTACCCATTACTGAAGTAATGGGTAATGCAAAGCATTACAATATCCATTACTTCAGTAATGAGTAATGTAATGCTTTCCACATTACCCATTACTTTAGTCATGTTCAATGTAACGCTGTGCCAATAAACCATTAATAACGTAATGCAAAATGATATGTTTTTTTCATTTTCCAGTACTCATGTAATGCTTAATGGCCTGACATTGGTATTATTAATTAGAAGATTAATGCAATGTTTTTCTCGACCGAATTATTTATTAACTGAACGATGCGTAATGGAATTCAAGTCCCATTACTCATTACTAGAATAATTACTAATGAAATCGATAATGCATTATAAAAATAATGCATTTTTTGCAACTCTGCCTCGTCTATGTTCCAGCCTTCGGGTGTTTTAACGAACTCGACTCGTTTTTAAAACTGTGGAATCGTTAACCATCACATCTGGCTCTTTCGTCATCAGTTCCTTTATCCTTTTGTCCATCGTCGTTTCCGTTTGAATACCAAAAAATGCGTCATGACAATTCGACATTCGATCATTCCCTCGTTCGCAACCCATGCTAAGGAATCAATGAAAAGCTTCATGCTGGACAACCCAGCGCATGGACTATCCAGCAAATAATCCGAATGTATCATTCGGTTGTTGAGTTCTTGGTGTCATTAGCATTCTCATCGAAGCATCGACTGATTCTTCGGTGTACATGAGACCGCGGGCAATGAAACTCGTGGGATTCGATGCTCGTACGATGCTGAGGTCGATTTTAATTTTTGACAGACGCTAAGACAGACGAGGATCAGCGTTCGATTGATGAGGAACGCTTTGCGTCGGGGGGCAGTGGACGGGAGAGAGGATTCAAAACGGTCTGAGGTTTCTCCCCTCGCCCTCCTGCCCCGTTGTGAGAGCCGGCTGGACTTCAAAGTCCTTCGGGGGGGCTTCATCATCGATACCGCGGCGGCCTTCGAGTCCCTGATCACTGCCGACAGATTAGACGCCTCGCTACACCTCGCCTCATCGTGTTCCATCGTCTCACTCACATCGGGACTCCGGGTCTCTCTTCGGTGCAAATCCTTCAAGTATACCCCTCTCTCTCGTTCCATTCTTCTTCTTTTTTTCTTCGTAGAAGGAAACAAAAAAAAAAGATAGCCAAGATGATCCAGCCACTGCTGTCACATCAAAAACCCAAACGGGGGATTTAGACGTGGTTCTTTTTCTTCTTCTCGCAATGAAACGGTTGCACTCGTTCTTGCGGAACATTTTTAGTTCGTTCAGCCAGTTGTGGTCCGTCCGTCAAAGATCATTTTTTCTCTCTGGAAAGAAAAACAGAATCGCAACTACTTTTTTCGTGCCTGACATTCCGGAGAATTGGTGTCAGCGATGCTGGAATGTTTGGACGGGGTTGCATACTTCCGGTTAAAAGCAATCGACACCTATCAACGGGTGTGTGGTATCGGTTCAAAATCCGTGTGTATAATTGGCCTCCCGGTGCAATATTGACGAAGAACACACTCCAAGCATTCCGGTGGCCCCCGAAGGGATATATCCCTTTTAGGGATTGTGGGATCAGTCGGGAAACTGAGCACGATGGGAAGGGTTTAGCCACAAGTTCAACATTTTCGAAACCGTCCTTTCGCACCTCTCGAAATTCCTCGACCGATCCCACTCTCACTCTTGGCGGATCTACAAGGAATAAAGTAAACCCCCCCCCCCCCGAACCCCGGGGACGACAACTCACCGCTGTGTCCGGGCGAGAGTCCAAAATTTTATGGGTTTTGGTTACCGGTGCGAGAATTACCTGAGCAAGTATTTACCGCAATGAATCTCCAAGGACCTACCTGCAGCAGGTGCAACACACCCAAATTCTCGAGTGTCACAGTGTGGATGATTTGGTCGAGAAATCGTTTGTGATTTTTCCGTATCCACCCATGACGGAAGGAAAATCCTTGGGAAAAATTGTACCTCGGAGTGAGGTGGGATTCCTTCCTGTGGCATGCTAGGGTTTTCCGGGTCTCTTTTTCTCGGCCAGGCCCGAAATTGACGCGAGTTGATGCTTCGGTGTGTCCTCTCCGGGTGTGTCTCATCACGGTAGCGCCTGTTGGAGCAAGGTGCACACGATCGACGACGGCAAAAGGCTAAATCCTTTCGCGGGACAGGGGAAGAGAGAGGGTGGTGGCTACAGGTGGGCCAACTAAGCCGATTAGATACGGCGTTGGATGAGATTTGTTGACGAAACTCTCCGACCCTTGTTTCACGCCGGGATTTCTCTCGACGGCTTATAAGGAATCTCCCAATTCGTACAGACAGTTCCGTCAGTACCAACATCAAGTTTACCGATAGAAATTTGTCACAAACCGTCCACGTAATTTGTTGTAACCGAAGATATTATTAATACGAAAATCAATCGCGGATCGTTGAGCTGGGTTCGTAGTTTTTCAATATGTTTTTCGGGAATAAATCTCTGACTCTAGATGCGCGTAATGATCGATGGAATGTTAAGGTAGTAGTCTGGTAACTTAAGCCGATTTTCATGTCTTTTTTGGAGGGCGTTTTTTTGTGGGAAAATAAAAATGAATCGTTTTGGATATTTAGGATGTTTTTATTTACATATTAAAGATAGGAAAAAAAATTTTTTTGAAAAAATTCAATAGTTCATTATTATTATTATTATTGATCGAAATTGGCACCTCGAAAAAAAAGCGCGTGGGTGGCCCCGGTGATTTTGGCTCTTGATGTTATCTGAAATGAAAAATTCTTGATAATTCTTAATCTATAGACATGTCATTCTGGTCGGAACTACTGAAGTTTAATTTCATGGATAAATAACAAAATGGCGGACTTTGGAAAAAAGTTTTTTTTTCCAAAGTCCGCCATTTTGTTATTTATCCATGAAATTTAACTTAAATAACAAAATAACAAAATAACAAAATGGCGGACTTTGGGAAAAAAAACTTTTTTCCAGAGTCCGCCATTTTGTTATTTATCCATGAAATTTAACTTAAATAACAAAATAACAAAATGACAAAATGGCGGACTTTGGAAAAAAGTTTTTTTTTCCAAAGTCCGCCATTTTGTTATTTTGTTATTTTGGAAAAAAGTTTTTTTTCTCCAAAGCCCGCCATTTTGTTATTTTGTTAATTTGTTATTTAAGTTAAATTTTATGGATAAATAACAAAATGGCGGACTTTGGAAAAAAGTTTTTTTTTCCAAAGTCCGCCATTTTGTTATTTTGTTATTTAAGTTAAATTTCATGGATAAATAACAAAATGGCGGACTTTGGAAAAAAGTTTTTTTTTCCAAAATCCGCCATTTTGTTATTTATCCATGAAATTTAACTTCAGTGGTTCCGACCAGAATGACATGTCCATAGATTAAGAATTATCATGAATTTTCGATTTTAGATAACATCAAGAGCCAAAATCACCGGGACCGCCCACGCACTTTTTTTTCGAGGTGCCAACTTCGATCAATAATAATAATAATAAAACACGATTAAATTTTGTCAAAAAAATTTTTTTTGTATGTTTAATATGTAAATAAAAACATCCTAAATATCCAAAACGATTCATTTTTATTTTCCTACAAAAAAACGCCCTCCAAAAAAGACATGAAAATCGGCTTAAGTTACCAGACCCACCTTAAGGGTTGACGTATCTCGGTGCGCGCTGAAAACCGAGTAAATTTGAACAATTATTACAATGGTTATATGGTGAAGAAAAAATTAAATTATTGATTTCACAATTTTTATTAACTTTTTAACTATAAGAAAAAAAATTAAAATTTTTTTTTTTCAATATTCGCATTATTTAAAAGCGCTTTTTTCGAAACTATGTTTTTAGACAGTGTCGGCACGATAACTCAGTCAATTTTAAATATTTTTTGAGTTTTTTCCTTTTTTAAATTGCATACTAAAGTTTAGAATACTGTACTTTCTTTATTTCTGAAAAAAAAAATCCTTCCGTCAGATTATTACTACTAGATTGTTTTACTAGATTCTTTTTTTATTTTTACCGATTGGATAATTTTTGGTGAAGTTATGATGCTGACAATTAAGTTATGGAGGCGCCATGGTTTTGCAAAAAAGAAATTAAATTGTTGATTTCATGTTTATTAACTTTTCAACTATAAGAAAAAAATATTTTTCATAAAAAAAAAAAATTATTAACATTATTTAACCCAGTTTTTTTCGAAACTGTGTTTCTAGACAGTGTCGGCACGATAACTCAGTCAATTTTTAATATTTTTTAACGTTTTTTTTATGAATCTTGATAATTATTTTTTCTATAGTCTGACGAGGTTTTTTTTCATTTTTTAAATGGACAATTTTTCATAAGTTATTAAATACGATATTTTTTTTTAAATCGCATACTAAAGTTTGAAATACTGTAATTGCTTTATTTTTGAAAGAAAAAAAAAATTCCCTCCATCAGACTATTATCACTACAATATTTTATTAGGTTCTTTTTTATTTTTGCAAATTGAATAATTTCCTGTGAATTTATGATGTCGAACAAGAAGGCGCTATGGTTTTCATCAGTAGTCCATTGATACTCTCAAAAAAATAATGTTAAAATTGAAAAAATAATAAAAAAAATTTTTTTCCTCATAGTTGAACAGTTAATGAAAAATATGAAGTCAACAATTAAATTTTTTTTTCTCCCTATAACCCTTGTAATAATTTTTCAAATTTACTCGATTTTGAGCGCGCGCAGGGGTATGTGAGCCCTCGAGCGAAATTGTGTACCGATCGCTAGCAAAGAAAGGAACGTAACTCGCGTCAGTTTCGCGCGTTAAAATCGTTCGAGTAACGACCTTATGTTTGTCAGGAATGTACGATCAACGAAGATTGACGACGAAGAGCGTGATCTTCGTGTCGGAACGAAAGAGAGTGAGGAGGGGACGAAAAACCACGTAAATCCTGCCTGAAGAGCGTTCTTGTCCAAGCACAAGGCTCTATGGCGGATGCCTCGTGCCGAGAATAATGAAGATAACACGGTGTTCGGATTAAATCCTTTCGGCTCGTAAGGCTTGTACCGGAGGGGTTTTAAGCTACTTATTGCGCCTCTTCCAAACGGTCGACGCTCCATCGCTTTAATCGGGTTTACCAATTAGTATCGGAAGAAATCGTTCGACCGTTTTCCAACTCTTTTTTTTCCCCCCCGTCGTTGTTGGTTTTTGATTTTTTTTTTTTCTCTCTTCCGTTTACGAAGCGGAATCGTAAAGTAAAATTGTGTGGCTCGACTCTTTTTCCGATGATTCAATCGATGCGGAGTAGTGGCTGGATTTACACGACGTTTTTTTTTTTTTTGTCAACGAGCGAGACGAAAAGTGGCGCTTGATTAATTTTTTTCGTTCTCTAATCGCCTCCATGGAGAAGCATCAAAATTCTTTTAAATAGGGGCTGCGCGTTTGAGGGGGGAAATAGGGTTAGACGGTTCAAAAAATCGATTTTTTTTAATTTCATAAATTGTTAGTAAAACTATTTAAAAATATGTTCCCAAAATGTTTAGTGAAAATTCCGACTCGTTCAATTGTTATAATCCATTAAGGGGGAAATAGGGTTAGGACAGCGTTTTCTCAATGATTTTCATGAATTTTTTTATAGTATAAAAAATGAATATAATTTATTGAAACTTTGAGAATATTTTTTACATATATTTAAGTATATACTATAAAATTTTTGAAGAATTTTCTTGAAAAACACTGCAGATATTAGCGACCCCATATTGCAGGTCACAATCAGACTCAGCATTATGATATTTTTTTAAACGCGTTTTTCTGAAAACGATTTTTTTTTAAACTTGCGTTCACGCTAGTTTAAAAAGTTTTCGACCGATCGTTCTGAAAATTGGCAGTTACTTTCTTCATAGTACTGCGCTCTATATGAACATAAAATATTATCATGATTTAAAATAGTTTTTTTTTGCAAATAAAGTTGAAAAAATGGCAAAAAAATCATGCTTTTTTGTTTTGACCCCTGTAAAAAATTCAATTTTTTATTTTTTTGATAGCATTTAGGTTCATATAGAAGAGAGACATATAATAAAAGTAAATTCCAACCTCGTTTGATTTCAGATGAAAATTGCGGCTTCCAGAATGTACGCAAAATGCTGAGTCTGATTGTGAGTCTGCAATATGGGGTCGCTAATATCTTCGGTGTTTTTGGAGGAAATTCTTCAAAAATTTTATAGTATATACTTAAATATATGCATAAAATATTCTCAAAGTTTCAATAAATTATATTCATTTTTTATACTATAAAAAAATTCATGAAAATCATTGAGAAAACGCTGTCCTAACCCTATTTCCCCCCTTTCATTTGATTTAATGGCAAGTTTTATCGATGCTATTGATGGTTTTCGAATCGTGTTTCCGATTAAATGGTGTCTGGTTCTAGACACCTCTTCTCTCCTCATTGATAGTGGCCCGGGAAAATGTTTTGCCCGCGAACGAAGGCTTTTCGGTGATTTGAAACTCTTCGCGGTTAAAAGTTTAAAGCTGGACTAACCGCGATCGGTTTTTCAGCTGATTTCTCCCTTTTTTCTTCATCTTTCTTCCCAGTTCTCCATTAACCACAGCGTGGCTGTCATGATTCTTGAAAATTTTTCGACTCTCACCGCAAAAATCGATTTGTTTCTTCCGAATTTTATTTCCTCTGTAACGCGCGCGATTTCTAAAGTTTTCGGGCAACAAATGCGATTAAGATTGAAGACGACGTCGGCAAAAGGTGTCGAGGTGTGATAATGATGAATCGAGTAGAATGAGAATCCTCGACGAAACTTTGAAGTTACCGAAAAATTGACGTTCCCATTATTCCGTGAAAAATCTTCGCACTTTCGACAAATTGGCCGCAACGCCGGGGCCTGGGGTTCGAAGGTTACGCCAATTTTAAACGCTTCTTTGCGAGCCGGCTAATTATTATTTTTCGAACAAATAACTACTTCTCTCTCCGAGTGGCTTTTCTGTTGCGGGCACTATATAATGCCGAGCGTGCGTTGGCATCTATTTTCTCATCACAGTTGTTTTTTATTTTTTTTTTCTTCGAACGAGATCGTTGAAAGAAAAATTGGGATTCCTCGAATTCCATATAGTGTCCGAATACCGGAAAAATTTAATGCAATTTTTAAACAGTGAAAAGTCGAATTTTTATTATTTGCCCAACATTGAGAATTTGAGGGCTCCCCATACCCCCTGGCGCTCGCTGAAAACCGAGTAAATTTCAAAAATTATTATAAAGCTTATATGGTAAAAAAAAATAATCGTTTGTTAATTTCACATTTTTTATTAAGGTAGTAGTCTGGTAACTTAAGCTGATTTTCATGTCTTTTTTGGAGGGCGTTTTTTTGTAGGAAAATAAAAATGAATCGTTTTGGATATTTAGGATGTTTTTATTTATATATTAAAGATAAAAAAAAAAAAATGGTTGAAAAAATTTTTTTTTGTCTCTTTAATATGTAAATAAAACATCCTAAATATCCAAAACGATTCACTTTTATTTCGAGTAAAACGCGTTCAAAAAATGTTAATATTGGCAAAAAAAATTTTTTAAATTCTTTCTCTTACAGTTGAAATGCTAATAAAAAATGTGAAATCAATAATTAATTTTTTTTTTTCGTCACACAACCTCTATAATAATTTTTGCAAATTTACTCGGTTTTTAGAGCGCGTGCAGGTGTATTTGAGCTCTCAAATAAATCAATTTTATTTTCATTTTTGTCCCAACTTTGCTTCCTCATGGAGGAAGCTTTTTTTTTCATGACAAATTTTCCATTGAGCTTTCTCAATCGAAATCCAAAATTTCGAGGTAGCAACTCGCAAGTTTCAACTTGCAGCTTGTCCTGGAATTAAGAAAAGAAAAAAAGTCTTGGTCCCGAAACGCATAGAAACGGATTTTTAATTTTTTCTCAATTTGCTCTTCGCTTTTCTGCTTTATTTGCAATATTGCCTTGCGAGAATTTTCGGCTGAGATCGCGTTTGCGAGTTTTCGGATAAGAGGCTAAAACGTCATATATATTTCATGTTATATATTCGAGCACATAAAGGTATATTAATATATCGTTATATATCTAGTACACAACGAGAGTGAGCTTCGACGGCTTGCTAGGCAGCCACTCGAGTAACGGTCGAGTGTGCCGTGCTAGTCCGGAGCGGATCCGACGTTATTTTTTTTCCGTTCGATGTGCTGGAAGCGCCCGATCTCTCTCTCTGCCAGTCTCGCTCGAGTGTCTTTTCCATCGCGGGGGGTTTTTTTCATTTTTTTTTCATCTCTCTCTCTTTTTTTTAATTTATTTTTTCGCATTTTTTTTTACTTCCTCTCTCTCGCCGGAGATTCGATCCGCCGCGAATATAACCCAACCCAAACGCGCTCAAACCGTAAAATTTCACGTTCGACATCCGAGTACGAGGTAAATATGTAAAATGAAATTTGAAGAAAAAAAGAAGAAAAAAAATATTATTATGTATTAGAGGAATCATGAAAAGGCACGCTTTTACCTATTCATTTTTGTTAATTTTTCAGGTAAAATTAATGCAGAAATTAAATAGAGTTTTTATCCGATAACAAAATTTTTATAATAAAAAGAAGGAAAATTATAATGTATAAAAGGAGGACCCGGAAAGGCACGGTTTTACGTATTCACTTTTGTTAATTTTTCTTGTAAAATTAATGCAGAAATTAAATAGAGTTTTTACCCGGTAACAAAATTTTTATAATAAAAAGCGCTTTTACGTATTCACTTTTTTAAATTTTTGCTTGTAAAATTAATGCAGAAATTAAATAGACTTTTTACCCGATAACAAAATTTTTATAATAAAAATAAAGAAAATTATAATTTATAAAAGGAGGACCCGGAAACGCACGTTTTTACGTTTTCACTTTTGTTAATTTTTCTTGTAAAATTAATGCATTAATTAAATAGACTTTTTACCGGATAACAAAATTTTTATAATAAAAAGGAACTAAAATTATAATGTATAAAAGGAGGACCTGGAAAGGCACGTTTTTACGTTTTCACTTTTGTTAATTTTTCTTGTAAAATTAATGCAGAAATTAAATAGACTTTTTACCCGATAACAAAATTTTTATAATAAAAATAAAGAAAATTATAATTTATAAAAGGAGGACCCGGAAACGCACGTTTTTACGTTTTCACTTTTGTTAATTTTTCTTGTAAAATTAATGCATTAATTAAATAGACTTTTTACCGGATAACAAAATTTTTATAATAAAAAGGAACTAAAATTATAATGTATAAAAGGAGGACCTGGAAAGGCACGTTTTTACGTTTTCACTTTTGTTAATTTTTCTTGTAAAATTAATGCAGAAATTAAATAGAGTTTTTACCCGATAACAAAATTTTTATAATAAAAATAAAGAAAATTATAATTTATAAAAGGAGGACCCGGAAACGCACGTTTTTACGTTTTCACTTTTGTTAATTTTTCTTGTAAAATTAATGCATTAATTAAATAGACTTTTTACCGGATAACAAAATTTTTATAATAAAAAGGAACTAAAATTATAATGTATAAAAGGAGGACCTGGAAAGGCACGTTTTTACGTTTTCACTTTTGTTAATTTTTCTTGTAAAATTAATGCAGAAATTAAATAGAGTTTTTACCCGATAACAAAATTTTTATAATAAAAAGGAAAAAAAATTATAATGTATAAAAGCAGGACCCGGAAAGGCACGTTTTTACGTATTCACTTTTGTTAATTTTTCTTGTAAAATTAATGCATTAGTTAAATAGACTTTTTACCCGATAACAAAATTTTTATAATAAAAAGGAACAAAATTTACAATGTATAAAAGGAGGGCCCGGAAAGGCACGTTTTTACGTATTTACTTTTGTTAATTTTTGCTTGTAAAATTAATGCAGAAATTAAATATTGTTTTTATCCGATAACAAAATTTTTATAATAAAAAGGAAAAAAAATTATAATGTATAAAAGGAGGACCCGGAAAGGCACGTTTTTACGTATTCACTTTTGTTAATTTTTGCTTGTAAAATTAATGCATTAATTAAATAGACTTTTTACCCGATAACAAAATTTTTATAATAAAAAGGAAAAAAAATTATAATGTATAAAAGAAGGACCCGGAAAGGCACGTTTTTACGTTTTTACTTTTGTTAATTTTTCTTGTAAAATTAATGCATTAATTAAATAGACTTTTTACCGATAACAAAAATTCTAATAACACAAAAGAAAATTACGTTTCGCTCATTCCCGGAAAGAATTGAGTCGTTCGCTACCTGTATTTCATTAAAAAAAAAAAAGAAAAGACAAAAAAAAAATGCGTCGTCGACACACCCAAACGCTAATTCTTCTGGCAAAAGTATTGTCGCCGGATTATCGTCGCAAAAGAGATACGTTTGTTTTTTTTTGTCTGAAAAAAAATTCGCGCAAACTCGAGGGTTCATCGGCACTCGTTTTTCTCACGACAAAGACAGTTTTTTTTTTCCCCGTTCTCGTCGTTTAACGTAACGAGTGTGACGAGAGATGAGCTACCGGCGGGTCTCACGGGAGAAGACACGAGTGGCGTACGATAATTATCGGACGCCCACGCTTCCTCTCTCTCGTTTTCCAAGATTTTTTTCGCTCGTGCGATTTTTTTTTTTTTTAACCCAAGGACAGAGAATGATCCTCGTTATCGCTGAAGTGTTCATCGTGAAGTGTACTCGCTGATTTATATTTTCATAATTTACTTTACGATCGTCGTCCAATTTGTAATTTTTTCATCTTACATTTTGGTCAAGAAACGAATAAGATGAAAAAAAAATTACAATTCACGTGGAAGTAAAATAATGGATTTTTTTTTCTCCCCTGCAATTTCTATTTTACAAAGAGTGCAGTAAAAAAAAAACAAAAGGAATTGTTCAACAATATAGTGTAATTTAAATGTGTAAATTATTCCGTCAGAAAATCATTGAATTTTCCTCGACGAGCGAGCGTGCGAGATTGATTAAATTTTTATATATATTTTTTTTTCGCCTATGTAATCTTCAATTGAGCAAAAGCGGTAAATAGGAGGAGAAGCGCGGCAAGTGCATCGTGACCGATTAATAATTACGGAAAGGGGGAGGAGAGAGAGAGAGAGAGAGAGAATGCTGTATTGACGGGGCGAGAGCGTCGCTAAATGCTTTTAATCAATGTCATCGGACCAATTTCCGATCGCCGTTCCTCTCTGCGGCTCTCTCTCTGCCATCCCGCGCCCAGAACTTGTGTCTTTATATATATATATGTATATAAAGGTACCCCCGGGGTACTATATCTCCGGGCCTCGTGTCGAACGTTATCGGTGAGACTCTCCTCCGGGCAGGAAATTACGATCGAAACTCCATTGGCGGAAGTTGCAATTTATCAATATCCACCAACCGCCAGTTGGACCGCGCTCGAGCCACTTTGCTGTTTCATTTTTATCCGTAAATAGTTGAGCATTTTAGTTGAGGACTCAACTTACCTCTGCGGCGCGCTGAGAACCGAGGAAATTTGAAAAATTATTATAGAGGTTATACGGTGAAAAAAAAATTAAATTGATGATTTCACATTTTTTATTAACTATTCAATTATGAGAAAAAAAATTGAAATTTTTTTTTTTTCTCAATATTGACATTATTTAAACGCGTTGTTCTCGAAAGTATGTTTTTAGACAGTATCGGCACGATAACTCAGACAATTTTTCATATTTTTTAACTTTTTTTTTTTCTAAATCTTCATAATTGATTTCTCTATAGTCTGACGAAAGGTTTTTTAAATTTTTTCGTTGGGGAATTTTTTATAAATTATTAAACACTAATTTTTTTTTAAATTGCATACTAAAGTTTGAAATGCTGTAATTTCTTTATAATTGAAAAAATAAATAAAATCCCTCCGTCAGACTATTACTACTACATTATTTTACTAGATTATTTTGTATTTTAGTCGATTGGATAATTTTTAGTGAAGTTACGATCTCGACGATGAGGCGTCATGGTTTTTCATCGGTAGTTCATTCATACCCATAAAAAATAAAGTTAATATTGAAAAAAAATTTTTTTTACATTTTTTTCTTATAGTTGAAAAGTTAATTAAAATTGTGAAATCAACAATTGAATTTTTTTTTCACCGTTCAACCTTTAAAATAATTTTTGGAAATCTACTCGGTTTTCAGCGCGCTCACGCGGTAAGCGAGCCTTTAAACACATAGCGCGAAATTTATACCAATTATCGACGAGTGTACAATCTCGAATTCCTTTATTTTCCGATCTTTAGCACGGAATTTATTATTCCCGAATTTCAATTTACAATTTTTGCTCATCGGAGCTCTCTCGAAATATCATAGACAATAATGAGAATTGCGGGAAAAAATACATAAACTCCGTGTGAGTCGGTCCGCTGAGGATCGAGGGGAAGTTAAAGAAAACAGAAAAAAAAAATAAAAAAAAAAAAAATTGAAAGACAGAGCTGGCGTGTCGGTTGACTCGATCGTAAGAACGAGCCGATTCGCACCTCACTCGCGCGAACGCTGACCACAGCAGCAGCGAACTAGCCAGGGCGCGCGAGCGATTATGCTACCTGCTGACCAAGTCCAGAGAGAGAGAGAGAGATTCGCGATTTATTGGCGAGTTTGAAAGAACCCGAGCCCTCGGCATAACTCAGCCCTCTTCGTGGCTTGTGGTGATGTTGACTGAGTGAAGAAGAGAAATATAAAGAGAGAGAGAAAGAGAAAGAGAGAGAGAGGTATTCCCTCGTACGAGCAGCTCATTTTTTCTCGCTGCTCGTATCTTCGACTACCGAACACTCTCTTCGGCATTGGCACAAGCATGCAAATGCTTATGTGGTACGCAAACGGAGTAGGCTGCTCGGTACGAAGACTTGAACAAGAAAAAAAGAAGAAAAAAAAAAAAAAAAAATTAAACGCGAGGCTGAAGTTTGCCAATCAAGGAGCATTCACGTGTGGCTACTAAGTGACTGCCGGGGTGAGCCTTAATTAAACTTTCGCGTGCGAAGAATTTCTTTTTTTTTTTCTTCTTATATTTTTCCTCCTCTCCTCGAGTATTGCACATTGACGAAATTGCCTTTAAAACAAAAAATTTTAATCATTATTACACTCGAGAGTACGAGCAATAATTTTTTTTCAAGCGCACACTCGTCATCGGGCCTTGTTAGAACAATAAATGCCCCTTAATTAGGATGTCATTATTGTAATTAAAAAAAAAAAAAAAAAACAAGAATTTGTAGTGCGCGGAAACCACTTGCGATTGAGGTGAAATTTTTTGAGTTTCTTTTCGATTGGTATTAATTGGAATTAATTTATTGGAATTAATTATTGACACTGTAAACGAAAGGAAATATTGAAAGTTGCAGGGGTGGTGTTGAATTTAAAAAAAATACCATCTCCATATTAAGGAGCAAATTTGAAAAATTATTATAACGGTTATGTGGTGAAAAAAAAATTAATTTGTTGATTCCACATAGTTTATTAATCTTTCAACTGTAAGATAAAAAATTAAACATTTAAAAAAAAAATATTAACATTATTTAAACGGGTTTTTCTCGAAACTATGTTCTTTCCACAATGTCAGCACGATAACTCAGTCAATTTTTTATATTTTTTAACTTTTTTTTCTTTTTAAATCTTGATAATTATTTTCTCTATAGTCTGACGAGAGATTTTTTTCATTTTTTCACCGAACAATTTTTTATAAATTATTGAACGCTAATTTAAAAAAAAATTGCATACTAGAGTTTAGAATACTGTAATTTCTTTACTTTTGTAAAAAAAAAAAATCCCTCCGTCAGACTATTACCACTACATTATTTTACTAGATCATTTTTGATTTCTGGAGATTGGCTCATTTTTGGCGAAGTTACAATGTTGACAAGGCGCCGCCATCGTTTTCATCGGTAGTCTATTTTTACCCGTAAAAATTAATGTTAACATTGAAAGAAAAATAAATAAAATTTTTTTTTTCTTATACTTCAAAAGTTAATAAAAAATGTGAAATGAACAAATTAATTTTTTTCTCAACATATAACCTTTATAATAATTTTTCAAATTCACTCGGTTTTCAGCGCGCCCAGCGTTATGTGAGCCCTTAAGGGAGGAAATAGGGTTAGACGGTTCAAAAAATCGATTTTTTTTTAATTTCATAAATTATTAGTAAAACTATTGAAAAATATGTTCCAAAAATTTTTAATGACAATTCCGACTCGTTCTATTATTATAAACCATTAAAGTGAGTAGTTCTCCGTCAGGCCCCCCTTGGTACTATTTTTTCAAACGCGTTTTTATAATGGAATTAAATTCTCCTTCAGGCCCCCCTTGGTACTATTTTTTCAAACGCGTATTTATATATGGTAATATTTAAAAAATTATTTTAAATATTACCATTATTTAAAATAATTTTTTTTTTGCAAATAAAGTTGTAAAAAATAGCAAAAAATCATACTTTTTCGTTTTGACCCCTGTAAAAAATTCAATTTTCTATTTTTTTGATAGCATTTAGGTTCATATAGAAGAGAGACATATAATAAAAGTAAATTCCAATCTCGTTCGATTTCAGATGAAAATTGCGGCTTCCAGAATGTACACAAAATGCTGAGTCTGATTGTGACCTGCAATATGGGGTCGCTAGTATTTTCGGTGTTTTCCAATGAAATTTTTCAAAAATTTTATAGTATATACTTAAATATATGTATAAAATATTCTCAAAGTTTCAATAAATTATATTAATTTTTTATACTATAAAAAAATTCATGAAAATCATTGAGAAAACGCTGTCCTAACCCTATTTGCCCCTTTAAATATTTATTTCAATTGTTGAATGCCCATTAGGTTTTGAAAGATGTCGTAATAAATTTGTATTAATCAAGTATTTTGCATCAATGCATTGACGGGGATGATCGAATGTGGCGGGGGTTGTGTTTGCAGTGGTATACGGTTATATGGAGAGAAAGCATGAGAGGGCTCGACGTTAATGGCGTGATGTAACGGTTTGCGAGGAGAGAAGCCCCAACGACGATAGGAATATTCCCCAAGTGTCGTTTTCTCTCGTACCCCGTGTACACGCGGGGCATTCGTCGGGATTTTTCCGGAGGGTAAACATCGTGTAACCACCGGGGACCTTTCGATCTCCTAGGGGATGAAAAACAGAGAGAGAGAGAGAGAGAAAGGGAGAACGGCACGCTTTGCACGCGCTGCTAAGCAAAAAGCCTGTGTATAACATATTCTATAAATATTTTATTGGCTCGTCACGAGGGATCATTCAGAGAAGAATTATCTCGAATTATTACACCGGAAGATTTATTTATTTTTATCGTATCATTGAGCGATAAGTTTCAGCTTTATTGAAGAGCCATTTCGGCAGGTAAATAATATGGAAAATTATGATTTATTTATTTTTACGCTAAATACGAAA
Organism: Oxytorus armatus; assembly: GCA_958009045.1. Classification (NCBI taxonomy): domain Eukaryota; kingdom Metazoa; phylum Arthropoda; class Insecta; order Hymenoptera; family Ichneumonidae; genus Oxytorus; species Oxytorus armatus. The sequence continues at coordinate 1,445,500 of OY253755.1, forward strand.
TGAAAATAATATTTACATTGTTTTTCTCATTCTCATTTCATTTTTTTTTATCCAGCTGCAACCCCTAGGATTTCACAGTGTCGAATATGGAAAAAGAGGAAGGGTTTGTCAAAGCTTTTTCGCGCGCGCAACCCCATCGAATAAAATTGGTCCCAGTCTCTATTCTCTCTCGCTCCCATTTTATTTATTTATTTTTTTCTCCTCTCCCACTGTCTCACTCTTTCAGGAGAGATAATCCTCTTCTCGATTGCCGAGACGATTCGTTGCGCGTCCCTCGCGCGAAAACGAACTTCCTCCCATCTCGGTTTTGCCGTGAGGTATATTAAAAACTCGTTCTATATATGGTTGCATAATGCCCGAAACCTTTTTTTTCTCGGATCGAACGGGGTTAAAGCGATTAGTGACGCGTCGAAAAGGTACATCGAGGACAATTCTCTCGTGACGTTACTTTTCCTTCGTCACCCAATTCTCGGGTATATGTGGCGTTAAAAATGAAATGATAAAACGTTAGGCTCGATGGAGATCGATGATATATGAAATAATTCATCGAGTGCAGATAAAATCTGAAATTGGCCAATGCGCAAGAAAGAATTATCAAACTGCGCGAAGGAACTTCTTTTTCTTTTCATTTTAATACCGTTCCAAACTGTTTACTTCGGTAAAACGAAGGAGACGAAGGACAAAGAATCGTGAAGGTCAACGAGAAAGAGAAATAGAAGAAACAAAACATATGAAAAAGAACAACAAGGATTGGTGAAGTTCTCGATGAAGGTCAAAGGACGGTACGGACGCGACATGACCTCTGGTCGCCCGCTGATCCAACTATCGATAAAATCTGTATACTCGTATACACAGGTATATAGATACACAAAAGAGGGAACACAAAACCGAGAGAAAGGGAAAAAAGTGACACGTTCAGCAGCGCGAGGCAGCATACACGTCCATTAAGGGACTCGACGCCTCTATTAGCTCGCTAATACCAAGACAGATTTTTCACCCACGCGATATTATATATATTGTGTGTGACGAGAGACACCGCCGTCGTGTTGGATGACGCGAGAGACGAGCAACGTATAATTCATAACGCCATTCAAATACTTTTTCTTTATTTTCTTTTCGTTTCTTTTTTTTTTTATTCTTCTTCTTCTTTTACTTCGACCGAATCATCGATCCTCAAAGAGAGCCGATGTCATTGACGTCATCAGTCACTGAGACTTTTGGACGCCTACCACTTGTAAACGCGATGCAAGCCCGTATCATCAACGCCCCCTTACCGACATAATATATATTTCTATCTTCGATCGGGAATGCTACCGCGATTTATCAAAGGGGGAAATTAAAAAATTGCTCGTAACCGGTGGAATGTCGAAGATATCTAATTTATGGAATAAATCTGTCGGTAATCCGTGAAAGTCGAGCGAAAATTGAAACGCAATCGTGGATACAGAAGGTAGTAGCGGTACTTGTAAGGCAATGCCAAAAATTCAAATCAATTTTTTGGACGGACAAATTAATTTTTTTGAAAAACTGGTGCAACGCATTTTTAGCCTGGAGTTTCTAGTTTCCGAAAATCATACATTAAACATTTTTATTATTGTATTTTTATTGTTTATGATTTTAAATGTCGGGAAACATAAATTTATCAGTAGCTGGACTTGTAAGGCAATGTCAGAAATTTAAATCAATTTTTTGGACGGAAAAATTAATTTTTTGGAAAAACTGGTGCAACGAATTTCTAGCCTGGAGTTTCTAGTTTCCGAAAGTCATACATTAAACATTTTTATTATTGTATTTTTATTGTTTATGATTTAAAATGTTGGGAAACACAAATTTACCAGTAGCTGGACTTGTAACGCAATGTCAAAAATTTACATCAACTTTTTCGACGGAAAAATAAATTTTTTGGAAAAACTGGTACAACGAATTTTTAGCCTGGAGTTTCTAGTTTCCGAAAATCATACATTAAACATTTTTATTATTGTATTTTTATTGTTTATGATTTTAAATGTCGGGAAACATAAATTTATCAGTAGCTGGACTTGTAAGGCAATGTCAGAAATTTAAATCAATTTTTTGGACGGAAAAATGAATTTTTTGGAAAAACTGGTGCAACGAATTTCTAGCCTGGAGTTTCTAGTTTCCGAAAGTCATACATTAAACATTTTTATTATTGTATTTTTATTGTTTATGATTTAAAATGTTGGGAAACACAAATTTACCAGTAGCTGGACTTGTAAGGCAATGTCAAAAATTTAAATCAACTTTTTCGACGGAAAAATAATTTTTTTGGAAAAACTGGTACAACGAATTTTTAGCCTGGAGTTTCTAGTTTCCGAAAAACATACATTAAACATTTTTATTATTGTATTTTTATTGTTTATGATTGAAAATGTTGAGAAACACAAATTTACCAGTTGCTGGACTTGTAAGGCAATGCAAAAAATCTAAATCAATTTTTTAGACGGAAAAATTAATTTTTTGGAAAAACTGGTGCAACGAATTCTTAGACTGGAGTTTCTAGTTTCCGAAAATCATACATTAAACATTTTTATTCGCGTATTTATATTCTTTATCATAAAAAATGTTAGGCAACGCAAATGTTCTACTAGCTGAACGTCCGTGCCTTGGGACGTCCAGACTATTATCGGGGGTAGTTTTTCTGAGTTTCTGATTATAAGACAAGTGAAAATCAGTAAAAAAAATAAGTCTCCAGTTATTGGTACATTTATCTTATCCGATAAATCTCAATTTCTGGAAAATAAAGTAAAAGAAATTATTTTTATTATTTTCATTTGAATTATTCGGCATATCCGTTTCGTACAGCGAAAAGACTATGGCTGCCATAAATACAGAGGGGTGTATATCTTACGGGGGAAAAAAAAAAAGAAAAAAAACGCGACGGAGAATAATAAGAAGACGGACGTTCTCGGAAGGATAAAAATCTAATTTATGCTAATCCTCAACGAGAGAACGGCTTCGAGAGCGATATTGCTCCTGCCGATCCTACAATATTCCTCTCTCTCTTTCTCTGGACCAGTTGTGGAATCACCACGGGTCCGCAATTTCGCGGAATCGATTCGCCGGTAGGAAATACTGCTCGGGACACCTTTTCTCACCCGGTGAGAAAAATAACGCATCACAGAGGCGAATAAATTGAACCTATCGATTTCCGACACTTTTATCATATTTTTCAGGTCCCGTCGTTCGAATTCCGAATTTATAGGCAAAATAAATTCAGCACAGGGGTGGAAGAAATATTTTTGAAAAACAAATTGTTTCTATAATGATACATTTTTTTAAAAATACATTTCTCTCTCATAACAAATAATATAATAAAAAAAAAGATGCACTTTGTAATTGTAGAATTTCGTGAAACGCAACCCCTCGACGAGTCAGCCATTTTGGTTGCACTGTGCTGAACATCTTCATCGTATGAAATTTATGCACAGTCGGTTTCCCCCTCTATCAGTTGAAACACTGTGTGTTGTTGTGTCACGAGCGAGAGATCGACTCGTAAAACAAGAAGTGGATAACAAGACAACGAAGAGGGAACAACTCGAATCGGTTGAGCAAAACGAGTCGACTCTTTTCTCTCTTTCTCTCTCTCTCTCGTTCTCTCTTTCAAGTCGACTCTTCCTCACTCTCGGGTCCTCGTTGGGAGTGCTTGTTTTGCTTATCTAAGACAAATTTGCTGTCTTGTAAGCGACACCCGAAGGGTCGTTTGACAAACCGAGGGACTCGCAGGGGATGGCACCCGGTTTCGTGTCCCGACGTCCACTTACACATATAAATATATAGATATACACTTAGCTGTCTCGTGTTTCGTGTTCGTTACTGCTACTGCCCCGGAGGCACACGGCCGACGATCCTTTTTCCGTTTTTTTTTCTTTTCCTTTTTCATCTTTCCTTCCACATTTTCGTCGTTCACTTTTACAGTTAACGAGTTATACGCAGTCAGGAGACCGGAAAAAAGGCGATTTTTCAAGAATTTTTCCTGGAAAGACATTTCTATTTATTAACGTAAAAATTTATATACGTATTGCGGTAACTTTTAACTTTATTTTCATATTTTTTATTTGTAAAAATAATGATTTTTAAAGCTGCTATAACCGATCTCCGGGAGATCCTCTGAAAAAAAAGGTGTCTGACGGTGTGCACGATATCTCCGGTTTGGATTATCCAAAATGCAAAAACCAAAAAGATTCTATTAGGGGATATATCAATCTAGGTATTGAACTAAAGAATAGTCGAAATTTTGATTTTTGACAAAATGCCGGCTCGAAAAAGAAAAAATTCCAATTTTCGAGCAAAATTTTTTCGTTGAATTGTTTTGAAAAAATAGAAATAATTATTGGAAATCTTATTCTTTAGTTCAATATCTGGAGAATATATCTGAGAAGGTTGTGTCAAAATTGCAGACCGATCGGTTGAGTCATTTTCGAGAAATCGTGCTCACAGACTTTGAAAACACCGTTTTGAGAAAAAACGCGTTCAAAGTTTAGGCCGCCTACTTTGTAACGCTCCGAGCTTCCTTACAAATATGCATGTATCTCCAAGAATAATTGCCGGATCGATTTGAAATTTTCAGAGAATATACTCAAATATATGTGGATTCCGAAAATGCAATTAAAAAAAATCGATTTTTTCAAATTTCCAACAACGTATAACTCCGTAACTATCGGTCCGCTTCTTCCCGTTTTTCTCTTGAATTTATTGCCTTTTTTTCTAGTCCGCTTCGAAAAAATTCTCCGCAAGATATCGAAGCGTTTTTTTGTCCTTACGGTTTTTCGTCTTTTTCATTCCGTGGAATTATTTCGATATCTTCGCTAAAATTACTTTGTTTGGCTGAGTGAAAATTGAACGTTTTTCATTTTCGGACGATTGCACACAACCGAGGTAAAAACGTCTAGGAGGTGATGAATCTTTGTAGATTTTTCTTCCTTTCATCCCTTATGCTCTTTCGCTTTGCTTTCGCGTGTGCTTTTATCAACGGAACGGTATTTCACGTGCAAACGGATGCGCGCCCCCTGTTTAACGTAGAATCGTGAAGAATCCGAGGGAAGCGTCGCGAGGGGTTGTTTATTTGACCTTTTAACGGTTCATCCGTGGTTTATTACCTCTTGCTCATCGCGTCGACACTCGCGTCACAGTAGCGAGAATCACAAATAATATATCAAAAGTAAAGTAAAGTTCAAATTTCCATTCAACAATTTTTCATCCCCTAAATATATATATATATATATTGTTCGTAACAATCGTCGGAAGAATTAATATTCGGGGATAAAATCAACGGAAGCATTGTGTCAAAATTGTGCACGCGATTAAGGATTTAATTGAGCGAGGGGTAGCGCGATTAATTAATTAACTGTGATTGCCGCGGAGAAAAGTTCATCCCTCACATTTGGCCCGAACGCGCCACGGGACGCTTAACTACTTCCTGCATCCGGTGGAGTAAACGAACGAGCCTAGGAGTCAATGAATTTTCCGGAGGGCTATTCCTCCGCGGTATAGACTAAAAAAGGTCTTGGCCACTTCGTAGGGCTCTTGGATCCGGGGGGGCGTCTATATACCGGCGTCTAATCATCCCCCGAATCTACACCGAGCCAAAACCCCCGCGCGTATCTCCGCGGAATATCCGCCAAGATTTCCTACGAGCGAGACTTTCTATCCTCTAAGAGAGAAATTCTCGGCTCTGCCGCCCCTCAAGTCGCTAATGTGGCAGCTCTATTCTCCCCACCCCTAAATGAAATATATGTATATACACGTACAGGGGTAGTCGGGGACGGTCTCGGTCGCGCATTAACGTCGTCGTTAACGTAAGTTAGGGCGCTTCGGTTCTTTGGCAATCGTGCTTGGAACAGCCACAACGGAGTCGCGTGCGACACGCGAGTCGACTCCTGCCCGCCCTTTAACAGCCCTTCGCTGTAGGGGGTGGTCATGGCTCAAGCAATGATGCCCTCTTGAGACTCAACGTCCCCTCCTCTTAATATCATCCTTTTTACTCTCTTACAGATATGACGCTTTCTTTTCGTGAACAGAGAAAGTGTAACTTTTAAGGGGGGAAATAGGGTTAGACGGTTGAAAAAATCGATTTTTTTGTTATTTCATAAATTGTTAGTAAAACTATTGAAAAATATGTTCCCAAAATTTTTGTGAAAATTCCAACTCTTTCTATTGTTATAAGCCATTAAAGTGAGTAACTCTCCTTCACGCCCCGAGCGCTACTATTTTTTCAAACGCGTTTTTCTGAAAACGACTTTTTTTTAACTTGCGTACACGCTAGTTTGAAAAGTTTTCAACCAATCGTTTTGAAAATTGGCAGTTACTTTCTTCATAGTATTACGCTCTATATGAACCCAAAAACGGAATATTATCATTATTTAAAATAATTTTTTTTTTGCCAATAAAGTTGTAAAAAATGGGAAATAATCATGCTTCTTTGTTTTGACCCCTGTAAAAAATTTAATTTTCTATATTTTTTTATAGCATTTAGGTTCATATAGAAGAGAGACATATAATAAAAGTAAATTCCAACCTCGTTTGATTTCAGATGAAAATTGCGGCTTGCAGAATGTACGCAAAATGCTCAGTCTGATTGTGACCTGCAATATGGGGTGGCTAATATCTGCGGCGTTTTTCAAGAAAATTCTTCAAAAATTTTATAGTATATACTTAAATATATGTATAAAATATTCTCAAAGTTTCAATAAATTATATTCATTTTTTATGATATAAAAAAATTCATGAAAATCATTGACAAAACGCTGTCCTAACCCTATTTCCCCACTTAATGGCTTATAACAAAAGAACGAGTCGGAATTTTCATTAAAAATGTTGGGAACATATTTTTCAATAGTTTTACTAACAATTTATGAAATTAAAACAAAATCGATTTTTTGAACCGAAGGGGGGAAATAGGGTTAGGACAGCGTTTTCTTAATGATTTTCATGATTTTTTTTATAGTATAAAAAATGAATATAATTTATTGAAACTTTGAGAATATTTTATACATATATTTAAGTATATACTATAAAATTTTTGAAGAATTTCCTTGAAAAACACCGACGATATTAGCGACCCCATATTGCTCGTATTTCTTGGTACTATTTTTTCAAACGCGTTTTTCTGAAAACGACTTTTTTTGAACTTGCGTACACGCTAGTTTGAAAAGTTTTCAACCAATCGTTTTGAAAATTGGCAGTTCCCTTCTTCATAGTATTGCGCTCTATATGAACCCAAAAAAGGAATATTATCATTATTTAAAATAATTTTTTTTTTGCAAATAAAGTTGTAAAAAATGGCAAAAAATCATGCTTCTTTGTTTTGACCCCTGTAAAAAATTCTATTTTCTATTTTTTTGATAGCATTTAGGTTCATATAGAAGAGAGACATATAATGAAAGTAAATTCCAACCTCGTTTGATTTCGGATGAAAATTGCGGCTTCCAAAATGTACGCAAAATGCTGAGTCTGATTGTGACCTGCAATATGGGGTCGCTAATATCTGCGGTGTTTTTCAAGAAAATTCTTCAAAATTTGTATAGTATATACTTAAATATATGTATAAAATATTCTTAAAGTTTCAATAAATTATATTCATTTTTTATACTATAAAAAGATTCATGAAAATCATTGAGAATACCCTGTCCTAACTCTATTTCCGCCCTTAACGTCAACGAAATGTTGCAAAACATCGAAAAATTACATAAAAGAAAAATGGTCAGATCGATGTGCCTGTGTGTACGATAGGGGTGGAAAATTGAAAACGCTCCGACTTCGAATTGGCTTGAGCTTTTGTTCTGAAATTTCCCTTATCTTACTTAAAAAAAGCTTCTGATTAATTTTCGTGTTTTTTTTTCGAATCTTTCTCTTCGTTTCGTATCGTTTTTTTCATCCCCGTCGAAGGGGTGTCAGCGCGAATAAAAACAAGTGTGACGGTGAAACAACGTTGTAGAAGGGACGACGGCGAAGAAAGCGTGAGAGACGCGGTGGTGGAAAAAGAGGGGAAAAAAAAAGAAAGAGCCGAGAGTAGGACGAAACGGAAGTAAATCGTGTTCACCGCGAGAGAGAGAGAACGTCACGCGATGACAAACGAGCGGAGGTCGCCTCGGAGTACCTACAAACATACAAAAAAAAAAGAGTACAGGGGCGCGAGGAGGCAGTCATCACGCGAGGTTCGAAGTGGAAGTGACATCTGATAACGGTGGTAATCGCATTAAGGGTCTCCTCTCTCTTTCTCTCTTTTTTACACCCTCACTTCGAATTAACACTCTTTTCTCGCCTCGAGTTTTTCCGCGCCCCCTTTTTTTTTCTCTCACTCTTTCTCTCTCTCTCTCTCGAGGCCTGGACGCCTATCTCCGTAACACCGTATAACCGCACAGCATATAAGTTTATGTTTGTGTGTATAACGCACGGCTGGAACGAGGGATGTAACGCTTCAACGTCTCGGAACCTCATAAATAAATAAATCACTCAACGAATAACGCCCACCGAATAATAACGACGAGAGCAAGAAAAAAGAACAACGAATTATACGCGTCCCGAGATATATATATTTATATATCACTGTAACAAATAATATTAATAATGCATTTTTTTTTTTTTTCTATCGCCACACGGATTTTTTTGCCCTCTGACAATTTTGAGATACCGTTCGATCGAGGGTAGCTGAAAGAAGTCGGTGGGATTAGTCTCGAGTACTTAAAGTTTCAGCTTTTTTTTTCTTTCTTTCCTGCGAGCTTTAGGGCAGTCTTTTAGTCTGAGCGAGGATTTTTTTATTGTTTATTTACACTTGCAGGTAATTGGAAAATTTTGTTCGAGTACAATTAAAATAAATTGAGATTGTTACGCGGTTTCAAGTCGCCGTGATTCCACGGTGACCGTGTGCACGATTCCGGACGTTCTACTCATCCGGATGAAAAAAACCAAAAAGATTATTGATCGGTACAAGTATGGCTATCGCGTGAACTACTGAAATTTCGAAGAAGGATATTTTTAACATTTTTTACGGGTCCTTAAAGATTTTTTTAAATTCGAAAATCCGTGCACACCGTTTAGAAGGTCGCCATTTGGTGAATTTTTTTCTTCGTCGAAATTTTCATAGTTCAGGCGATAGTCATACTTGTACGGATTAATAATCTTTTTGGTTTTTTTGTTTCGGACGAATAGAACGTCTGCAATCGTGCACACAGTCGCCATGTAATCTCATGGCAACTTGTAACCGCCTAGCACCCTTAATTTATTTTAAGAATTTTTTTGTTTACATTTGCCTTAAATATAAATTATTGGGAACATTTTTTAGGGCAGTCTTCTAGTCTGAGCGAGGATTTTTTTGTTATTTATTGACGCTTGCAGGTAATTGGAAAATTTTGTTCGAGTACAATTAAAATAAATTGAGATTGTTACGCGGTTTCAAGTCGCCGTGATTCCACGGTGACTGTGTGCACGATTCCGGACGTTCTACTCATCCGGAAGGAAAAAACCAAAAAGATTATTGATCAGTACAAGCATAGCTATCGCGTGAACTACTGAAATTTCGAAGAGAGAAGTTTGAAACATTTTTTACGGGTCCTTAAAGATTTTTTTAAATTCTAAAATCCGTGCACACTGTTTAGAAGATCGCCAGTTGGTGAATTTTTTTCTCCGTCGAAATTTTCTTAGTTCACGCGATAGTCATACTTGTACGGATTCATAATCTTTTTGGTTTTTTTGTTTCAGACGAATAGAACGTCTGCAATCGTGCACACAGTCGCCATGGAATCTCATGGCGACTTGTAATCGCCTAGCACCCTTAATTTATTTTTATTGTACTCGAAAAAATTTACGGAGTGTCTGCAAGTATCAATAAATATGTGAAACAAATACCGATGTTGAAATACTTAATGGTACCTACAAATTTTTTTTTTCACACTTGCCTTAAATATGAATTATTGGGAACATTTTTTTTTGTACCCCTCCTGTACCAACACTAACACGACGGTTCGCAACTAATTAAGATACGACGCTAATGAGAGCACAAAGGACGTCATGTGCATATTACTCGAGTTACGTGTACGCGTACAGTTGGACCAGAGGCGCGCGACGAAATATATCAAGCTGGAAAAAAAAACGATATTAAAAACAGTACGAATGGAAATTCTCTAACGAGTTTCCGGACGTACGTATACCAAACGAACGTTCACCACGGTGACCGAGATCTTGCGAAATTCCCTTTTTTTCCCCTGACCTCGTTCACATATATATGCGCGAGTACCGCGAGGTCGATGCGATTTTTTTCATTCGTTCAGCATCAACGAACGGATTTTAATTTTTACATCAATGATTTTCCAATGAAAAATTACCGAATAATTTTCGGAATTATTTCTTTAGCAATCGAATCGTTGGGCATTTTTTTTTCTTTTGTTTTTTAACACTTTTGTTATTTTTAGCAACAATTTCGTTTACTCACCATGCTCGAACGGATTCCGAATAACAACCGGTTTCGGGATTCAACATTTTCCGATCGCTTTCCGACCTGAAACGTAAAAGCAACGAAAACAAAATTCAATCGACGATAAACGAATTTTTCAAATATTTTATAAATATTTAATCGATCGTTGGATCGCAACGCGTCGATCGCGAAAAATTTCTCTTCGAGTAAACGAAAATAATAATGGCCAAAAAAAAAATAATGAGAATCGAGGAAAAAAAAAATTGTTCAATTGTTTTCGTGCCGCGAAAGGACGAAAAAAAATCATCGAGAAAGCAATTGGTCGTTTCGACAATCGGCAACCCTCCGAAGTAATTTCTCTTCATAAAATATTCAATCAATTCTCGCACCCTTAACGCACCGATAACAATCTCCGCTATCGGAACCTCCCCCATCAAACACAAATTCGTGTCGCCGTATAATAACGAGACCAGTAATTGAGCAACAACAACAAAAAATAACAGATTATTCAATTAAAACTAAAAGGATGACATGACATAAAAATTAATTATCATAGCTCAGTAATTGATAATAAAAAGCAATGACCATAAGCATTCGATACTTTATTGATATTAAGGACTCACGTACCGCTGCGCGAGCTCAACATCGAGTAAATTTGAAAAATTATTATAAAGGTTATATGGTGAAAAAAAAATTAAATTGTTGATTTCACATTTTTTATTAACCTTTCAACCATAAGAAAAAAAAATTAAAAATTTTTTTTTTCAAATATTGACCTTATTTTTGACGGTTATAAATGGACTACTGATGAAAACCATGGCGCGTCCTTGTCGACATCATAACTTCACCAAAAATTATCCAATTTGCAAATGTAAAAAAGAATCTAGTAAAATAATATAGTAGCAATAGTTGACGGAGGGAATTTTTTTTTTTTTTCTCAAAAATAAAGAAATTGCAGTATTTTAAACTGATATAAAAAAAAAATATTAGTTTTTAATAATTTATAAAAAATTGTTGAAACAAAAAAACAAAAAATCCTCTTGTCAGACTGTAGAGAAAATGATAATCAAGATTTGAAAAAAAAAAATGTTAAAAAATATTAAAAATTGACTGAGTTATCGTGCTGACCGTGTCCAAAAACCACATTTGTTGCAATAACTTTGCAACCGAGTGGAATTTTCTTAAGAGTTTTTTCGTTGAAAAATTCTCAAAAGTGTAAAGAATAAAAATGCATATTTTGAAAAATTATTATAAAGGTTATATGGTGAAAAAAAAATTAAATTGTTGATTTCACATTTTTTATTAACCTTTTAACCACAAGAAAAAAAAATTAACAAATTTTTTTTTTTAATAATGACATTATTTTTTACGGTTATAAGGGGACGACTGATGAAAACCATGGCGCGTCCTTGTCGACATCATAACTTCACCAAAAATTATCCAATTTGCAAAAGTAAAAAAGAATCTAGTAAAATAATATAGTAGCAATAGTCTGACGGAGGAAATTTTTATTTATTTTTTTTAATAAAGAAAGTACAGCAAGTACAGCAGTAAGTGCAGTATTTCAAACTAATATAAAAAAAACAATGAGAGTTTAATAATTTATAAAAAATTGTTGAAGCAAAAAATCAAAAAATCCTCTCGTCAGACTACAGAGAAAATGATAATCAAGATTTGAAAGAAAAAAAAACGTTAAAAAATATTAAAAATTTACCGATTTAAGAGTGTGTTCGTTGAAAAATTCTCAAAAGTGTAAAGAACAAAAATCTGCCAAAAGAAAAATGGATATTTTGAAAAATTTCAGATTTATGCCAAGTCGTCAATAAAGTATCAATGTATATCACATTAAATTCGAGTGGTAAAGTGACTCTGTAACGGATCTTTTATTAGCGTCGACGTTTTCTCGAAAGTACAATGTCGCAACGAGGAGCAACGAAATACGATGTTTGCGTGTTTTGACATTGGCATTATCGTCGGCCGATTACGCTTCGGACATTATCGCAGGGGTGCAAACATCGAGCGGGAAAAAGAAATCCGGTAGGGGGCGCTGCTCTTGGTTGGGAGGGGATTGCGCGGTCGTGAGAACCCCATCTGTTCGGCTGGTTAGTAGGAAAGAGAGGGCAAACGATTTGGTAGGGTAGTGACGGAACGAGGGTGCCCAGAGGGTTGCGGGGGAAGGGTAAAAAATCAGTGTCCGCGGGCATTATGCATTCATGCGTGTGTTTATTTCTCTCTCTCTCTCTAACTCTCTCTCTCTCTCTCGTCGCGTGTGACTCGCGAATAGCTTCGTGCAATACGCAACATGTCATCCAGGCATTGCCACAAAACGTACCCTCGTACATATACACGGAGTATACAAGGATATAGCGTCATCAAAACAGCCATTGGGTCCGAACTTTGTGGTGCAATGTGTGTGGGAATGCCTTTTTGCTCGACGACTAATTCGAGGGGTGGCCCCAAAAGACATATAGTTATATATTGGGGGGGGGGGGGGGGGGGGGGGGTACGTGATTTTGGTTAAGCGGGTACCACGTAACCACCCTCGCGGTTGAAGCTATGCATCGAGCTTCGTATCTCTCCCACCTTTATATAAATGAGAATGAATATATATGGGATGGGGTTAAATGGATTTTGTACTGCGGGACATTGGGGATGCGAATTTCCGTCCATTGAGATTCCAACAACGTCGGTGACCGGTGATTGGCTTGTAAGGATAATCGATAATCGACACCCCCTGAATTTTCATCAATGATCTATACGTTTGTGGACTTTTATTTATTTATCAAAAAAAATTGATAAATATGTAAAAGGGCTTTAGGGATGGTGTTTGATGATTTTGTAAATTTTACGTCGCCAATTTAAGGGTGGAAATAGGGTTAGACGGTTCAAATGAACGATTTTTTTTTTATTTCATAAATTGTTAGTAAAACTATTGAAAAATATGTTCCCAAAATTTTTAATGAAAATTCTGAATCGTTCCGTTGTTATAACCCATTGAGGGGGGAAATAGGGTTAGGACAGCATTTTCTCAATGATTTTCATGAATTTTTTTAGAGTATAAAAAATTAATATGATTTATTGAAACTTTGAGAATATTTTATACGTATATTTAAGTATATACTATAAAATTTTTGAAGAATTTCCTTGAAAAACACCGACGATATTAGCGACCCTATATTGCAGGTCACAGACTCAGCATTTTGCTATTTTTTCAAACGCGTTTTTCTGAAAACATTATCATTATTTAAATAATTTTTTTTTGCAAATAAAGTTTTAAAAATTGGCAAAAAATCCTGCTTTTTTGTTTTGACCCCTGTAAAAAATTCAATTTTCTATTTTTCTGATAGCATTTAGGTTCATATAGAAGAGAGACATATAATAAAAGTAAATTCCAACCTCCTTTGATTTCAGATGAAAATTGCGGCTTCCAGAATGTACGCAAAATATTGAGTCTCATTGTGACCTGCAATATGGGGTCGTTAATATCCCCGGTGTTTTTCAAGAAAATTCTTCAAAAATTTTATAGTATATACTTAAATATATGTTTAAAATATTCTCAAAGTTTCATTAAATTATATTCATTTTATATACTATAAAAAAATTCATGAAAATCATTAAGAAAACCCTGTCCTAACCCTATTTCCCCCTTCGGTTCGAAAAATCGATTTTTTTTTAATTTCATAAATTGTTAGTAAAACTATTGAAAAATATGTTCCCAAAATTTTAAATGATAATTCCGACTCGTTCTATTGTTATAAGCCATTGAGGGTGGAAATAGGGTTAGGACAGCGTTTTTTCAATGATTTTCATGAGTTTTTTCATAGTATAAAAAATGAATATAATTTATTGAAACTTTGAGAATATTTTATACATATATTTAAGTATATACTATAAATTTTTTATACATATATTTAAGTATATACTATAAATTTTTTATACATATATTTAAGTATATACTATAAAATATTAGCGATCGCATATTGCTTGTTTTTCTTGGTACTATTTTTTCAAACGCGTTTTTCTGAAAACGACTTTTTTTTAACTTGCGTGCACGCTAGTTTGAAAAGTTTCCAACCAATCGTTTTGAAATTTGGCAGTTACTTTCTTCATAGTATTGCGCTCTATATGAACCTAAAATCGGAATATTATTATTATTTGAAATAATTTTTTTTTTGCAAATAAAGTTGTAAAAATTGGCAAAAAATCATGCTTTTTTGTTTTGACCCTTGTAAAAAATTCAATTTTCCATTTTTTTGATAGCATTTAGGTTTATATAGAAGAGAGACATGTAATAAAAGTAAATTCCAACCTCGTTTGATTTCAGATGAAAATTGCGGCTTCCAGAATGTACGCAAAATGCTGAGTCTGATTGTGACCTGCAATATGGGGTCGCTAATATCTGCGGTGTTTTTCAAGAAAGTTCTTCAAAAATTTTATAGTATATACTTAAATATATGTATAAAATATTCTCAAAGTTTCAATAAATTATATTCATTTTTATACTATAAAAGAATTCATGAAAATCATTGAGAAAACGCTGTTCTAACCCAATTCACCCCCTTGATGGACCGTTAGAAATTGCTCTCCACCATAACTGCAACGACACAATTGCAAGGAACGAGTGACACAAAGTTTGGAGTCATCGATGAAAGAAAAAAAAAGTTCTTTGTGAAAAAAAATGGGATAACGATAGAGAAGATTTGTCCGATAGATCTATTTATTTATTTACAATATCCTGCGTGACTGACAGGAAGCGAAGGGCGTCGAAAAGACGAGAAAAAAAAAGAAAGCGATGAATCCTGTCGAATAACGTGAAAAGGGAACGATTTTAGTCCGTCGATACGTAACATGTAAAAAGTATATTTAATGACGAAGAATAATTGGCATTCGATTCGTCCAGGCGTCACTCTAATTTCCCGTGCCTCCCTCGTCTGGCGAGTAGCCCTCTCCGACCTATTTGCCACCGCACGACTGTCGTTCATTAATGAATAATCGTTCACGCCACCACCCGGGGAGCAACCCTTGTGACGTCATTATACTCCTTGGCCAGAAATACCTTTTTCTTTTTTTTTCCTCTCGTGGGAGGTGAAACACGTGGATATATCCTTACGAAATTCATTTGTCATGCGAAATGTGACAGGACGATCTCGCCGACTCACCTCCTTTGTGACGAGGGAAATTATCAACAAAAAAAAATAGGAGAAAACTACCCCTATCCATGATTGTGTAACTTAAATCTCGTTGTTAGTCCAAAAAAATCTTGTTGACGGAAAGAATTAATTCCCACGCGCACTTATTCAATTATTATTGTTTTATCTCGTGTCGATACTACGTTCTTAAAAACCATTCGATTTCTTGAAAAACAATAAGAAATTAAAAGGAACAAAAAATAGTAATAAGAAGAAGAAAAAAATGTCGTCCGATCGTCGTGACATCGGAGTTTGTAATCGTGTACTCTTTTCATCGTCGTATCCTCGTAATTCCTGTGACTGGTTCGCGATTAAACGTGTAATTTTGTGATATATACCGTTCAAGTACCGTGTCCCCGACGAACAACACGAGGGAGAGAGCGCAGGAGGGAGGGGCCACGAAGTCGTGAATAATTACTGTATTTAGAGAGACACGACAGCAACGAGTCCGGGTTCCCATAGCCTCGCGACTTTACTAAAGGCATAAAAAAAAAAAATACACACACGCACAGAAATGTATGTAGAGAAAATATTTATGAAAATGTGTTAGTACGTAGGAGGACGGGTATTTTATAGTTTGTGTAATTCCCGTGGATACGACCGACCCTATCGCGGTTCCTGAATATTTCTTCACTGAAGTTTTGGGCAGGTGCACTGCTCGGATTTAAATTATGTACACATAACGGGTAATACATACGACAATCCGCATCACCTCGTCGATAATTATCGTACTCACGGTTTCACCTGCGTTTCAGTCAGTCGGACAACTGAGATTCCCATGGACTTGACCGGACGCTTCGTTCAGCTAATAGTCTGGTAACTCAAGCCGATTTTCATGTCTTTTTTGGAGGGCGTTTTTTTGTAGGAAAATAAAAATCAATCGTTTTGAATATTTAGGATATTTTTATTTACATATTGAAGATACAAAAAAAAATTTGTTTGAAAAAATTTAATTGTTTATTATTGTTATTATTATTGATCGAAGTTGGCACCTCGAAAAAAAAAGCGCGTGGGTGGCCCCGGTGATTTTGGCTCTTGATGTTGTCTGAAATAAAAAATTCTTGATAATTCTTAATCTGTAGACATGTCATTCTGGTCGGAACTACTGAAGTTAAATTTCATGGATAAATAACAAAATGGCGGACTTTGGAAAAAAACGTCCTTTTCCATTTTGTTATTTATCCATGAAATTTAACTTCAGTAGTTCCGACCAGAATGACATGTCTATAGATTAAGAATTATCAAGAATTTTTGATCTCAGACAACATCAAGAGCCAAAATCACCGGGGCCACCCACGCGCTTTTTTTTCGAGGTGCCAACTTCGATCAATAATAATAATAATAATAAACTATTACATTTTTTCAAAAAAATTTTTTTTTGTATCTTCAATATGTAAATAAAAATATCCTAAATATCCAAAACGGTTCATTTTTATTTTCCTACAAAAAAACGCCCTCCAAAAAAGACATGAAAATCGGCTTAAGTTACCAGACTACTACTTTAAACAAAAAATATATCTCCCCTCTCGAATCGAATTTATATAATTGTCGATCGAATCGTGTCTCTCGAACGTATCCACCGCAATAATCGTGATGGAAAAGTTAAATCATCCCCCGTTTTTTTTTAACGTGATAAATTGTGTAAGACAGATTTAAACGGCCATGCTGACATATTCGAGATAAATGGGTTTAAGATTTTTTTTTTGTTCGATGAATAAATCTTTCCGACAATATTAAACATTGTTTAGGGAAAAACAGGGTATTTGAGAAAAAATTGGTTATGGTTTGGACGCTGAAACGATCGTATTGTTGCGAAAAAAAATACTACAGCGTGACAGCGTTTTTTTTTATTTCATAAATTGTTAGTAAAACTATTGAAAAATATGTGACCCGCAATATGGGGTCGCTAATATTTTATAGTATATACTTTAATATATGTATAAAAAATGTATAGTATATACTTAAATATATGTATAAAAATTTTATAGTATATACTTAAATATATGTATAAAATATTCTCAAGGTTTCAATGAATTATATTCATTTTTTATACTATAAAAAAATTCATGAAAATCATTGAGAAAACGCTGTCCTAACCCTATTTCCTCCCCTAAGGACTCACATATCCTAGAAATTTTCGAAAAATCGATATTTTTTGTACAGATATTTATTCTTTATTGTTTTGGGAATTAAAAGATAAGATAAACTTTTCAGAAAACTCCACTCCGTTACAAAGTTACAATGTTATAAAGTCGGGCGACTCGAGAGGCCGAAGAAATAAGCTTTTTTGGGGATTTTTTTTCCGAAAAACTACAGAATAAATCGAGATTACAAAATAGAGTGTTTATCATACATATCAGTGACTGTATAAAATAATTTTTTTGAAGCGATTAATTTAAAAATGGCGGCTGTGCAGCGTTTTTCCGATGACGTCTCCCGTTTTGTTGACCGGAAACATAACTCAGACAATTTTTAACCGATTCACTTGAAATTTTCAATATATCTTTGAAAATACATTGTCTATGGAAGTCCGTAGGATTTTTTCGATATATTGATTTTTGGCCAATTGGCGCACTTCTAAAGTGAAAAGTGAAAAATTTGCTTGAAGGTTTAGCCCACTCTAGAGGCCGAAAAAAATAGGCTTTTTTGGGGATTTTTTTTTCAGAAAAACTACAAAATAAATCGATATTACAAAATAGGGTGTTTATCATACATATCAGTGAGTGTATACGATAATTTGTTTGAATTGATTAATTTCAAAATGGCGGCTGTGCAGCGTTTTTCCGATGACGTCTCCCGTTTTGTTGACCGGAAACATAACTCAGACAATTTTCAACCGATTCACTTGAAATTTTCAATATATCTTTGAAAATACATTGTCTATGGAAGTGCGTAGGTTTTTCGTTTTATATTGCATAGTTCATTTGTTATTAACAATTTTCTGACGATTTATTTAAGCAAATTTTTCACTTTTCACTTTAGAAGTGCGCCATTTGGCCAAAAATCAATATGTCGAAAAAAATCCTACGCACTTCCATAGATATTACTCTAATACCAAACCAAATACCTAATCTGTATACAGTCACTGATATCTATGATAAACACCCTATTCTATAATCTCGATTTATTTTGTAGTTTTTCTGAAAAAAAAAATCCCCCAAAAAAGCCTATTTTTTCGGCCTCCAGAGTGGCCTAACCCCCTAAACGTGGTTTATCTCGAAATTACGTTTTTAGACAGTGTCAGCACGATAACTCGGTTAATTTTTAATGTTTTTTGACTTTCCTTTTTTTTTAAATCTTCATAATTATTTTCTCTATAGTCTGACGAGAAGTTTTTTTCATTTTTTCGTTGGACAATTTTTTATAAATTATCAAACACTAATATTTTTTTTTAATTGCACACTAAAGTTTGAATTACTGTAATTTTGTTAATTTGGAAAAAAAAGAAAATTCCCTCCGTCAGACTATAGCTACTCCATTATTTTACTAGATTCTTTTTTATTTTTGCAAATTGGACAATTTTTGGTGAAGTTATGAAGTCGACAAGGAGACGTCATGAATTTTCATCAGTAGTCCACTTCTACCCGTAAAAAATACTGTCATTATCGATAAAAAAAAAATTTTAATTTTTTTTCTTATAGTTGAAAAGTCGATAAAAAATGTGAAATCAAGAATTACATTTTTTTCTCACCATCTAACGTTTATAATAATTTTTGCAAATTTGCTCGGTTCTCAGCGCGCGCAGCCGGTATATGAGCCCTTGAAACATAATTTTTTTCACCGAATATATCAAACATCATCTTCATCGAAGGAGGGTTTAAAGAAGTGTGATGAAATGCAGAACGAAAAGAGAATAGACGGGGAAAAAAAAAAAGGACGAAAGTGAAAACGAGTACGAAGAATTATGGGAATGAGAACTGGCGTATCCTCGGGAATTTGACTGATAGATCTTCGACGTGCCACGTATCTTTCTTCTCTCGTTCGCTCATATCGTCGGATAATCGTTCCAAAAGCAATATATATATATATATATATATATATATATATATATACGTGCGTATAACAAATCGTCCTTTTAATCACGAGTTGTTCACGCTCGAGTCATTTGGCCTAATGGCTGCCCCTTGTTGCGTTATATTAGGTGTTTGTGGGGGCAGCGAGCCCGAGCAACGCGGTAGGTTCGAACGAAATTTCTTCGTTCACATCTCTCAATAACACACACATATATATATACGTATATATGTGTTCCAAAAGAGAAAAAAAAAGCTATGAGCAAGAGGGTAAAGCATTTTGTTTAAACCGCCAATCATTAGTCAACGTTCACACCAACTCTAAATTTCACAGGTGAAACTGACTACACTGTATACATATATGTATAATATTTAGTGTAGCCTCAAATAACCTCCCGTTGGATAATCATTCTCGCGAGGAGTTTGTGCGCGCATTTACTCGACTGTCAGCATACATTTATATAATACATATGAGCCGGTGGTTTAAAGGGCTATGAAACGTTGTTTTACAACTGCGAAATTCTCATCTTAAACGATTTATCGCTCCGAAAGCAACGTTAATTAGCATCAAAGTCTCAAAGTCTTTGATATTTGTCTCCGGAGATCGATATTTCGAATTTTCAATTAAGACTCAATGTGATTTGTGATCAGCGGAATATTTCCCACCGGATAGGGACTTGAAACAATTTTTTTTTAATTTATTTATCTATTTTTCTTCAATTTTTGTCATTGAAAAAAATATCGTAATTTCAAACGGCCATAACTTGTCTGCCGTTTGACCGATTTAGGACTCTAAGGGGTGTTTTGGAAAGCCAGCGAGTAGACTCAAATAATGACGTTTGATTCGTCCCGATATTTCCACTATTATGGCCGTGACGCCATCTTGAAAATCGCAAAAACTTCACAAGAGATGTGGAAAAATTGTGCGAAAATCGTTTTTCCGACTTTGACAATCCGTGGAAAAATCGAATGAAAATTCTGGTCCAATGAGTCAAACGGTGTTTTACAGGGTTACAAAGAGAATGAGCGAAGAATCGGGTTTCTTCTCTAAGCGGAAGCAATTTTACAGCGATTTTAGTGTCGCAACTCGTTTTTCGGCGAGATGAAAAAATCATCGAAATTTCAAACGGCCATAACTTGTTTGCCGTTTGACCGATTTAGGACTCTAAGGGGTGTTTTGGAAAGCCAGTGAGTAGACCCAAATAATGACGTTTCATTCGTCTCGATATCTCGACTATTATGGCCGTGACGCCATCTTGGAAAATCGAAAAAAATTCACAAGAGATGTGGAAAAATTGTGCGAAAATCGTTTTTCCGACTTTGAAAATCCGTGGAAAAATCGAATGAAAATTCTGGTCCAATGAGTCAAACGGTGTTTTACAGGGGCGAACGGTTACAAAGAGAATGAGCGAAGAATCGGGTTTCATCGCTAAGCGGAAGCAATTTTACAGCGATTTTAGTGTCGCAACTCGTTTTTCGGCGAGATGAAAAAATCATCGAAATTTCAAACGGCCATAACTTGTCTGCCGTTTGACCGATTTAGGACTCTAAGGGGTGTTTTGAAAAGCCAGCGAGTAGACTCAAATAATGCCGTTATTTTCGTCTCGATATCTCGACTATTATGGCCGTGACGCCATCTTGAAAATCGCAAAAAATGAAACGTGAATTTCGAAGAAAAAAAAAATGATTTTTACCCTTTTTACCGTTGGATTGAATTGGAAAGAATTGATTTTCGTAAATTAAAATCCGGTTAAAATGGGCAGCAAAACCGCGAATCGAGGTTTTTTTTTTCATCATTATCCATCATCAGTCCCCGTTCGGTTAATCAGTGCGAGTCCGACGACGCGGGCACGGAGGTTCCGCACCCTTCCGGTTCCGGTGTTCCGGTAGGTTTGACCCCCCCGCGCGCGCGGGCGAGAGACACCACACGTCGGCAGGGACTCTTCCACGGGGGGGAAACCTCGTTTCCGTTTCGGGTGTGTGTGGGATATACGCTCAGCCAAGCGCTGTCATATTCCCGCGAGCGCGAATGGCATATAAATAATAAATACGGTTGTCGTTCATCCGTAACGAGCGTCGCACGAAAAAAATCAAATTACTGAAATTAATGATAAAAATTGAAACGGTAATTTCACTGATAAAAGTCGTTTTTTCCACAATTAAAACTCGAATTTTCGTGTAACAAATGATGAAAATTAATTAGGGCCGGAAGAAGCGCGACCGTGAACAAAATTAAAAAAAAATAAAAACTCTAACTCTCGCCGGTACCGTTTAGTCACGGGGTCCGTGGTCGAAACACGGTGAAAAAAAATAATAATAATAAAACGAAATGGAATGAAAAAAAAAATCTAAGAGAGATCAACGAGCGGAAGTGCGACCGTGGAAGTGGAAATGGAAGGTAATAACGACGTCAACTCTCGACGCTCGAACGCTTATCGAGATATCGTCGGTTCTATCCTCACTTCCGCAATTTCTACGCTCTTCTACTCCCCCCCACATTCTCACCATTATATATATATATATATTTGCAGTATGTTGCAACTTAATGTATATAAATATAGCGGTAAATTGGTAGAGCACAAAAGAGAACGGAAGCGACAGAAAAACGCGGACCCAGCGCGGCGTTTCGGAAAAGAAGAAGAAGCGGAAAAGTAGTGAAAAATAAGGGAGGAAACAAAGAAAATCATAATCGGGATTGAATTTTTTATCGATGGGAAAAATTGGACATCGTTGAAATTACGAACGTTTTGGCATTAAGGAAAATTGAAAGTGGCTAATTAGAGTAATATCTATGGAAGTGCGTAGGATTTTTTTCGACATATTGATTTTTGGCCAAATGGCGCACTTCTAAAGTGAAAAGTGAAAAATTTGCTTAAATAAATTGTCAGAAAATTGTTAATAACAAATGAACTATGCAATATAAAACAAAAAAACCTACGCATTTCCATAGACAATGTATTTTCAAAGATATATTGAAAATTTCAAGTGAATCGGTTGAAAATTGTCTGAGTTATGTTTCCGGTCAACAAAACGGGAGACGTCATCGGAAAAACGCTGCACAGCCGCCATTTTGAAATTAATCGCTTCAAAAAAATTATCGTATACACTCACTGATATGTATGATAAACACCTTATTTTGTGATATCGTTTTATTTTGTAATTTTTCTGAAAAAAAATCCCCAAAAAAGCCTATTTTTTCGGCCTCTAGAGTGGGGTAAACCCTCAAGCAAATTTTTCACTTTTTACTTTAGAAGTGCGCCAATTGGCCAAAAATCAATATATCGAAAAAATCCTACGGACTTCCATAGACAATGTATTTTCAAAGATATATTGAAAATTTCAAGTGAATCGGTTGAAAATTGTCTGAGTTATGTTTCCGGTCAACAAAACGGGAGACGTCATCGGAAAAACGCTGCACAGCCGCCATTTTGAAATTAATCGCTTCAAAAAAATTATCGTATACACTCACTGATATGTATGATAAACACCCTATTTTGTAATATCGATTTATTTTGTAGTTTTTCTAAAAAAAAACCCCCAATAAAGCCTATTTTTATCGGCCTCTAGAGTGGGCTAAACCCTCAAGCAAATTTTTTCACTTTTCACTTTAGAAGTGCGCCAATCGGCCAAAAATCAATATATCGGAAAAATCCTACGGACTTCCATAGACAATGTATTTTCAAAGATATATTGAAAATTTCAAGGGAATCGGTTGAAAATTGTCTGAGTTATGTTTCCGGTTAACAAAAAGCGGAGACGTCATCGGAAAAACGCTGCACAGCCGTCATTTTGAAATGAATCGCTTCAAAAAAATTATCGTATACACTCACTGATATGTATGATAAACACCCTATTTCGTAATTTCGATTTATTTTCTAGTTTTTCTGAAAAAAATCCCCAAATTCACATTTGTCAAATTTCGCAAAGACGTAATTATGGCAGGTGAAAATGGCTGGGTAAGGGGTGGAAATAGCGAAGGAATAAAAGTTCGAACGGTCGGAATAGCGGAAATCAAGAAAAAAAATCGAACGTTCGAAATGGCGAAAGACCAAAAAGTCAAATATCACAATGGACTCGCGTTCGAATGACGCATTGGTATTAAACTTTTTATATTCTCGCTGTTTCGATCCTTAAAAATTTTTTTCTTTCGCCAGTTTCATCCCCGCATCGAAAAGGCTCCAAATTTGATATATTTTCGTCAGTTTACGAGTTATCGAACATTTTGTTCGTTGACATCCAATTAAAATTCCTCATTTAATTACGCTGATAAGATTAAGTCTCCCCGCTCTGCAATTTAACCGGATGTATCGCTGCGCGATGATCATACAAAAAAACAAGCATAAAACCTTCTACTTAATTTAAACTTCCGGTAATTGGCGAGATAATAATTTACGAGCGTGATCGTAATGTCACAGCGTGAACGGCTCGGTACGTGCAGCCGATTCGAAACAAGGACGCTCTTCTCTGCGGGAATTTCGGCACGGTCGGATATGTACGGAGCTGAGCAGGGTAGAAAGATCGAAGGAGAGAGAAAGAGAAAGAGAGAGAGGTAGGGAAAAAAAAGCCACCCTTGTAGGCAACGTTGCCGAAGAACGACAAAGTCTGCTCGTTGAGTGCGAGAGAGATAGCGGAAAAAAAAGAAGATTGTGACCGAGTGAGAGAACGGAGGGCGCACCTGGTCGAGGGGCACGCAGCTGCAACCTTTGGACTTGTAACCCTCCTCCCTCCGCCCCCCTCAAAGCCCCCTTCCGCGCTGTTTCTCTGTCGAAGTTCAGGGGGATGAAAAGAGAAGAGGACGAGGGGTTGCCCCCACACAGACGATTCTCTCGCTCCAGAGGGGGGGTGGATGCTGAGATTTCAGTTACGAACGCACACCAATACATCCACTCCACTTCGCGTTCTTTTTCTCTCTTACTCTCGCGCTCTGTGCTCTACTACCCCTCGCGCAAAACTCAACTCTCGGAGACTTGAACGAGCGCACGAGCGACATCGCGCCATTATTCTCTACGCGGTCTCATTTCTATGGCGACTAATAATTTCGAAATACGATCGAACGTCTCGTACGCAAAATATCCTGGTGAATTTTTACTTTCGTCTTCGTCATACAATCGTCGATTTGTCGTTAAAAAATGCATCCACTACACTCGTAAAACGTCGAGGAATCGAACGGTTAGAGACTCGAGAGAAAAAATTTGTTTTATTGGGAAAAACGAAAATCGGATTTTCGTTGAGGGAGGAAATAGGGTTGGACGGTTCGAAAATTCGATTTTTTTTTAATTTCATAAATTGTTAGTAAACATATTGAAAAATATTCTCACAAAATTTTTAATGAAAATTCCGGCTCGCTCTATTGTTATAAGCCATTAAGGGAGGGAATAGGGTTAGGACAGCGTTTTCTCAATGGTTTTCATGAATTTTTTTATAGTATAAAAAATGAATTTAATTTATTGAAACTTTGAGAATATTTTATACATATATTTAAGTATATACTATAAAATTTTTGATAAATTTCCTTGAAAAACACCGACGATATTAGCGACCCCATATTGCTTGTTTTTCTTGGTACTATTTTTTCAAACGCGTTTTTTCTGAAAACGACTTTTTTTGAACTTGCGTACACGCTAGTTTAAAAAGTTTTCAACCAATCGTTTTGAAAATTGGCACTTACTTTCTTCACAGTATTGCGCTCTATGTGAACCTAAAATCGGAATATTACCATTATTTAGAATAATTTTTTTTTTGCAAATAAAGTTGTAAAAATGGTAAAAAATCATGCTTTTTTGTTTTGACCCCTGTAAAAAATTCAATTTTCCAGTTTTTTTATAGCATTTAGGTTCATATAGAAGAGAGACATATAATAAAAGTAAATTCCAACCGCGTTTGATTTCAGATGAAAATTGTGGCTTCCAGAGTGTACGCAAAATGCTGAGTCTGATTGTGACCTGCAATATGGGGTGGCTAATATCGTCCGTGTTTTTCAAGGAAATTCTTCAAAAATTTTATAGTATATACTTAAATATATGTATAAAATATTCTCAAAGTCTCAATAAATTATATTCAATTTTTATACTCTAAAAAAATTCATGAAAATCATTGAGAAAACGCTGTCCTAACCCTATTTCCCCCCTTCGGTTCAAAAAAGCGATTTTTTTTTTTTCATAAATTGTTAGTAAAACTATTGAAAAATATGTTCCAAAAATTTTGAATGATAATTCCGACTCGATCTATTGTTATAAGCCATTAAGGGGGGAAATAGGGTTAGGACAGCGTTTTCTCAATGATTTTCATGAATTTTTTTATAGTATAAAAAATGAATATAATTTATTGAAACTTTGAGAATATTTTATACATATATTTAAGTATATATTATAAAATATTAGCGACCCCATATTGCTTGTTTTTCTTGGTAATATTTTTTCAATCGCGTTTTTTCTGAAAACGACGTTTTTTGAGCTTGCGTACACGCTAGTTTGAAAAGTTTTCAACCAATCGTTTTGAAAATTGGCAGTTGCTTTCTTCATAGTATTGCGCTCTATATGAACCTAAAATCGGAATATTATCATTATTTAAAATAATTTTTTTTTTCCAAATAAAGTTGTAAAAAATGGTAAAAAATCATGCTTTTTTGTTTTGACCCCGGTAAAAAATTCAATTTTCTTTTTTTTTTGATAGCACTTAGGTTCATATAGAAGAGAGACATATAATAAAAGTAAATTCCAACCTCGTTTGATTTCAGATGAAAATTGCGGCTTCCAGAATGTACGCAAAATGCTGAGTCTGATTGTGACCTGCAATATGGGGTCGCTAATATTTTATAGTATATACTCAAATATATGTATAAAAATTTTATAGTATATACTTAAATATATGTATAAAAATTTTATAGTATATACTTAAATATATGTATAAAATATTCTCAAAGTTTCAATAAATTATATTCATTTTTTATACTATAAAAAAATTCATGAAAATCATTGAGAAAACGCTGTCCTAACCCTATTTCCCCCCCTTAAAGGTGGATCGCAAAATTCGTAGTGCATTTTCCGATTTGTACTTTATGAATATTCAATCCCATTTTGTATTTCTTTTTAAAAAAATATAGCTATTGATAAACTTTTCTTTTGCTTTTTGTTCCCAATAATACGTCGTGCACGATCGTTTTATATTTTGCATTTTTCTTCGTGATACTTTAGTTTGTTTTTTCGTTTTTTTTTCTGTAGATCGAATGCCCGTGTCTCGCCCGAGGTCTTCTGTTCTCTCGACATGTATATCACGAAGAGGGAGCAATCGATAGTGAAGAAATGTGAGAGAGAGAGAGAGTTTTGCGTCGCCCTGAGGACGGTCGCTATCGAAATAAATCTATAAAGGCTCGAGAATATGAGTGAGAGTCTAGCCAGGCGGGAGGGTAAAAGGGATGAGAGGGTGAGGGGTAATACGGTACCTTCGAAAGAGAGAAAAAAAAAAACCTTGAAGCACCCTCTTCGGTTTCGATGTTCCACCCCGAATGATTTTACTCTCAGCTCGCGTCACAATCCATCCCTCTCAGCCCCTTCCCACCCTCGCCTTCTTTTCTTCTTCTTCATCTTCTTTTTTCTGCCATGTTTTTCCTCCTCTCCTTCTTCTTCTTCTTCTCCTCCTCTGATCGTGGTTTCCGGTGGTGCACGCTCCGCCGAGAATCAGAAGGGCCCCTACCAACCCCCCTCCCCCCCAGCCCCTAAATCACAGTCGAACAAAGAAGTCCTCATTCTCCAGAAAGGTCTTGTATTTTTCTTCGTATCTCTTTTTTCTCTCTAAAGACACGCGATCAAATACATTTTTTTGTTCGCCCTCATCTGTACACTCGAGCTTTGTACGGGAAACAAATCTTTCGGTTGTTTGTGTCGATGAAAATATTACGAATTTTCATCGTTAACATTTTTATCTATTATCGTTATTTAATCGAGCATTAGAGTTTCATTATTCGTGGTAGTTTTTTTTTTTGTTTTTTAGAGGGTACCAAACTTCAGCATTTACATTTCCATTTAATTTTTGGTACCCTCTAAATGTTTTGGTACCCTCTAAATGCTCTGGTACTTCGACATTTACGGTTCTCTTTAATTTTTGTATATACAAAGGTTCAAGAAAAATGCAAATGTTGAAGTTCGGTATCCTCGAAGTTCTTTGGTACTTCGACATTTACATTTTTGTATAAACATAAATTGAATGGGTACCAAACTTCGACATTTGCATTTTCCTTTAGTTTTTGTATATACATAAATTCGAGAAGAATGTAAATGTTGAAGTTCGGTACCCTCTAAATGTTTTGGTACCTTCTAAGTTCTTTGATACTTCGACATTTACGTTTCTTTTCAATTTTTGTACAAACAAACATTGAATGGGTACCAAACTTCAACATTTACATTTCCATTTAGTTTTTGTATTTACATAAATTAAAGAAAAATGTAAATATCGAAGTTCGGTACCCTCTAAATGTTTTGGTACCCTCTAAGTGCTTTGGTACTTCGACATTTTCGTTTCTCTTTAAATTTTTTATACATAAAAATGCGAAAAAAATGTAAATGGTGGAGTTCGGTACCCTGCAAATGTTTTGGTACCCTCTAAGTTCTTTGGTACTTCGACATTTACGTTTCTCTTAAATTTTTGTGCAAACAAAGGTTAAATGGGTACCAAACTTCAACATTTACATTTCCATTTAGTTTTTGTATATACATAAATTAAAGAAAAATGTAAATATCGAAGTTCGGTACCCTCTAAATGCTTTGGTACTTCGACATTTACGTTTCTCTTTAAATTTTGTGTACATAAAAATTTGAGAAAAATGTAAATGTTGAAGTTCGGTACCCTCTAAATTCTTTGGTACCCTCTAAAAAAAAACTACAATGAAATTAAATTCATTACAGTTTTGTAAAAAAGTTATTATCCCTTCAATAGCCTTTTTTTCTTCATAATCACATTTGATTCTTCATAAATTCCTTCGAAATATTGTTTACACTACTTTTTCCATCAATTTCCGCATAACAATATAATTTCCACTTATCCACCCCGCGAGAATAACCTACATTGTGACATAGTTAATTCGATGAACACACACACACACACACGGACACGAAAAACCTCATTTATCGGGTATAATGTCGAATAATGGCAAACACTCTCTTTACATTGGTTATATACTTCGGTGTTATTCCACACACTTAAAGTTTGACTGGTGAGGCGTTTTTAGGGGATTTCCCCTTCGCATTATTTTTTCTATTAACTCGAGAGCCGTTTGTTGCGACGCGGCTTTATCTCCAGTTCTCTCGGCAACCCTTTCGTTCGTCGATCTTTCATCCCTATTGCCCAGGATATTATTAAATGTTCGTCTCGTTGTCAGGTGAATTTATTCAAATGTCGAAGAATTTTTTTGTATTTTTCCGGGACACCGACGGTGAGAAATGAAAAACAACCCCCCGAAACGCTTTTACAATCGTGTCGTTTTCTGTTCTATACGTCTGTACGGTAACTGTACCCCTCGGCTTTTTTTTTTTTTTTACTATCCGAAGGTAGATTCCTTTGTCAAAACGCGATACACTTCATCCCCACGGTGGAAAAGTGACGAGAGACTTGAATGATGATTGACGATTGTCCGATTTGTTTATAAATACTTTTGGCACAAGAATGGTACTTTGGTACCTTGGTACTTTATATATATATATATATATATATATATATATATATATAAATACCAGTAGAGCACGCTCGAAACATGACGAAATATATAGGCGTTGATCCAAAAGCCAAGTTGACTCGTCGAGCGAGGTGTAAAATTCTTTTTAATCGAGCTGCCGCTTTACAAAGGGCGGACAAACCCCTTTCGTTCCGGACAGGTTGTTCGGGCAGTCATTCAGAGAGAAACTCCGAAAGTCTTTGAATTAACGGACCTGGTCGCGCGTGCCCGTGTATTTTTTTTCAAAAGAAAAACAAAAAAAAAACAACAATTTATTTTTGTTGAAGAAATGTCGAAGAAAAAAAATTGAAAATTAAATTTTCTACTGTTGAATTATTTTGCAACGATTGTTGCAATTAATTTCAATAATTCGATTGTTAGTTTAACATAACCATTGAACATTGGTAAACTTTTAATGATTTATTTTCAATTTATCGGAGGTGTTTTAAGGGGGGAAATAGGGTTAGACGGTTCAAAAAATCAATTTTTTTTTTATTTCATAAATTGTTAGTAAAAGTATTGAAAAATATGTTCCCAAAATTAAAAATGATAATTCCGACTCGTTCTATTGTTATAAGCCATTAAGGGTGAAAATAGGATTAGGACAGCGTTTTCTCAATGATTTTCATGAATTTTTTTATAGTATAAAAAATGAATATAATTTATTGAAACTTTGAGAATATTTTATACAGATATTTAGGTATATACTATAAAATTTTTATACATATATTTAAGTATATACTATAAAATATTAGCGACCCCATATTGCTTGTTTTTCTTGGTACTATTTTTTCAAACGCGTTTTTCTGAAAACGACTTTTTTAGAACTTGCATACACGCTAGTTTGAAAAGTTTTCAACCAATCGTTTTGAAAATTGGCAGTGACTTTCGTCACAGTATTGCGTTCTATATGAACCTAAAATCGGAATATTATCATTATTTAAAATAATTTTTTTTTTGCAATCAAAGTTGTTAAAAATGGCAAAAAATCATGTTTTTTTGTTTTGACCCATGTAAAAAATTCAATTTTCTATTTTTTCGAAAACATTTAGGTTCATATAGAAGAGAGACATATAATAAAAGTAAATTCCAAACTCGTTTGATTTCAGATGAAAATTGCGGCTTCCAGAATGTACGCAAAATGCTGAGTCTGATTGTGACCTGCAATATGGGGTCGCTAATATCTTCGGTGTTTTTCAAGGAAATTCTTGAAAAATTTTATAGTATATACTTAAATATATGTATAAAATATTCTCAAAGTTTCAATAAATTATATTCATTTTTTATACTATAAAAAAATTCATGAAAATCATTGAGAAAACGCTGTCCTAACCCTATTTCCCCCCTTCGGTTAAAAAAATCGATTTTTTTTTTGTTCCATAAATTGTTAGTAAAACTATTGAAAAATATGTTCCCAAAATTTTAAATGAAAATTCCGACTCGTTCTATTGTTATAAGCCATTAAGGGAGGAAATAGGGTTAGGACAGCGTTTTCTCAATGATTTTCATGAATTTTTTTATAGATTAAAAAATGAATATGATTTATCGAAACTTTGAGAATATTTTATACGTATATTTAAGTATATACTATAAAATATTAGCAACCCCATATTGCTCGTTTTTCTTGGTACCGTTTTTTCAAACGCGTTTTTTCTGAAAACGACTTTTTTTGAACTTGCGTACACGCTATTTCGAAAAGTTTTCAACCAATCGTTTTGAAAATTGGCAGTTACTTTCTTCACAGTATTGCGCTCTATATGAACCTAAAATCGGAATATTATCATTATTTAAAATATTTTTTTTTTTGCAAATAAAGTTGTTAAAAAATGGCAAAAAATCATGCTTATTTGTTTTGACCCCTGTAAAAAATTCAACTTTCTATTTTTTCGATAGCATTTAGGTTCATATAGAAGAGAGACATATAATAAAAGTAAATTCCAAACTCGTTTGATTTCAGATGAAAATTGCGGCTTCCAGAATGTACGCAAAATGCTGAGTCTGATTGTGACCTGCAATATGGGGTCGCCAATATCTTCGGTGTTTTCCAAGGAAATACTTCAATAATTTTATAGTATATACTTAAATATATGGATAAAATATTCTCAAAGTTTCAATAAATCATATTCATTTTTTAAACTATAAAAAAATTCATGAAAATCATTGAAGAAACGCTGTCCTAACCCTATTTGCTCTCTTAAGACAGGAAGGAATGGAAATGCGAAGGAAAAACGTTGAGAAATCTTTTGGCGTCACAGATAAAAAATTTAAAAAAATGCGGGCAAGTGCGTCAACTTTCGAGACGAATTTTGTCGATAAATATTTATGCCTGATTAACGGTGTCAGGTAAATGCAGGTAAAAAAATTATGTTTGGTCAAAGAAAAAAAAAACCCTGCTCAGTCGTGAAGACCCAGTCCTTCGTGCTCTCAGAGCGCGACAGTCCGGTGCGTGCACGTTCCAGAATATGAAATTATCATAAATTAGTAATATTTTCCACGTCTCGGTCACCCTTCATCGTTTTCTACGCGTTTATCTCACTTTCACTCTTTCTCTCTCTCTCTCCCTTTTTTTTTCTCTTCTCTCTCATTCGCAGCATCACCTCAGCTCGCGCTGCCCCAAAATTTCGTTTCGTTGCACCACGTCACGACATCCCCTCGCATGACACACACACACACATTGAGATGACGATCTAGTTCATTTGTTCAGTCTTTTCGAGGCGTGGATCCACTCGAAAAGACTCGAAAAGACTCGTGGATCCACTCGAATTTTCTCGTCACTTTATCGCCTATCGAATTTCAATACACTTTCTTTCTTTCGTTTTTTTTTTTCTTCTTTTTTTAGAGGAAATATAAATTATCATAATTTTTCGATATTTCATTGAGGCGTTCAGGGGGCATTCGTTCACGAAACGAGGTATGGTCGATTATTCGAGTGTGTTATATCGAAAAGAATATTAATGTCAAAATGTCGATCATTGTGTGCTTTGGAAATTTTTATTT
Organism: Oxytorus armatus; assembly: GCA_958009045.1. Lineage (NCBI taxonomy): Eukaryota > Metazoa > Arthropoda > Insecta > Hymenoptera > Ichneumonidae > Oxytorus > Oxytorus armatus. The sequence goes on from OY253755.1 coordinate 1,477,831, forward strand.
TCAATTTTTCTTTCCCCAAAATAATTTTTCGACGCTTTGAAATTTATCGTCAAATAATCGATGCCTGTTTCATATTCATAATTCACGATGATACTTTGTGAATGTATTGAAAAAAATTCGAGCGGTACTTCTTGATGGAAGTTTTGAATTTTCGTAGGGTAAAGAAAAAAAAAATTGTTAATTCCTTCTATCTTCCTTCTCGGTTTTCTTTACCATTTTTGTTTTGTCAACTTTCAAGACTTGTGATCCCGGAAATGAAATAAGGAAATTAATTTAAAAAAATGTTAATTCCTTTTATCTTGGTTCTGGGTTTGGTTTACATTTTTTTTTTTAACTTTCAAGACTTATCAGCCCGGAAATAAAATAATGAAATTTTTGCTGGTGTTTTAGGGTGAAGAAAAAAAAAATGGAAAATGCGAACGAAAGTGAAACGGACCGGGAGGAGTTTGGGAAATGGAAAATTTGGATGAACCGTACACGATGCGACGGGGGATGAACGAGAGAAATCCTTTTTCTGAGAAGAACGTCGGCATCACGCGAAATATAGGTACACCAGCTTTTACATCTTTTGACCGAAAGAACTCACGGTGCCCCGAGAAACGATGAACTTCCCACGGTGTGGGAAGAAACCACAAGGAGAGAAAGAGAGAAATGGTTTCACCGAGGAAGAGCTTCTGGGTAAGTCCGTGGAATTTTTCCTGCCCCCCGAGTGTCCGAAAAGAGTTTTTCGTTGGGCTGTCAATCTTTTTCGCTCCGTTACGACCCCGCATCTCGAATATAAATCTTTATTTCGTATTCTTTTCTTACGATGGCCGAGCCAAACTAATTTTTATATGTATCTTTCGTTTTTTTTTTACAGTTTAACGTTAAGTTAATTTTTGTATTTATTCAAGCTTGAAACTACATAAATTAATTGAGAGTCGACGTAACAAAAAGCGTCTATCATCAATTTTCCAGAAGCAAAATGTCCCCTTTGTCTCAGGGTAATTTTGAAAAATCGCTATTTATGCCGAACGGTATTTTATGTCGGCAGGACTGAAGTGCGTAAAAGTCGGAAAAACACGGGTATTCAAGAACAAGAATTGCCGGCTATGCAAAGTAAAGCAAGAGCAAGAAACAGAATTAAGGGGGAAATAGGGTTAGACGGTTAAAAAAATTGATTTTTTGTTAATTTCATAAATTGTTAGTAAAACTATTGAAAAATATGTTCCCAAAATTTTAAATGATAATTCCGACTCGTATTGTTATAAGCCATTAAGGGGGGAAATAGGGTTAGAACAGCGTTTTCTCAATGATTTTCATGAATTTTTTTATAGTATAAAAAATGAATATAATTTATCGGAACTTTGAGAATATTTTATACATATATTTAAGTATATACTATAAAATTTGTATACATATATTTAAGTATATACTATAAAATATTAGCGACCCCATATTGCTTGTTTTTCTTGGTCCTATTTTTCCAAACTCGTTTTTTCTGAAAACGACTTTTTTTGAACTTGCGTACACGCTAGTTTGAAAAGTTTTCAATCAATCGTTTTGAAAATTGGCAGTTACTTTCTTCATAGTATTTCGATCTATATGAACCTAAAATCGGAATATTGTCATTATTTAAAATAACTTTTTTTTTGCAAATAAAGTTGTAAAAAATGGCACAAAATCATGCTTTTTTGTTTTGACCACTGTAAAAGATTTAATTTTCTATTTTTTTGATAGCACTTAGGTTCATATAGAAGAGAGACATGTAATAATAGTAAATTCCAACCTCGTTTGATTTCAGATGAAAATTGCGGCTTCCAGAATGTCCGCAAAATGCTGAGTCTGATTGTCACTTGCAATATGGGGTCGCTAATATCTGCGGTGTTTTCCAAGAAAATTCTTCAAAAATTTTATAGTATATACTTAAATATATGTATAAAATATTCTCAAAGTTTCAATAAATTATATTAATTTTTTATACTATAAAAAAATTCATGAAATTCATTGAGAAAACGCTGTCCTAACCCTATTTCCCGCCTTAACAAAAAATCGCACGGAAGTGTTGAAGGAACGCGCGGTAAACACATGTACAATAAATAGGGGATGATGAATGAAAAAATTAAATAAAAAGAAGAAAGAATGTAAATAAATGATAAGGGGAAAAATATGCTTGGGAAGGGATAAATGTAAAAGCGTGAAAAGGGGGTACAAGAAAAATATTACTACTACTACCACCAATCGCCATTTTAATTGTTTGATATTCTAGAAAATTCGATAAGAAGCCTCTTCATTGTTTTGGACTTTTATGAAGAGAAAGAGAAAAAAAATTGATTTAGCGCGTGGCTAAGAAAAAACAAAAATGACGACACTTGATTTGGATAAAAGTGTGATGAGGGTGTTGCGAAGTGTGTCGCACCGTTCACGCACCGTATCCCAGGTAAATTATTGTGTACATACATGTAGATATACCTGGATATCTATAACGTCGAAAATGACGACTTGTGGGTGCTCTCGAGGCGTGAGACCCGCCCGGTTTCTCTGTTCAAATATTAACAGAGACGACAGAACTAAAATATTTTCACTGAGACTCGGCTTTCGTTATTCGATATTCTACGCGTGTAATTTCGTAACACCGGTAGCAGATAGCGAATTGCTTTACACACATCCGTCGCACGCAAAGTAATGTCCATGTGTTTTGTGTGTGTGTGTGTTTGTGTATGAACGAAGGTTAGTGTCGATTTTCGTGTCCTCTGTCGTCATTGACGCGACCACGGCACACGCCAGGGTACACAAACTTTTTATATTCTCGCAAAGTCAATACTATTCATCCATCGTGTTCCCAAATGAGAAAGAACAAATCTCCGCTCAATTTTCAAACGGCAAATCGATAATAAATTTAAAGATTTTTTTAAAATAATGAAAATTTTATAAGTCTGAAACGCGTCTATCGATTTTCACCACATTCACTTGAGAACCATGTTTTATGATAGACTGTGTTAAAAGTCCTAGTTCGATTGCTCGAAAATTGCGTGAGTTATGCTCTTAACTCACTTTTTGGTTGTTGGGAATTTTCAAAGTTTCATAAAGTCCAAAATAATTTGTCAATTGTCACAAAAATTCTAGTGGACAAAGGGCTAATACTGATTCACTTGTGTGCCAAATTTCAGCCCGAAAACTCAAGCCATTTCGTATTTACAGCGGTTTCAATTTTTCACCCTTATCACTCAAACACGTTTATCAGGACATTTTAGCTAAATTCGGATTTATCGATATTTCATAGAATTTTAAACACATTGACATTAGAAGCACGATTCTTTTTTTTCACGAAAAGAATTCTTTATCCAGGAGGGAAAAAAAAAAATTGAAAACTAAGAAAAAAATTTTTAACGTCGCTCCCTTAAAAAGTCTATTAAACAAAATTAAATCGACAAGTAAATCCGTAAAAGAAATACCAGAAGAAAATGAATAATGGAGCCCCGTCATTTGGTACAATAAATTCTTCGAATCGAACGTTATGCTAGCAGGTCAGGGGCTCGATGCATAGGGCGGTTCATCGAGCGATGTGAAACTCGCTTTCTATTATACACAAACACACACACACACAGACGCGTGCGCGTCTATATACAAATACCCGCCGACGCACGTGAAAAATCGTCTCTCCTCCCTCTCTCGAGATCGGTAGACAGTTGGGCGCCCGATTGAGTTTACCGAGAAAAGAGATCCTCTCGCGTCGGTCCATGGCCCAGCCAGGTTGTCTCGCGTCGGGGCCCTATTTTCGGTACGAGAGAGCTCAGGTATATGCCCGAAGTAGCGAGAAGGATGAAAGAAAAAAAAATACAAATATATATACGGAGATATTTTGAACGATGAATTGCAAAATATGAACGCCGTAAAAATTTCATCATTCCTTCAATTGACCGGCCTTTTAGTCTCGGTGAAAAATTGACATAAAATAAAATGGCTGTTACGTGTATTTTATTATTTGATTAATGCCTCGGATAAACGACATGAAAAATATGGAAAATAATACATTTTTAGCGTATTCACAGTTCTTACTGTAAAATTCATAATCCGTTAAGGGGAGAAATAGGGTTAGACGGTTCAAAAAATCGATTTTTTTTAAATTTCATAAATTGTTAGTAAAACTATTGAAAAATATGTTCCCAAAATTTTAAATGAAAATTCCGACTCGTTCTAATGTTATAAGCCATTAAAGTGAGTAGCTCTCCTGCAGGCGCCGAACGCGCCACGTGTTTCAAACGCGTTTTTCTGAAAATGACTTTTTTTTTAAATTGCGTACACGCTAGTTTGAAAAGTTTTCAATCAATCGTTTTGAAAATTGGCAGTTACTTTCTTCATAGTATTGCGCTCTATATGAACCTAAAATCGGAATATTATCATTATTTGAAATAATTTTTTTTTGCAAATAAAGTTGTAAAAAATGGTAAAAAATCATGTTCTTTTTGTTTTGACTCCTGTAAAAAATTCAATTCTCTATTTTTTTGATAGCATTTAGGTTCATATAGAAGAGGAATTTACTTTCATATAATGAAAGTAAATTCCAACCTCGTTTGATTTCGGATGAAAATTGCGTCTTCCAGAATGTATGCAAAATGCTGAGTCTGATTGTGACCTGCAATATGGGGTCGCTAATATTTTCGGTGTTTTTCAAGGAAATTCTTCACAAATTTTATAATATATACTTAAATATATGTATAAAATATTCTCAAAGTTTCAATAAATAATATTCATTTTTTATTCTATAAAAAAATTCATGAAAATCATTGAGAAAACGCTGTCCTAACCCTATTTCGCCCCTTAAATGTAACGATCGTGCTCGTTGGCTAAGGAAAATTACGTAAAGTAGCAGAATCGTCAGTTAATTCTCAGTCGAAAAAAATCTCGCCTCCCTCAACTTGAAACACCCCGTGTATATAAATCGAGAGAAAGAGAGAGAGAAAATGGTGGTCCGCCGCGTGGTCTATCGCATCGCTGGACCCCTCTCGAGAGTCCTTCGTCATCGAAACTGAGAAGGAAGGAAGGAGAGCATAAGCGAGAAAGAGAGAGATGAAAAAAGAGGGGTCGAAACGACGCTCCCGCTGTGCCCACCCTTGTATCCGTGCCCCCAGGTAGCTCTGTTTTTCTCGCAGAACGCGCGTGCACCTGGGCCATATCCCTGCGAGCTACGAAGTACCAAGAGAGACCCTATATACGTATACCACGTCAGTCCCATTCGCATCCTCCTGGCAGACCAACCCCGGTCCTTCCCGAGAGAGCTTCTGGGATTATGCGTTTCCCCCCGAAGGTTCTCATTCGTCACGGGCGATAAAATTCATCATATCAGAGCGAAATCAAACCGTAAAACAACTACGAAAGAGAACAATGTTTTTCAAGATCATCGTAAAGAGAAATTCAATTTATCAGCGCGCATTTCGTTGATTCCAAGTTTTTACGTCGTTAGTGTCGGACGCTACCGCGTGGCGTCGGGCGTCTGGGGTTCTCAATGCCGCCAGCGCGACGCCACGTCGCGGCGAAAGGATTGAGAACCTCGAAAACTCAGCGGTTGGGGCTGTTCGACGACGAGCTGGAGAACAGGCGGGCGGGATGGCAGGAGGGGGATAAAAAGCGAGATGAAAATTGCGAGAGGGCATCGTCGAGGTATAAGTGTACCCGTAGAGCCAGAAATAAAATGGTGTGCGGAACGATGTCTCCTCGGCAACTTTGGGGGTATGACAATAATCGTCGTCGGCAAACGAGAGTGTATATATACCCGAAACGTACATAGGTATGCTCGTGTATTTGTGCTCGTATCAGAGCGATTACCTACTTCCAACCACCCCTCAGACGTATTAAACATGGATGCCGTACGTGTATATACGATTTTGATGCAGACTCGACACACGTATTCCCCCTTCGGTGGCTGGAGTGCGCTCGGTAATCGTACACGGGGGATAATAAGCCCGAGACACAGTTCGAAGAGAAATTCTTCTCTGTATGCTTCAATATCTACGCGCCCCGTATACGTATATAAAATTTTTTCGTTTTTATATATATATATATGTATGATAGATCGATATAGGAAGAGGAAAGCCCACTGGTTTCTCGTTACAGGGCTTCCTGTATGGAAATGAAACGAGAGTGACAGATTTCGGATCGGGATATAACCCACCCTAGAAAAAAGAAAAAATCCTGCAGCCTCTCCGCTCGTACAGTTAGCCCTCTACCCAATAATAATCTCGAATTGAGATCAAATCTATTATAGATATGCTTCAGTTACTGGGACGGTCGCGTTACAAGATTTCTAGGTTATACATCGGCACTTCCGGTCGAGAAATCCTAATCGGATGTCGTGGGTATTTTCGAAAAGAAAAACAAAAACGAATTTTGTTATTATCGTTGTTTATGGGCGGTTTTTTTTACAATTCGGAAACGAGAAGAAAATGCTCCTTGGAATTTTGCGGTTTTTGAATATTAAATGTCGGCAATGAATCTCTCGATAATTTGAAAATAACATTAAGGGGTTATGCGCCGTTGGAAATTTCAAAAAAATCGATTTTTTTTTATTGCATTTTCGGAATGCACATATATTTGAGTATATTCTCTGAAAATTTCAAATCGATCCGGCAAATATTCTTGGAGATGCATGCCGATTTGTAAGGACGCTCGCAGCGTTACAAAGTCGGTGAGCACGATTTCTCAAAAACAGCTCGACCGATCGGTCTGCAATTTTGACACAACCTTCTCAGATATATTCTTCAGATATTGAACTAAGGAATAAGATTTCCGGTAATTATTTCTATTTTTTTTTAACCAATCAACGAAAAAATTTTGCTCGAAAATTGGAATTTTTTCTTTTTCCAGCCGCCATTTTGTCAAAAATCGAAATTTCGACTATTCCTTAGTTCAATACCTAGATTCATCTATCCACTAATAGAATCTTTTTGGTTTTTTCATTTTGGATAATTCAAACCGGAGATATCGTGCTCACCGCCAGACACCTTTTTTTAGAGGAGCTCCGGGAGATCGGCTATAGCAGCTTTATAAATCATTATTTTTACAAATAAAAAATATGAAAATAAAGTTAAAAGTCACCACATTACGTATGTACATTTTTACGTTAATAAATTGAAATGTCTTTCCAGGAAAAATTCTCGAACAATCGCCTTTTTTCGGTCTCCTGACTGCGTATGACTCCCTAAGGTCCCTATGGTAAAATTACAGTGATCCAAATTTTAGTATGCAATTTAAAAAAAAAATTAGCGTTTAATAATTTATAAAAAATTGTTCAACAAAAAAATTAAAAAAACCTCTCGTCAGACTACAGAGAAAATAATTATCGAGATTTACAAACAAACAAAAAGTTAAAAAATATTTAAAAAGTAAAAAAAAATAATATCAAAATGGCGGACTTTGGAAAAAAAAGTTTTTTTTTCCAAAGAAATTATACGCAGTCAGGAGACTGAAAAAAAGGCGATTTCAAGAATTTTTCCTGGGAAGACATTTCAATTCATTGACGTAAAAATTTATATACGTATTGTGGTAACCTTTAACTTTGCTTTCGTATTTTTTATTTGTAAAAATTATAATTTTTAAAGCTGCCATAGCCGAACTCCGAGAGCTCGTCTAAAAAAAAGCGTCGTGGCGGTGGGCACGATATCTCTGAATTGGATCATTAAAAACGAAAAATCCAAAAAGATTTCGTTAATATAAAGTATCATCTAATATTTAATCTAAGGGATAAGTAAAATATTAATTTTTAACAAAATGGCGGCTTGTCAAAAAAAATTTCGATTTTCGATAAAAATGTTCGCCTTAAATTGTTTATAAAATGGAAAATATTTGTCGGCGAGAAAAAACCTTAGGTTAATCGCTAAAAAATGTATTTATAAAGCTTGTGTAAAAATTTGAGACTGATCGGTTTAGCCGTTTCCGAGTAATCTTGCACACCGACTTTGAAACACACAATTTTGCGAAAAACGCCGTTCAAACTTTGCGTGTAACTTCGAGAATATTTGTCGGATTGGCATGAAATTTTCTGTGCATATACTCAAACATATGTACATTATGGAATTGACATAACAAATGAATTTTTTGAAAATCTTGACTGGGTATAATCCCTTAAACAGCCCTTGGCAAAGTTCGAAACGGAATTGTCTCGTTCGTCGATAACTTAATAAATCTGAGAGAAAAACAGATGTTTCTCATTGAAATTCAAGATCGAGCGATGTAAAAAAAAACGAAGAGTCACGCCTAGAGTCGTAAAAAAAAAAAACGACACCGACTCGTCGTCGTTGTCGCGCGAGAGTTCAAAAAACCAAGGATATTCGTCCCGTTGGTCTCGTGCCGCGGTGAGCAGCTCTGTCTCTCGCTACCGGTGTCATAAATATAACCGGCGAACAATGCAGAAATTCTTTTGGCCAGAATGAAAGAGGCGTACTGACGCTACTCTCGCAATGAGAGCCGCGCGCGGAAGCGCCACCTAGTCACCCCATTGTCGAACGAGAAACGCCGAGGAATAGACATTGACGAGGCGGGAAAATAAAGAAGAAAAAAAAAAAAGGAAAGAAAGAAAGAAAGAAAAAACACGACCCACTACTATTTTCATTCATGGAGAGTGTGGTTAGGAGACAGCACGGGGTCAGGGGTGTCTAACATATATATATACATTGGCCTGCCCTGAAGCAAGATCATTTACACTTGTCGTCAAGATAATTGAGGCTTAATAAATTTTACCATTTTTCGAAATGAATAAAATATTTCTTTTACGATTAGCAGGATTAGTCGTGAGACAGCATTTTTTTTAAACGAATTACATTCCTCAATGAGAATTGGAATTTTCGTTATCAATGTTTGAGGTAGTAGTCTGGTAACTTAAGCCGATTTTCATGTCTTTTTTGGAGGGCGCTTTTTTGTAGGAAAATAAAAATTAATCGTTTTGGATATTTAGGATGTTTTTATTTACATATTAAAGACACAAAAAAAAATTTTGTTGAAAAAATTTAATAGTTTATTATTATTATTATTATTGATCGAAGTTGGCACCTCAAAAAAAAAAGCGCGTGGGTGGCCCCGTTGATTTTGGCTCTTGATGTTATCTGAAATAAAAAATTCTTGATAATTCTTAATCTATAGACATGTCATTCTGGTCGGAACTACTGAAGTTAAATTTCATGGATAAATAACAAAATGGCGGACTTTGGAAAAAAAACGTCCTTTTTCATTTTGTTATTTATCCATGAAATTTAACTTCAGTAGTTCCGACCAGAATGACATGTCTATAGATTAAGAATTATCAAGAATTTTTGATTTCAGATAACATCATGAGCCAAAATCACCGGGGCCACCCACGCGCTTTTTTTTCGAGGTGCCAACTTCGATCAATAATAATAATAATAATGAACTGTTAAATTTTTTCAAAAAATTTTTTTTTTGTGTCTCTAATATGTAACTAAAAACATCCTAAATATCCAAAACGATTCATTTTTATTTTCCTACAAAAAAACGCCCTCCAAAAAAGACATGAAAATCGGCTTAAGTTACCAGACTACTACCTTAAGGAGGCACGATCATACTGTCTTCGACATATTAAATCGACAAAGTACTTGAATTGTTACAAGCCGCGATTGAAAGCTCAGAATACTTCGTGACATTGAAATGATTCACAACGATTTGGTTCGAAAATAAATTCTTTTAATATTCGAGCCGAATATAAAACGAATTATTCCCGATTTTCATCGTCGTAGATTTGAAGAAAAAACATATCATCTTCCCCGAGCAATCCACCTCTACTTCCTACCAACCTCTCGTTCCGCCGAGCTTCTCTCCTCCCTTCCGCGCCTTTTTTCTCTGTTTTTTTTTATATTCTTTTCTCGTCTCGTCGCTGCACATCCCGGACCGGAGATATTCCGGATGAGTTGCGTCTTCCCCCGGGGGCTATCGTGGACCAGATCAAATAGCCATAGGCTCTCCCCGGGAACCGAGGAGAAACGGTTGGCCCCGCGCACTAAAACACCAATAGCACAGTCATTGGCCAACAAAGACAGTTTTTATTTTTTCTTGCCGCTAGAAAAAAAAATTATTGCCCGAGTTGTGATCGGTAATTGACGAAAGCTCGGTTGAAAATAAAATATTAAATTAGAGAAAAACGAAAAAAAAAAAATGTTCAATTATTGTTGGTTTTTTTCTTTCCTGACGATTTTCACTGTGGGCAATAACTGGGCCGTCTTGTTGTTTCGAAAAAAAATCTCAAACTCCTCAGCCTCTCGCGGACTTCTCCGGGCTCCCTATCCGGTCCTCTACTCTCTGGGCAACGCCGAGAGAATCCCCGAGACTCTTGCACGAGGTGCTGTTTAGCCAGGGATGAAATCCGGTAGCCGCGACCACGTCAATCCGCGTTTGTGTCTGACGTAGCGCGAAAAACCGGCCGCGGCTTTCTCCATCTTTCTTTTAATCTTTTTTTTTTTTAATCTTCCATCTCTCTCTCTCTCTCTCTCTCTCTGTCTCACCCTATACGATATTTCGTCCTTGTGCTCTAACGAAGCTTCGGCTCGCTTTTTCGAGATCTCAATTTCTAGACTTTCCTGTTTTTTGTTTCTTCGTCATTCCTCCTTGTTAACGTCTTTTTTTTTATTATTTATTTTTGGCATTCGGTATTTCTCTGATAGTTTGAAAAAAACTGTATTTGAAAAAACAATTACGTTTCGTGCGCATCTTAAAGGGGGAAAATGTCACTGTGAACGAGCTCGTAAAAAAACGGTCCTTTTTCACGAATTTTTTTTCCCTACTTAATGAATTATTTCGAGATTGAAAACATTTTATGCTCTTAAAGACACTTTGAAGTTGTCTCAGAAAAATTGTCATTAAAAAATAATAAAAATTACGACAGTTATAATTTTTCGACAACTTTTCCGTAATGAATTTTCTTTAAAAAAATTTTTTTTTTTCAACACGCTGCCATGTTGAGGAAAATTAATAAAAAAAAAATGGCTCTGCTCAACGAAAACTACATTCGTGCGGATTGAGAGAATAATTTTGTTTTATTTTTCGGATGAACCGTGCCAGAGATAGGAATTTTACCGTTAAAACACGAAAATTTTAAGAAAAATTTTTATACAAATTCTAATTGTCATAATTTTTATTGTTTTTTAATGAAAATTTTTGTGAAGAAACATGAAAGTGTCCTTAAAAACATAGAATTTTCCCAATCCTGAAATAATTCATTAAGTAGCAAAGAAAAATTCGTGAAAAAGGACATTTTTTACGAGCCCTTTCACAGTGGCGTTTCCTCTTAAGGAAGGAAATAGGGTTTGCCGGTTCAAAAAATCAATTTTTTTTAAATTTCATAAATTGTTAGTAAAACTATTGGAAAATATTTCCAAAATTTTAAATGAAAATTTCGACTCGTTCTATTGTTATAGGCCATTAAAGTGAGTAGCTCTCCTTCAGGCCCCGAGCGCGCCACGTGTTTCAAACGCGTTTTTCTAAAGACGACTTTTTTTTAACTTGCGTACACGCTAGTTTGAAAATTTTTCAACCAATCGTTTTGAAAATTGGCAGTTACTTTCTTCATAGTATTGCACTCTATATGAACCTAAAATCGGAATATTATCATTATTTAAAATAATTTTTTTTTGCAAATAAAGTTGTAAAAAATGGCAAAAAATGCTTTTTTGTTTTGACCCCTGTAAAAAATTCAATTTTCTATTTTTTCGATAGCATTGAGGTTCATATAGAAGAGAGACATATAATGAAAGTAAATTCAAGGAAATTCTTCAAAAATTTTATAGTATATACTTAAGTATATGTATAAAATATTCTCAAAGTTTCAATAAATTATATTTAATTTTTGTACTATAAAAAAATTCATGAAAATCATTGAGAAAACGCTGTCCTTCACCCTATTTCTCCCCTTCGGTTCAAAAAATCGGTTTTTTTTTTCATTTCATAAATTGTTAGTAAAACTATTGAAAAACATGTTCCCAAAATTTTAAATGATAATTCCGACTCGTTCTATTGTTATAAGCCATTAAGGGGGGAAATAGGGTTAGGACAGCGTTTTCTCAATGATTTTCATGAATTTTTTTATAGTATAAAAAATGAATATAATTTATCGAAACTTTGAGAATATTTTATACATATATTTAAGTATATACTATAAAATATTAGCGACCTCATATTGCTTGTTTTTCTTGGTACTATTTTTTCAAACGCGTTTTTTCTGAAAACGACTTTTTTTGAACTTGCGTACACGCTAGTTTGAAAAGTTTTCAACCAATCGTTTTGAAAATTGGCAGTTACTTTCTTCATAGTATTGAGCTCTATATGAACCTAAAATCGGAATATTATCATTATTTAAAATAATTTTTTTTTGCAAATAAAGTTGCGAAAAATGGCAAAAAATCATGCGTTTTTGTTTCGAACCCTGTAAAAAATTCAATTGTCTATTTTTTTTATAGCATTTAGGTTCATATAGAAGAGAGACATATAATAAAAGTAAATTCCAATCTCGTTTAATTTCAGATGAAATTTGCGGCTTCCAGAATGTACGCAAAATGCGGAGTCTCATTGTGACCTGCAATATGGGGTCGCTAATATTTTCGGTGTTTTTCAAGGAAATTCTTCAAAAATTTTATAGTATATACTTAAATATATGTGTAAAATATTCTCAAAGTTTCAATAAATTATATTCATTTTTTATGCTATAAAAAAATTCATGAAAATCATTGTGAAAACGCCGTCCTAACCCTATTGCCCCCCTTAGGGAAAGACGGTTTTTCAATTTTTTTAAATTTTGTAATATGCTTTTAATATATAGAACGGGGAATTTTGTATAACGAGAGAAGTGGCCCGACGAAAGGAGAAAACGGGAACGAGAACAGTGAAGCAACGTGGATAAAGATACAAAACATCCGGAACACAAGCGACTCATCGGTCTCTCGCCGAGGACGACGTTGCAGAAACGGTATAGAGTGAAATGGAGAGAGAAAGAGCGAGAGAAAGAGAGAGAGAAGATAAGGTTGCATATATGTATATGTTTCACATGTGACTACTTGCAACGTCGTCAAGTAGTAATTTCCATGCTGTCACAGACGCCACGCTCGAGACGCGTCTCTCTTCTCGCTCCTGTCTCTCCTACACATCGTTCTCCTTTTGTAAATTACAATTTTCGAATCTCTCCTACGCTCGTTACAAAATCCTCCCCTTTTCCTTCACCGTGAACATCGAGATGTACCTGAGAATTTCTCGTTCTCCACGATTTCGTACATTTACAATAACAAAAGGATACATTTGTACATTGAAAAAAAAAAAAAAAGAACAAACAAACGCGAGTGTTTAAATTGCATTTTGTTTTTTCTTTTTGTTTATTTCAATTCTATCGAACGTATAGATAAAACGCTGAGACCACATGTCGTTTCATTGAATCATTTTATTCATTGTGAATAAACTTTTTTTTTATCCACTTTCAATGTTTTATATAGATTATAAAACCCGTTGTGGAAATGAGTTTGACGAGCCTAGAAACGTCACTGTTCAACAATAAACCCGGGCCGAGTTACGTATGCCACGTAAATGTGTATAGGCAAACGTTACGCTATAAAATGGGTGTTCGTTATTATTTTTTACCACCCCTAATGACAATCGCCACCCTTCACTAAAAAAAAGAAAAAAATAGTGGATTGGAAATAAAGAATTTGAAAAAATGTTTAACGTCACACTGTTGCTCGCCCTGAAAACCGAGTAAATTTGAAAAATTATTATAAAGGTTGTATGATGAAAAAAAATTAAATTCTTGATTTCACATTTTTCATTAACTTTTCAACTACAAGAAAAAAAATTAAAAAATTTTTTTTTTTCTAAATATTAACATTATTTTTCACGGGTATAAATGGACTACTGATGAAAACCATGGCTGCTCCTTGTCGACATCATAACTTCACCAAAAATTATCCAATTTGCAAAAATAAAAAAGAATTCAGTAAAATAATGTAGTAGTTATAGTCTGACGGAGGGATTTTTATTTTTTTTTTCAAAATTAAACAAAATTACAGTGATTCAAATTTTAGTATGCAATTAAAAAAAAAATTAGCGTTTAATAATTTATAAAAAACTGTTCAACAAAAAAATTAAAAAAACCTTTCGTCAGACTACAGAGAAAATATTTATCGAGATTTAACAAAAAAAAAAGTTAAAAAATATTAAAAATTCACTGAGTTATCGTGCCGACACTGCCCAAAGACGTAGTTTCGAGAAAAAACGCGTTTCAAAGTCTCCCATCCCAGCTATAATTTTCTAACGGAGTGGAATTGTCTTAAAAGTTTTTTTTATTTTTATTCTCAAAAGTAGAATAAAATACTGTGAAAAAACGATTTGTTGAAAATTTCACGAGCGTGCGAGCCCTCAATACTATTTACGATTATATTTTTTCTCGGCTTGCGATCTTTTCAACACCGTAAATTTGCGAGCATCGTGAAGATTAAGGGGGCAAATAGGGTTGGACGGTTAAAAAAATCGATTTTTTTTTTATTTTATAAATTCTTAGTAAAACTATTGAAAAATATCTTCCCAAAACTTTAAATGAAAATTCCGACTCGTTCTATGATTATAAGCCATTAAGGGGGGAAATAGGGTTAAGACAGCGTTCTCTCAATGATTTTCATGATTTTTTTTATACTATAAAAAATGAATATAATTTATTGAAACTTTGAGAATATTTTATACATATATTTAAGTATATACTATTAAATTTTTGAAGAATTTCCTTGAAAAACACCGAAGATATTAGCGACCCCATATTGCAGGTCACAATCAGACTCAGCATTTTGCTATTTTTTCAAACGCGTTTTACTGAAAACGACTTTTTTTGAACTTGCGTACACGCTACTTTGAAAAGTTTTCAACCAATCGTTTTGAAAATTGGCAGTTACTTTCTTCATAGTATTGCGCTCCATATGAACCTAAAATCGGAATATTATCATTATTTAAAATAATTTTTTTTTTGCAAATAAAGTTGTAAAAAATGGCAAAAAATCATGCTTTTTTGTTTTGACCCCTGTAAAAAATTCAATTTTCTATTTTTTTGATAGCATTTAGGTTCATATAGAAGAGAGACATATAATAAAAGTAAATTCCAACCTCGTATGATTTCAGATGAAAATTGCGGTTTCCAGAATGTACGCAAAATGCTGAGTCTGATTGTGACCTGCAATATGGGGTCGCTAATATTTTCGGCGTTTTTCAATGAAATTCTTCAAAAATTTTACAGTATATACTTAAATATATGTATAAAATATTCTCAAAATTTCAATAAATTATATTCATTTTTTATACTATAAAAAAATTCATGAAAATCATTGAGAAAACGCTGTCCTAACCCTATTTCCCCCCGTAATCGAAGAAAAAAAAGCCTCGAACGATCCGTAAAAATTCATTTGGTGAATTAAAAAAAATAAGAAAAAAACCCCGGAATGATTCATCGAAGAAAATGTTAAGCGATAGGTTTCGCGCGCGCGCGCGTGCGCGACAGTCGCGTGCGAGTCGACGCAGAAGACGTCCTGCGTCTACGTGACCGACAGCCGATAATTACAAGCGGCGTAATCTTTTAATCGGCTCCCCGGCCGTTCGCGTGGTCACACGTAAGTCTTGGATTAAGACGAGAGACGATCGAGCTCTCAACTCACGTTTCCCTCACAACTATATACACATATATTTCTCCTCGTCTATCTTTTTTTCTTTCTCTCTTAGCGTTCCCTCCGGAACGAGAACTTCCTTGTTGAGAAAAAAAATCCCCCGCCCTAGTGTCTACGTGACAATCGCATCGTGAATATAAAATCGTCGCTTCTCAACAGTGTCGCTAATGTACCCCTTTTCTCAAATATTCTTCAATGTTGCTCGCTTTGCTGATTAAAAAATCTGACACTGGTGGCAAAAGTCTGGTAAAATAAATTATTTCATTGCGATGAAACTAAACTGTTTCGCGACTTTATCGTCCCAGCGACACTCTGATGAGGAAAAGCACAATATATATGTGCGTGAACTTTCGTACCGCTGGATTTATTTCCAGTGAATATTACGTCTGGCCGCGATTTAAGGGGGTTCAAGTTATAACCCGTTCGAAGTTTGCTCGCGGGGGGAGGGGACAGGGGGCGTAGAACGTCGTAGATGAAAGGATGGGGTGAGATGCAACAGGGGCTGGGAGGAGAATTGAGGTGAATTGTGGGTACCGCGCCGAGAGTTTCAAAGTTGTGAGGTTTATGAATTTATAGCGGCAAGAAAGCAGCTCAACGGGCGCCAGAACTCCTTTGGAAACGCATTCGCGCAAAGGCAACTGGGGAAACTCGACGTTTGTTCCGAAATTCTATTATATACATATATCGTGTCTCATCCTTAAACTACTGTAGCATCGGTTGGCAGTTGGCAATTCGACGAACGAAACTAAACGGAGACTTTTCTCATTGAGAATTCCAAGAAGTCCGGGAGAGAAGTTAACCCTGATCTTACCACGCTATGGAGTCTCTTATTCACGCGAGATGTTGCTCATAACGGGTCTCTAACATCTCTCATTTTTTTTCATCTTCATCATCCCCTCTGTGGCCCTCCTCCAATTTGTTATAAATCCGTCGTTAATTTACAACGACGATTTTGCAGTACACTTAAAGGAAAAATAACTCTTAAGGGTGGGAAATAGGGTTAGACGGTTCGAAAAATCGATTTTTTTTAAATTTCATAAATTATTAGTAAAGTTATTGAAAAATATGTTCCCAAAATTTTAAATGAAAATTCCGACTCGTTCTATTGTTATAAGCCATGAATTTTTTTCATGAATTTTTTTATAGTATAAAAAATTAATATAATTTATTGAAACTTTGAGAATATTTTATACATATATTTAAGTATATGCTATAAAATTTTCATACATATATTTAAGTATATACTATAAAATATTAGCGACCCCATATTGCTTGTTTTTCTTGGTACTATTTTTTCAAACGCGTTTTTCTGAAATCGACTTTTTTGGAACTTGTGTACACGCTAGTTCGAAAAGTTTTCAACCAATCGTTTTGAAATTTGGCAGTTACTTTCTTCATAGTATTGCGCTCTATATGAACCTAAAATCGGAATATTATCATTGTTTAAAATCATTTTTTTTTGCAAATAAAGTTGTAAAAAATGGCAAAAAATCATGCTATTTCGTTTTGACCCCTGTAAAAAATTCAATTTTCTATTTTTTTGATAGGATTTAGGTTCGTATAAAAGAGAGACATATAATAAAAGTAAATTCCAACCTCGTTTGATTTCCGATGAAAATTGCGGCTTCCAGAATGTACGCAAAATGCTGAGTCTGATTGTGACCTGCAATATAGGGTCGCTAATATCCCCGGTGTTTTTCAAGAAAATTCTTCAAAAATTTTATAGTATATACTTCAATATATGTGTAAAATAATCTCAAAGTTTCAATTAATTATATTTATTTTTTATAGTATAAAAAAATTCGTGAAAATCATTGAGAAAACGCTGTCCTAACCCTGTTACCTCACTTAAACGGAAGTCGGTGTGAAAGAAAGAACGTAACAGTGCACAGAGATTGCACGTACGGGTATTACGAGAGGGAGGATGGGAGAGAAAGGGCAATTCGAACCCGAGACCGCGCGTTCACCGGCGATTCACCGTCTTTCGTTTCCCTCCCTTCGGCGAATACGACACAGAGACAAGGAGTTTAGGTTACACAGAGCGAGAGAGAGAGAGAGACAGTGGCGACGGGACGCCAGAGCAAAAAGTAGTCGAGGGAGATTTTTTAGTATTAATGCCCGTCCAACACTGTGTGCGTACGTAAATTAATCCTGAACCTGGGGTACATAAGCGTCCCGCATGTGTATCGTGTATTAATTGCACTCGCGGAAACAACAGATACCGCAGAGAACATGTCGGAAAGGAAAGAACAAAAAAAAGGTATCATTTAATCAACGTTTCGTATTTCAATAAATTTTATTGCGCTGTTTAGGGCACACCGGGGCGAAGTGATACACCGGTAAAATCGTCGAAATACATTGGAAAATTAAAGAATAAATTCGGTGGAGAAATAAAAATGGTAATTCCTGTAAATATACACAATTAGGGGCCTAACAGAGTTGTAAAAAAAAATTAGTCCCATCGTAGAGCGTCAGGGGACAGCACTTTACCCCGGTCAATTTTTTTACGCTATTAGCAAACAACTGTTCGATCATTTAATTAGACAAATCAATCGGCTACTTAAGGAGGGAAATAGGGTTAGACGGTTCAAAAAATCGATTTATTTTATTTCATAAATTGTTAGCGAAACTATTGGAAAATATGTTCCCAAAATTTTAAATGAAAATTCCGACTCGTTCTATTGTTATAAGCTATTAAGTGGGAAATAGGGTTAGGACAGCGTTTTCGCAATGATTTTCATGAATTTTTTTATAATATAAAAAATGAATATAATTTATTAAAACTTTGAGAATATTTTATACATATATTTAAGTATATACTATAAATTTTTTGAAGAATTTCCTTGAAAAACACCGACGATATTAGCGACCCCATATTGCTTGTTTTTCTTGGTACTATTTTTTCAAACGCGTTTTTCTGAAAACGACTTTTTTTGAACTTGCGTACACGCTAGTTTGAAAAGTTTTCAACCAATCGTTCTGAAAATTGGCAGTTACTTTCTTCATAGTATTGCACTCTATATGAACCTAAAATCGGAATATTATTATTATTTAAAATATTTTTTTTTTGCAAATAAAGTTGAAAAAAATGGCAAAAAATCATGCTTCTTTGTTTCGACCCCTGTAAAAAATTCAATTTTCAATTTTTTTGATAGCATTTAGGTTCATATAGAAGAGGGACATGTAATAAAAGTAAATTCCAACCTCGTTTGATTTCAGATGAAAATTGTGTCTTCCAGAATGTACACAAAATGCTGAGTCTGATTGTGACCTCCAATATGGGGTCGCTAATATCCCCGGTGTTTTTCAAGAAAATTCTTCAAAAATTTTATAGTATATACTTAAATATATGTATAAAATATTCTCAAAGTTTCAATAAATTATATTCATTTTTTATACTATAAAAAAATTCATGATAATCATTGAGAAAATGCTGTCCTAAACCTTTTTTGCCCCCTCAATAAAATATAAAGTAGAGGCAAGAATTCTCCATGTACTATGATTTGTATTTCGCGGTCACGACGGCTTGAGAAACGTTGACAATAAAATTTCGGTAAACATACGAGATCCCATATGGGTATGCGCGTGCGAATTTATAACCCCGTGTGACGATAGGGAAGCACGGGTGGCGAGCTCGTTGGCTGAATTTCATATTATACCATACGAGTCTCCGGGCGAGAGAGCGCACCCCACGTGACCTCTCCCTCTCTCGGTATTCTCTCGTGCGGTGTCGGTGTTCACGGGCAGATTCAATTCAGTCACGGTAGCCGACGACGCCCTCGAGCGGCCTCACCTATATGCTTCACTTTACTGACCTCCCTCCCGTGTGCAATCTCTCTCTCTTTTTCTCTCTCTCGGCGGTGCACCCACCGTATCTCCGCTCTTGGGACACACATTCAGAAATAACACATACGTTTCAAATATATCTACACGCAGATTGCCGTGTCTCATCTCGCATTTAATATGGGAATTCGTATAATTTCGCGCACTCGTATACTCAATCCTAAACTGTCGGGTAGTCCTTTAACACCACCCCCCTTCAACCCCTATTTACGTGTGGAAAAATTATTTAAATTGCTCGGGACAATCGTGAGGTTTTACTTAGAATTATATAAACAATTCTTCGTAATAATTAAATGAAATTGATCGGTAAAATTGTTCTTGAAAAAACAGCTAAAACGTAAATCATTTATTTTGATAATTTACAAGAATTTACAAATTTCCTTTCGTATTTTTTTCGATAATTTTTCCAAGGAAATTCGTAAACTCTTGTCTAAATTCGAGACAAGAATCGAGCTATTAAATAATTTATTGTACGTTGGAACAAAGGAGAAAAAGGAACTTAAAGTACGAAATACAATGAATATCGGAAAAATTAAATTTAAGAATAAAAAAAAATAAACGAAAGGTGCATTGACTATGGAATCGACGGGATCGCAAACGAGCTCTTCGCCGTGAAACTGACGCCGAAAGACGCGTGTCCACTCGTTATCTATAAATAACTTCCGGTGAGCCTATAAAAGATGTACCAGTACCAGGGACCGGGGGGAAGAGGAGGAGGAGTTCGTAACGACTGTACTTTTAACGCTCACGAAGTTTCGATGCGCATAACGAGACGGCTATTGGGCTCGTACGTACGTGCGTAAAACGAACGAGCGAGAGACATCAATGCGTCAAGACGAGCACTCTCTCGCGCGTCGTTGTCGGAGAAAAAAAGAAGAAGAAGAAAAGAACACGCATCGACTACCCAGAAGTCAGCGCGTGACGTTTCCGAGAGTGCGAGAGACGCGTGCGCCACGAGAGAATTACTCGGTAGCGCCACGAGGCGAGCGCGTCGGGTAACTAGCGATGCGTAAACGACCCGTCAAAACGTACATGCAACCGAAACGCGCGACTGTCCACGGAATACGTGACCCCGTAGAATGATAGGGATCATTGCAGCGCCGCTGATACGACATGCAATGCGCGTCATTATTGATGTACGAAAATAGAGAAAATGCGCTTGTGTCGGCCCTTTTTTTCTTCTTCTTTTTCTTCTTTTTTCTCGACGCGTGTACGTATTAACGTGACAATTGCCTCGTGACGCGGACATTGATTCGATTTGTACCTTACGATGAGGTCATTGTTGAGGTTTTTTCTCTGAGTCACGACGCGATGGATGAGGCGGTTAATCGTTTTATTAATTCCAGCTAGATTTTTTTCCTTTCGTAATTAAATACTCGAAGCAATTCGATTCTTAATTCAGTCAATTATTCATTCAGAGCAATGGCCTTTTTTATATAATTTTTGCTTCCTCATAGAGAAGACTTTATTTTCATAGAAAAAAAAATCGTATGTTTAATGTTAATCTTCTCAAAATCATGAAAATATCGAGAAGTCACATTCAAGAAAATATCCGGATGTGTGTGTCTGAGAGGGGTGAAAGATTGAAACCGCTGTAACTTCGAATCTGTTCGAACTTTTGGGCTGAAATTTGGAACGCAAGTGAATCAGTATTGGTCCATTGTTCACGATGAGTTTTGTGACAATTGACAAATTATTTTGGATTTTATAAGACTTCGAGGAGAATTTTCGAAATTTCGTCGTAAGTCGGTTAATTTCAAGTAACATTTTTTTTTTAATTATTAAATCGTTTATCAATTAAAGAATTTTTCACCCGTCGAAGTGTCGCGATGACAACAAGTGACGAGCAAGTTTTGCGACGAGTCAGATGGTAGAATATACACGAGAGAACGTTCCCGAGGAGGGAGTGTGTTGCAACTCGATATCCCCGTGTGACATCCTGGTGTGACGACACACACCGTATCATTTCATCTCGCTTTCCGTGGCACTCTATACTCTTCTTCTTTATTTTTTTCCCCCGCGACGAATTCTAACACCAATTCCTCTCTCGCGTCCTATCCCTCTTCATATAATACCGGACGCATAAGTATCTTGCGAGCCCTCTCGGTGTCACCACTGATGTCCCCGGTGTTACTTATCGTACTGGTTTACGTTTACGTCAACGCCACCGACGAAATATATATAGATATTATAGCAAAAATAAATAAACCGTCGAGGAGGGAATAAGAAATGGGAAAATTGATGAGGAAAATTTTTTAATTCAAGTCAGAATTATTTTTGGCAATTAATGAAAATCAAAAAGGAAAACGTCGTTATAGATATTATATAAAAAATAAATATACCGTCGAGGAGGGAATAAGAAATGCGAAAATTGATGAAGAAAATTTTTAAATTCAAGTCAGAATTATTTTTGGCAAATAATGAAAATCAAAAAGGAAAACGTCGTTGTAGATATTATATAAAAAATAAATATACGGTTGAGGAGGAAATAAGAAATGGGAAAATTGATGAGGAAAATTTTTTAATTCGTCAGAACTATTTTTGGCAAATAATGAAAATCAAAAAGGAAAACGTCATTGTAGATATTATATAAAAAATAAATATATCATTGAGGAGGGAATAAGAAATGTGAAAATTTATGAGGAAAATTTTTTAATTCAAGTCAGAATCATTTTTGGCAAATAATGAAAATCAAAAAGAAAACGTCGTTGTAGATATTATATAAAAGGTAAATATACCGTCGAGGAGGGAATAAGAAAGGCGAAAATTGACGAAGAACATTTTTTAATTCAAGTCGGAATTATTTTTGGCAAATAATGAAAATCAAAACGAAAACGTCGTTGTAGATATTATATAAAAAATAAATATACCGTCGAGGAGGAAATAAGAAATGGGAAAATTGATGAAGAAAATTTTTAAATTCAAGTCAGAACTATTTTTGGCAAATAATGAAAATCAAAAAGGAAAACGTCGTTGTAGATATTATATAAAAAATAAATATATCGTCGAGGAGGGAATAAGAAATGCGAAAATTGATGAAGAAAATTTTTTAATTCAAGTCAGAATTATTTTTGGCAAATAATGAAAATCAAAAAGGAAAACGTCTTTGTAGATATTATATAAAAAATAAATATACCGTGGAGGAGGAAATAAGAAATGGGAAAATTGATGAGGAAAATTTTTTAATTCAAGTCAGAATTATTTTTGGCAAATAATGAAAATCAAAAAGGAAAACGTCATTGTATCTTTGCTGATTATATTTCGATAAAAATATTGAGCCAAGAACGAACTCTGGTCTGGGAAAAAATAAATAAATAAGAAGACTCACAGTGACTCATGTAATGTCCGCACGTGCTGTAATATTTGAATTTTGATACAGAGAGGATTCAGTGGACGCTGGAACGCGAGATGCGATGGATCCTCGAACGAGGACCCATTAGCTTTCTCGGTTCAGTCCTCCTCTCTCTCTCGATGTATCAAATTACATAAAACGCGCGGTTACGTTATACTTGTGTCATTTTTGTTCGAGCGCCGAGGGTGCGGCAATATCTTATTCCCAAAAGCTCTGTCGATGATACACGACACTCCGCTAATGTTGTCTCATTTAACGTTGTAACGCGACGAACGGAATATGAAAAATCACGAGAGGAGATAACGCGTTACGTAATATGCCGGAAGGATTTCTAACTAAATGTCATTTTTAGATGACTAGAATCGGTAAAAATAGATTATAATTTATTGCCGCTCCACGGTAGACCAATTTTTTAATATTTTTCTATACGGGACGACATCGTTTTAGAAATAAATCGCCTTTCGTGACATTTTGTGACATTTCGTGACGTTTCTTTACTTTTATTATGTCGATGAAAAAAAGAGTGAAGAATGTTTTCGTTCGACGTAAGTGAAAAAAAAAGAATTATATTATTTTTGATAAGAGGAGGATATTATAAGGAAGACTGTAATTATCAGATGAAGATGCTGGGCACTCCATGGACCATACTAACTCAATGCCGTCCTTTCCTCGTCGTTAAACCGGAACTTGCGATTGTCCTGAAAGCCATTACACTCACGCACACACACACACACACATATATATATATATATATATATATATATATATATAACGGGAAGTGGGGTTGACTAATTGGGTCCGGGGGTGGCAAAGGCACCGTTCTAACGATCGAGACTTGAGACAATGGTAACGTCATAAATCTCATCCTCCTCCTTTCGTTTCTCTATATATCCTTCCACCACTAATTCCCCAGGTCAGAGAGCGACTCGCGGAGTCCTTGTTTTACTCTCGAGAAAGCATTCTTCCAACTTCGTTTAAGGGAGGAAATAGGGTTAGACGGTTCAAAAAATCGATTTTTTTTTTATTTCATAAATTGTTAGTAAAACTATTGACAAATATGTTCCCAAAATTTTTAATGAAAATTCCGACTCGTTCTATTGTTATAAGCCACTGAGGGAGAAAATAGGGTTAGGACAGCCTTTTTGTTAATGATTTTCATAAATTTTTTTATAGTATAAAAAATGAATATAATTTATTGAAACTTTGAGAATATTTTATACATATATTTAAGTATATTCTATAAAATTTTTGAAGAATTTCCTTCAAAAACACCGCAGATATTAGCGACCCCATATTACAGGTCACAATCAGACTCAGCATTTTGCTATTTTTTCAAACGCGTTTTTCTGAAAACGACTTTTTTTTAACTTGCGTACACGCTAGTTCGAAAAGTTTTCAACCAGTCGTTTTGAAAATTGGCAGTTACTTTCTTCATAGTATTGCGCTCTATATGAACCTAAAATCGGAATATTATCATTATTTAAAATAATTTTTTTTTTGCAAATAAAGTTGTAAAAAATGGCAAAAAATCGAGCTTTTTTGTTTTGACCCCTGTAAAAAATTCAATTTTCTATTTTTTTGATAGCATTTAGGTTCATATAGAAGAGAGACATATAATAAAAGTAAATTCTAACCTCGTTTGATTTCAGATGAAAATTGCGGCTTCCAGAATGTACGCAAAATGCTGAGTCTGATTGTGACCTGCAATTTGGGATCGCTAATATCCCCGGTGTTTTTCAAGAAAATTTAAAAAAAATTTTATAGTATAAACTTAAATATATGTATAAAATATTCTCAAAGTTTCAATAAATTATATTCATTTTTTATACTATAAAAAAATTCATGAAATCATTGAGAAAACGCTGTCCTAACCCTATTTCCTTTCTCGAGGGGTTAGGCCACTCTAGAACCGAAAAAATAGGCTTTTTTGGGGATGTTTTTTTGCAGAAAAACTACAAAATAAATCGAGATTACAAAATAGGGTGTTTGTCATACATATCAGTGACTGTGTACAGTAATTTTTTTGAAGCGATCAATTTCAAAATGGCGGCTGTGCAGCGTTTTTGCGATGACGTCTCCGTTTTTTGTCGGTCGGAAACATAACTCAGACAATTATCAACTGATTCACTTGAAATTTCCAATATATCTTTGAAAACACATTGTCTATGGAAGTGCGTAGGATTTTTTTTTTATATTGCATAGTTCATTTGTTATTAACAATTTTATGACGATTTTTTAAGCAAATTTTTCACGCTCCACTTTCGAAGTGTGCCAATTCGCCAAAAATTAATATATCGAAAAAATTCTAAGCACTTTCATAGACAATGTATTTTTAAAGATAAATAAAAAATTTCAAGTAAATCGGCTGAAAATTGTCCGAGTTATGTTTCCGGCCAACAAAAACGGCGACGTCATCGCAAAAACGCTGAACAGCCGCCATTTTCAAATTAATTTTTTCAAAAAAATTTTTCTATACAGTCACTGATATGCATGATAAAAATCCTATTTTCTAGTCTCAATTTATTTTGTAGTTTACTGAAAAAAAAATTCCCAAAAAAGTCTATTTTTTCGGCCTCTAGAGTGGCCATAAAATAAAAATAAGACGAAAATTCACAGTCAATAATCGCCAAACTGTCTCCGAAGCGAGAACGAAAAGATGGATTAAAATTTTCCACCGAAAAATTGAAACCATAGAGGCCAAAAGACACGCGGCAAACACGAAATAGGTATTGAAAAAACCAAACGAGCCGGAAAAAGACGCGCACTCGTGATTTAACGGCGAAACGAGCATCGTCAATTGACACACACGCGTTTTATTCGCAAAAAAAAAACCTACTTCAACGATTCGATCATTTTGCGCGTCGTCCCCCCTCGTACGAGCGGGAACATTCTCGTAACGCCTCTCGAACGTGGAAAAATATCCGAATCGAGAAAGAAGGGGAAAATAAATAAAAAAACGAAGAATATCGTGAAACGGTGAATAAGCGTCAGGATGTATGGATGTTGGCAAACTGAACGTGTACACATGGAGGGGCTAACAAGTGCCTCACTAATTAATTATCGTTCTGGGGAATAAAGCTACGTTCTGGGGGGTAGTGAGCGGGAGGAGAAACGAGAGGGTAGTCGCACTCCCTCATTTGGCCTCAGTCGCCAAAGTATAGACACAGTGTGGTACGTACACTTGTTACGAGTGCGAGTACGAACTAACGAAACGCTGAGAACATGGGGGAGGGTTGGCGAGAGTGGAGGAGCTTTTGCTTTCGTTTTTAGCCTCTTTTTTTCCGCCTTTTTACCTTTTTCCCTCCCCCTGTATCTTCAGCGTTTCCACTGTTGGAACTCTCAAGCGATAGGGGATGAAGGCGCGTTGATTTATATCGGTTAATACCTTTTGTACCTAGTAAATACGTACACTGTATTTTGTTAATCTTTTTCTTTGCATTTCTCACGATGGAAATTCGAGAATTGCGCGTTTGTTTCTCAATATTTGATCTCGCTGCACAAAGCTTCGGTTTCATGTCTAAACGTCACGTTGCAATTACTTTACGGATAATAACATCGCAGGCGAAAACTACACAGCGCATATTTATACATCCGGTTTAATGGGTTTTTTTTAGGTTTTTGACCCAACAACACAACCCAAACCTCAAACCAAAATCCAACCCAAACCCCAAACCAAAACCCAAAACCCAAACCAAAACCCAAAACCCAAAACCCAAACCCAAACCAAAACCAAAACCCAAAACCCAAAACCCAAAACCCAAAACCCAAAACCCAAAACCCAAACCAAAACCCAAAACCCAAAACCCAAACCAAAACCGAAACCCAAACCAAAACCGAAACCCAAACCAAAACCCAACAAAACCCACTAAACCGAATGTGTAAATATGCGCTGTGTGGTTTTCGCCTGAGATGTTATTATCAATAAAGTAATTGCAATATGATGTTTAGACGTGCTACCTGAATTTTATCTTTTCGAAATCACTGAACGACGGACGAGTAAAGTTCGTAGAAAATTCGTAGCAAGCCTCGACACCCCATTTCACCCATCGTCCACATTTTCAATTCACGGTAATGATATTCGCGAACAAGAAGCTCAGAATTTGCGCTCTCGCTCTCTCTATCTCTGTCTTTCTCTTTCTCATTCACTGTGTCCATTGTCATTGTAATGATCCGACGTTTTTGATTTATTTTATGGGACCGCATAAACGCAATGTGCTAAACGGGCTCGTGTGGCATCCTCTCTCGGTAGCCCTATATCTGCGGTCTGGTCAACTTATACGTCGTTGCGGCGCATAGCCCAACGAGCTTTGAACGAGTTTCTTTCGTATATATTTTTTTTTTTTCGTATTTATATACCTGTACATATTATTCGATATTCGTATACATTTCGTTGCGAGGGGGAAAACTTTTCACGCTAAATGGGGATGCGTCGTGACGAATTATCGAGAAAAAGAAACAGAAAAACAACAACAAAAATTGTCATGAATATTCATACGACACCGATACGTTCGTCTCGTTGCGACTGTGACGAAGGAGTTTTTTTTCCTCTCTTTAGAAATTAGTAGTGAAAGAATGAAACGAAGGAAAAAGAATGAAAAAGACGGGCCTCGAATAATTAGAGAGGCTGAAAATAGTGCATTCTCGTGAATAACTAACGGATTACTAACAATGAATTTAGTCTGTCGATTGAACAATGGCGTTGTGAAAAAATGAGGAATTTTTTTTTGCTCACAATTAAATGTCTTTAAGATGGATTTAATTGAGGGCTCGCATAACCCTGCTCGCCATGAAAATCGAGTAAATTTGAAAAATTATTATAAAGGTTATAATGGTGAAAAAAAATTAAATTGTTGATTTCACATTTCTCATTAACTTTTCAACTATGAGGAAAAAAATTTTTTATTATTTAAAAAAAATATTAAAATTATTTAAACGCGTTTTTCTTGAAACTATGTTTTTAGACAGTGTCAGCACGATGACTCAGTCAATTTTCAATATTTTTTAACTTTATTTTTCTTTTACATATTTACAATTATTTTCTCTATAGTCTGACGAGAGGTTATTTTAATTTTATGGTTGGACAATTTTTTATAAATTATTAAACACTCATCTTTTTATTTTAAATTGTACACTAAACTGTCAAATACTGTAAGTTCTTTATTTTTGACAAAAAAAATAATAATTCCCCACGTCAGACTATTACTGCTACATAATTTTACTAGATTCTTTTTTATTATTGCAAATTGGACAATTTTTGGTGATAGTTATGATGTCGACAAGGAGACGCGATGCTTTTCACCAGTAGTCCATTTATAAGTTCGAAAGTTAATGAAAAATGTGACGTCAAGAATTTAATTTTTTTTTCACCATACAACCTCCATAATAATTTTTGCAAATTTACTCTGTTTTCAGGTGCACGCTCAGCAGTAAGTGAGCCCTCAAATTTCTATAAAAATGGATCTTGCCCAAAGAGTAATGAAAAATTAATGGAATTCAAGATAGCTTCGAGTCTTCGAAAAATCGCAAGTCAATTGGAGTACCCTGAAAGGGTGAAAAAAAATATTTTTTTTTATTTTTGCAAATTGGATAATTTTTGGTGAAGTTATGACGTCGACAAGGAGACGCGATGCTTTTCATCAGTAGTCCATTTATACCCGTAAAAAATAATGTTAATATTGGGAAAAAAAAATGTTTCAATTTTTTTTCTTATAGTTGGAAAGTTAATAAAAAATGTGACGTCAACAATTTAATTTTTTCTTCACCATATAACCTCGATAATAATTTTTGCAAATTTACTCTGTTTTCAGGTGCACGCGCAGCGGTAAGTGAGCCCTCAAATGTCTATAAAAATGGATATTGCCCAAAGAGCAATGAAAAATTAATGAAATTTAAGATAGATTCGAGTCTACGAAAAATCGCAATCCAATTGGAGTATCCTGTAAGGGTAAAAAAAATGAAAGAAGAAGAATTAACGCAAAGAGAGCCGATAGAATCACTGTGGATACCAGGGCGTATGTAATACCGGTTCCGGTAGCTCTCCTCACGCCGTTATGGCTTCCGGTCGACTTCTCTCTCTCCCTCCATCTTTTTTTCTTTCTCGCATATAATTTCTCGTTTCGCATAAATCTCGTCTCATTGTGCGTTACACACAGACTCGCTACTCTCTCCACGTCTCCCTTGCTCTTGCAACAAACACACACAAACAAACGCACAAACACATATTATATATCGCAATCCATCACGAGAATTAGAATTGCCGGTGGCTACCTTGGGTGGGCCGGGCTTGATGGTCGGTGGTTACTCCTGGGTTATCCGTAGCTTATATATTACGCTCTCTGTATATACTCGTATTACGTATGTAACCCACGATCATATATATAAATTCTTCAATTTGTTTCTTTTTTTTTTCCTCATTTAATTTACTGAAAAAATTTTTTTTTTCTTCACACATCATTCACGTATATATTTAGGGGCTCCTCGAAAATTATTTTCAGCCCTTTTGGGGGTTAGACAACAATGACAATGTTTAAATGAGATTTGCCCCTCGGCAAGAAGGAATTTATTAGTACCAAACCACTCACACATTTACCGATTAACGATAACGTGGCGAGAGGGACCAAAGTGCATAAATAACACTTTGGCAATAAAAGCTCGCGTGTATACACCGTGGTGTTAAAGGGTATTTTTTGGGGACAGGCGTTATGTCCCGGTTATACAAAATCGTTTGGGCTCCCGATTCGCAAGTTGGAGAACAAATCTCTGCACAGAATTAAAGCGAGGATTCGCTTTGACGCAAGAAAACAAAAGGGCGTAACCGCTAGTGCTTTAATTTTGTTAAATCCTTCGAGTTACACCCTTTTCGTTTGTTACTAATTCAATATACATATAAACTCACGGTGTTAATATATGTATATATGTATTTTAACCGAGGAGGTTGCCTGTCTGGTTTCTGCAACCAGCCACGCAGACACCCACCTTCATATATACCAACCGAGGCTGTGATTTACTGCCGAGCAGCAGGACTCTTCTCTCTCCTCCTCCTCCTCCTCTATCGTCCCAGCGCGCCCCACCCAGGAATGCCAGGATTCGCGCAGTATTTTTTTCAACGAAAGTAGCAGAAAAAATAAAATAAAAATAAAATAAATTTACAGAAAAAAAAGAAAAAATACAGGAGCACGAAGTGTGGGTAATAATCCAGACGCACCGGGGGATCTCTCCTTCGAGTCTCTCGCAGAAAGAAATAATATTAAATAAAGTTTGAGGACGAGAAAAAAAAAACGAGTATCTTCGTTCTTGGCTTTGGAAACTTTCGGTGATTGGATAGATCTCGGACTGCTGACAAACGGAAGGGCGCTATTCGCCATTATTTTACGTCTTAAATTACACTGAATTGCACTCTTTCGTTCGGTCAATTGCCTAATTCGATTACCCGCTGTGACAAAACGTTCGTTATTCCGGTCATTTCCGCTTTGAAATTGGCCATTTTCACGAGGTTCGGGTGTCGCTGAATAGCCGATAAATTTCACGGTATATCGAGTGGAATCATTTTCGATATTTTTAGGTTTGAATTGAGTTTTTTTTTTATTTTTATTTTCGTTGGTCGTTTCATTGAGTACAGCGGGCTGAAGTGATCAGGAAAATTTATTGCGATAAGTGAGTGTTTGAAGATCAAAAATGATTGTAGAATTTTTCAAATTTAATTTTGGGCGATATCATTTTTTATTTATTTATTGCCCATGTTTCCAGGTTGGAATTCATTTTTTTTCAGTGGTTGTTTCATTGAGTACAGCAAGTTGAATTGATCAGGAAAATTTATTGTAATAAGTGAGACTTTGAAGAACAATAATGATTAGAGGATTTTTCAAATTTAATTTAGGTTCATACTATTTTCTATTTATATATTGCCCATGTTTCGGGGTTGGAATTCATTTTTTTTCAGTGTTTGTTTCATTGAGTACAGCAAGTTGAATTGATCAGGAAAATTTATTGCGACAAGTGACACTTTGAAGAACAATAATGATTAGAGGATTTTTTGGAATTCATTTTTTTTCAGTGTTTGTTTCATTGAGTACAGCAAGTTGAATTGATCAGGAAAATTTATTGCAATAAGTGAGACTTTGAAGAACAATAATGCTTAGAGAATTTTGCAGATTTAATTTAGGGTCATACCATTTTCTATTTATTTATTGCTCATGTTTCGAGGTTGGAATTCATTTTTTTTCAGTGTTTGTTTCATTGAGTACAGCAAGTTGAATTGATCAGGAAAATTTATTGTAATAAGTGAGACTTTGAAGAACAATAACGATTAGAGGATTTTTCAAATTTAAATTAGGTTCATACCATTTTCTATTCATTTATTGCTCATGTTTCGAGGTTGGAATTCACTTTTTTTCAGTGGTTGTTTCATTGTGTAAGCAAGTTGAATTGATCAGGAAAATTAATTGCAATAAGTGAGACTTTGAAGAACAATAATGCTTAGAGAATTTTGCAAATTTAATTTAGGGTCATACCATTTTCTATTTATTTATTGCTCATGTTTCGAGGTTGGAGTTCATTTTTTTTCAGTGGTTGTTTCATTGAGTACAGCAAGTTGAATTGATCAGGAAAATTTATTGCAATAAATGAGACTTTGAAGAACAATAATGATTAGAGAATTTTGCAAATTTAATTTAGGTCGATACCATTTTCTATTTATTTATTGCCCATGTTTCGAGGTTGGAATTCATTTTTTTTCAGTGGTTGTTTCATTGAGCACAGCAAGTTGAATTGATCAGGAAAATTTATTGCAATAAATGAGAGTTTGAAGAACAATAATGCTTAGGGAATTTTGCAAATTTGATTTAGGTCCATACTATTTTCTATTTATTTATTGCCCATGTTTCGAGGTTGGAATTCATTTTTTTTCAGTGACTGTTTCATTGAGTACAGCAAGTTGAATTGATCAGGAAAATTTATTGTAATAAGTGAGACTTTGAAGAACAATAATGATTAGAGGATTTTCCAAATTTAAATCAGGTTCATACCATTCTCTATTTATTTATTGCCCATGTTTCGAGGTTGGAATTCATTTTTTTCAGTGTTTGTTTCATTGAGTACAGCAAGTTGAATTGATCAGGAAAATTTATTGCAATAAGTGAGACTTCGAAGAATCATAATGATTAGTGGATTTTTTAAATTTAATTCAGGTTCATACCATTTTCTATTCATTTATTGCCCATGTTTCGAGGTTGGAATTCATTTTTTTTTCAGTGGTTGTTTCATTGAGTACAGCAAGTTGAATTGATCAGGAAAATTTATGGCAATAAGTGAGACTTTGAAGAACAATAATGATTAGAAGATTTTTCAAATTTAATTTAGGTCCATACTATTTTCTATTTATTTATTGCTCATGTTTCGAAGTAGGAATTAATTTTTTTTTCAGTGATTGTAGAGGATTTTTCAAATTTAATTCAGGTCGATGTTATTTTCTATTTATTTATTGTCGATTCTTACATGTCTTGAGAAATAACAATCGATACCGTAGAAATTCCAAGGAAGTGCCTAAATAAGCCTAAACATTCTTTCCATAAAAATACATTTTTTTCATTAAATTATTAATAAAAACGATCCTGCTCGTCTGTTATTTTGCCACGAGTGAGAAAATTCACGTTTCACCCTCAATAAAAATATAGCAACGCGTGCAAAAAAAAAACAAAAAAAAATAAGGGGGTCATCGTAGCCCCCGAGGACAACCGGGCCCAGGTACACGCGGCGAAAAAGTGTCGGATCTCTCTCTTCTAGCAGGCGTGTAAAATATCCGAAAAAGTCAACGGGTGGCTGGTGTCGCGGTCACGTTCGACCGCGACCACGCGTCATATTAGGCTAACCAGGAGTTTGAGATTCCGTAAGTGCCTCCCGGGTCTCCATCCTTCATCGTCATCTGCACGTCTTTTATTTTTATTTTAATTTTTTCCTCATCCCACCAACTTTTTTCCCTTCTTTTATCTCCTCATCGCGTTCGTTGCTCGACTTTTCGCGTGACGAAACTCACGGATCAGTCGGTTACACATTTTCATCCGAGAATGAATAATTATTTTTTCCGTCCTTTGGCAAATTTTTCAAAAACCTTTTTCACGCCTCGAAGTCAAAACTGCCCGCTATTTTTCCTCTGTTCCTCTAAACGGGCGATGGCGAGTATTATTGTTTTTCTTCTGTTTTGCCTGTTTATCCGGAAAATTTGCTTAAAAACGCATAATTATGAAAATTCGAGAAGAAGCGTGAAAAGAAAAAAGAAGAAAAAACAACGGTGGAAAACAAAACGTCGTTTTGCTACCTGTGACGATCGACACGTTTTTCGGGCAATGAATATATGTACATATATTTAATTTTTTTTCTTCACCAGACTAAG
Source organism: Oxytorus armatus (assembly GCA_958009045.1). NCBI lineage: Eukaryota > Metazoa > Arthropoda > Insecta > Hymenoptera > Ichneumonidae > Oxytorus > Oxytorus armatus. The sequence goes on from OY253755.1 coordinate 1,511,081, forward strand.
AATATTTAATGACCATATATTTATCAACTTCCCACGTATATATATATTATACATAAATAATATTATTATTATTTTTATTATTATTCCGGGAGACCACGAACCGTCTTAACCGTTCGCTCTTTTCCACACTCTTTTTGCTTTTTCTTTATTCCGCTGCCTTTGCCTAATATCCTAAGCCGGGTCTCGGTCGCGCGCTCGTAAATTAGAATTTTTGTTGATGATTTGTGGCGCCAAGGACCCACGACTTGTCCTCGCGCGATATTTTTCACGGCCAATTGCAAAAATATTCGCGAAAAAAGGACACAAGAATAAATTTTCAATTTCCTGGGATTAGAAATTGAGAAAAAAAAATTAATTAATAACAAATTCCGCGTTTTCTCGTGTTCCAGATTATTGTAACGGTTGATGCTCTCGTTGAGGATGGACAGAGGACGAAAAGTACATTGAAATAAGTTTCGTCGTAGAGAAGAAAAAATAGAAAAAAATAGTTCAAACGCAGGAATTGTGTTATCCGTGAAATATTAATTGATACGCATCTCTGGCTTCCGGAGACTCCCGCGTCTCACATAATGAGACAAATTAAATATGGAAAAAAAAACAAAATGAAAAAATGAAGTAAAATAAATGAATTTCGGTTTAAAATATTCCGCCCGCTGTGGCTTTGCCGGGGGGCCCTCCGCGTCATCGTCAGGCTCACAGGTAGTGGAGCTGGTTATTAAATATACCTGGAGACTCTGCCATATAGCCCTCGGCCTGCAGCATATCTCTCGACACACCGTGCGTGCGAGGAATAAAAAAAAAACACACACACACACACACACAAATTCTTATGAATCATTACCGGTTCCTTCTATATTTAGAACGATAAACGAAAAATCTTCGATGTTAACTTTTGTGCAATGAATTTTACTTCGGCGTTAACGAGAAATTTCGAGAAGAGTGTACATCGTTTGCCATTTTTCTTCCGGTAGGGAGGAAGCTTTTTTCTTTTTTTTTTTTAAATTTATTCGACTGGGAATAGTCGTAATTGATTTTTTTAATTAACAATTAATCAGTTGATTGTTTTAATGCCAATGGCTTTAAAGTTTAGCGAAATTTTACTATAAAGAGAGAATTTTATTATTATACTACAGTTTTCAGGTTTTCTTTTAAATTTCACTATAAAAATAATATCTTATTTTTCTGATAAAAATTCGAATAAAGCTTTCGTGCCGTTGACTCGCTCAAGTTTGCTCACGATAATGTAAGCTCTTGGGCAATGAATTATATTTCGGCGTTAACAAGAGATTTGCTTTTTTAGCTTTTTTAAAAATTTATTTTACTAGGAATCAATAGTCGTAATTCAGTTTATTAATTATCAATTGATTAATTTAACGTCATTGGCATTAAAGATTTATCGAAATTTTACTCTACAATGAAAATTTTATTATTGTACTACAATTTCCAAGTTTAAAAAAAAGTTGTACTATAAAAATTACATTTTATTTTTGTAATAAAATTTTGAAAAACTTTCACACTTCTTCATCAATTGTCATTTTCCTTCCGGTACGGAGGAAACTTTTTTAATTTATTTGACCAGGAATCAATAGTCGTGATTCATTTTATTAATTACTAATTGATCAATTGATTAATTTAACGTCATTGGCATTAAACATTTATCGAAATTTTACTCTACAGAGACAATTTTATTATTATACTACAATTTCCAAGTTTTTTTTAAAATTGTACCATAAAAATAACATTTTATTTTTGTAATAAAATTTTGAAAAACTTTCACACTTCTCCATCAATTGTCATTTTCCTTCCGGTACGGAGGAATTTGTTTAATTTATTTGACCAGAAATCAATAGTCGTGATTCATTTTATTAATTACCAATTGATCAATCGATTAATTTAACATCATTGGCATTAAACATTTATCGAAATTTTACTCTACAGAGAAAATTTTATTATTATACTACAATTTCGAAGTTTTTTAAAAAATTGTACCATAAAAATAACATTTTATTTTTGTAATAAAATTTTGAAAAACTTTCACACTTCTCCATCAATTGCCATTTTCCTTCCGGTACGGAGGAAGCTTTTTTAATTTATTTGACCAGGGATCAATAGTCGTGATTCATTTTATTAATTACCAATTGATCAATTGATTAATTTAACATAATTGGCATTAAACATTTTTCGAAATTTTACTCTACAGAGAAAATTTTATTATTATACTACAATTTCCAAGTTTAAAAAAAAAATTGTACTATAAAAATAACATTTTATTTTTATAATGAAATTTTGAAAAACTTCCACACTTCTCCATCAATTGTCATTTTCCTTCCGATGCGGAGGAAGATTTTTTAATTTATTTGACCAGGAATAAATAGTCGTGATTCATTTTATTAATTGTCAATTAATCAATTGACGGTCCATTTCTATGAAAATTTACTCCAACGAAAATTCTCGTCTCGGGCAAAAAATTTTTCGAGAAACATACACAGACGTTGCGAATTCTGAGATAGAAGATGCGAGAGAGAAAGAAATCTGCGTGTTCAACGACGTGTATAAGTGAACCGAGACACTCGCAACCAACGAGACGTGTAGCACCAGACGAGGAAGTAGGGAAGACTTAATACACAAATATACACGCACACAGAAACATATATGTGGCTGTGTGCGTGTGTGTATAAATCTAAAGAGAGTTGCAAGAGATTGAACGAGAGACTCCGAAGCTGTCGGTGCGATGAGGCAGGGGTGCGGGTGGATGCGCCTCAATTAATTTGCGAGTAGTGATGCCCGCACGGCGTCTCGCCTTGAGGAAGATGCACACCAGCGAGGAATTTTGTCACGAGACCGAGCGAGAAGGGGGAAAAAAAAAAAGAAAAAAAAATTGACTCGAGTTAAAACGTAGCAGGAGGAAAAAAAGTGCGAAATGCGCTTCCGGAAAGTTGCTCTCGCGTCTCGCCCTTATTCCAACGGATTTTACTCCCCTTTTTTTTTCACTCTCCTTCGCTTCTTCATTACTTCTTTATTCACCCGAGGGTGCACTTAATTGCGAGTTTTAAGTAATTAGTACGCGGGGAAGATTTTTCACTCACTGCAGACTCGGTGTATCTCCGTTCTCGCTTTTATGCCAGCGCATATGAAAGTCCTTACCGTGAGATTATATATTTTTTCTCGAGGCTTTAGCGACCACATTCGCGAATTTATATACTCGATAAACAATGTAACCTTGTTTGTTTTTTTCTAGGGAAGAAACGAAGTAAAAGGCTAATGTATCGAATGGTTGGGCATGTCCTGTTCGCTTGACCACTAGGTTGCATATTTTATTGTTAAAATTTAAATGATAAAATTTGAAGAATAACGGGTGAAACATTGTCTGTGAATCGCAATAGTTCAATAGTAAACAAATCAGTATTGTCCATGCGTTGATTTTGTCATTAGCTCATGGATTTATAAGTGGTCTTCTTACGTTTTACGTAAACAACTCTTGATCGACCCTCTCAAATTCTATTTTTCCCCTATCACTTTCCTATCCGCACTTCGCTAAGCTAATCCAACTTTCATTGCGACCGCAGACGTCTCATCTACACTGTATCGCATTTGTCACGGGCACGGTGAAACTGCGGAAAACCCGTGCCGATACAGACGGCATTTATTTTCAGCCGAGTTCCTTACCATCAGCAGATCAGTAAACGGGCGGCAGTTTTATCGAGTCTCTGACGCGGTAAGTAGAACTGTAGCTCAGTCGATAAGAGCGAGGCCGTCTTTATCGACACAGGTTCTCCGTGGTTTCCTTGTGCCCGGGGCAAACGCGACACAGCGTGGCTGAGACGTCTGCGGACGCGATAGAAAGTTCGCTTAGCTTAGTGAAGCGCGGAAAGGAAGGTGATAGAGGAAAAATGGGTAAAGATGGAATTGGGGAAAACTCGGAAGGGCTCACGTTCGAACAAAGAATAATGGAAGAAAATAAATAATAATAAAAATACACATCAATAATCCATATTATGATGAATCACTCGTCGGTATGTAAACTTGTATGCTAATGAGCAATTGATAATTAGAACGATGGGCACTTGGCGATCGACGCGGGACGCTGTATTCCGGATGTCTATATATCTCATCGCTCGTCGAAGGCACGGTTCTATAATTGCGGCCATAATTGCCTAATTACTTAATTAGGTGAGCCCAGTGTCGTCGGGCCAGGAGAGAATGAGAGGGAGGCTGGTGAGAGTATAGAAACGAAGAAAAAAAAAAACAAACTAAAGGAGCAGTGGTAAGGGCAATGAATGATAGAGATCGCGCGGGAGGCTCTATATATCTCCGTGAGCGTCAGCCCGTTCGAGTTCATCGAGTTTAAGGGGCCTCACAATGGGATTATGAATGAAAGAACAAGAGTCGGCAGGGGGATGAAAATATTCAGGGAACCGAAAGAACGAGCTTTTTGGTGGGACGAAGCGGGGAACTGACGAGGTGCGGGTGAACGTGGGAGAAAAAAAAAAGGTTCGCGAGAGTGTCGAGAGGTGAAGGGTGAGATTTTGTTTTGTTCTCACTTCTCTCACCCGCGAATCACTCTCTCTTCCTTGCTCTCACACTCGCGGCTTGTTTTGCGACCTTTATATTATCCTAGCCTGCCTGTGGTCGTGTTTCGTGTCCATTGTTTTCGTTCGTTGTTCCACGCCCGTTAGCACCTCGTTCGTCTCGCTATACGAGAAACGTACCGGGGCGCGGGGATACACCAGCACATATATTTTCGTAACGAAAGCTCGAAGAACTTCGGCGACGCGTGTTTCAACGTTTCGCGATGTAGTCAATGTCAGTATGTACACAAATCATAACCGAACGTATATATACACCGGTCGTGTTTATTATCGTCGAGTGTAGACGCGAAAAGGCGAGGGGGAAGGTCGTTTTATTTTCTCGATGTTGCGCTTAATTACCGTGTGTTTATCATTTCTATGAAATCGTCGAGGACGTATAGAGACTCACGGACGAGCGCGTGTTTGTTTACTTTTTTCCCCGTCAGGCGTTCGCGAAACTGCGTCAACGACAACACGAGGTATCAACGACACACACTTTTAGACTTTACCCTACCCGTTCGCTTCTCTTCATCGTTGTCAATTCCCGTGCGAATAAAAAAAAATCAGAAATCAACGAAATTACAATTTCCCTTTCCAATTTGTTTACATTCGAAATATCAATTATTTTATCATCTACATCGTTTTATTATTGATGAAAAAAAGGGAAGTTTCGAGAGAACGGAATATGTATTAAGGGAAATCGGTTGTTCAAGTACGTGAAGTTAATCGGCCGCGAAAGGGGCGCCCAATGAAAGGGGTCGGCGCCGCTCGAAATTAAGACAAATCGAGCGATTACGATCGCGTTTAATTCATCGTGGGGCGAATGTGCCAGCAGGTGTGATTGTTCGCAAAGCACATGCGAAACGAGCATTAGAGACACTATCATTCGACGAGAATGGGAGAGAGAGGTCAGCATGTAAAAGTGGCGAGCGATCCGATAAATCGTAGACTTTCGGAATTACGAAACTTGCCGGCAATGATTTATCACCACGACTTTTCGGTAATTGTTTCGTAATACTTCAACAATATAATTCATAATAATTGATAATTCATAATAATTCATAAAAATAATGACAATTCAGGAAAACTATTATCCGGTCATTGAGGAAAAATAATTTTTTAAATATCCGAAATATCGACAATTTGTTTGACGGTGGAAATAAATTTTTCTTTGGCCAATGATAAGTTTAAAGATCTCGTAGAAATTGTGAATTCGCTCTTTTGTTTCTCTTTCCTCCTCTAGCTACATATATTAGGGCGATTTTTTTTTCGACTATTTTTTTTTTTCAGTCCCCACCCGAAATTTTGTTGGATATGTCGGAACAGAAATTCCCTGAAAGTTACGGCCCTTAATATTAATTCTAAGTACTTTCCCGAAGCGTGAGAAGATTTTCCATCTAAAATACACGTAAATCGAATTTTTTTTTTCTTCAAATTTCTATAACTCAGCCGCATTTTATGCTATCATATTGTTCTTGGTTTCGATTTGCTCGGAATAAAACAATCTAAAAAAGTGCCTTTTGCGGCGAAAGTGTAAATTGTACTGGTGAGTTGGTACGGGTCACTGAAGTTGATTTTTACCCAAAATTCTCGTTTTTTTTTGCTGTTATCTCCGAAACAATTAACTTTACGAAAAAATGTAAACGAAAAATTTGTTGGAAATTTAATTTCCTATCAACCCAATTGCTTAGATTAATATTTCTTGAGATATTGAACGTTATTTTTTTAAATTTTTTTCATTATTTAATATTTCATATTTTATAAATTTTATACTACTCATAAGTTAAAGTTCAATATCTCAAGAAATATTAATCTAAGTAATTGGGTCGATAGGACCTTTCTTGTAGGAAATTAAATTTCCAACAAATTTTTCCTTTACATTTTTTTCGTAAAGTTAATTGTTTCGGAGATAACAGCAAAAAAACGAGAATTTTGGGTAAAAATCAACTTCAGTGACCCGTACCTACTCACCAGTACAATTTACACTTTCGCCGCAAAAGGCACTTTTTTAGATTGTTATATTCTGAGTAAATCGAAACCAAGAACAATATGATAGCATAAAATGTGGCTGAGTTATAGAAATTTGAAAGAAAAAAAAAAAAATTCGATTTACGTGTATTTTAGATGGAAAATCTTCTCACGCTAAGGGAAAGTACTTAGAATTAATATTAAAGGCTTCGACTTTCAGGGAATTTTTTTTTTCGACATATCCAACAAAATTTCGGGTGGGGAATGAAAAAAAAAAAATAGTCGAAAAAAAAAATCGCCCTAATATATATATATGCGGAATTTAAAAACTGGCCACAAAGGAGAAAGAGAGAGGTAGAAGAGAGTTTGTGTCCCATTAAGAACGCATTAGCGTCGAGTCGCACGCCGGGTTAACTGATTGCCGTGATATAGGCTCTGTGCGGTCTTTGTATATATAAAGTTTCGCATATGGAGCTCAAACGACTCTCCTCATATAAATGTATATATATATATATATATATATATATATGTATATGTGTATAATACAGTGCTGGAGATTTGAAGTAGATTGGCGGATATCTTTGGTGATTTTGTCTGCAGGAAAATTTGACGAATTTGAACATTTCAAAAAAGTACATTCAAGGAAATTCGATAATCTTTTGAAGGAAACGGGTCCCATTGAGATTGGTAAACAATTGGCGTATGTGGGCAATGAAAATGTGGGGAGGGGTTAGAAAATTGGGTGATTCGTCGATCTCGTAATTTAAGGGATTATACGCAGTTGGAAATTTCACGAAAATGAAAAATGCCGATATAAAGTTAAAAGCTACCACAACATTTATTATTACTTCTTGTATTTGTCAAATAAAATCCCTTTCCAGAAAAAATTCGTAAACAAAACGACTTTTTTTGGCCTTGCAACTGCGGATAACCCGTTAAGCGTTCGGGTATCCAATTGAAGGGTTACCAACAGGGATGAAAACTACTCCGGGAGCAATAGCATAGGCAACGCCCCACGGTGGCAAGGGTTAAGGCAGTTTTTTAGTCTAAACGAGGATCGTGAGTTTTATCGTCGGAGTGCAATTTTCATATTTGTCAAATTTTCGCCAAAATCCTCAAAAATATCTACTTCAAATGTCCACCACTGTATATCAATATATATATATATATATATATATATATATATATATAAATCGAGTACTGGAAGGTAAAAGAACGTAACTGGAACGTTTTAACACGTGAATATAAATATATCTATATTCAGGGTATATTCGCGCACTTAAACACTCGCGAGTTGAGTGTCGCACGCGACCAATTTACCATTTGCCGCGGCATTTGGCCGCAAAACTTTATCGCACGCACCTCGACGTCTAATTAAACTTGCTGACTATCCAACGATTGCCGTCCCACATTAATCGTCGGCTGACAAACAAAAGATCGTAACCTAGAAGTTACGCGACACGCAAATAATTTATTGATATAAATATTGAAATAGACGGATTGTTCGACGATTCTATTGACCCTCTACGGTAGATTTATTTGAAATTTCGAGATTTTTAGGTTTCCGAAAAGGTGGGCAAAAAATTACAAAAAATTTGTTTTCTTATTTTTCAATGTTTCGATACCCTATTCGATCGGAAATTTTTCGCTGATTACGAATATCACTGAGTTTTAGTCGAAGTCTCAAAATATCAATGGGAAAAACGCAAAAATCGAAAACATCACTTTCTGAACGATTTTCAATGAAATTTCGAGTTTCCGAAGGAAATGACTACTGAATTAGTAATCAGCGAGTCAAAATACATCGATATAGCGTCCTAAAAGAAAATTTAAAAATTCAAAATTTTTTTGCATTTTGGCCAAAAAGAAGTGGCTGCACTAAAATCGCTGTAACGTTGCTTCCTGATGGAGTTGGAACTTCAACTCTGTGCTCATTCTTTTCGTAACCGTTTAACCTTTGAAATGCCGCTTCGTTTATTGAGCTACGATTTTTTTTCGATTTTTCATAGATTTTTGAAGTTGTACCATCGATTTTTGCGAATTTTTCCATACATACCCCTTCTCATTTTTTTCGCCGATTTTCAACCTGCTCTCACGGCTAAAATAATTGAGATATCGGGATGGTCCAAAATGCATTCTCTAAGTTTACTCGAGACGTTTTGAAAACCCCCGTCAAAACCCAAAATCGATGGAACGGGAGCCAAGTTATGACCGTTTGAAATGTCGAGATTTTTAGGTTTCCGAAAAGGTGGGCAAAAAATTACAAAAAATTTTTTTTCTTGTTTTTCAAAGTTTCAATACCCTATTCGATCGGAAATTTTCCGCTGATTACGAATATCACTGAGTTTTAGTCGAAGTCTCAAAATATCAATGGGAAAAACGCAAAAATCGAAAACATCACTTTCTGAACGATTTTCAATGAAATTTCGAGTTTCCGAAGGAAATGGCTACTGAATTAGTAATCAGCGAGTCAAAATACATCGATATAGCGTCCTAAAAGAAAATTTAAAAATTAAAAATTTTTTTGCATTTCGGCCAAAAAGAAGTGGCCGCACTAAAATCGCTGTAACGTTGCTTCCCGATGGAGTTGGAACCTCAACTCTGTGCTCATTCTTTTCGTAACCGTTCAACCTTTAAAATGCCGCTTCGTTTATTGAGCTACGATTTTTTTTCGATTTTTCATAGATTTTTGAAGTTGTACCATCGATTTTTGCGAATTTTTCCATACATACCCCTTCTCATTTTTTTCGCCGATTTTCAACCTGCTCTCACGGCTAAAATAATTGAGATATCGGGATGGTCCAAAATGCATTCTCTAAGTTTACTCGAGACGTTTTGAAAACCCCCGTCAAAACCCAAAATCGATGGAACGGGAGCCAAGTTATGACCGTTTGAAATTTCGAGATTTTTAGGTTTCCGAAAAGGTGGGCAAAAAATTACAAAAAATTTTTTTTCTTGTTTTTCAATGTTTCAATACCCTATTCGATCGGAAATTTTCCGCTGATTACGAATATCACTGAGTTTTAGTCGAAGTCTCAAAATATCAATGGGAAAAACGCAAAAATCGAAAACATCACTTTCTGAACGATTTTCAATGAAATTTCGAGTTTCCGAAGGAAATGGCTACTGAATTAGTAATCAGCGAGTCAAAATACATCGATATAGCGTCCTAAAAGAAAATTTTAAAATTAAAAATTTTTTTGCATTTTGGCCAAAAAGAAGTGGCTGCACTAAAATCGCTGTAACGTTGCTTCCCGATGGAGTTCGAACCCCAACTCTATGCTCATTCTTTTCGTAACCGTTCAACCTTTAAAATGCCGCTTCGTTTATTGAGCTACGATTTTTTTTCGATTTTTCATAGATTTTTGAAGTTGTACCATCGATTTTTGCGAATTTTTCCATACATACCCCTTCTCATTTTTTTCGCCGATTTTCAACCCGCTCTCACGGCTAAAATAATTGAGATATCGGGATGATCCTAAATGCATTCTCTAAGTTTATTCGAGACGTTTTGAAAATCCCCGTCAAAACCCAAAATCGATGGAACGGAAGCCAAGTTATGATCATTTGAAATTTCGACATTTTTAGGTTTCCGAAAAGGTGGGCAAAAAATTACAAAAAATTTTTTTTCTTGTTTTTCAATGTTTCAATACCCTATTCGATCGGAAATTTTCCGCTGATTACGAATCACATCGAATTATTGTCGAAAAGCCAAAATATCGACGGGAAAACGTAAAAAAACGAAAGTTACAGGTGGTTTTTTTCGTTTTCGTAAAAAATGCGAGAGCGCGAAGGGTCCGAGCTGCAATAATAACCTGCTAATAAATATACGTAAAATACTGCCGACCGGATATCTGTTAGTGGTATGCGTGATGGGAAAAGGCGGTTTTTTTTTGTACTCTCTTGACCGCAAAACGGTAGCAGGAAGTTACGAAGAGTGTACAATATGGCCCCGGGCTTACGTGTACGCGGTATTCAAAACGAACGATGCAAAAAAAAAATATATATAAATGCAAGAATCAATCGAATCTATCGATTATATCGAATGGATAAAATACTGAACCAATATATCAATATATAATTCAAAAAAATTCAATATTCCTCGCTACGAATTTATTCTCCGTACTCTTACGTACGAAAGATGAAAAGAAATGAGTCCGTTTATAAATATTACGTGGTTTTAGGGGAAAGCGAGAATATTTCTAACCCATACAACAACTCCATGGGGTTTTTTTTTTTCGTAATGTGAGAGAAAGGGATGCGGTGAAATCGGAGGACATAAGCGGCAAAACTTTCCCTTAACCCCCCGTCACGTCTCATTCTTTCTTCGCGCAATACAACACTAAATATTTCAAAAATACTCTCTCCCTCTCTTTCTGTGGAAAAGGACGTTTTGCATTTGAACTACTATTTTGCAAAATAATTATAATTCGTATCCCGCAGCTTTGGGGGTTTTTTGGTAAATTTTACACGATCGGAGGCCTCTGACGTTGAAACTCGTAATCGCTCTGTGGTGAACGTTCGAAAGCGGTCGGAAAATTCGCGATGAAAAGTTTTCGACCACAAACCACCCCCGTTTTATCTGTAAATATATATGTATAATTTTTTGTTACTACGGAGAGTAGCAAGTTTCTGTATTAAGGTGGGAAACAGGGTTACACACAGCCAGTTCAAAAAATCGATTTTTTTTTATTTCTTAAATTGCTAGTAAAACTATTGAAAAATATGTTCCCAAAATTTTTAATGAAAATTTCGACTCGTTCTATTGTTATAAGCCATTAAAGTGAGTAGCTCTCCTTCAGGCCCCGAGCGCTACTATTTTTTCAAACGCGTTTTTTCTGAAAACGACTTTTTTTTAACTTGCGTACACGCTAGTTTGAAAAGTTTTCAACCAATCGTTTTGAAAATTGGCAGTTACTTTCTTCATAGTATTGCGCTCTATATGAACCTAAAATCAGAATATTATCATTGTTCGAAATAATTTTTTTTTTGCAAATAATGTTGTAAAAAATGGCAAAAAATCATGCTTTTTTGTTTTGACCCATGTGAAAAATTCAATTTTCTATTTTTTTGATAGCATTTAGGTTCATATAGAAGAGAGACATATAATAAAAGTAAATTCCAACCTCGTTCGAATTCGGATGAAAATTGCGGCTTCCAGAATGTACGCAAAATGCTGAGTCTGATTGTGACCTGCAATATGGGGTCGCTAATATCTTCGGTGTTTTTCAAGGAAATTCTTCAACAATTTTATAGTATATACTTAAATATATGTATAAAATATTCTCAAAGTTTCAATAAATTATATTCATTTTTTATACTATAAAAAAATTCATGAAAATCATTGAGAAAACGTTGTCCTAACCCTATTTCCCCCCTTAATGCTGTAGGTTGTAGTTTAAAAAAAAAATTTCAACCGGCGAATAGCATCATACAGAATTTACGGTTGACTTCCGGTAGCGAGAGAACCGCATCTCTCGTGATAGATCCCTCGCCGTACAAAGAGCGAGTTTTTAGCTAATTGGTCGTGAATATTATGGCCCTTTCGGTCGAGCCACAGGCGTATATGCTCGGGGGGTTTTGACCGTCGAATCGGTCGGAGGTGGTCGGTCAAAGGAAAATTGAAAAAACGAGAATTAAAAAAAATATATCCTAACCATCGAAATAGTTGGAGCAAAAATAAATTGTTATCATCCTCAAAATAAAAAATATCATCCTCGCGATACGCACTCTGGAAAATTTAGTTAATTGCAGAAAATTTTGTTGAAAACTAAGTCATTGTTTCTTCGACTGTCGCACGTGCATTAGTTGCAAATTTGTACTTTTGTTGATATAGAGCATGTAGGCAAAGGAAGTACTTTCGTGTGTATAGGGGAGACCGGGGTGAATTGGTACGCCTAAGGGAATATCGCATTTTTGTTTGGAACGCGATGAGAGCAACGATTTTTAATGAAATTTTCAAATTCGCGGTAAAAAATGCATTGAAAACACCATTATCCACATCATATTCATCGTTTGGACACTATAATTATGTATATTTACATCAATTAAAATCGTTATTTGTAAATTAAAGTATTGTCGATTTTTCAATTCTTTTTCTGATTATTTTCGAGTCGAACCATTTTGCTCCGGTCTCCCCTGTATCGTTCGATACAGCGAATTATCGTTGAAATACTCGTTTTACCGTTATATACAGATATTAGGGCGATTTTTTTTTTCGACAATTTTTTTTTCTTCAGTGCCCACCCGAAATTTTGTTGGATATGTCGAAAAAGAAATTCCCTGAAAGTTACAGCCCTTAATATTAATTCTAAGTACTTTCCCTTAGCGTGAAAAGATTTTCCATCTAAAATACACGTAAATCGAATTTTATTTATTTTTTCAAATTTCTATAACTCAGCCGCATTTTATGCCATCATATTGTTGTTGGTTTCGATTTACTGAGAATAAAACAATCTAAAAAAGTACCTTCTGCGGCGAAAGTGTAAATTGTACTGGTGAGTTGGTACGGGTCACTGAAGTTGATTTTTACCCAAAATTCTCGTTTTTTTGCTGGTATCTCCGAAAAAATTAACTTTACGAAAAAAATGTAAATGAAAAATTTGTTGAAAATTTAATTTACTACAAAAAAGGTCCTATCGACCCAATTGCTTAGATTAATATTTCTTGAGATATTGAACTTTATTTTATTTTATTTTTTTAAATATTTCATATTTCTAAATTTTATACTACTCATAAGTTAAAGTTCAATATATCAAGAAATATTAATCTAAGGAATTGGGTCGATAGGACCTTTTTTGTAGGAAATTAAATTTTCAACACATTTTTCATTTACATTTTTTTCGTAAAGTCAACTGTTTCGGAGATAACACCAAAAAAACGAGAAATTTGGGTAAAAATCAACTTCAGTGGCCCGAACCAACTCACCGGTACAATTTACACTTTCGCCGCAAAAGGCACTTTTCTAGATTGTTTTATTCTGAGTAAATCGAAATGAAGAACAATATGATAGCATAAAATGCGGCTGAGTTATGGAAATTTGAAAAAATAAATAAAATTCGATTTACGTGTATTTTAGATGGAAAATCTTCTCACGCTTTGGGAGGGTACTTAGAATTAATATTAAAGGCTGTAAATTTCAGGGAATTTCTTTTTCGACATATCCAACAAAATTTCGGGTGGGGAATGAAAAAAAAAATAGTTGAAAAAAAAAATCGCCCTAATAGATATATTTGTGATTCCATCTACACAAATTGGAGGATAAATCGCGAGAGAGAGAGAGAAAAACGAAATGAAAAGAAAAAAAAAAGCTCGTACATTTCACGCTGTTCGTTAATTGGCAATTTGGAGTATTTCGTGGCCGTATACACGACTATCACTGTTCCCGCTGAAACGGCGAATCCTCAAAGCTAAAAAAAAATATATATCTGCAATGAAAAAAAAAAAGAATCAGCGCTATATCAGCGCGGAATATAACATATATGGCATTATATAAAATCGTGGTTACCGTTCATGAATAGAGGATTCTTTTGAATCGAATATATACTGAAAAAATTGAATTTTTTGATTGACCCCAACCAGCCTCTCACATATTGGCATCGCTTCAGAACCCATTTATACCGCGGCGAGGAATTTAAAGTGCATCATCCCTCCCTCGAGAGAGGATCAAACGCGGTAATGAAAAGCTCGTTAAAAAAAAATAAATAAATAACCATATTCCTCGTTTTTGTCCAACTTTTATACTCGGATTCCTTAGAAGTCGAAAATAAAATTCTAACGATTGATTCATTATTCGGAAAATCACTATTGACATTAACCCCCGTGAACAGAATTAGTTGGCATTCAATTGCACTCGTTGTACGTCGACAATAAGTCGACCTGCAATATGGAGTCGCTAATATCTTCGGTGTTTTTCAAGGAAATTCTTCAAAAATTTTATAGTATATACTTAAATATATGTATAAAATATTCTCAAAGTTTCAACAAATTATATTAATTTTTTATACTATAAAAAAATTCATGAAAATCATTGAGAAAACGCTGTCCTAATCCTATTTCCCCTATTAATTTAAGAAATTTTGTTTGCTTGTCGTGACAAGGTAAAATCGTTCGTAAATTCGTTACGGTGTTGGAATAAATTAAAAAAAAAATTACTGTCATTCTATTGCCCGTTAAAATGTAATTTGATAAATTAATGATAATTAATGTGATTTAGTGGAAAATCGCGAGGATTTTCGTTCGGGATTCTTGCTCGCTTCTTCGTCGATGATACACAACGATGGAAATGATAACGGCGTTGGGACATTCGCGCAAGAAGGTGTACGGAGAATTATACAAATCTATCACGCACACCAAGACGTGAATAATATGAGGGCGAGGGGTTAAGCGAGGGAGATTGAGGGAACTTTTATGATGGACGATCGTAAGATGTATGGGGATCGGGTCCGAGAGGTGTCGGACTTTCTCTCATCGTCTCAAGAGAAGTTGTAATGTCTGAATCACAGAGCCAAGAGTTATAGTCGTTTTTCTGTATAGCAAAGCTTTTCTCTCTCTTTCTATCTCTCACTCTTAGTCCTCTGTGTGCTGACGAGAACGAATTTTATATATTCGTTGAAGCCCGCGCCAGCGTCTTGTGTAAATATCAACGAAATGTTATTCGAGAGAGTGCCGAGTAGCTCTCGGCTAAAACTCGCCGGCAACACACGTCCCCCCACGAATAGTGTGAACAACGAGGAGCGAACGAATAAAAATGAGAAATAGTTAGTCAATTTTATGTAATTTTATTTATTTTTTCATTCGATGAAAAATATTTAAAAATCGTTCACTCAAATCGGTAAGAGTTGAAATGTTGGCGAAACATTTTTATTACTGAGGACGGATGAATTTTCATTACAGAGCAGGAAAAATATTTAAAAATCTTTCACGGAAATCGGTAAGAGACGAGTTGAAGATTTGGCAAAAATTTTGATTACTGAGCAAAGATGAATTTTCATTACTGAGCAGGAAAAATATATAAAAATCTTTCACGCAAATCGGTAAGAAACGAGTTGAAAATTTAGCAAACATTTTTATTACGGAGCAAAGATGAATTTTCATTACTGAACAGGAAAAATATATAAAAATCTTTCACGCAAATCGGTAAGAAACGAATTTAAAATTTGGCTCAAATTTTCAATTACTGAACAAGGATGAATTTTCATTACTGAGTAGGAAAAATATATAAAAATCGTTCACACAAATCGGTAAGAGACGGGTTGAAGATTTGGCAAAAAAATTTATTACTGAGCAAAGATGTATTTTCATTACTGAACAGGAACAATATTTAAAAATCGTTCACGCAAGTCGGTAAGAGACGAGTTGAAAATTTAGCAAAAATTTGTATTACTGAGCAAAAATGAATTTTCATTACTGAACAGGAAAAATATATAAAAATCGTTCACTCAAATCGGTAAGAGACGAGTTGTAAATTTGGCAAAAATTTTCATTACTGAGCAGGAAAAATATTAAAAAATCGTTCACGCAAATCGGTAAGAGACGAGTTGAAGATTTGGCAAAAAAATTTATTACTGAGCAAAGATAAATATTCATTACTGAGCAGGAAAAATATTTAAAAATCTTTCACGCAAATCGGTTAGAGACGAGTTGAAGATTTGCCCAAAATTTTAATTACTAAGCAAGGATGAATTTTCATTACTGAGTAGGAAAAATATATAAAAGTCGTTCATGCAAATCGGTAAGAGACAAGTTTAAAATTTGGCTCAAATTTTCAATTACTGAACAAGGATGAATTTTCATTACTGAGTAGGAAAAATATATAAAAATCGTTCACTCAAATCGGTAAGAGACGAGTTGAAAATTTGGCAAAAATTTTAATTACTGAGCAGGAAAAATATATAAAAATCGTTCACGCAAATCGGTAAAAGCCGAGTTGTAAAATTTGGCAACAAATTTTGATTACTGAGCAAAGATGAATTTTCATTACTGAGCAGGAACAATATTTAAAAATCGTTCACGCAAATCGGTTAGAGACGAGTTGTAAAATTTGGCAAAAAATTTTTATTTCTCAGCAAGGATGAATTTTAATTACTGAGCAGGAACAATATTTAAAAATCGTTCACGCAAATCGGTAAGAGACGAGTTGAAAATTTAGCAAAAATTTGTATTACTTAGCAAAGATGAATTTTCATTACTGAACAGGAAAAATATATAAAAATCATTCACGGAAATCGGTAAGAGACAAGTTGAAAATTTGGCTGAAATTTTCAATCACTGAGCACTGAGAATTTTCATAACTGAGTAGGAAAAATACTAAAAAATCGTTAACGCAAATCGGTAAGAGACTAGTTGTAAAATTTGTCAAAAATTTTAATAACTTAGCAGGATAAATATAAATTAAGAAAAAAAAAAAATTAAGAGCACTGCTCGCTCGGACGAACGATATAAAAAAAAATGGACCAAAGAAGAATAACAAAAAATGGCGACCCCTTAATTTTTTGTCAAATTGCCACCGGAATATTCCATGTACAAAAGAGAGTCACGTAAACGAGTACACCAGCGAAGGTGACAAACGCGTCGGTGGCACTCTCCGTGAACGACGACTCTCTTCGTCGATGGGAAATTTGCATTCTGCCCCGGGTAAAAACCCCCAACGAGAGCGAGCGAGTGAGATTTGGTATATGCGGGAGATGAGCGCACCTCGAGATAGAAAAAGAGAGAACCGAACGACAAGAGGGAAGCCTTTTAACCGAAATGACTTGTTTTACATATATATGTGTGCATGTGTGCGTGTTTGTGTGTTTGTGAAAAACGCCAACGCTTATGCCCCGGAACGATAGAATATTTATTGGCACGAAATTTAATGGGCCGCGAGAGAGTTTTGCATCCTGTAGTTGAGAGATTCGAGTTTTGCTCTTGAGCGTCCGCCTCGCCCTCTTCCCAAAAGAGACCCCACAAAACCGTTCTTTTTATATTTATTAAAACATTTTTGGGTTCGATTGAGTAAATATATTGTATATACTATATTTACAATATACAATCCTCTTTGTACATAAACAAATTGGCGCTAAATTTCCGATGATTTAATATTAAAGAAATTTTCTTTTATTTATGTTTTTTTTTAGGAACAAAAAGAATACGCTATTTAATGAATCGTGGAGTTGGTTATCATCCCCTAAAAAATATATCTATTGGAACGATTGATCGTGTCAAATTGTGGGTATTGAAATTTTTTTTCAACACCCACCATCGGGCCAAAAGTCGTCGATGGAATTTTTGTCGAAAAAAATAAATCCACAAACGCGATAAATCGTGAGTGTTTTGAAACTTTCGTTTCGAGGTAAAATAATCAGTCAGCAAATTATCACTAGGCACACGGGAATTAAGAGAATAAAATAAATGCACACGTGCGATAAGACAAAATTGTCGTCTTAAGGGGGGAAATAGGGTTAGACGGTTCAAAAAATCAATTTTTTTTTATTTCATAAATTGTTAGTAAAACTATTGAAAAATATGTTCCTAAAATTTTTAATGAAAATTCCGACTCGTTCTATCGTTATAAACCATTGAAGTGAGCAGCTCTCCTTCAGGCCCCGAGCGCGCCACGTGTTTCAAACGCGTTTTTCTGAAAACGACTTTTTTTTAACTTGCTTACACGCTAGTTTGAAAAGTTTTCAACGAATCGTTTTGAAAATTGGCAGTTACTTTCTTCATAGTATTGTGCTCTGTATGAACCTAAAATCGGAATATTATCATTATTTAAAATAATTTTTTTTTTTGCAAATAAAGTTGTAAAAAATGGCAAAAAATCATGCTTTTTTGTTTTGACCCCTGTAAAAAATTCAATTTTCTATTTTTTTGATAGAATTTAGGTTCATATAGAAGAGAGATATATAATAAAAGTAAATTTCAACCTCGTTTGATTTCAGATGAAAATTGCGGCTTCCAGAATGTACGCAAAATGCTGAGTCTGATTGTGACCTGCAATATGGGGTCGCTAATATCCCCGGTGTTTCTCAAGAAAATTCTTCAAAAATTTTATAGTGTATACTTAAATATATGTATAAAATACTCTCAAAGTTTCAATAAATTATATTCATTTTTTATACTATAAAAAAATTCATGAAAATCATTGAGAAAACGCTGTCCCAACCCTATTTCCCCCCTTCGGTTCAAAAAATCGATTTTTTTTTTAATTTCATAAATTGTTAGTAAAACTATTGAAAAATATGTTCCCAAAATTTTAAATGAAAATTCCGACTCGTTCTATTGTTATAAGCCATTAAGGGGGGAAATAGAGTTAGGACAGCGTTTTCTCAATGATTTTTATGAATTTTTTTATAGTATAAAAAATGAATATAATTTATTGAAACTTTGAGAATATTTGATACATATATTTAAGTATATACTATAAAATATTAGCGACCCCATAGTGCTTGTTTTTTTTGGTACTATACTATAAAAAAATGCATGAAAATCATTGAGAAAACGCTGTCCTAACCCTATTTCCACCCTTAAGAAAAAAAAATTTTTAATAAAAATTAACGAAAGACGAAATTAAAATATGAAATTTTGTATTGAATAATTACCTGATCGATATCCCGCGGAATGTTTCTCTTATTCGTCAATTTTTTTCGTTTTTTTTTTTTTCATATTGTGTTCCACGTGTTTCTTCGTTTGTGCGAAATCGATAAATTTTCAATTATCTCGCAGAGTCTCCAATTTGCCAAACACGAATAATTCGAGTCGATGATCATTTTGTTTGATTTTTTTTTTTCCATTGTTTTTGGGATTCGGTGATTAAGGAGAGAAAGTCGAGATGGTTTGGTAGAAGATTGAATGAAAAATAATTTAAATGCGATTAATCAATTTTTTTAATATACATATATATATATATATATAATATGATAATTATATATATATACATATATTTTATTTGTTTTTCATATATATATATATGTATATATATTCGAACATTGTTCAAGATCTCTGGTCGTTATAACTCGCGAGCGATTAAAATATATATTTGTAAATATTTACACGGAAACGACTTCGACGTTTGTCGCAAAGAAAAAAACACAAAAAAAAAGGTTATTAGTTCATGAGTTATTTGTACAAAGCGGTATTTAGTTCATGAACAATTTGTACAAAGCGCAATAATTTCGGTTGAATTAATTCATGAACAAAAAAAAAGTCTGGTCTTTTAATAATAAATTTCATTAGTTCATGAATAATTTGTACAAAGCAGTATTTAGTTCATGAATAATTTGTACAAAGCGCAATAATACCGGATGAATTAATTCATGAACAAAAGAAAAAGTCTGTTTTTTTAATAATGAATTTCTTTAGTTCATGAATAATTTGCACAAAGCAGTATTTAGTTCACAATTAATTTGTACAAAGCGCAATAATTTCGGGTCAATTAATTCATGAATAAAAAAAAAGTCTGTTTTTTTAATAATGAATTTCTTTAGTTCATGAATAATTCGCACAAAGCAGTATTTAGTTCATGAATAATTTGTACAAAGCGCAATAATTACGGTTCAATTAATTCATGAACAAAAAAAATAGTTTGGTTTTTTAATAACACATTTCTTTAGTTCATGAATAATTTGCACAAAGCAGTATTTAGTTCATAAATAATTTATGCAAAGCAGTATTTGGTTCATGAATAATTTGTACAAAGCGTAATAATTTCGGATGAATTAATTCATGAACAAAAGAAAAAGTCTGTTATTTTAATAATAAATTTCTTCAGTTCATAAAAAATTTGTACAAAGCGCAATAATTTCGGTTCAATTAATTCCTGAACAAAAAAAAAGAGAGGTCTTTTTTTTATTAATAAATTTCTTTAGTTCATGAATAATTTGTGCAAAGCAGTAGTTAGTTCACGAATAATTTGTAGAAAGCACAATAATTTCGGATGAATTAACTCATGAACAAAAAAAAAAAGTCTGGTTTTTTAATAATAAATTTCTTTAGTTCATGAATAATTTGCACAAAGCTGTATTTAGTTCATGAATAATTTGTACAAAGCGCAATAATTTCGGATGAATTAATTTATGAACAAAAAAAAAAAGTCTGCTTCTTTAATAATAAATTTCTTTTTTTCTTTCTTTCTCTCTCTCTCTCTCTCTCTCTTTTATCTATAAACTATGTTCATTGCTCGCTCTCTCTCTGTCTCTCGTTTTCTCTCGTTCATTTTTCGAGTCGTATTCGCTTAGGATACGATTTAATAATACTTAACGAAGGATCGAGAGGGTAAAGGTTGAGGGTCGTTTTCATTTGTGTACGCGTCTATGTGTGTAGTTAATTTTTTTTTCTCGTACTTGACTGGTTGAATGTGTACCATTATTATTATCAATATTATTAATCTATATTTTTTTTACCGGTCACTAATATTTAATTGAGAGATCTGCGCGTGTAATCCTCGAGTGCAGGGTCGTGCACTCGTTTTACTCTTTTTCATCTCTTTCTGTTTTCGTACGATTCCTATACACATTTTTTATTTTTTCTCGTGCATGAATGACCGTGCAATTTTTATCGTGTCCAGCAAAAAGTCTTCTCGTTTTACACATGTACATACAGAAATTAAAATTAGACACGAGCAACCGCTCCCGCGTCGGAGAAACGAGAAATATGTTAAATTGAAAGGGAAGGAAAAAAGTGAGACAATAAATTGACAAAAAAAAATAGTTAATACATGAAATATCTCGTTCGGTGATTGGAATGTAATTAAAAAAAAAAAACATTTTTCAACCTCAACGAGATGAAAAAGTAATCCGGAGATTAAAAAAATGTCTCTGCGACCGGAGCACGTTTTCGTTGTCGGTTGAATTTTCCTCGCCGTTAAACGCCGAGAGACGCTTTTTCGTGTCGTTCACGTCGGAAAAACAAAAGTACACGCCAGAGGTCGAAGAAATGTCATCGACGTATTTACAGACAAAAAAAAGACAAACATATTCTCGAGTGAAATTCAATTATACGAGAATATAGCGCGTATTTACGTTCTTATCTCTTATCGTTCGAAAGTATAATTGACCTCGAGGTTGTACTGATTTAATGATTTTTTCTTTCACATATACTTTTGTCGTCCAAGCGTCAAAGTTACGGTTATCTTTCTCTTCTCGCGCAGATTTTTCTTTATTTTATTGTTCAGTTATTTGAATTTTTTTTATCCTGTTTTTTCTTTAGTTCATAATTTTGTCGGCTCCTTACTTAATTTTGTTTTTTTCCCTAAAGCTCGAGAGGGTGAAGTCGTCCGCCGTTTGTTCGCTCTGGATTGTACGGGCCGGTGGCCCGATCGCAATAAAACGTCGAAGGAAACGAGGAAAACGTTGTCCGATAGGCCCTGTACGGGGATCACAGTTCACGGATCAGTTATTAACATTCAATGATAAATAAACGAAAAAAATGTTAAAAATAATAAATATTATTATAAAAATGATGCACGAACGAATGTCAAATTTTTTGCGGTTTAAGGGAGGAAATAGGGTTAGACGGTTCAAAAAATCGATTTTTTTTTAATTTCATAAATTGTTAGTAAAACTATTGAAAAATATGTTCCCAAAATTTTAAATGAAAATTCCGACTTGTTCTATTGTTATAAGCCATTAAGGGAGGAAATAGGGTTAGGACAGCGTTTTCGGAATGATTTTCATGAAATTTTTTATAGTATAAAAAATGAATATAATTTATTGAAACTTTGAGAATGTTTTATACACATATTTAATTATATACTATAAAATTTTTGAAGAATTTCCTTGCAAAACACCGAAGATATTAGCGACCCCATATTGCAGGTCACAATCAGACTCAGCATTTTGCTATTTTTTCAAACGCGTTTTTCTGAAAACGACGTTTTTTTAACTTGCGTACACGCTAGTTTGAAAAGTTTTCAACCAATCGCTTTGAAAATTGGCAGTTACTTTCTTCATAGTATTGCGCTCTATATGAACCTAAAATCGGAATATTATCATTCTTTAAAATAACTTTTTTTGCAAATAAAGTTGTAAAAAATGGCAAAAAATCATGCTTTTTTGTTTTGACCCCTGTAAAAAATTCAATTTTCTATTTTTTTTGATAGCATTTAGGTTCATATAGAAGAGAGACATAGAATAAAAGTAAATTCCAACCTCGTTTGATTTCAGATGAAAATTGCGGCATCCAGAATGTACGCAAAATGCTGAGTCTGATTGTGACCTGCAATACGGGGTCGTTAATATCCCGGGTGTTTTCCAAGAAAATTCTTCAAAAATTTTACAGTATATACTTAAATATATGTATAAAATATTCTCAAAGTTTCAATAAATTATATTCATTTTTTATACTATAAAAAAATTCCTGAAAATCATTGAGAAAACGCTGTCCTAACCCTGTTTCCCCCCTTCGGTGCAAAAAATCGATTTTTTTTAAATTTCAGTAATTGTTAGTAAAACTATTCAAAAATATGTTCCGAAAATTTTAAATGAAAATTCCGACTTATTCTATTGGTATAAGCCATTAAGGGAGGAAATAGGGTTAGGACAGCGTTTTCTCAATGATTTTCATGAATTTTTTTATAGTATAAAAATGAATATAATTTGTTGAAACTTTGAGAGTATTTTCTACATATATTTAAGTATATACAATAAAAGTTTTATACATATATTTAAGTATGTACTCTAAAATATTAGCGACCCCATATTGCTTGTTTTTCTTGGTACTATTTTTTCAAACGCGTTTTTCTGAAAACGACTTTTATTGAACTTGCGTACACGCTAGTTTGAAAAGATTTTAACCAATCGTTTTGAAAATTGGCAGTTACTTTCTTCATAGTATTGAGCTCTATATGAACCTAAAACCGGAATATTATCGTTATTTAAAATAATTTTTTTGTTGCAAATAAAGTTGTAAAAAATGGCAAATAATCATTCTTTTTTGTTTTGACCCCTGTAAAAAATTCAATTTTCTATTTTTTCGATAGCATTTAGGTTCATATAGAAGAGAGACACAGAATAAAAGTAAATTCCAACCTCGTTTGATTTCAGATGAAAATTGCGGCTTCCAGAATGTACGCAAAATGCTGAGTCTAATTGTGACCTGTGATATGGGGTCGCTAATATCCCCGGTGTTTTTCAAGAAAATTCTTTAAAAATTTTACAGTATATACTTAAATATATGTATAAAATATTCTCAAAGTGTCAATAAATTATATTCATTTTTCATACTATAAAAAAATTCATGAAAATCATTGAGAAAACGCTGTCCTAACCCTATTTCCCCCCTTAACAACATTCGATTATAAATTTGGGGGATGCTTGGTTACATTGACTTCCGATGCAAAATGACGATGACGATAATTTCGATGATGTTTTTTGGTTTTTTCCGTTTTTCGTTTGATTTTTTTTTGAGAATTTTTCATTGAGAGTCCAAGCGAAAAATCGAGAAAGTGATGAGCGAGGTTGAGTGGTTTCAGAAAAGGGTGGCGGGGGAGGGAGGATTTACGGTGAAACATAATTTTTTACGATCGTAATTAACGAATCCGTAATGGCGAATGAACAATAATAATAATTCTTTTTTTAAGAGCACTGCTGTGATATTTAATGACAATAATTATTAATTATACAATAATAATGGTAATAATAATAATAATAATAATAACTAATGATCGACGATAATAGGTAGGAAGCTGTGGCCTAAAGATTCGCGCTATTGATAATCGAAAAAAAAAAAAAAAAAACAGTCTCGTTAACGATTTCGAATCTCTGCTCCTCCGGTTTCGTTTGTTACGTAAGAGTTTCCTTTCTTTTTTTTTTTTTTTACAAATATTTACAACGAAAGGGCGGTGGCTCTCCCGAGTCGTCCACGCTGGACCACGATTTGTAGAATTGTGAAAGAAGACGAGAAAATAAAAGGACACTGCCAACGAGAATTAATTACCGATTGGAATTTTTGTTTCTTTTTTTTTTTTCGAAAATGCTCGTGAACGTTTAGAAAAAAAATTCTTTATTCAATATATATATATATATATAGATTTTACGTCATGTTTATATACACGATTACAATTTTTTTTACATTAATATTTATAAATTAATTAGCATTTTGGCGCGTCGAACGACGAGACGATTTTTGTTTCTTCATAATTTTTGTTGTGTTTTCCTTTAACTTTCGTCTTTTTTCCACTCTCTCACTCGCTCACCAAATCTCCAGACTGACGAGACGGAAAGAAAGAAGAAAAAAACGCAAATATTTTTCGTCGAAAATCGCGCAACCCCCGTTAAATTTTGTCGTTTCGCCGCCGCACGTCCGAATATCGGTTTCCGGCGTTCGAACATCTTTTCATTTTTTTCTTTCTTTCTCTTTTGCCGAATCCTCCGTAAATTCTCTGTACGGGGTTCGAGGGGGTTTTTCCCGCGAACTTCGTACACTCGACGCGGAATTATATATCATTTATCACAGTGGTTATTCGAGGAACGGGGGAGAAAAAAAAAAAACTTAAACAAAATATATATACAAATTCGTTTCCTCTCGCACACGCTCGATAACGAATCACACGATTATTATTATTTTTTTTCCCCTCGCAGGACCCTCTCGTGTCTGTATCAGATTTTCATTTGTCGCAGCCTCCAGTCGCACAATTTCGAGGCGTTAGGGAAAGAAAAACAACAAGAAAATAAGTGGAGGGAAAAAAATGTATCTTCGAACGTGGAGGCTTGCGAAAATTTTCGATTTTTTTTCGCTCTCCCACGATCTTCACTCCGTTATGATTTTTACAAAAATTCGTTTTTCTTTTCTCGCAAGCCTCCGGCACTTTTCGTTCCGCTTCCCGATTCGTTTTGTCGTTGTTGTTAAATCAATTTTCCAATTTTACGCCTCGAACCCCCTCGGATTTTTGCCACGCTCGACGAAGTTTCTCCTCGCCGTTTCATTCTCGTTTCATCGTTGCGACGCCACGTTTTTTTTTTTTTTTCATTATTATTAATTTTCTCTCTCGTGTCACCTGACTATCGCGCCGAGATTCCGGCGTCATTGCCGATCCGTCGCTCCGATCCATGACCAACGATCTCCCGCAAGCCCTCTCTCCGGATAGTCCATCCATCCCCGTCTAAGCTATCCTACGAGGTTAGTCGATTTTTTGTTTTTCGTTAGAGTAGGTTTTTGTTGCTTTTTTTTTTTTTTATTTGTTCGCTCGCTCGTGTTTATTTGTTTGTTTGTTTGTTTTTGTTCGTTCATTTTGGCGCATATACGAGTCGCGCACGACCGTATCTATATAAGAAAACAGAAGAGGCAAAACAAGTTTTTATGTAGGAGTGTGCGTGAAGAGTGACAAAGTATCGCCGGAAGCGGATATTTTGTTTTTTTTTTTAACAGGAGGATTCGTTGAAATAATAATATATTGAGAGTGGAAAATGAGAAGACGCGGGGAAGAGAAAGAATAAGTGAAAGAGGCACTCTCAAAAACGTTAAGGTCAAACTTTCTCAACGTCATCATTATCATCGTCGTCATCGTCGTTGTTAATCATTCGCCAGTGTCAGTTGTTCAGAGAGAGCAAAAAAAAAACCAATGTTTTCATGCAAAACAGAGAGAGACCCGTGACGCTCGTCGAAAAAAATTGAATATCGAGCCCCGAGTTTTCGAAAGGGCTTTCCTCGATCTCCGCACCCCCTCGTTGTCCCTACGATACAATCGTAGAATCGGCAGGGTCGTGAATCAAAATTGAAACCACGAGGAAGGAGAGAGTGACGGGAGACAAGGAGTTAGTCGATCGAATTGATAAAAAAGTTCTCAAAGTAGACAGAGATGCACACTCAGAGATGAAGAGAGGAGAGGAAGAAACAACCACAATCTCGACACAGTTCTACCTCGGAGATGAAGGTGAAACAAAGGTCGTATCGTCGATCCTCACTAACGTCACGAGATAGAACTAGCATACCACAACCACATTCGATAAACCAGCCTCAATAACGGCAGAAAACCCACGAGACACAGCGCGCGATTGAATCCGAAAAAAACACAACAACAAAAGGTCTTTGGTAATTGAGAGAATGAAGTTTCTTTCGATCGTGTAACCGGCGTGAAGGGTATTGCTGTTGCAATTGAATTGTTCAACGAGAGGAAAACGATCGAAAAGCTCGATTCTCTTGACCACCAAAGACACTAATCTAGGGAGCCGTAACCTGACTTAATTTACGAAAACCCTAAGAGCTATATATATCAAGGAAAATAATGATGCTTACATGTGGGTGAGCTGGGGTATGGCGGAATGATGCTGGGCGAGTGAGTCGGGTGACGGACCGGGCGAGTAAACACCAGCCCCGTGTTGAACGACGCCCTGTTCACCTCCCTGCGGCAGGTACATCGAGATCATCTGTCTGAGATCGCCCTGCGGCTGTTGACTCTGTTGTTGGCCCATGTATTCCCTCTTGATTGTGGAACCTGGTCCGCTGCTGGCGCTACCGCCGCCTCCACCACCGCCGGATGATCCGCCGCTTGGCGTGGGTGTGTGTATGCCACCGCTAGCCGGACTCGTCGGTTCGGATTTGATGCTGCTACCGCTTGGACTGTGACTCGACATCTGTGAGCCAGGTTGCGCCTGATGATAGGGCGACGGTGAACCACCGGGTATCGTTGTTGGCCCGTAACCGCCGTAACCGTTCATGTAGCTGTTTATCGGGCTTGGACTACCGCCGCCCATATGATGGCCAACGTCGTATCGTGGATAGCCGGCAGCGGCGGCAGCAACCGCGGCAGCTCCCATGTGTCCGCCGTAAGCGTGCTGCTGATAAGCCGCGGCCGTCGGATCGTGCATCATGTAACCGTTCGGCATGTAACCGTTTGGCATTTGATAAACGTCGCGGGGCAATTGTGACTGTTGTGGTCCACCGGCGGCGCTAACTTGGCGCTGATCAACGCCCAACATCCCACCGACACCGGCAACACCGCCACCCAACGGGAACTTGTCCTTCTTCAGCAGGGTCTTTGTCTTCCTGCGCGGTCGGTACTTGTAATCGGGATGTTCCTTCATGTGGACGGCCCTTAGTCTCTTGGCCTCGTCGATGAACGGACGTTTTTCCGTCTCGCTGAGCAACTTCCATTCGGCCCCGAGCCTCTTCGATATCTCAGAATTGTGCATCTTCGGATTCTCCTGCGCCATTTTACGACGCTGGCCCCTGGACCACACCATAAAAGCGTTCATCGGCCTCTTAACCCGATCAATGTTGTTGTTCTTGCTGGTGCTGTTGTTGTTGTTCGGCGCCTGATGCTGCTGGGACTGTTGTACCTGCTGCTGCTGAGGCTGTTGCTGATGCTGCTGTTGCTGATGACTATGATGCTGGGCGGCTGCGGCTGCGGCCGCGGCAGCCTGTTGCTGCGACGCCAACGAGTGCATTGTCTGATGTTGCTGCTGTTGCTGCTGTTGGGCCGCCTGCATCGAGGCGTAATGATGCTGCTGAGCGGCCTGATGATGATGCTGGAGGGTGAGACCACCAAGACCAACCGAACTCGGCGGACTGCCCGATAACGCCGGACTGTGAACTATCGAGCCTAGGGCGCCGTACGGCGACACACCGGTATGATGTCCCATTGGCGATACGCCCTGATGCGGATGAGGCGGCATTTGACCGTGCATATTGCCACTCTTTAGCTCCGTATCCATCGTTAACATAACCTCTTCCCTGTGCCCGAACAGTTTGCCGCTCTTTTATGTTTGTTCGTTTCCTTTTAACCACACGGTTACGCGGAATATTCGGGCCGCGTGTTCTATCGTACTTTGTCGTTATTTACGTCGGCTCGTAGATTCCAGGGAGCCGTAACGATACGCGTCAGCCGTAAACATCACACTTGGCTGATGACCTCTAGCCACTCTTTCTTCGTTCCTTCACACTGTTGTGGAAGCTTGTGTGGATTGCTATTGCTACTGTCGTTATTATTATTTAGACTCGGTATTGATATTATAATAATAACGTTATGATAAACAAATGTACGTCCGTAGGTCACCGAATCCGAATCAGAACTGGATGCACTGTCACACTTCTTCTCGTCCCAATCCCTACGATCTAAATCTCAGACTATCCCGGGGTTATCTCGTTAGTTTTCCACTGCTCTCACTCCCCACCGTTTTCGCCGATAACGTTTAGCCACGCGCCATACGATTAATCAAAGCTCCCAAAAGTCCCGAGTGACACCGTTACACTACCGAAAAAACAAAATAAACAATTAAACGCACGACCGTTCGCCGGTATATCCACCAGTTTTGAATGATTTTTACGCGGACTTTTTTAGCACGTCGTTTTGTTTATCTTATCACCACTCGAGTAGACAACACGAAAAGCGTCAACGGCGACCGTACGTATTTGCTTGGCGTTCAATTATTTCTCGGGATTTCATCGTCGTTATACATTGACATTTACATACGTATGCGTATGTACAATTATAAGCACGTAAAACAACAGGTCCCACACTTCTTCCGACTTCTCACCGATCGTACGAAGAAAAAAATGTAAATATCTCCACCCAAATATAGTGTCCTTTAGTTGACGATGACCTTCCGTAGGACACGCGCACGTTTGTTTTTTTTTCGTAACCGAGCGAGCCGTATTAGGGACCTCCACTCTCCTCAGAAGAACGGAACCGTCTGAGCATTTGTGGTGTTCGCTTTTAGGTCTCCCAACTCTTCGTTAGCCGAGTAACGGGGGGGCGAGAAGGAGCGCCGGAGGAAGGGGGGACACTCTCTACGGGGATCACTTCCTGCCGAGGCGGTCGCACAGTTCTCAGTTCCCCTCCCCTCCTGCCGCCGCAACGGTTCGCCTGTTCCACCGCTCCCTTGAGCGTTCGCCCCTCTTCAACGTCGCTCGATCGCTCCACTCCCCGACAACGTTACCCCTCCACGGGCGCCCCACCACGCCGTCCAATCGTTCCATGAGCGTTTCCCCACCCGTTTTTTTTTTTGAGCGCACGAGCGTCGCTCTGTTCTTACCGGGAACGACCGAGGAACGATAGCCCGAGAACCGCCGACGAGAGAGAGAGAGCGGAGAATCGATTGGCCGAACGAGTCTGCCATCATTTCCCGCCGCCAATTGGGCGCCTCGATGGATAGTCCGGGGGGCGGTGCTTCGGTCAGTGACGTCACAGAGCAACAAGGCGACCTCTCGCGTCATGAATCTCACCCTCTCTCTCTCTTACACCCTCCGGCTACCCCAAGTGAGAGGGAGAAAGATAGGAGGGATATGAGGGGGTGGGAGTTGTTGGGACAACGCTCGGCGATACGCGATGCGCGCGTGCGCGACTGCGAAATTGCGAATATTTTTTTGCGCGTGGTTAGCGCATACATGAGTGTACGTGGTGAGAAACGCTAAGCTTCCGAGACCGATCTTTCGTTGCGAAAGCGTTCTCGGATCCTTCGTTAGATCCTTCTCTATCGCGTCAAACTTTGGGTCATTGGGACGAATCGACGAGAAAGAATGTCCTTTTTTTGTTAACTCGCAGAATGTCGCAGACAATGCCTCTGCGGATGGTTTATTTTCACATTTTTTTACTCCAACGTTACTTTTCACTCCATGATCGGCGGAAAACGTTTAATTCCCTACGATGACGAGTCCTTTCGCAAGCCCAAAATCGATCAAAGGCATGTTGAATTATCGATAATCGTGCGATATCCGAACGAGAATTTTCCTGATCAACGAAAATTGTTCCGGTTCTTCTCGTTTAGTCCCGCCATTTGTTACTTCACAATTAATTTTCACCTCATGATGGCGATACAAATTGCGGACAATTCGTTCGTTATTTCACGCGCATTTTTATTCGACACTGCGCGACAGTGAGATTGACGAAAACATTTAATTCCATATGTTGACCATTCCTTTTTTGCCCACTGAGACCGAAGTGGATCAAAAACTCATCAAATTATCATTACCGAGTGGTAATCGCGGGAAATTCTAACGAGAGTTTTCCTGATCAAAGAGAATTTTCCCTGATCAACAAGAATTTTCCTGGTCAACGAGAATTTTCCTGATCAACAAAAATTTTCCTGATCAATGAAAATTTTCCTGATCCACGAGAATTTTCCTGATCAACGAGAATTTTCCTGATCAATGAGAATTTTTTTGATCAACGAAAATTTTCCTGATCAACAAGAATTTTCCTAGTCGACGAGAATTTTCCTGATCAATGAAAATTTTCCTGATCCACAAGAATTTTCCTGATCAACGAGATTTTTTTTGATCAACCAGAATTTTCGTGATCAATGAGAATTTTCCTGATCAACGAGAATTTTCCTGATCAACGAGAATTGTCCCAGTTCATTCGTTACGATAGACGAAGAGGAAATAATTTGGACGAAAGGCTCCGACAAACGAGCGACATATACTTCCGGCAGGGGCACAAGGTCTGAAGTGTACGGGCGGGGAAAAAAATAACGAACGAGAACCGTTCGATAGAGGTTCTCGTGAATCTTGATGGCGCGTGCCTCGAGTCTCTCCAGCATCTTAATACCATCAATATAATCCATATATGCGCAATGTACCAGGCGATATTCGGTTCTTTTGAGCCTCCTCCATTGCCGACGGAATAATCCTCGAAATGGCGTGTAAATAATCCCCAATGGCACATCGACGCATTATGCCATTGCAAGGCATTCATACCATCGCGGAGACGCTGAGAGAGAGAGAGAGAGATTCACTTCTTTATTATACGTTTCAACCGTGCGACATATATCGGATGGTCTCGACGTTAAAAGGGCGTTTAAGTTAATGCCGGTAAACGTTCGTCACGCCATTATCAATTTGAGCCATTGATATTTATCCACAAATGCGTGTGTGAGTCCGTGTGTGTGTGTGTTTGTGAAAAGGGATAAATATAGGTGGGTAGGGATACGTGTGATCGAGAAAGGAAGAAAAATGAAAACAGATATATAAGAGGGAAAGGAGTGCGAAGGGGAGAGAGAAAGAAAGAATATAAGGCCCTCCATTGTGCGAATATATTCTTCCCTTACAGCCACACTTTGAGGGTTAGAGGGCGCACTCCTTGGTGAGGAATGAAACGCGCGCTCGAGGGTGGTAGAAGGTAGAGAATCTCCACCGAATCGAATATATCCACAAACGCGCCTTTATAATACCCTCCAATAGACCACCGATTGACTTCTGTCACTGTTATTATAATAATAACAATAACGACAATAGTATGAAGTAATAATGGACGGGGGTTGGGGCGGGCGAATAACAGGGAATGAATGGATGTAAACAAATTATTCTTCGCGATGTGACGATCGATCGATCCATCGATATTGAATTTCATTATTTTTTACTAGAAAAACATTTCTTTATGATGGAAAAAAAATCAAAACATCGAGGATAAAAAATTCAATTTTCCAATAGAGAAAAGAAAAATATGAATTGCGTGATAAGTTTTCGTTAATTGTTTTCCATTTAGATCGATAATTGCTCTTTTATTCGAGAGGACTCTTTGGTCAGAAGCTGGAAAAAAATCATGAGCCACTCTTTATTCTCGTTGCTGGAATTTATCAATATTTAAAAAAAAATTTACTTCATTTTCGCAATGTACATATACTTGAGTATATGCACAGAAAATTTCATGTCAATCCGAGAAATATTCTCGAAGTTGCACGCAGATTTGTAAAGACGTCTCGGAGCGTTTGAACTTTGTTGAAGTTTGAGCGCGAGCGTTCTCGGAAACGGCCAACGCGATCAGTTTCAAATTTCTACACAAGCTTTATAAATAAATTTTTTAATGCTTGATCCAAGGTTTTTTTCTCGCCGATAAATATTTTCCATTTTATAAACAATTTAACGCGAAATATTGTATCGAAAATCGAAATATTTTTTTTGACGAGCCGCCATTTTGTTAAAAATTAATATTTTCCTTATTCCTTAGAATAAATACTGGACAATACCTTACATTAACGAAATCTTTTTGGTTTTTTAAGTTTGGATTATGCAATCCAGAGATATCGTGCACACCGCCGAAACGGCTGTTTTTAGAGGAGCTCCAGGAGATCGGCTATGGCAAGTTTAAAAATGATTATTTTTATAAATAAAAAATACGAAAATACAGTTAACAGTTATCACAATATGTGTATAAATTTGAACGTCAAATCGCTTCTTTTCGGTCTTTCGACGATGAGGAAAAAAATTCGCTGCGTTCGGGATTCACAAGGAAGAGGGCAGACGCGTGCTGGACAACAAGTGAGGATGCCACGCATTGAAAAGTTCGACTATCTCGTTTGTTTGTTGAGAGTGAAGGGAGGCGGGGTGCGATTTGCTCTAGTGGAATCGGTATTATTCATGGAGAGTTTATATGATCCACGCACACTTACGCACCGTGTACATACACATACATATATGAAAAAGAGTGAAAAGAAAAGTGAGAGTGACGATAATACATTGTGCGACGGTGAACACTACTCATTGTCGTGTTCCCATACACCCCGACGACCGCTGCTATGATTATCTATGACGCATTCTTCCATTATAATAGAATCTCGGCAACCGGCAACAGGTCCTACTTGCCGCTCGTACTTATAGGGCCCGAGATGTACATTGTACCGGATTTAAATGGCCCCACGTAGATCCGAATAATCCGAACCAATCCCATTAACGACGTTTTATAATTTCGCTGAAGGTCAATTGAACGTTTGAATGAAACGACAAAGACAAAACTAACGAACAATCGATGGGATGGGATGAGATGTCGACAGGGGAAAAAACGGGGAAAAAAATGAAATTGGGGGTCATATGTGAAAACTGGAAAGGGTATATAACATTTAAGGGTGGAAATGGGGTTAGACGGTTCGAAAAATCGATTTTTTTTTTCCTTTCATAAATTGTTAGTAAAACTATTGAAAAATATGTTCCCAAAATTTAAAATGAAAATTTCGACTCTTTCTATTGTTATAAGCCATTAAGGGAGGAAATAGGGTTAGGACAGCGTTTTCTCAATGATTTTCATGAATTTCTTTATACTATAAAAAATGAGCATAATTTATTGAAACTTTGAGAATATTTTATACGTATATTTAAGCAAAGGGGACCCACTTCCGATTGACTTGCCTTTAATATATGTTGTGTAGGGAACCTTCCTGAACAACTTTTTCCTTTGACACAATTAAGGGTCGTTATTTATTAAAAAGTTATTAACAAATAAAGTTAATAATTCATATAGCTATTTTCCTAGTACCAGCCAGTCCTAATCATCTTGTCCTTCACATTTGTTGTTACGAATACACCCCTGAGTAGCATACAAAAAGTTTTATCCGTCGATCATTGTTTGTTAAAAAGTTATTAACGAAAAATGTTTCATAAATCAAACATGAACTATTTGTTCTAGTGTATGGTGAACAGCACACGCATGAGAGGGGTGGCTGCGACCCCTGCAATTCTCCACTAACCAGCCCAAAGACAAACCAAAAACAACCCAAAAACAACGCAAACAAACATATAAACAAACAATTATTTGTTTTATTCATTATTTATATTATGAAGCGGATACATGATACTCATAATGTCGGTTTGGGTTTGTTTTGGATTTGTTCGTTTGGGTTTTGGGTTTGTTTGTTTGTTGGGTTTGTCTGTTTGTTTCATAAATCAAACATGAACTACTTGTTCTAGTGTATGGTGAACAGCACATGCATGAGAGGGGTGGCTGCGCCCCCCTGCAATCCCCCACTAACCAGCCCAAAGACAAACCAAAAACAACCCAAAAACAACCCAAAAACAACCCAAAAACAGCGCAAAAACAACCCAAAAACAACGCAAACAAACATAAAAACAAACAATTATTTGTTTTATTCATTATTTATATTATGACAGTTTTGGATTTGTTTGTTTATTGGGTTTGGGTTTTTTGGTTTGGGTTTGTTTTGGGCTTGTTTGTTTATTGGGTTTGGGTTTTTGGTTTGGTTTTGTTTTTGGATTTGTTTGTTGGGTTTGTTTTGGGTTTGTCCGTTTGTTTCTTTAGGTTACTGGGGTTGTTTTGGGTTGTTTTTGGTTTGTCTATGGGCTGGTATGCGGCGGAGGCAGGGGGGCCGCAGCTCCTCCGGTCATACGTGTACTGGCCACCATGCAAGTATTTCATATTCTATTTATGAATATTCTTTTGTTAATAACTTTTTAACAAACAATGAGGACGGAAAAAACTTTTGGTATGTTATTCAGGGGGGTATTCTTAACAACACATGTGAAGGACAAGATGATTGGGACTGGCTGCTATAAGAAAAATAGCTATATGAATTATTAATTTTATTTGTTAATAACTTTTTAATATATAACGACCCCCAATTGTGTCAGAGGAAAAAGTTGTTCAGAAAGGGTCCCTAGACAAAGGCAAGTCAATCGGAAGTGGGTCCCCTTTGCTCCATATTTACCCTATAAAATATTAGCGACCCCATATTGCTTGTTTTTCTTGGTACTATTTTTTCAAACGCGTTTTTCTGAAAACGACTTTTTTTGAACTTGCGTACACGCTAGTTTGAAAAGTTTTCAACCAATCGCTTTGAAAATTGGCAGTTACTTTCTTCATAGTATTGCGCTCTATATAAACTTAGAAACGGTATATTATCATTATTTAAAATAATTTTTTTTGCCAACAAAGTTATAAAAAATGGCAAAAAATCATGCTCTTTTGTTTTGACCCCTGTAAAAAATTCAATTTTCTATTTTTTTGATAGCATTTAGGTTCATATAGAAGAGAGACATGTAATAAAAGTAAATTTCAACCTCGTTTGATTTCAGATGAAAATTGCGGCTTCCAGAATGTACGGAAAATGCTGAGTCTAATTGTGACCTGCAATATGGGGTCGCTAATATCTGCGGTGTTTTTCAAGGAAATTCTTCAAAAATTTTACAGTATATACTTAAATATATGTATAAAATATTCTCAAAGTTTCAATAAATTATATTCATTTTTTATACTATAAAAAAATTCATGAAAATCATTGAGAAAACGTTGTCCTAACCCTATTTCCTCTCCTTAAACGAAGAAAGTTGTGTCAATAACAATTCGTTAAAAATTGCATTATCTTTGTTCGTTTAATGATCTTGAAGTCGAAACGTTCGACAATTAATATTTCAAAGCATCCCACGAAATCAACTCACGTTTTCCATTTGTTTATTGTTTCCATTGTAAACAGATCTCTGGTAACATAACGGGACTGTTATGCGACTCGAATATTAGGTTTATCGGCCTAATTGCATAACGTCTGTTTCCTAAAATATCACATTATACGAGATTATTGATAGAAATTAGGTAATACGAAAATGTTCAATGTTCAATGTCACGTGTCCTTGTGATTGTGTGTGCGAAACTAGGAGACTGGAAGACTGGAAGTTCATTGGAGTAAAGAAATACATTGTTTCGTATTCCCCACGTGTTATTAGCTCCAGCGTCGCTCGAAACTAAACGGCATAAGCACTTATTTATAAACTCACGTTATCATTTGACCGAGCATAAGCTATTCGCGTCGTCGTATAATCGATTAAACAATTTTTTTTCAATTTTTTTTCCCCCGAACAATCGATTTGCATTTTTCAATATCGGCCATCGGTTGAACTGAGCTCAGGGGGTAAATGTCAAAGTATCCCACGCAGTGACTCATTCACGAGCCTATTTTTACGAATGGCCATTAAAATTCAAAACTTGAACGAGAAACGACGATGTTTATGAACGGTGCGCGCGTTCTCAGCGTGTGGTTTACCGTTAATTACACCGAGAAAATTTTACAACGATCCCCTAACGGCCTGCTGACTTGTTTGGTCACGATCGTCGCCTTATCCTTCCTCGTCCTCCGCCCCGATGTCATTTCGAACGAAAGGGCGACAGTACCAGTTTGCACACTGTTATATAAAGTGTTTGACAAAATGTGGAAAACCTGAGAGACGAACAATGAGCAATAAATCTTCGTCGTCGAATTAACGACGAATTTCCGGGCACACAATATTCTTCCGTCGTCATTTAACTCGGATCTATTCACATTTATGTATATATAGAATCGCAATTCTATAAGCTTGCGGTAATATTCGGTGGCTTGGAAAATCCGTTTTCGAAAATAGATTTTCATTATGTCGTGTCCTTGGCCCTTCAATGTAACCTGACAAAGACCTTTTCAGTAATGATCATTCTTAAGTATGTTATTGTTTTATTGTCCTCTTAGTTATTCCTCCACCTTTCGTTTTAGTAACGTTGCCAAAAATACCTTCGTCAGCAATAATCGTTATTATGGTTAAAACGAATGTTTGCGGGAAACGGGTTCAGTGAAGGGGTTAGGCGACTCTAAAGGCCGAAAAAAATAGGCTTCTTTGGGGATTTTTTTTGCAGAAAAACTAGAAAATAAATCGAGATTTCAATATAGGGTGATTATCAGACATATCAGTGACTGTATAGAATAATTTTTTTGAAGCGATTTATTTAACAATGGCGAGTGTGCAGCGATTTTGCGATGACGCCTCTGTTTTTGTTGGCCGGAAACATAACTCCGACAATTTTCAACCGATTTACTTTAAATTTTTAATATATCTTCAAAAATACATTGTCTATGGAAGTGCGCAGGATTTTTTCGATATATTGATTTTCGGCGAAATGGCGGCGCTTCTAAAGTGAAAAATGACAAAATTCGCTTAAAAATCGCAAGAAAATTGTTAATAACAAATGAACTATTCAATATTTAAAAAAAATCCTACGTACTTCCATAGACGATGTATTTTTAAAGATATATTGAAAATTTCAAGTGAATCGGTCGAAAATTGTCTGAGTTATGTTTCCGGCCAGCTGAAAAATGCAGTTTCGAGATAAACGCCGCACAGCCGCCCATTTTGAAATTAATCGTAAAAAAAAAAATTATTGTACACAGTCACTGATATGTATAATAAATACCCTATTTTATAATCTCGATTTATTTTCTAGTTTTACTGAAAAATAATCCCCAAAATCCCCCTCTGGAGTGGCCTAACCCGTTAAGGGGGGGGGATAGGGTTAGGACAGCGTTTTCTCAATGATTTTCATGAATTTTTTTATAGTATAAAAAATTAATATAATTTATTGAAACTTTGAGAATATTTTATACATATATATAAGTATATACTATAAAATAAAAAAGACTCAGCATTTTGCGTACATTCTGGAAGCCGCAATTTTCATCTGAAATCAAACGAGGTTGGAATTTACTTTTATTATATGTCTCTCTTCTATATGAACCTAAATGCTATAAAAATAATAGATAATTGAATTTTTTACAGGAGTCAAAACAAAGAAGCATGATTTTTTGCCATTTTTTTAAACTTTAATTGCAAAAAAAAAATATTTGAAATAATGATAATGTTCCGATTTTAGGTTCATATAGAGCGCAATACTATGAAGAAAGTAATTGCCAATTTTCAAAACGATTGGTTGAAAACTTTTCAAACTAGCGTGTACGCAAGTTCAAAAAAAGTCGTTTTCAGAAAAAACGCGTTTGAAAAAATAGTACCAAGAAAAACAAGCAATATGATCGCTAATATTTTATAGTATATACTTAAATATACGTATAAAATATTCTCAAAGTTTCGATAAATTATATTCATTATTTATACTATAAAAAAATTCATGAAAATCATTGAGAAAATGCTGTCCTAACCCTATTTCCTTCCTTAATGGCTTATAACAATAGAACGAGTCTAAATCTTCATTTAAAATTTTGGGAACATATTTTTCAATAGTTTTACTAACAATTTATGAAATTAAAAAAAATCGATTTTTTGAACGGCAGGGGGAAATAGGGTTGGGACAGCGTTTTCTCAATGATTTTCATGAATTTTTTTATAGTATAAAAAATCAAAATAATTTATTGAAACTTTGAGAATATTCTATACATATATTTAAGTATATACTATAAAATTTTTGAAGAATTTTCTTGATAAACACCGCAGATATTAGCCACCCCATATTGCAGGTCACAATCAGACTCAGCATTTTGCGTACATTCTGGAAGCCGCAATTTTCATCTGAAATCAAACGAGGTTGGAATTTTCCTTCATTACATGTCTCTCTTCTATATGAACCTAAATAGTATCAAAAAAAATAGAAAATTGAATCTTTTACAGTGGTCAAAACAAAAAAGCATGATTTTTTGCCATTTTTTACAACTTTATTTGCAAAAAAAAAATTATTTTAAATAATTATAATATTCCGATATTAGGTTCATATAGAGCGCAATACTATGAAGAAAGTAACTGCCAATTTTCAAAACGATTTGTTGAAAACTTTTCAAACTAGCGTGTGCGCGAATTCAAAAAAAGTCGTTTTCAGAAAAACGCGTTTGAAAAAATAGTACCAAGAAAAACAAGCAATATGGGGTCGCTAATATTTTATAGTATATACTCAAATATATGTATAAAAATTTTATAATATATACTTAAATATATGTATAAAATATTCTCAAAGTTTCAATAAATTATATTCATTTTTTATACTATAAAAAAATTCATGAAAATCATTGACAAAACGCTGTCCTAACCCTATTTCCTCCCTCAATGACTTATAACAATAGAACGAGTCGGAATTTTCATTTCAAATTTTGGGAACATATTTTACAATAGTTTTACTAACAATTTATGAAATAAAAAAAATCGATTTTTTGAACCGTCTAACCCTACTTCCCCCCTTAACGCGTGGCTTATAAAAATTCGTTCGTTCCTTCGCAAAAATGAATTCGACGATTCATTCGGGAATGTGCATTTTTCCAATCGTCAATTATTTTTTCATTCGCTCTTCGCGCTCCGTGGTACATACTAAGACTACATACTAACTTTGACCCAACGTTCGTAATTAGTGTGCGCTATGCCATTTTAAAATGGCACATTGTGAACTCACTCGGTATATATATATATAACACCCTCGGTATGGCCGTTCAATTTCCCGGAAAATGGGGTTTTTACCAGAGACACAGATTCGCAGAAGGGTTGCGAAACCCGTCGGTGTTTGTCGCAGGTAATGTTGTAAAATGAAATGCTCCGAAATCATCGGGCAACATTATATCTACTAGAAATCTCGTTAAGTACCCGAAAGTCATTTCTTCTAATCTCCCGCATCGCGTTAATGGTACTGTTGCGAAAAAAAAGAAAAGAATGAAAGGAAATGTCGGGTAATAAACGAACCGACGGTGCAAAAGAGTTTTTGCACTGTGTCCGACATTTTGCTGTTAGGATCAGGTTGTACGAGCACCTATTATTGTGTGCACCGGGACCCAATTTATCGACCCAAATTGCGAAAAACCTTTGGTACTAATAAAATGTTTATTGGGCCAATTCGTCGAACGTTTTTCCGATTAAGAATCGAACCCGGAAGAATTGCCGTTGCGAAAAAAAAAGGTATACAATTTCGTGGAAAGCAATTGAAACAAACAATAAATTTTAACTCATTAGCCACGTACGGTTAAAGTTCCGGTTAATGCTAAAGTTCAAATTATCAGCGTAGCAAAGGGTCGAAGATCCAAAGGGTGTTCGATAGACTCAATGAATAAATAAATTTAAAAAAAATGTAATGGTAGTTCGTGTGAAGAAATGATAAGTGTAACGCCACCTTCGGAAACGCGAAATGGGGTCGGCTGCTTTTCGCATCGCATTACCGTGTCTCGTGGGTCTTTCGAATTCCCACGAAAGGGCGGATCCCCCCCCCCCCCCCCCCCACTGCCACGTCGTTTCGTGAAAAAAAATAAAATAGCGACGAGAAGGGTGTCTATCTAATATTTTTCTTCCGATCGGGAGCATCGACAGTGTATTATTATTATTATTTTATTCGAAAAGATACCCCACATGGTGATAACGGATTTTTCTTTGTTGTTCAACCGTTTAAGGGAGGAAATAGGGTTAGACGGTTCAAAAAATCGATTTTCTTTTATTTCATAAATTGTTAGTAAAACTATTGAAAAATAAGTTCCCAAAATTTTAAATGAAAATTCCGACTCGTTCTATTGTTATAAGCCATTAAGGGCGGAAATAGGGTTAGGACATCGTTTTCTCAATGATTTTCATGAATTTCTTTATAGTATAAAAAATGAATATAATTTATTGAAACTTTAAGAATATTATATACATATATTTAAGTATATACTATAAAATTTGTATACATATATTCAAGTATATACTATAAAATATTAGCGACCCCATATTGCTTGTTTTTCTTGCTACTATTTTTTCAAACGCGTTTTTCTGAAAACGACTTTTTTTAAACTTGCGTACACGCTAGCTTGAAAAGTTTTCGACCAATCGTTTTGAAAATTGGCAGTTACTTTCTCCATAGTATTGCGCTCTATATGAACCTGAAATCGAAATATTATCATTATTTAAAATAATTTATTTTTTTCAAATAAAGTTGTAAAAAATGGCAAAAAAATCACGCTTTCATGTTTTGACCCCTGAAAAAATTGGATTTTCTATTTTTTTTTATAGCATTTAGGTTCATATAGAAGAGAGACATGTAATAAAAGTAAATTCCAACCTCGTTTGATTTCAGATGAAAATTGCGGCTTCCAGAATGTACGCAAAATGCTTAGTCTGATTGTGACCTGCAATATGGTGTCGCTAATATCTTCGGTGTTTTTCAAGGAAATTCTTCAAAAATTTTATAGTATATACTTGAATATATGTATAAAATATTCTCAAAGTTTCAATAAATTATATTAATTTTTTATACTATAAAAAAATTCATGAAAATCATTGAGAAAACGCTGTCTTAACCCTGTTTCCCCCCTTCGGTTCAGAAAACCGATTTTTTTTTTATTTCATAAATTGTTAGTAAAACTATTGAAAGATATGTTCCCAAATTTTTAAATGAAAATTTCGACTCGTTCTATTGTTATAAGCCATTAAGGGGGGGCATAGGGTTAGGACATCGTTTTCCCAATGATTTTCATGAATTTTTTTATAGTATAAAAAATAAATATAATTTATTGAAACTTTGAGAATATTATATATATATATTTAAGTATATACTATAAAATTTTTATACATATATTCAAGAATATACTATAAAATATTAGCGACCCCATATTGCTTGTTTTTCTTGCTACTATTTTTTCAAACGCGTTTTTCTGAAAACGACTTTTTTTTAACTTGCGTACACGCTAGTTTGAAAAGTTTTCGACCAATCGTTTTGAAAATTGGCAGTTACTTTCTTCATAGTATTGCGCTCTGTATGAACCTAAAATCTGAATATTATCATTATTTAAAATAATTATTTTTTTGCAAATAAAGTTGTAAAAAATGGCAAAAAATCATGGCAAAAATCATGCTTTTTTGTTTTGACCCCTGTAAAAAATTCAATTTTCTATTTTTTTGATAGCATTTAGGTTCATACAGAAGAGAGACATATAATAAAAGTAAATTTCAATCTCGTTTGATTTCAGATAAAAATTGCGGCTTCCAGAATGTACGCAAAATGCCGAGTCTGATTGTGACCTGCAATATGGGGTCGCATTAGCGACCCCATATTGCGCAGATATTAATCTGCGGTGTTTTTCAAGAAAATTCTTCAAAAATTTTATAGTATATACTTAAATATATCTATAAAATATTCTCAAAGTTTCAATAAATTATATTCATTTTTTATACTATAAAAAAATTCATGAAAATCATTGAGAAAACGCTGTCCTAACCCTATTTCTCCCCTTAAGAAATCTAAACAAGTCGAAAAGTCGAATACTCAATGCCTTGGATGTGCGACGCGGCGAAGAAAAAATGAAAATTCCATTAAAAATCATTAAAATCGTGTTATTGGGCCGAACAATGGAAAAAGAATTCGTTTAATGTTAACAAACGTTTGTTTAGATGTTATAAATGATTACGATTGAATTGAAATAAATCCAGTATCTGTGAACGCGCGTAAAAATTCATGAAGCCGTAATGCAAAAGAGAGCGCTTTCATCGAGTATCACAAAAATTAGAAAATCGTCGTTTAGACCAGAAGACTTTGCCTTAAGTGTTGTCATTTGGCTCCAAAGTCTTTTCTTCGCCGGCACTCGATATTATAGATTAACGTATATAAAAAGGAACCCGAGGCAAGAGCTGCGAAGTCCACAGCTGAGAACGGTAAAGTATAGCGTTCCGCGCTATTATTTATCGCGGGGATTCGCGTGCAGAATCAGATATCCTTATATTTGTAACCCATACAATGGAAGTAGGTCGTTAAAATTATTTTATTACCTGTTCTACATAACGCCGTTCTACATACCGTTCAATTTACATAAATATTTATCTACGGAGCACATATGGATTTAATGCATAAATAGCGGCCGAACAGTCGTCGACAATTACACGTATGGAACGAATAACGAATTACACTAATGGTATAAATAATTGTTAAATTTTATAATAAATTTCAGTTTCCGTGGGCGGAATCCTTTTTAGGAAACATGTAAAAAAGTGAAGACACTCGAAACGCGCCCATTAATCCTAGTATTGAACTTAAACTTCAGAGATACTTGGTCCGATAAGTAATCGATGAGATGAGATTGTTTAAAAAATTATAGAGGAATGACACACGAAGATCGAGCTTCGATACGTTAAATATCGAAAAAGAGCGCAGGCCCGACGTAAGGACGAATCACAGTTTCGCTTTTTCGTCACGTGATCAGCCAACGTCAGCGCACTTCACTCCGTTGAATCTTCGCTCAGCTGACATGAACACACCTAACCTAAAACTATGATGATCCAAGAAGCGCAAAACGCGCCCATTAATCCTAGTATTGAACTTAAACTTCAGAGATACTTGGTCCGATAAGTAATCGATGAGATGAGATTGTTTAAAAAATTATAGAGGGATGACACACGAAGATCGACCTTCGATACGTTAAATATCGAAAAAGAGCGCAGGCCCGATGTAAGGACGAATCACAGTTTCGCTTTTTAGTCACGTGATCATCCAACGTCAACGCACTTCACTCCGTTGAATCTTCGCTCAGCTGACAGGAACACATTTAACCTAAAAACTATCATGATCCAAGACGCGCAAAACGCGCCCATTAATCCTAGTATTGAACTTAAACTTCAGAGATACTTGGTCCGATAAGTAATCGATGAGATGAGATTGTTTAAAAAATTATAGAGGAATGACACACGAAGATCGAGCTTCGATACGTTAAATATCGAAAAAGAGTGAAGGCCCGACGTAAGGACGAATCACAGTTCCGCTTTTTCGTCACGTGATCATCCAACGTCAACGCACTTCACTCCGTTGAATCTTCGCTCAGCTGATAGGAACACACCTAACCTAAAAACTATCATGATCCAAGACCCGCAAAACGTGCTCGTTGATCCTAGTATTGAACTTAAACTTCAGAGACAAATAATTCGATAAATAAATTCGTCTCGTCGACGAGATTGTTTTAAAAAACGATAGAGGGATGACACTTGCGAAATAATGATGAAATGTACGACCCAAGACGATCGGGGTCTCGTCACGAGGTAACTTAAAGTCGTATCAATCTCATTTATGCCAATTTCGAGGCCGAGTCTCCCCTCCTTTGGGTTATCCCCCTTATTTTTTGTTGAATCGTCATTCGGTTTTTTCCCTCGGTATATTTTTTACCGACTATACATAACTGTACAGGTATTATGTATGTCATATATATATATATAAATGATAATTTGCATAGACACGACGTGTCCCCCCCTGCTATCCCTCCCGCCGGTATCGTTTCGTTTTCGTCAATCGTTCTGTTCGTGTATATCACCTACAGGAATAAAAAAAAACTTTTCTTCGAGTCACACGTACGGATACAGTGTCCCATTGTTTGTTCGTGGTCTCTCGCGTTCCTCGACAATTCTCCCCTCCTCCTTGTGACTCGATTGTCATGAAAATTTTGTTCGTCCGTAAAACTCGACGTGCTTTTATGTTTATATGTATGCAGCCGTAAGAACGAGTAAGCGGTCGTGGCACGAACGAAGAAACG
Source organism: Oxytorus armatus (assembly GCA_958009045.1). Lineage (NCBI taxonomy): Eukaryota > Metazoa > Arthropoda > Insecta > Hymenoptera > Ichneumonidae > Oxytorus > Oxytorus armatus. Next base: position 1,555,524 of record OY253755.1, read on the forward strand.
TTATCGCGTCGTCGCGTGGAAACACAAGACTTCACGGCATTATTTATACACATGGCCCACGTAAAGTGGGCAACGGTCACCATTTTTTCAAATCCTCATTCCTTGGATGCAAACATTTCTCCAGCTTCCCCCCCGATCACTGCTTGATGGACCAATTTTTACGGCACACTTGGAATCAAAGTTTCGGTCCCTGCACATTTTTTGGCATCCTTTACCTTCTCCACAGACCCTCTTTTCGGGCAGTTTTCTTCGTCCCTTCTGCAACACGGCAATGTATACAAATTGTCATAGAAATATATGAATTGTTGCGCGGGCCAGCCTCCCTAATATGATCTGTTTACTTTCAATGAGGACGAAATGACCTTGACGCTCTTCATCATGTATACATGTGTATAATAGTCGCGCAGGGGATGATTTTTTGGCTACTACGAAAAGTGACAATTCCCCAAGAGGATCTGCTTCCATCGTTCTTTTTTTTTTTCGTCACCAGACCAAGGGGGTTGAAATCTGGAAATGCCCAACGACGATTGCATGGAATTTCGAGTGGCGAACCAACTTGCCTGGGAGAACGTGGGTAAGCTTATAATAATGAAATAACGAGCGGGATACTGCCCGTAAAAAAATTTTCATCGAGAAATCGGTCGGTACGTGTGTGTTTATACAGTGCTAGGCATTTGAAGTGGAACGCCGATTGTCGTGAAAATTTGCGGAATTTGAAAGTTTCACTTCTACGATCAATCTCACCACCGCTTGCCGGAAACGATAACGTCAATTTCCATTCGCGAAGTCACAGGCCCTCGTGACTGATAGATTCACGATAATAATGAGCCCAATCGGCCCAACAATTTTCGCGTCAGCCCCGACAAAACGATTTCCACTTTAACCCTCTCCCCTGCTGCCGGGGGGGTTACGCATCCAATTGCTCTTGGAGTAGTTTTCATCCTTGTTCGTAACCCTTTAGTTCGATAATATATTTACCCCCTATCGCATCGGCAACCCTTAAATCACGAGATCGACGGATTACCCGATTTTTCAACCCTCCCCAACATTTTCGTTGCGCACGTGCGCAATTCTTGACCAATCTCAATGGGACCTGTTTCGTTCGAAAGATTATCAAATTTCCTTGAATGTACTTTTTTGAAATTTTCAAATTCGTAAAATTGCCGACGAAAATCGCGCGAAGATATCCGCGCGTCCTACTTTCAATGCTCAGCACTGTATCCACCTCCTCCCCGACATTTTCGTTGCGCACGTGCGCAATTGTTGGCCAATCTCAATGGTAACCGTTTCGTTCGAAAGATTATCAAATTTCCTTGAATGTACTTTTTTGAAATGTTCAAATTCCTCAAATTGCCGACGCAAATCGCGCGAAGATATGCGCTCGTTCCACTTGAAATGCTCAGCACTGTATATAAATAATAAATTTATATACATCGTATTTAAAACTAGCCTCTCATCTCGTCGACGTGGTCTTTGTCCCCTCCTTTGCCCTATATACACCTATACATGGCTGTGTACTTATTATTATTACATACATGTAAAATGCATTGGTAAGAAAAAAAAAAGTAGGAGGGAATACCCTCGTCAGAAATCGTCACAGGGATGACAGGTAAGCTAGTAGGGGATCCTCGCGTATATGGCTCGCCTCCCTTGGATCGCGAAACGAGCGTTTACAATGTATGTGGTAAAACTTACCCCTGGGGGTCTTTTCGGTGCTTTCGTCTCTCTCTTTATCTTTCCCTCGTTTGCTTTTGCCCTACGCCACGATATAACTTGTCGCGCGAGACGAGACAGAGTCGGACAGTAAAATGGGTTATTCGTTTGTAACGACTCGAACGTTGAATTTTCGTGCAATTTTTTTTTCCCTTCAGCACACGAACTACATTTTGGCAATAATCATAATTGCCAACAAAAAATAAATAAATCTCCACGTCCACTCCGATTCGTCTTTCGACTTTACTACTTTCGTTACTTTCCGACCATTTACCCAAAATAATATCGGACATTTTTTCACCAAAGAAAAACATTAAAAACAAGTAAATGACGTAGATTTTTTTTTTGGGGACACACCTGTGCCTCGGTTGTTCGTTGTTAAATTCCTCCGTTCGTCTCGTTGTCTCGCAACCTCGGGAATAATATTTGCCCGTGCACAAGTCCAACTCGCGATTTACACATGCCTCGTGAATTTCAATGCCATTGACTTTCGACTCTGTGCTTCTTAGCCTTTTTGCTTCTACAATGGAGAAATGATATGGTTCCATCTCTCTCTCTCTCTCTCTCTCTCTGTCTCTAAATACATGCAGTATTTATTCGGTCGAGGATGAGTGATTCTCTCTCTCTCTCTCTCTTTTTCTCTCTGCATACCGTACGACGGATCGAGAGCTCACGGCAGTTTATAATCGAGTCCCCTGACCGAGTTTCAGGACCCTCGAAATGTTTTTGCCGTTCAAATGTCGTGACTGACAGGATTATTCGTACAGCCTCACGAATAATTTTCGTATACAGCCGGGAAGGAATTGCCGAATTTGGCGAATCCTGTCGCTGAGACACGTCGGAGCTTTGAGACGATGAATTATATTAAATGTCTCTGCTGACAAATTTACATCTGAATTTTACACGAAATTTCATTTTTACGCACAAACGCATTTGTAAATTAGGGGCTCACATACCCCTGAAATTTTCCAAAAATTCGTTCGTTTTTTTATAGATTTTTATCCTTTATACTTGTAAGAATTTAAAAAAAAACTTAAACAAATTTCGCTCGGTTACAAAGTTACGGCGACCAATGTGACCGGACCGTCCTTCTCGGAACTACGTTTTTACCGTGTCAGCACGATAACTCAGTTAATTTTTAATATTTTTTAACTTTATTATTTTTTAACTTTATTATTTTTTAAAATCTTCATTATTATTTTCTCTACAGTCTGACGAGAGGTTTTTTTTCAATTTTTTCGTTGGACAATTTTTTATGAATTATTAAAACACTAGTTTTTGTTTTTCAATTGCACACTAAAGTGTGAAATACTGTGATATCTTTATTTTTGAAAAAAAAAAAAAATTCCCTCCGTCAGACTATTATTAGTAAATTGTTTTACTGGATTCTATTTTATTTTTGGAGATTGGGTAATTTTTCGTGAAGTTATGATGTCGACAATGAGGCGCCAATGGTTTTCATCGGTAGTCCATTTATATCCGTGAAAAATAATGTTAATATTTTTTTTAAATATAAAAAATTTTTTTTTCCTTACCGTTGAAAGGTCAATAGAAAATGTGAAATCAACAATTTAATTTTTTTTTACCGTTTAACCTCTACAATAATTCTTAAAATTTACTCGGTTTTCAGCGCGCGCAGCGGTATGTGGACTAACCTTTTTTTTTATTTCAAAATGAAAAAAAAAAGAGGGATGAACGATGAAAAAAATGGATAATCGATATCGTTTTCTTTCTATATCCAGAAGAGTACGTGTACAAATTATGATTCATCATGACTCGGCTTGGTCGCCATTTATTTGGTCGGTCGAGTTTCTAGCTCGCGTCAGTCAATTACGAAATACCACTATTTGCTATCCACCCCCCCCCCCCCCCCGCCGCGGTGTGCATCCCACTCGAATTAATTATCGAAATCTCTGTGAAACTAAAGGACCAATGTCCGTGGTACATACGCTCCCCTGTCTCATCACCGCCTCGTTCTCCCTCTCTGTCGCGTCGACTATCGTTTTTTTGGCTTCCTCACAGCTCTGGTTTTGTGATAAATAATACAAAAATCTAATCACTAATACGTCAGTATGCTTAAAATGTGCCAAAACATCCGAAAATTGTATCCAGAAAAAAATGGACGTGTGCGCGCGTTTGTGTTTGCGATAAGGCCGAAAAATTCAACTTGATGTATCTCGCGAACGAATTGACAGATTTCTTGCAAACTTTGCACAGATTTCTGTCATCGACCTTTCGTTCTTTGCTGCAATTTTCGCTATTTTGGAAATTTTCGCAAAATATCTGTCGACATTGTAACTTTCGTAAATTTTCATCTATCGAATCAAAACTTTACTCATAAAAGTCTCGCCGTTCAACTGACCATATGTGTATTTGGAATTGTTTAAAAATATATATACAAACATGTGTATGTCTTGCCGGAACGATTTTTTGAATATATCGTGTAATACGTTATTTGCCGTCGTTGGACGCGCGGGGTTTTCTGTGCGGCAAAACTCGATCGGTGTGGATGCAGGACCGTGCGAGAGCTGGGGGTGAGCCGAGATGTAGCACACATGCACCATCGCGCTCTCGAGTCTCCGCGGGCGAAGGGTGTGGAAACCATCTGCATCGCTATGAATGCCTTCTAGCTCGCTTTTCCCCTCTGCAGAAAAAAAAAAAAAAACCTCCCATCGCCAGTTTCCATTCCTCCTCAACCTCCACTGATGCGATTCAGCATCGAGCAGCCGGGTTCGCTTTTTGCACGGGGGTTCTCAACTCAAGGGGTGCGCCGTTAAACCCCCCTCGATCGTGTCACTTCGATCATTTTCAATCAGACACAACGGGGACATTTTCTTTTGTTCATTGCCACACGATATTAGATCCAATCTCATTCTTCTTTATTTGGTGCCACGAATCAGCAGGTTAATGTAAGATAGTTTAACGGAGAAATTACTGACATACGTCAGTTAAGTCAACACTTGTTTGGGTTTGTTTGGGTTAGTTTAAGTTTTTTTGGGTTTATTTGGGTTTGATTGGGTTTTTTTTATTTTTTTGGGTTTGTTTGGGTTTTTTGGGTTTTTTTGGGTTTTTTTGGGTTTTTTGGGTTTTTTTGGGTTTGGAATCAACGGGTTAATGTAAGATAGTTTAACGGAGAAATTACTGATATACGTCATTTAAGTTAAGACTTGTTTGGGTTTATTTGGGTTAGTTTAGGTTTTTTGGGTTCATTTGGGTTCGATTGGGTTTATTTGGGTTTTTGGGGGTTTTTTGGGTTTGTTTGGGTTTATTTGGGTTTGATTGGGTTTTTTTGGGTCTGTTCGGGTTTGGAATCAGCAGGATAATGTAAGATAGTTAACGGAGCAATCACTATCATACTTCAGTCACGCCAAGAATTGTTTTCTTAGGGTGTATGCAATATTTTTTTACTTTTCCATTAATAAGCATTAACGTCAGTTAATCGGCAAACGATAATAAAACGATCTTGTACAATAATCCCTTGTTTGGCTAGCGCTAACTTAATTAAAGTACAATTAGCCCTTTTCGCAACGTCATCCTCGAGACACTCTTGCTCATACAGCAGGGTGACTTCGTTCTCTCTGGTATACGTGTGCGGTTATTGAGAACGAGAGTTTGTAGTCGCGCGCGACGTTTTATCAAGTGTATGAATTAAATTGCCGTTTTATTACCCCTTGGCGGGGTGAAAACTTGTGCGTATACCAACCGAGGGATATGATGCATTGTGGAACAGAATCCTGTGTGTCTCTCGACGTCAAGAATCGTTTTCGTCCACGGCTCTCGTTTGTCCAACGATGAAAGTTAACCCCTTCGAGAGAGATCTCGTCTCTCTCGCCGATCGTCTATATATACAACGCGCATGCATAATAACGAGTACCCAAAGGGTGCAACTTTCAAGAGGGCCCCAAAGATGCTTCGTGTCGCTTCATCTCCTTTTTGGGGATGTTTTTTTCCTTCTATGCATTTCTTTCAATCGTTTTTTGTTTGTTATCAAGTATTACCAGTTGGTCGCGCGAGCTACGCAGACGTCTATGGTTCGCCACGTTATTGGGGTTGATTCGCAGTGGGGTTCCTGTCACACCCCTTAAACTTCATGTCCAGGTTATGCTCAAGATATAGGTGATCTGTCGGATATAGCTCGCACCCCTGACGATTCATATTCCCCCTCCCTTCCACGTCTTCGTCATACCATATATGTATATAAAACATATGTTTTATGTGCTCGCCAGCCCTTACCAATCATTTTTATATTAGCTTCGAGATCAGCTAGTTTAAAAAATTCTGGGATAACGATTTTCAGTGAAAATTCGTCGAAAATAAACAAATGCACTTGTTCCTCAAGTTCTTCATTTTGCTTCCTCATGAAGGAGGCTTTATTTTCACGAAGGAAAATCGTGTTTTCAATGTCAATGTCTTGAAACATTCCAAAGCATCGAAAAGTCATATTAAAATAAAATAGGGGTGTGTGTGTGATAGGGATGAAAAATTGAAACCGCTGTAACATCGAATTGGTTTGAGCTTTTCGATTGAAATTTGGTACGAAAGTAAATCAATATTAGCCCTTTGTCCAGATTAATTTTAGTGACAATCGACGAATTATTTTGGATTTTACAAGATTTTGAAAATGTTCAAAAAAGTTTTTCATTCAAATAACTCATGCGATTTTCGTGCTACCGGGCTACAACTTTTTACACGAATAGACTATTATAAAATACAGTTCGTCGTTGAATTTGGAGAAAGTCGATCAAGGCGGTCGAAAATTATAGAATTTTTAATTTTTCGAAAAATCGCTACAGCCATTTGTTAACGTTCTAGTTAGTGTAATTTTCCGGCTATCGAGCCAAAACTTCGTACATCGATTGATTACTATCAAAGGTTATTTCGTATGAAATTTGAACAAAATCAATTACGACGTCTCAGATCTATGATCTACTTTCGTCTTGCAGCTTGTTCTGCGAAATTTCAACCCCCAATTGTTGAATTATTAACTCCAAAAAGTCGCGCGGTGTTGGGGCGTTATTGACACTTTTTTCTCTTCATTATCAAGAGTTTCCAGAGGATTCTTCTCACTTCAGCATCCTCGCAACACATGTACTCAAGCTGTGAAAGAGTGTGGTGCCATGCGCGAACTCGAATTCATGAAGTGTTTCGCACAGGGGATGTTAAAAAAATTTTGTTTTTTTTAATTTCATAAATTGTTAGTAAAACTATTGAAAAATATGTTCCCAAAATTTTAAATGAATATTCCGACTCGTTCTATTGTTACAAGCCATTAAAGTGAGTAGCTCTCCTTCAGGCCCCGAGCGCACCACGTGTTTCAAACGCGTTTTTCTGAAAACGACTTTTTTTGAACTTGCGTACACGCTAGTTTGAAAAGTTTTCAACCAACCGTTTTGAAAATTGGCAGTTACTTTCTTCATAGTATTGCGCTCTATATGAACCTAAAATCGGAATATTATCATTATTTAAAATAATTTTTTTTTTGCAAATAAAGTTTTAAAAAATGGCAAAAAATCATGCTTTTTTGTTTTGACCCCTGTAAACAATTCAATTTTATATTTTTTTGATAGCATTTAGGTTCATAGAGAAGAGAGACATATAATAAAAGTAAATTCCAACCTCGTTTGATTTCAGATGAAAATTGCGGCTTCCAGGATGTACGCAAAATGCTGAGTCTGATGGGTGACCTGCAATATGGGGTCGCTAATATCCCCGGTGTTTTTCAAGAAAATTCTTCAAAAATTTTATAGTATATACTTAAATATATGTATAAAATATTCTCAAAGTTTCAATAAATTATATTAATTTTTTATACTATAAAAAAATTCATGAAAATCATTGAGAAAACGCTGTCCTAACCCTATTTCCTCCCTTATGGACTCACATACCCATGCGCGCGCTGAAAACCGAGTAAATTTGAAAAAAAATATTAAAAACGTTATATGGTGAAAAAAAAATTAAATTATTGATTTCACAGTTTTTATTAATATTTCAACTATAAGAAAAAAAAATGTTTGAATTAAAAAAAAATATTAACATTATTTAAACGCGTTTTTCTGACAACGACTTTTTTTGAACTCGCGTACACGCCAGTTTGAAAAGTTTTCAACCAATCGTTTTGAAAATTGGCAGTTACTTTCTTCATAGTATTGCGCTCTATATGAACCTAAAATCGGAATATTATCATTATTTAAAATAATTTTTTTTTGCAAATAAAGTTGTAAAAAATGGCAAAAAATCATACTTTTTTGTTTTGACCCCTGTAAACAATTCAATTTTCTATTTTTTTTCATAGCATTTAGGTTCATATAGAAGAGAGACATATAATAAAAGTAAATTCCAACCTCGTTTGATTTCAGACGAAAATTGCGGCTTCCAGAATGTACGCAAAATGCTGATTCTGATGGGTGACCTGCAATATGGGGTCGCTAATATCCCCGGTGTTTTTCGAAAAAATTCTTCAAAAATTGTATAGTATATACTTAAATATATGTATAAAATATTGTCAAAGTTTCAATAAATTATATTAATTTTTTATACTATAAAAAAATTCATGAAAATCATTGAGAAAACGCTGTCCCAACCCTATTTCCCCCCTTAACACGAGAGGGTACGACGCTGGAAGTTACGTACGTACACATCGGTTAAACATTAGGTACCATTTTCAATGAGAAACGTACAAACGTTATATGGTGCCTCCTTGATGCACGCGAACCAATGCCAAAGGCTTTGTTTATATACACACGTATAATAGACCCTTTCGTACATACATAAAGATATAAATATTAAATATGTCGAGAGCTAGAAGTGCGCAGCATCTGGCTTACGTGAATTCTCTGACGTCGATAAGAAAATCCACAGTTATGTCATTCGACAATTACGTCCTATGAAGACACATATAGGTTTCATCCTTTGTGATGAAGGGAAAAACGATAAAGGGGAAATCAGCTTCACGATACGGGGAAGGTCATTTCTCGTACGGTGAAGCTGGCATCCTCATTTCTTGTTTACGAGACGCCGATGTATTTATGATAATATAGAGAGATACGTATTGTATTGTACGAACAAAGGGGAACAGAGTTACGGCGAAAGCCTAGATCGTTTAACGTTCCGAAATTCTGAACGATTTAAGTGGGGTTGTACTTGCCTCATCGAATATTTAGGTCACGTGGCACGAATATAGTGATGAATCAATCCGAAAATATAATTTTTCGCGCGTAATAGAACAATGTACACTGGTAATGCTTTTTGGTAAACGAGCAATGAAACATTTTACTAAAAATATCGTATAACGTTTGTCCGGTTCCAATTCTGTTATTGAGCGTAAAACCGTAGGGTGGCTCATCGCACTTTGCAGTTTGCTAATTCGGCGATGATGAAATTTCTCAATGTTCATTGTTGGCTGCTCGCTGATGTGTGTCAAAGTAAACTAACAAAAAGAGGAATGGGAGGAAGGTTAGGGGAGGGACTTTGAGTCTGATATGTATTTATAGCTACCCCTCTGGGCTTGGACTTGGACACGACTTCCGCATTATTGACTCGACTGTTAAGAATTGCTCGTCTGAGAAAAGCAGTTTATCCTGAAATCCCTGGAATTTTCGCAGTCTCTTGCCATTTGGACCACGATCTTTAACCATCCCTAGTTCGTTCTTCTCTTCCCGTTTGCATATCGCCGTCGCAAAAGAGTCGTACCGATGATGTTTTCTCCGTGTGGCTTGCACCGAGACCGGAAAAGCCATTTCCAATCGGTTATCCGTTTTCCGGACGGATAATCGAGTGAGAAATCTCAGGATGATCATTTTATTGGTCCTCGTTGCTGGAGCTTTACGAATTCAGTGATTTTGTATGATTTATCAATCGATCGAATCAATATAAAATTAATTGTTAATTTGTGCATTGACGCTTCGCGGAATAACAGGCAATTTATTTATATTTTACAATATTCCCCTCGCGCTCACGTAGCAGCGGATTAAGGGTGGAAATAGGGTTAGACGGTTCAAAAAATCGATTTTTTGCTTATTTCATAAATTGTTAGTAAAACTATTGAAAAATATGTTCCTAAAATTTTAAATGAAAATTCCGACTCGTTCTATTGTTGTAAGCCATTAAGGTCGGAAATAGGGTTAGGACAGCGTTTTCTCAATGATTTTCATGAATTTTTTTATAGTATAAAAAATGAATATAATTTATTGAAACTTTGAGAATATTTTATGCATATATTTGAGAATATACTATACAATTTTTGAAGAATTTCCTTGAAAAACACCGAAGATATTAGCGACCCAATATTGCAGGTCATCAGACTCAGCATTTTGCTATTTTTTCAAACTCGATTTTCTGAAAACGACTTTTTTTGAACTTGCGAACACGCTAGTTTGAAAAGTTTTCGACTAATCGATTCAAAAATTGGCAGTTACTTTCTTCATGGTATTGCGCACTATATTAACCTAAAATCGGAATATTATCATTAGTTATAATAATTTATTTTTGCAAATAAAGTAAAATAGGGTAAAAAATCATGCTCTTTTGTTTTGACCCCTGTAAAAAATTCAATTTTCTATTTTTTTGATAGAATTTAGGTTCATATAGAAGAGAGACATATAATAAAAGTAAATTCCAACCTCGTTTGATTTCAGATGAAAATTGCGGCTTCCAGAATGTACGCAAAATGCTGAGTCTGATTGTGACCTGCAATATGGGGTCGCTAATATCTGCGGTGTTTTTCAAGGAAATTCTTCAAAATTTTTATCGTATGTACTTAAATATATGTATAAAATATTTTCAAAGTTTCAATAAATTATATTCATTTTTTATACTACAAAAAAATTCATGAAAATCATTGAGGACTCACATAAGGACTCACATACCCATGCGCGCGTTGAAAACCGAGTAAATTTTAAAAAATTATTATAAACGTTATAAGGTGAAAAAAAAATTAAATTATTGATTTCACAGTTTTTATTAATATTTCAACTACAAGAAAAAAAATTTTTGAATAAAAAAAAAATATAAAATCATTTAAACGTGTTTTTCTGAAAACGACTTTTTTTCAACTTGCGTACACGCTGGTTTGAAAAGTTTTCGACCAACCGTTTTGAAAAGTGGCAGTTACTTTCTTCGTAGTATTGCGCTGTATATGAACCTAAAATCTGAATATTATCATTATTTAAAATAATTTTGTTTTTGCAAATAGAGTTGTAAAAAATGGCAAAAAATCATGCTATTTTGTTTTGACCCCTGTAAAAAATTCAATTTTCTATTTTTATGATAGCATTTAGGTTCATATAGAAGAGAGACATATGATAAAAGTAAATTTCAACCTCGTTTGATTTCGGATGAAAATTGCGGCTTCCAGAATGTACGCAAAAAGCTGAGTCTGATTGTGACCTGCAATATAGGGTCGCTAATATCGTCGGTGTTTTTCAAGGAAATTCTTCAAAAATTTTATAGTATATACTTAAATATATTCATAAAATATTCTCAAAGTTTCAATAAATTATATTAATTTTTTATACTATAAAAAAATTCATGAAAATCACTGAGAAAACGCTGTCCTAACCCTATTTCCACTCTTAAAGATGAGGCCACGCTGTGCACGCGGAAAAGCTTTGGGTTCGGGGCTTGGGGGGTAAACGTTGCGAAAGAAAAAAAAAAGAAGAAGAACTGGAGGTAAATTTCAATGGAAGCTCGGCGAGCCGCGGCAATCACGACATTTGCATTTTTAATCGAGTGTTCTCATCTCGTCTCGTTTTCTTTCTTTCTTATATATATAGAGAGAGACGTTGGTCGTAGCTGCCGTTCAGCTTTGAATAACTCAGGGTCAAGCTTTCGCCATGGCAGGAGCTTGAAAAAAAAAAAAAACTTGCAACCCTTCGTGCACCCTCATCCACGGGTAAGGGCACCTAGATCACATATTTAATTTTCCGTCCAGAAGACATTTTTATGCAAAATATTTTAAGAAAAATGTACGAATCTATTGTTACTATTATTATTCTTATTATTATTATTATTATTGACATAATTTAAATTGCACGCCGCCTACACATTCCCGTCAGGGTTGAGGGGTATGTCCACGGTAGCGGGTATAAAACCATGTGCACATTTAACAATTTTTTTTCCTATAAAAAAGGGATTTATTTACAAAACTAATTACACATCTATTTAGTATAAACATCAAGCTAATAAAATGTATTTTTATTTGTTTTTTTTTGTTGTACAAAATGGCCGACTACTGCTATTTGCTTTTGGGTATCTTTTGATTTTGAGGCGCACCGCGGCGTGACGTTTGGCATCCACAATTTTTGACTTGGAGAGAAAAACTGAAATTCTCGTTAATCTACATCAGAATGCCCAGAGAATGAAGTACGGAATTTGAAATATATCGTTTTGTTCGAATATTGTAGGCGTTTGAACGTGAACGGTGAATTTCCAGTGAAAAAATGTCGTATAAAACTGCTCGTAAAATGAAAAGTTTTTAATTAATCGAAAAATTCCGTACGTACCTGTCCAGGCATTCTGATACAGATTAACGAGAATTTTTGTTTTTTCTTCTAGGTCAAAAATTGTGGATGCCAAATGTCACGCCGTGGAGCGCCTCAAAAAAAAAAAAAAAGATATCAGAAACGAATGGCAGTAGTCGGCCATTTTTTATGACATACAAAATTATTTTTTATTAGCTTGATATTTATATTAAATAGATGTGTGATTAGTTTTATAAATAAATCACTTTTTCATACGAAAAAAAAATTGTTAAATGCGCACGTGATTTTATATACGATCAATATGTTCTCGCAGGTGGGTTCATAAGGATTTTACGTATCAGCTTGTTGCTGCGTCCAGTGTAATTCGATTTGCAGGACCCCGTATTATTGTGAGCGCTCGAACGGATCAGGGTGGTCACCCCCCTCCGTGCGACGTTATACACGAGGACAACGATACCTCACTGTGGACTGTAGAGAAAACACCACTTATTTCCTCCTCCTCTTTCTCTCTGTGTCTACTGGTTTATAAAGCATCCCTTCTGGCACGTGGTCACCGTCAAACGGAAAATTTAATCCATACTAACGTGACTCTCCGGATCTTACGGCATCAAACACGAACACACTGCTCCGTATATTTGTGTCTAACGCGAGTGTATACGTAAACAAGAGTGGCTGAAATTTACGCGATGTTGGTCTGCAATTGGAATCGTTTTGTGGAACTCAGAATTTCAACTGAGTGAATTCTCAACGTATGGATACATAATTAATTTCGTTTTTTGGTTTTTGACGGCGCGTGGCACTGATCCGAAAAGTTCAAAGATGGCGTACATTAGAGGGAAACATCGTACACCAGGTCTTTGGCATATCGCGATCTGCGTGTGGCATTTCTGGCGTACGCCGACTAGCACCATCGATCAAGACCGAGGAGTTCTTATTCCTCTATGTTCGTCCTCCTCGCGTCACTTTACCGCAGGGTCCAGTGTCGCGCCACGGCTCTTGATGGATGCGAGATTACGCGGGAGGGTTTTCAGCGAATACTCATTGACACCGAATGATGTATCATCCCCCGGGCACAGATGACAACCGAAACTTCGCCACGATATTTCGGGAACCGACGTTTGCGACGGTTAAGAGGGGAAATAGGATTAGGACAGCGCTTTCTCAATGATTTTCATGAATTTTTTTATAGCATAAAAAATGAATATAATTTATTGAAACTTTGAGAATGTTTTATACATATATTTAAGTATATACTATAAAATTTTTGAACAATTTCCTTGAAAAACACCGAAGATATTAGCGAGCCTATATTGCAGGTCACAATCAGACTCAGCATTTTGCGTACATTCTGGAAGCCGCAATTTTCATCTGAAATCAAACGAGGTTAGCATTTACTTTTATTATATGTCTCTCTTCTATATGAACCTAAGAGCTATCAAAAAAATAGAAAATTGAATTTTTTACATGCGCTAAAACAAAAAAGCATGATTTTTTGCCATTTTTTACAACTTTATTTGCAAAAAAAAAATTATTTTAAATAATGATAATATTCCGATTTTAGGTTCATATAGAGCGCAATACTATGAAGAAAGTAACTGCCAATTTTCAAAACGATTGGTTGAAAACTTTTCAAACTAGCGTGTACGCAAGTTAAAAAAAAGTCGTTTTCAGTAAAACGCGTCCAAATAATGTTAATATATTTTTTTTAATTAAAAAAATTTTATTCTTATAGTTGAAATATTAATAAAAACTTTGAAATCAATAATTTAATTTTTTTATCACCATATAACGTTTATAAGAATTTTTTCAAATTTACTCGGTTTTCAGCGCGCGCATGGGTATGTGAGTCCTTCAGGGAGGAAATAGGGTTAGGACAGCGTTTTCTCAATGATTTTCATGAATTTTTTTATAGTATAAAAAATGAATATAATTTATTGAAACTTTGAGAATATTTTATACATATAATTAAGTGTATACTATAAAATGTTTGAAGAATTTCCTTGAAAAACACCGAAGATATTAGCGACCCCATATTGCAGGTCACAATCAGACTCAGCATTCTGCGTACATTCTGGAAGCCGCAATTTTCATCTAAAATTAAACGAGGTTGGAATTTACTTTTATTATATGTCTCTCTTCTATATGAACATAAATGATGTCAAAAAAATTGAAATTTGAATTTTTTACAGGGGTCAAAACGAAAAAGCATGATTTTTTGCCATTTGTTACAACTTTATTTGCAATAAAAAATTATTTTAATTAATGATAATATTCCGATTTTAGGTTCATATAGAGCGCAATACTATGAAGAAAGTAACTGCCAATTTTCAAAACGATTGGTTGAAAACTTTTCAAACTAGCGTGTACGCAAGTTCAAGAAAAGTCGTTTTCAGATAAACGCGTTTGAAAAAATAGCAAAATGCTGAGTCTGATTGTATTTATATTTACTGACCATATTTACCCTCTATCGCATCTGCAACCCTTAAATCACGAGGTCGACGAATCATCCGATTTTTCATCCCTCTTTACATTTTCGTTGCGCACGTGCGCAATTATTGACCAATCTCAATGGGACCGGATTTGTTGGAAAGATTATGAAATTTCCTTGAATGTACTTTTTTGAAATATTCAAATTCGTCAAAAATTGCCGCGACAATCGACGAAGATATCCGCATTCCGCTTCGAATGTCGAGCAGTTTATGTAGCGACGGATATGTGCACACCGGAAGGACGCGTCATTGTATTTGTTGATTAGACGCCCGAATTTAACGCGTTGTCGATCGTTCGAGATTCGTTTAATGATAAATACCCGTCAAATCCGTTAAAATTTTGCAACCTATATACGCCGATCGATAGTATCTTTCTGATCGTTGAAACGAATGGGACCCGGGTACCGTTGTCACTTGGCGATTTGTTGCGATAGATTTAATCTATGCTAATATATAATACAGTGGATAAATTGAAACTGTTTGGATTTTGCTGATAACGAAGCCTATATCCTGAACGTAGTCGATTTAACGGCGTCGTTGAAGCCAGCGTAACGCCGATGGTAATAGACTCATTCGGAGTAGCGATTGACGTGCCAAGTACGACCTTAAGAGTGGAAATAGGGTTAGACGGTTCAAAAAATCGATTTTTTTTTATTTCACAAATTGTTAGTAAAACTATTGAAAAATATGTTTCCAAAATTTTAAATGAAAATTCCGAGTCGTTCTATTGTTATAAGCCATTAAAGTGAGTAGCTCTCCTTCAGGCCCCGAGCGCGCTATTTTTTCAAACGCGTTTTTCTGAAAACGACTTTTTTTGAACTTGCGTACACGCTAGTTTGAAAAGTTTTCAACCAATCGTTTTGAAAATTAGGCAGTTACTTTCTTCATAGTAATGCGCTCTATATGAACCTAAAAACGGACTATTATTATTATTTAAAATAATTTTTTTTTTGCAAATAAAGTTGTAAAAAATGGCAAAAAATCATGCTTTTTTGTTTTGACCCCTGTAAAAAATTCAATTTTCTATTTTTTTTATAGCATTTAGGTTTATATAGAAGAGAGACATATGATAAAAGTAAATTCCAACCTCGTTTGATGTCAGATGAAAATTGTGGCTTCCAGAATGTACGCAAAATGCTGAGTCTGATTGTGACCTGCAATATGGGGTCGCTGATATCCCCGGTGTTTTTCAAGAAAATTCTTAAAAAATTTTATAGTATATACTTAAATATATGTATAAAATATTTTCAATGTTTCAATGAATTATATTCATTTTTTATACTATAAAAAAATTCATGAAAATCATTGAGAAAACGCTGTCTTAACCCTATTTCCCCCTTTCGGTTCAAAAAATCGATTTTTTTTAAATTTCATAGATTGTTAGTAAAACTATTGAAAAATATGTTCCCAAAATTTGAAATGAAAATTCCGACTCATTCTATTGTTATAAGCCATTAAGGGGGGAAATAGGGTTAGGACAGCGTTTTCTCAATGATTTTCATGAATTTTTTTATAGTATAAAAAATGAATGTAATTTATTGAAACTTTGAGAATATTTTATACATATATTTAAGTATATACTATAAAATTTTTATACATATATTTAGGTATATACTATAAAATATTAGCGGCCCCATATTGCTTGTTTTTCTTGGTACTATTTTTTCAAACGCGTTTTTCTGAAAACGACTTTATTTGAACTTGCGTACACGCTAGTTTGAAAAGTTTTCACCCGATCGTTTTAAAAATTGGCAGTTACTTTCTTCATAGTATTGCGCTCTGTATGAACCTAAAATCGGAATATTATCATTATTCAAAATAATTTTTTTTTTGCAAATAAAGTTGTAAAAAATGGCAAAAAATCATGCTTTTTTGTTTTGACCCCTGTAAAAAATTGAATTTTCTATTTTTTTGATAGCATTTAGGTTCATATAGAAGAGAGACATATAATAAAAGTAAATTCCAACCTCGTTTGATGCCGGATGAAAATTGCGGCTTCCAGAATTTACGCAAAATGCTGAGTCTGATTGTGACCTGCAATATGGGGTCGCTAATATCTTCGGTGTTTTTCAAGGAAATTCTTCAAAAATTTTATAGTATATACTTAAATATATGTATAAAATATTCTCAAAGTTACAATAAATTATATTCATTTTTTAAACTATAAAAGAATGCATGAAAATCATTGAGAAAACGCTAACCCTATTTCCTCCCTTAAACCTCGCGCGTCGATGCTTCAAGGATCTTGTCGATGCTCTCTATAACCGGAAGTGACCTACGAGCCTCGACAAAAAAAAAAAAGAAAATCATACAACGAGAAAAAAGACCATGATGGTCACCAAACAAGAACCTTCGTGTCAAGTCATCGACAGATAAGTCGAGATTACGTGTGTTGTCCTGTAACTTTTTTTTATTCCACCCTTTCCACGATTCTTCCTCACCTCCACTATCCCAGTGTGTCCTTTGACGACCCCTTTTTTTTCCACACACGACGTCCGGCCATCTTCAACACCCCTCTGCCCGTTTCCTCTTTCTGGGTCGTTGGTTTCGCGCTTATACTGGTCCATTCCGTTGTACCTCGACACACGCTGTGTATCGTCCGGGCCGCAGGAGCGCAAGCGAAAGGCGAAAGGAACGACAACGCGGAAGAAGGTGTACGCTGGAGGAAAAGAGGACCGAGAAGGGGGTCTTGGAATGGAACGCCGGAGGAAGTGAAAAGGGTGGAGGAGTCAGGCAGTTTACGGAAGGACAACGAAGGGGAGAAAGAAAAGCGCGATAGATTGAAGGAAGAGGTTGGCGAAGAAAAAGGAGAGAAGAATGAGGTTGGCGGTAAAGGGTGGTTCCAGGAGGGTTGAACGTAGGTACGTTAAACTGCTCGCTAGAGGGCGACTATGGAAAAAGTGGGCAAGAGAGGAGAGAAGGACGAAAGGGTTGGGAGGGGTTGAAAAACGGTGGGGGCTGACGTCTAACGCTGAATAGAAGATTGGAACTCTTTCTGCGGTGACGGGAGTCCTTCCGGCGGGGGAGGCCGATAGTACTGGCTATTTCCGGTGGCCGCCACGACATCGCTATCGCTCCGTGTCTACTACTAACCCTGGGGCCATCTCCCCCAACCGTTAAACGTCATTCCTCTCTCCCACACTCCTTCTTCTTTCTTCGCTTCTCTCAACGTCGCGTCCTGTTCACGGCGCGTTTACATACGCCACGAAGATCGACCCCACGCTCGCACATCCCACCCGGAGTCTCTGCTACTTTTGCTCGTCTACTGATCTTTATTTTCCGTTTTTTTTTCCTCTCACAAATGGAAAATCGTCAGTGGCCGTTTGATCTTTGATCGTCCAGGAAATGGATTAATGTGTTTCATCTTGCAAACGAGCATGAAACACATTGACGGACACGTATATAGTGCCCTGAGTTATTTTGACGTTAAGGGGTGGAAATAGGGTTAGGACAGCGTTTTCTCAATGATTTTCATGAATTTTTTGATAGTATAAAAAATTAATATAACTTATTGAAACTTCGAGAATATTTTATCCATATATTTAAGTATACACTATAAAATTTTTGAAGAATTTTCTTGAAAAACACTGGGGATATTAGTGACCCCATATTGCAGGTCACAATCGGACTCAGCATTTTGCGTAAATTCTGGAAGCCGAAATTTTCGTCTGAAATCAAACGAGGTTGGAATTTACTTTTATTATATGTCTCTCTTCTATATGCACCTAAATGATATCAAAAAAATAGAAAATTGAATTTTTTACAGGGGTCAAAACGAAAAAGCATGATTTTTTGCCATTTTTTACAACTTTATTTGCACAAAAAAAATGTATTTTAAATAATGATAATATTCCGATTTTAGGTTCATATGGAGCGCAATACTATGAAGAAAGTAACTGCCAATTTTCAAAACGATCGGTTGAAAACTTTTCAAACTAGCGTGTACGCAAGTTAAAAAAAAATCGTTTTCAGAAAAACGCGTTTGAAAAAATAGCAAAATGCTGAGTCTGATTGTGACCTGCAACATGGGGTCGCTAATATCTTCGGTGTTTTTCAAGGAAAATCTTCAAAAATTTTATAGTATATAGTTAAATATATGTATAAAATATTCTCAAAGTTTCAATAAATTATATTCATTATTTATACTACGAAAAAATTCATGAATATCATTGAGAAAACGCTGTCCTAACCCTATTTCCTCCCTAAATGGCTTATAACGATAAATATGGAGCAAAGGGGACCCACTTCCGATTGACTTGCCTTTAATATATGTTGTCTGGGGACCCTTTCTGAACAATTTTTTGCTCTGACACAATTGGGGGTCGTTATTTATCAAAAATTTATTAATTAAGTTATTAGTTATTTATTAATGAAGTTAATAATTCATATAGCTATTTTCCTTATAGCAGCCAGTCCCAATCATCTTGTCCTTCATATGTGTTGTTAAGAATACCCCCCTGAGTAACATACCAAAAGTTTTATCCGTCCTCATTGTTTGTTAAAAAGTTATTAACAAAAGAAAATTCATAAATAGAATATGAAATACTTGCATGGTGGCCAGTACACGTATGACCGGAGGGGCTGCGCCCTCCCTGTCCCCACCGCATACCAGCCCATAGACAAACCGAAAACAACCCAAAACAACCCCAGTAACCTAAAGAAACAAACAGACAAACCCAACAAACAAACCCAACAAACAAACAAACCCAAAACAAACCCAAAACCCAAACGAACAAACCCAAAACCCAAACGAACAAACCCAATAAACAAACAAATCCAAAACAAACCCAAACCAAAAAACCCAAACCCAATAAACAAACCCAAACCAAAAAACCCAAACCCAATAAACAAACAAAAAACCCAAATAACCTAAACAAACCGAAAACAACCGAAATAGTCCAAACAAACAACCCAACTAAACAACCTAACCTAACAACATAAACGAACAAACCCAACAAATCCAAAATAAACCCAAACCAAAAACCCCAACCAAAAACCCAAACCCAATAAACAAACAAATCAAAGACAAAAAACCCAAACAACCTAAACAACCCAACTAAACAACCCAACTAACAACCAAACCCAACAAACAAACCCAACAAGCCAACATTTGTGAATCTTTTTTTGTTCATAACTTTTTAACAAGCAATGAGCCACGGATAAAACTTTTTGTATGCTACTCAGGGGTGTATTCGTAACAACAAGTATGAAGGACAAGATGATTAGGACTGGCTGGTATAAGGAAAATAGCTATATGAATTATTAACTTTATTTGTTAATAACTTTTTAATAAATAACGACCCCCAATTGTGTCAGAGGAAAAAGTTGTTCAGGAAGGGTCCCTACACAACATATATTAAAGGAAAGTCAATCGGAAGTGGGTCCCCTTTGCTCCATATTTACCAAAAAATCGATTTTTTGAACCGTCTAACCCTATTTACTCCCTTAAGGACAATCATATTAGCACACATGGTTTGTTTCACGAGGCCATTTGTCGATTACCAAAAGTTCTGTAATGGGATGAGAGCAGTTTATGAAGAATTATAGTATCCTTTATGGTATATTAGATACCCGTTTATTGGCACAATCGAAAAGTCAACGAGCTTTTCACGACACCCTCTCGTTTTCCAGCCCCCTTAGCCTCCAACAACCCCTACAACGATCGGACAATGCAAAAGCATGGAATGAAAGGTTGCAACCGAGACTACTTTAACCGTTAAATCGTGAGAGTTGGGCCCTTTTAGTTGCTAACCAGTCGGTATATAATATTCTTGGTTAGCGTTCGCATTCAACGATCGGTTATCTTCGGCAGCCTCGTATTTGAACAAAAGAAGAGAACCTTCCCGGTAGGACTCTAACCCGACAAAGAGCGCTTATGGAACTACTGGCGGCGATTTCATCACGCGTGTAGGGGTTGCCAGCGTGTATCCGCGATACCGTGTAACTCGAGAACTATCGCTTGCTGTACGAAATGAAATTCGGGGGTGCACCGCGTTGGCTCTGGATCATCTCCTTTTTCGTATACTCATTACATATGGGCGTCAATCCATACGGAAGTAGGTGGAGATTTTTTCTTCGGTGAGGAGACGAAAAAATATATAGTGTCACCAGGTCACATTTATCGTTGATCAAACATGGTGTCTAATGTTCGGGAAAGCCTGGAAATTCCTGGAAAATTTGGAACGATCATAGATTTTCGTTGAACCGGGAAAAATCCTGGAAATATTATGGAATTCTCTGTTAATGCATGATCAAGAATTTCCAAATTTCCTTTCTTATTTTTTAAAATATTTATTAAAGAAAGCTTGTAAATTACTGCAACCCCGAAAGTCAACTGGCTTTTGGGGGCTCGAGTAATTTACAAATTTCCCTTGAGATTAATTTACAAGAATTTACGAATCTCGTTTGACAAATATTTACAAATGGTCTTTCTTTTTCTTTTTTTTTTTTATATTTGTTAAACGAAATTTGTAAATTCTTGTGAAGTATCGAAATATCAAATAATTTCGTTCACGAAAGCCACTTCACTTTCGCGTTTGCAATGTTGTCCCAAAAAGTCCTCAGACTTCACATTCTGTTGGGACACCATCGTCAAATCAATACACGACACAAAATAAATTTCTTAAGGGATCATTTTTTTTATTGCACTTTCGGAATGTACATATCTTTGAGTATATTCTCTGAAAATTTCAAATCGATCCGGCAAATAAAACCGTTCTGTAAACGAAGACTTGTTTACATGGTACGCAGAGGTCAGAGCGTCCGTGAGTGAATATCGAGGTTTAGCAGTTCAATCGTAAGTGTACGAATATTTTTCTGGCCCGAAAATTTTCGTTTTTTTTTGCATAATACTTCTATTATCTCGGAAAAAAATTCTCCATTTGCCGTTTGTCTCTGTACCTGATGTACTGTTAAATAAAATTGGCTTTCTTTGCGTATCGCTTATGTCTATAAAGTTATCGCAAAAAAACAAGGTGTACGAATACTTTTTTGACCCACTGTATGTACAGATTAAAAGGGAGAACGAAAATGGTTAGAGACTCTCATCGTGCACTCCCTCGTTCGAACCGGAGTGAGAAAGAGAGCAAAAGACAAACGCACGGATTCCTATATGTATAAATCTGTACGTCCCTTATATAAACCATCTATATATATATATATATATTCTTCTAATATAAACGTAGTATAAGTAGTGGAGATCGTACAGTCCCGGTTGCATTGAGCTGTCAGTCATTCCTACGCGGTCGCAGAGTCCCTTTCCCGTGCACGCAGAGAGTTCCGCGATGAAACATCTGTCCCCCTGCCGGTTGGTAAACGCGCGATATCGCGAGAGCTCTCCGGAGCTAGACTCACACCGCACACACTCTCTCTCTCCACCGGTGTATTGCTGACAGCGCACTCGTTTCCCGCTAGAGGGCGGAGAACTCGTCGTAGGAGGAATATAACCTCCAACTCGGTGAAGAAAAAAAAGCCTCCAACGGCAGAAGAAGGGGAAAAATAAAAACTTAGTCCGGCCATTCTCTGGATAACGTTACCAAGATTTATTTTTATTTTTTTTCAGCATGAACCCATCAGGATGTGGGTGGTACACGTCGCCGAAGGGATTAGTTCAAAGCGTTCTCAAAGGATAACAGGGTCTCTCTCGGTCGTTTCGAAAATTCGAGGGGGGAAAAAAAATGTTAGAATGAGAGTGAGAATTGGCGCGCGGCAGATTTCACCACCGTTTGACAATTCCATTATTTCCCCAGTCAATCGCCAATCGCCAAAGAGAAAATCAAATTGTCAACGACATTTTCCAGGTGAATTTTTTGTTGTTTTTTTTTTTTTTATCGACAACGAATCAAACGAGATGGTTAACGCTTTCACTAAGGATAGAAATGACTCTATTTCGACGGGCAACAGTCGTCTTATGATTGGCAAGGCTTGTACCTTCCATTCAACGACGAGTTAACGAGGAATAACACTCCTTTTTTTTTTTTCTCCACAGACAATTCTCGAAATTTGTCGCTTCTCGGAAATCTCGGAATCATTCCGGGCGAGCGGAGTAACGGGAATTTATTCTGTAAGACGAGAAAATAAAGCGGAAACTTTAGCTCATCAAGAAAAAGCAGCTGACGGATATCTATCAATGATTGAGAGCGAGAGAGATACGCCGAAATATAAACGGTCTCGCTTCACATAGTTATTTTTTTGTCCGTTCAACAACGACATCATTGTCGTTTTATTCTTCAGAAATTTTTGGTACTCCCTTTCCTAATTTCACAATGGGCGCGTTAACGAGTTGCGCTGGAATCTCTTCGGGCTCGGAGCATCCTCGGATTCTTCTCCTTATCCTTTACCGTTCGTTCATCGTATACTTTTTTTTTTTTTTTTTTCTTCAACCACGTTATTTCGGTTTGGACTATCGAATGTCTCTGTCCGTTGTAGTTGCAACGATGGATTCTCGTGCGAATGTCGCGGGGTGACGCCTGAAGATATTGAGGGAGAGGAAGAACGAGAAAAGTCGAACACGCTAGGCTCGAGAAGAATCGCTGCTTACGTCGTATTTTTCTTTTTTTTTTTTTTTTTGGTACCTTCGAGTGTCGCAGCATCTGTGCCTAAGAAATACGGCGGATGACGACGATGGAAAAAAGAAGAAGAAAAAAAATTTATCAACGAGAATAAGTTGCTGAAAGACTCGAGAAAACTCGTTGAGAAATACGACACCGTATCTGCTCGGGCTCTGTCAATGAAAACGATACTTTTTGATACTCTCTTTTTTTCTGTTATTTTATATTAACGTTAGTTTGACTGGCGTTTCATTAACGACAATCTTTTGTCGATAATAATCGCTTAAAAAAAACGTACGGGCATCATTCTACGGAAGCTTTCTACCCCTTTGGGTCATTGAGCGCTCACATTACACTGAAATTTTCAAAAATTCATTTTTTTCTTTTGAAGATTTTTCATCTTTGTTCTGCTGAGAATTAAAAAAAAAACTTTCAAGAAAATTCCACCGGACAGTGGGTTCATGTTCTACTTAGCAAAAACTTTGAAGGCGTTTTTTTTCGCAAATACGTTTTTAGACAGTTTTTAGACGTTTCAAGGTAGTAATCTGGTAACTTAAGACGATTTTCATGTCTTTTTTGGAGGGCGTTTTTTTGTAGGAAAATAAAAATGAATCGTTTTGGATATTTAGGATGTGTTTATTTACATATTAAAGATACCAAAAAAAAATTTTTTTTTAAATTTAATAGTTTATTATTGTTATTATTATTGATCGAAGTTGGCACCTCGAAAAAAAAGCGCGTGGGTGGCCCCGGTGATTTTGGCTCTTGATGTTATCTGAAATAAAAAATTCTCGATAATTCTTAATCTATAGACGTGTCATTCTGGTCGGAACTACTGAAGTTAAATTTCTTTTTATTTTACAACCCCTTCTTCGCTAAAATAAAAGGACTTTTTTTTCCAAAGTCCGCCATTTTGTTATTTATCCAGGAAATTTAACTTCAGTAGTTCCGACCAGAATGACATGTCTATAGATTAAGAATTATCGAGAATTTTTGATTTCAGATAACATCAAGAGCCAAAATCACCGGGGCCACCCACGCGCTTTTTTTTCGAAGTGCCAAATTCGATCAATAATAATAATAATAATAATAAACTATTAAATTTTTGCAAAAAAATTTTTTTTTGTATCTTTAATATGTAAATAAAAACATCCTAATTATCCAAAATGATTCATTTTTAATTTCCTACAAAAAAACGCCCTTAAAAAAAAACATGAAAATCGGCTTAAGTTACCAGACTACTACCATAACTTTTTTTTTCCTTTAAAGCTTGATAATCATTTTCTCTATAGTCTGA
The DNA here is from genome assembly GCA_958009045.1 of Oxytorus armatus. Taxonomy (NCBI): domain Eukaryota; kingdom Metazoa; phylum Arthropoda; class Insecta; order Hymenoptera; family Ichneumonidae; genus Oxytorus; species Oxytorus armatus. The sequence continues at coordinate 1,580,050 of OY253755.1, forward strand.
CGAGAGGTTTTTTTTAATTTTTTGGTTGGACAATTTTTTATAAACTATTAAACACTAATTTTTGTTTTTTTTTTTTCAATTGCATACTAAAGTTTAAAATATTGTAATGTCTTGATTTATAAAAAAAAAAAAAAATCCCTCCGTCAGACTATTGCTAGTGCATTATTTTACCAGATTATTTTTTACTTTTGCGGATTGAATGATTTTTGGTGAAGTTATGATGTCGACAAGTAGGCCATGGTTTTTATCAGTAGCCCAAATACAGTGGGTCAAAAAAGTATTCATACACCTTGTTTTTTTTTGCGATAACTTTACAGACATAAGCGATACGCAAAGAAAGCCAATTTTATTAAATAGTACATCAGGTACAGAGATAAATGGCAAATGGAGAATTTTTTCCGACTACTTTTTCAAAAAAGTATTCGTACACTTACGATTGAGTTGCTAAACCTCGATATTCACTCACGGACGCTCTGACCTCTGCGTACCATGTAAACAAGTCTTCGTTTACACAACGGTTTTGACCTTTTCCATGCGGTAGTAGATCTTCAAGCTCCGAACAGACGTGACGGCAAAGAAAAGCGAAATATCAATATCCATGCGAGATAGAGTGATTTTTCGTCGGAAACGCGGCGAAAGTTATCGAAAAATTAGTAAAGAACTAAATCTAAGTTTCGCAACGGTGCAATATATAATTAAAAAAAAATACGAAAGAACAAACAGCAGAGAAAATAAGTCACGAACCGGTCGACCGAGAATACCAACGGTACGAGAGCGTCGGAGTATCGTTACAGAGGTTACGAAAAAAACCGTTCACAAGTGCTCGCAGTCTAGCGAATGATGTCGCGTCAACATCGGGGAAGAGCGTCTGTCCCCAGACTATTCGAGACGTTTTGCATTCTGCCCGAATATACGGCGGAACTGCCCGCAAAAAAAAACCATTAATTAATAATATAAATCGAGAAAAACGTTTGGGTTTCGCAAAAACCTACGTAAAAAAATCTATAGAATTTTGGAAACGTGTCGTATTCTCGGATGAATCGAAGTTTAACATCTTCGGGTCCGATGGAAAAAAATTCGTCCGGCGGAAACCAAATACCGAGCTCCGGCAGAAAATTTTAATACCGACCGTAAAGCACGGCGGAGGAAGCGTCATGGTTTGGGGCTGTATGGGATATTATGGCGTTGGTAATCTGGTTTTTATAGATGGTACAACGAATGCCCAGAAGTATATCGACGTATTGCGCAGCAATTTAAAAGCGAGTGTGGATAAAATGGGCCTGGATGGAAATTTCTACTTCCAACGAGATAACGACCCGAAACATAATGCCATGAAAACGAGGGAATCGGTTACTCTATAATGTCCGCAAACAATTCATTACACCACCACAATCTCCGGACATCAATCCTATTGAAAATGTATGACACTTGGTGGATGTATAAATTAGAAAAAGAAAAATAACAAACAAATCCAATCTCCAAAGAGTGCTTTTAGAAGAATGGACGAAAGTAGGCAAAAGAAACAACGCAAAAGCTAGTAGAATCCATGCCTAAGAGACTCGAGGCGATAATTGAAGCAAAAGGGATGCGCACCAAATATTAGTTATAATTAACAACTATGATGACGTAGGAATACTTTTTTTGCCCGAAAATTTTCGTTTTTTTGACATAATTCTTCTATTATTCCTGGGAAAAAATTCTCCATTTGCAGTTTATCCCTGCACCTGATGTACTATCAAATAAAATTGGCTTTCTTTGCGTATCGCTTATGTCTATAAAGTTATCGCAAAAAAACAAGGTGTATGAATACTTTTTTGACCCACTGTATACCCGTAAAGAATAATGTTAATATTGAAAAAGAAATGGAAAAAAAAATTTTCTCTTACAGTTAAAAAGTCAGTAAAAAATGTGAAGTCAAAAATTTAATTTTTTTTTCATCACACAACCTTTATAATAATTTTTGCAAATGGCATCTTGTTCTTAAAAAATCGACGAATTTCAAGCTTTCAAGCCTCAAACTCGATCGATCTAAACCCTTCGCGAATCTCAGAACGGAAAGGAGCAAAACCTCAAAAGGACAATAAAAAAAAGAGTCGAAGGGCTGACGAAAAAAAAACACACACACAACAAACAAAACTACAACTGCGAAGGAGGAGTAGCTGATGAACGAAGGAAAAAAAACCGAAACGAACGAACGAAAGCTCGTCCAGAAACTCGACACCGAATCTCTCTCTAGTCTGCCACCGAAACGATCTTTTTCTCAGCGTTCGTTTTTTTTTCTTCGTTCTTTCTTTCTTCCTTTCGAAATCTCGCGTCTCGCTCTTATTGCATCCCTATCCTCGGTGTCCTTTAATTCGGTAAGGGGGCAAAGCGTAGCACGAGAAACTGGAGGTTCACCCTCTGAAGAGCATTCAGAAAACACCGTCAAGCACCGACGATCCGTGCGCTCTCGTCAGAGGCGCTTGATCTGGTTTCGAGATCGTAAAAGAGATCTCATTCGCTCGTCGCTTCTTCCTCGTCCTCCCCGTGTGATCTTTCTTACTCTCTCTCTCTCTCTCTCTCTGTATTTTCTCCTCTGTCCCGTCCATCGGTTCCCCGCTCGTAGATCTCCCCTCGTCAAGAGAGATTCAAACAAGCTCCGAGCGAGAGATCCTTCGCTCTCGCGCAGTTCAGTAGCGCGGGAAAAAAGAAAAAAAGAAAAAGAAGGACGAAACTGTACGGCAGTTTCGAATGTGCGGACCCCGAGGCGCGGGTTACAACTACCCGGGCCTAAAAGTGATTCGATACCTTGAAATCCCAAAGGGAGACTGCCTGGGACCAGCCTTATTTCATGACAGGAACCGAGAGGAAGAGAGAGAGAGATAGCGAGCAGTCCTTCTTCCTCCCACGATTTTTGCCGCTGAGTCTTTATGCGCTCGTTCTCACTGTGTCCTCGTCGGGTACACGGTTCCTCTCAAGTTCCTGCTAAAAGTGCCGCGTGAAGGGATTTACGACATTCCAATCTATCTCTCTCTCGCTCTCTCTCTCTCTCTCTCTCTCTCTCAACGGGGGTGAGAGAATCATGAATGGAATTGAGGCTGTGGAAGCTTCGGGACAAACCTACGAGCCACGAAACACACGTCGAATCGGACGCTTTCCGCCCCTTCCGTTACCGTAAAAATCACGATCCTCAGGACCTCCCCGGGATTTTTGACAATGATCTCTAAAATGCTCTATGAGCTCAGCGAACGAAATTTTTCGACATGACGATTTTTTGAGAAACAAGGATGTCTAAGGGATGACGAATGAAAATTGCTTCGTTCGAATTTTACATCCTCTTGTTCCTCCTTGAGGGCGGAAATGGGGTTAGACGGTTCAAAAAATCGATTTTTTTTATTTCATAAATTGTTAGTAAAACTATTGAAAAATATGATCCGAAAATTTTCAATGAAAATTCCGACTCGTTCTATTGTTATAAGCCATTAAGAGGGGGAATAGGGTTAGGACAGCGTTTTCTCAATGATTTTCATGAATTTTTTTATAGTATAAAAAATAAATATAATTTATTGAAACTTTGAGAATATTTTATACATATATTCAAGTATATACTATAAAATTTTTGAAAAATTTCCTTGAAAAACACCGAAGATATTAACGACCCCATATTGCAGATCACAATCAGACTCAGCATTTTGCTATTTTTTCAAACGCGTTTTTCTGAAAACGACTTTTTTTGAACTTGCGTACACGCTAGTTTAAAAAGTTTTCCACCATTTTCATTTTGAAAATTGGCAGTTACTTTCTTCATAGTATTGCGCTCTATATGAACCTAAAATCGGAATATTATCATTATTTTAAATATTTTTTTTTTGCAAATAAAGTTGTAAAAAATGGTAAAAAATCATGCTTTTTTGTTTTGACCCCTGTAAAAAATTCAATTTTCTATTTTTTCGATAGCATTTAGGTTCATATAGAAGAGAGACATATAATAAAAGTAAATTCCAACCTCGTTTGATTTCGGATGAAAATTGCGGTTTCCAGAATGTACGCAAAATGCTGAGTCTGATTGTGACCTGCAATCTGGTGTCGCTAATATCTTCGGTGTTTTTCAAGGAAATTCTTCAAAAATTGTATAGTATATACTTAAATATATGTATAAAATATTCTCGAATTTTCAATAAATTATTTTCATTTTTTATACTATAAAAAAATTCATGAAAATCATTGAGAAAATACTGTCCTAACTCTATTTCCCCCCTCAAGGACTCACATACCCATGCGCGCTCTGAGAACCGAGTAAATTTGAAAAAATTATTATAAACGTTATATGGTGAAAAAAAAATTAAATTATTGATTTCACAGTTTTTATTATTATTTCAACTATGAGGAAAAAAATGTTTGAATTAAAAAAAATATATTAACATTATTTAAACGCGTTTTTCTGAAAACGACTTTTTTTGAACTTGCGTACACGCTAGTTTAAAAAGTTTTCCACCATTTTCATTTTGAAAATTGGCAGTTACTTTCGTCATAGTATTGCGCTCTATATGAACCTAAAATCGGAATATTGTCATTATTTAAAATAATTTTTTTTTGCAAATATAGTTGTAAAAAATGGCAAAAAATCATGCTTTTTTGTTTTGACCCCTGTAAAAAATTCAATTTTCTATTTTTTCGATAGCATTTAGGTTCATATAGAAGAGAGACATATAATAAAAGTAAATTCCAACCTCGTTTGATTTCGGATGAAAATTGCGGTTTCCAGAATGTACGCAAAATGCTGAGTCTGATTGTGACCTGCAATATGGTGTCGCTAATATCTTCGGTGTTTTTCAAGGAAATTCTTCAAAAATGTTATAGTATATACTTAAATATATGTATAAAATATTCTCAAAGTTTCAATAAATTATATTAATTTTTAATACTAAAAAAAAATTCATGAAGATCATTGAGAAAACGTTGTCCTAACCCTATTTCCCTCCTTAAATATTAATCGTGAAATGAAGTGGATAGGCAAACAGCGAGAGGATATTCAGAATCGTTAATCGGCTTCCGAACGAATTACATTTTCATTGTGGAACCTGGGCAACACGTGACTTGCAGCAAAACCGGCCGAAGATGGTGAATGAATCAGAATGGACTATGCCACATCGGGGATGATCGACGAGGCCATTTTAGTTTGCTACTGTTTTGAGGAAAGAGTGACAATTTCTCTGACTCCACGCGTTAACAAAGAAATCCCCTAGTAATCTAAACTGTGCCCAGCACAGTTCACCCCCTCGTCCCTCTCAACAAACTTCGTTTGAGTCCGAGAGATCATAAAACGGTGATTCCAACTGTTTCGAAGTTGAATAAGATCTGGAGGTGTAAGTATATCGTTGAATCGATTGGACACAATGTAAGAACGAACGAGAAACCTGCTGAATTGGCAATAATGTGGCCACGGGGATGACTATCGAGCATACAAGCCGCGTCAGTATGAATCCCACTCGCGGCCATTGCCGAAGATTCCTCGAGCGTCGCGTCCACTCGACCACCGGCATTTTCGTTCGCGGTGAAATATTATGGCTTCTCCGTACGATTATAGTGACAAATAAGCACGCAGATTCCGGGTTATACGCTTCGAAAGCCCGCTACCAGTCTTGACCAGCAAATTTCCTTTGGTACCCACGGATACATTCTTCAAGATAGGGGGATGAAGAAAAAAATGAAAGTCTTCTACCATTATTCGTCACAATGAAAAGCGGGCAGGTACCCGAACGACTTTACCGCGTAGAGTCCATTGATCGATGAACAAAATTCCTAAGAGTGTATCCACAATTCAAGATTAACCATGTTACGCACGAGAAAAAGTTTCATCGTGTTTATCCCGAAATTGGCACGAGTCTCGTCATTGGAGTTTTATCTTCATCCGGTATTCAAGAAGAAGAAGAAAAAATAATAATCTCACGGTAATCAGAGAATTCTACACAGAAAACGGATCATTCCCTCTTTTCCTACCTCCCCATCCGCTCCAGATCTTCCTGCACCTATTCTCATTTTTTTTCCCTTTGCCTTTCACGCTTTTTTCCACCATCATCCAGAAGAGACACGAGTCGCCACAGTCTCTTTCATTCCCGGTGTATATACATTTTTTTCTTCTTCCAGCGAGCTACCTTTTTCCTCGTCCTTCAACGAATTCTACCGTACAGTGTATATTTTCACCTGGGAAAAAAGAAGTGGAACTAGGGGGAGAACAGAGGGACGACGAACGAACAGAGTCCCTGCGGGATACCGGACCCCGTAGCCACCCGGTCACAGGTCTTTTTCGAGGAAAAACTAAGGTTCTCCGAAGTTCATAGGTACTGGCCAGACACCGCAAGATCGTCTCTAGCTGGAAGACGAGAACTAAAAATGCAGCGGATTGGCGAGAGGTGAGATAGGAAGAAAAATGAGAGAGAAAACAACAGGAGGGAATACAGCAACAAAAAAGAAAGAAGAAAAAAAAGCTGCGAAGTGGCGAGAGAGACAAGAGCATAATAAACGAGAGGGAAGTGGGTGACGCGAATATAAATAGCCTCGAGTTTATCTGCCATCTCGTATCCGTTCGTGGAACTACGAGAAACGATCCGCTCATTTCATTTGCCCGCCTCTTTCTCGCTCTGTCCCGTGGAACAAGCTGAATGAATACCGACCGTCGGTCAATCGTAAGAGCCGTGGAATTTCATTCATGGGCACGGTTATACAAGTGAACGACTCGCCAACAGTCGAGGCGTCGCCATCCCACGAACGTGCATCTCACCGGACGACATCTCACTCCGCAAGACTCTGGGACGAAAAAAAAAAATCACTGATCTACGAGAAAAAACGTGGGGAACAATGGGAGACAAAGAAAACGTTGGGAGAAATGTGCAAAGCCGCGTGGCTGCAGCAAAGTAGTCGGACGCAATTAAACATTGTCCGGGGGGATTCGAGTTACTTCGTGGCCTTCCTGGCCGGAAGTCTTTCGCGGTGCTAATTTGCCACTGGACTGGACCTGGTTTACCGCGGTCTCGTTCTCATACGCTGATCTGTGTAACGTTCGGGGCCCACGAATTCTCAACGGATTTTCGCACCATTCGCACGCCAGAGGGTCAAACAAGTTTTGTTGTGGCAGCCAACGCGTAGCCAATAGTGCTTTCGTTCGCGCGGGCAGGTTCGTTATCGTTCGATCCTTTGTTTGTTGGATGTTGGACAAAACGGTAGCGACGTAACAGAAAAAACTCTCGAGGGATACTACGCGTCATCTGACGATGGATTCCGGATCGCCGAGGATCCTTCTGGTGGTGGAGACGACATCCTGTGAGCAAGGAACACGCTTGCACAGGTGGCACACTCGTGGTGTCCTCTCGCGCTTCATCCTTAACGGTGGATCTTCGTTCGCCTAATCTCTCCAACACTCGGAACCACAGGATTAGCCTCATTAACTCCCTCGGAACGACACTTCTGTATTTCCCACGAGGCTCTTCAGTCTCCAGCCGTTTTTTTTCTCTCGTCTTTTCACTTTCAATAAAACAACTCGTTGCGTCGCTACCACTGGAGCCAGTCCGTCGATACGTTCGGAAGTAACTGATACCCCATTGTTTTCCTACCGTACACATTGAGGGGCGAAATAAGGTTAGACGTTCCGAAAAATCGGTTTTTTCTTTATTTCATAAATTGTTAGTAAAACTATTGAAAAATATGTTCCGAAAATTTTTTATGAAAATTCCGACTCGTTCTATTGTTATAAGCTATTAAAGTGAGTAGCTCTCCTTCAGGCCCCGAGCGCGCTATTTTTTCAAACGCGTTTTTCTGAAAACGACTTGTTTAAACTTGCGTACACGCTAGTTTGAAAAGTTTTCCATCATTTGCGTTTTAAAAATTGGCAGTTACTTTCTTCATAGTATTGCGCTCTATATGAACCTAAAATCGAAATATTATCATTATTTAAAATAATTTTTTTTGCAAATAAAGTTTTAAAAATGGAAAAAAATCATGCTTTTTTGTTTTGGCCCCTGTAAAAAATTCAATTTTCTTTTTTTTTGTTAGCATTTAGGTTCATATGGAAGAGAGACATATAATAAAAGTAAATTCCAACTTCGTTTGATTTCAGATGAAAATTGCGGCTCCCAGAATGTACGCAAAATGCTGAGTCTGATTGTGACCTGCAATATGGGGTCGCTAATATCGTCGGTGTTTTTCAAGGAAATTCTTCACAAATTTTATAGTATATACTTAAATATATGCATAAAATATTCTCAAAGTTTCAATAAATTATTTTCATTTTTTATACTATAAAAAAATTCATGAAAATCATTGAGAAAACGCTGTCCTAACCTAATTTCCCCCCTCAAGGAACCACATAACGATGCGCGCGCTAAGAATCGAGTAAATTTGAAAAAATTATTATAAACGTTATATGGTAAAAAAAAATTAAATTATTGATTTCACAGTTTTTATTAATATTTCAACTATAAGGAAAACAATTTTTTAATTAAAAAAAAAAAATTAACATTATTTAAACGCGTTTTTCTGAAAACGACTTTTTTTGAACTTGCGTACACGCTAGCTTGAATAGTTTTCAACCAATCGTTTTGAAAATTGGCAGTTACATTCTTCATAGTATTGCGCTCTATATGTACCTAAAATAGGAATATTATCATGATTTAAAATAATTTTTTTTTGCAAATAAAGTTGTAAAAACGGCAACAAATCATGCTCTTTTGTTTTGACCCCTGTAAAAAATTCAATTTTATATTTTTTTGATAGCATTTAGGTTCATATAGAAGAGAGACATATAATAAAAGTAAATTCGAACCTCGTTTGATTTCAGATAAAAATTGCGGCTTCCAGAATGTACCCAAAATGCTGAGTCTGATTGTGACCTGCAATATGGGGTCGCTAATATTTTCGTTGTTCTTCAAGGAAATTCTTCAAAAATTTTATAGTATATACTTAAATATATGTATAAAATATTCTCAAAGTTTCAATAAATTATTTTCATTTTTTATACTATAAAAAAATTCATGAAAATCATTGAGAAAACGCTGTCCTAACCCTATTTCCGCCCTTAAAACGTAGACTGATCGGAGAAGCAATGAAAAAAAAAAAAAAAAACGACAATGTTTGTCCAGACGTAAATTTGAAAGCGAAGAAATTTGTCCGTCGTACTGGAAGGACCGAAGTAATCGAGGATGATTGAAACTGGCTTCACGGAAAGAACCACGCGAAGGGATCGAGAAAACACATCTCGTGCTCTTTTAATTCTTCTCCTACGAAAATCGCTCCCAGAGCGTCGAAGCTTAGGGCGAAAGATCCAAGAAACTAACATGATCGCGTATAATACGAGACGAGCGATTAATAATTATTGACAGGCGGAGTAACCGGGCTCGCCTCGAATCTCTTAGGCCCGAAGTATTTATTTTATTTATTTCGTTACCGGAGCCTCGGACCGGGAAAAATGGTGGTACCGGTGCCCAAGGCTCTTCGCAAGTTTCCAAATAAAAAGAGTCCCAAAATCCTCTATGACGTGTACTCTATTGCTCGTGGTAAACCGTATTAGCCGGGAAGCTGGTCTAGGTCCAAAAATCAACAAGGCTCAAATCGTTGCCCCCCCACTGTACATCCACGCGTTTTTCCTATTTCACCCTCGCTACGATCTACCATATATATGTATATATTTAGTATAACGAGATTTTTCTTGAATAAGGAGAAAGCTTCGGGGGGGGGGGGGGGGAGGAAAGCCTATTAAGCTTGGCCCGTGGCCACGAGAGAAAAAAACAACGCGAGAGGAAAGTAAGACGAGAACGAATAAGTTTCTGGCACGGAAAATGTGTATTCGACCGTTGTACTTGTATTCGACAGTGTATATACCTTGTCGAATACTCTTTCCCTACGTTCTTGAGCTCGTTCTTCCTCGTCACACGGAACTTCGACGTGGGGGGGGGGGGGGGGGGGGGGCCCTATGTAGAGGGGCCTAGCGAATCGGCGAAATCCTACGACAATGAGTTAGCGTCGTGAAAATTTGAAAAACCGCTGGTTACTCTCCTCCCTATCCACCTGCCAAAGGCATAAATCATCGTAGTAGAACTTTTCCAATGCCCGGCTTCGACGGTCTAAATCACCTTCGTCTCAGGTAACGATTTGCAGGTGTTTGGGATCTGGATGTTTCACAGAAAAGTTATTCGATTTTGCATGGCTTAGCGCGAAAAACGATCGGTGACAATCAGCTCATCGTCGTTAAATTCATTTTATTCTTCTTCGATATCATGTATTTTTCGTCATTTATCCGAAATACCTTAATAGCGGATTAACGAATTGATTGAACAAACGGAGTGTTGCGCTTGAAACAAGCGCCGAAATTCATTCGGTGCCAATAACGATTGGAGGAAAATTTCCAAATAATTAATTTCACGTTAGAAATTGATTTTTAATCTTTTTTGTGAAGCAAGTGATATTCGATCTTTGGCATACAGTCATTACAGAATGAAAATTGAGGACTGGCATACCCCTGCGCAAGCTGGAAAATCGAGTCTATTTGAAAAATTATTGTAAAGGTTGTGTGGTGAGAAAAAAAATTGATTCTCGATTTCACATTTCTTATTAACTTTTCGAGTATAAGAAAAAAATATTTTTCGATTTAAAAAACAAATATTAACATTATTTTGCTACAGTTATAAATGGACTGCTGATGAAAACCCATGGCGCCTCCTTGTCGACATCATAGCTTTATCAAAAATTATCTAATCTTCAAAAATAAAAAAGAATCTAATAAAATAATCTAGTAGGAATGGTCTGACGGAGGGAATCTTTTTTTTTTCAAAAATAAAGAAATTACAGTGTTTCAAACTTTAGTGAGCAATTTAAAAACATAAAAATAGTGTTTAATAATTTATAAAAAATTGTCCAAGCCAAAAATTTAAAAAACCTCTCGTCAGACGATAGAGAAAATGATTATCAAGCTGTAAAAAAAAGAATAGTTAAAAAATATAAAAAATGCACTGAATTATCGTGCTGACACTGTCTAAAAACATAGTTTTAAGAAAAAAGCGTTTAAATAATGTTAATTTTTTTTTTTTAATTCAAAAATATTAATAAAAACTGTGAAATCAATAATTTAATTTTTTTTCACCACATAACGTTTATAATAATTTTTTCAAATTTACTTGGTTTTCAGCGCGCGCATGGGTATGTGAGTGCTTAAGGAAGGAAATAAGGTTAGGACAGCGTTTTCTCAATGACGTTCATGAATTTTTTTATAGTATAAAAAATGAATATAATTTATTGAAACTTTGAGAATATTTTATACATATATTTAAGTATATACTATAAAATTTTTGAAGAATTTCCTTGAAAAACACCGAAAATATTAGCGACCCCATATTGCAGGTCACAATCAGACTCAGCATTTTGCGTACATTCTGGAAGCCGCAATTTTCATCTGAAATCAAACGAGGTTGGAATTTACTTTTATTATATGTCTCTCCTCCATATGAACCTAAATGCTATCAAAAAAATAGAAAATTGATTTTTTTACAGTGGTCAAAACAAAAAAGCATGATTTTTTGCCGTTTTTTACAACTTTATTTGCGGAAAAAAAATTATTTCAAATAATGGTAACATTCCGATTTTAGGTTCATATAGAGCGCAATACTATGAAGAAAGTAACTGCCAATTTTCAAAACGATTGGTTGAAAACTTTTCATACTAGCGTGCACGCAAGTTAAAAAAAAGTCGTTTTCAGAAAAACAAGCAATATGGGGTCGCTAATATTTTATAGTACATACTTAAATATATGTATAAAAATTTTATAGTATATACTTAAGTATATGTTTAAAATATTCTCAAAGTTTCAATAAATTATATTAATTTTTTATACTATAAAAAAATTCATGAAAATCATTGAGAAAACGCTGTCCTAACCCTATTTCCTCCCTTAATGGCTTATAACAATAGAACGAGTCGGAATGTTCATTTAAAATTTTGGTAACACATTTTTTAATAGTTTTACTAACAATTTATGAAATTTAAAGAAAATCGATTTTTTGAACCGTCTAACCCTATTTCCGCCCTTAACGAACTGCCAGTGATTCTGGTGAAATTAGTGTCGAAGTAAAAAATAATAAGAAACTAAATTTGTTTTTCGAAAAGGGAAAAATTATCCGTTGTTATTTAATTAACGAAAAGTTTCAATTAGTAGGACAATATGATTTTCTTAATATTAGCTGTATGTCGATCTTCAAACGTATGTTTATCACACTTCATCAGTTTTCACCGGGTAACAGCTACTTCATCCCCGTTCCGTTCATCGCCTCGCGAAATGGGTCCCTCCATTCTCTCTCTGGTGCGAAGGATACCCGTCGATATTACGATTAATTTGGTCGTAAATTTTCGGTCGTTCTCGTTCGTGGAAGTGCGTGAGGATAATTTATATCGGGGGTTCACGGCTTTTAAGCTTCCACTGTGTGTGTCTGTATATATATATCTACACGTATATATATATATATATATATGACTGTGGAACTCTGGTTCAGGGTCCGTAACACCTGGCGTTTTTGGTTGGGGTCCCTCCCCCCTCCAGTTTTCTCGTACCTGAAGGGGCCCACTGGCGTTCGACTGGACCAGACAGCGTCGCGCCATGCTCAACGCGCTCGAGGAGATCGCGTCTCTCGTTCTTCTCGTTTTTTTTTCGTTCCCCTTCTCCTTTCTCATTCGCTCCGCGCCAATTCCGTCTCTCGGAACTTCGGTGTCATCGTACACAAGAAACGAACGTAAACGCAAAGAAAAAAACAAACGAAAATTGATTTTTCATTTTCAAAGCGATAAACGAATGATTCCGAAATTTTTTGTTCAACCCCGAAGGAAAATCAATATGATCGACGATAGGCTCGAACGGATTTTAACCGGGGGTTACTCCAGCAAATATCACATGTTATTCCACGACCTGGTATTCCCATATCGTCGGATAGTGTGCAAATAAAATTATGAGATTTTCCTCCTCGCCAGTATCTCGGTCAACCTCAATATAACCATCCCTTGCAGGTGACCCAAGGGTTTGGGATATTAACGACAAGGGGCCGGAGTGAGAGAGACCGATTTATGGGACACGGATTATACTTTTTCGGCAAATATTGACCGTAGACATGTTCCAAAGGGGATTACAATCGATCCTGATGGATTAAGAACGAATGTTTGCGAAGATGATGAAGAATAACGTGGAAGAACGAAAAAAACAATTTTAATGGTGCTAATCGCTTACTCGTAATTCATCATATATTTTTTTTTTATACTTTAATCAAAACAGCATTATGCTGTTTTGATCAAGTTTGTCAACTGATATATGTAGATTAACGAGAATTTTCGTTTTTTCTTCTAGGTCAAAAATTGTGGATGCCAAATGTCACGCCGCGGAGCGCCTAAAGCGGGGAAATAGGGTTAGGACAACGTTTTCTCAATGATTTTCATGAATTTTTTTATAGTATAAAAAATGAATATAATTTATTGAAACTTTAAGAATATTTCATACATATATTTAAGTATATACTATAAAATTTTTGAAAAATTTTCTTGAAAAACACCGCAGATATGAGCGACCCCATATTGCAGGTCACAATCAGACTCAGCTTTTTGCGTACATTCTGGAAGCCGCAATTTTCATCTGTAATCAAACGAGGTTGGAATTTACTTTTATTATATGTCTCTCTTCTATATGAACCTAAATGCTATCAAAAAAACAGAAAATTACATTTTTTACAGGGGTCAAAACAAAAAAAGCATGATTTTTTGCCATTTTTTACAACTTTATTTGCAAAAAAAAATTATTTTAAATAATGATAATATTCCGATTTTAGGTTCATATAGAGCGCAATACTATGAAGAAAGTAACTGCTAATTTTCAAAACGATTAGTTGAAAACTTTTCAAACTAGCGAGTACGCAAGTTCAAAAAAAGTCGGTTTCTGACGACACGAAAATGCTGAGTCTGATTGTGACCTGCAATATGGGGTCGCTAATATCTTCGGTGTTTTTCAAGGAAAGTCTTAAAAAAATGTATAGTATATACTTAAATATATGTATAAAATATTCTTAAAGTTTCAATAAATGATATTAATTTTTTATACCATAAAAAAATTCATGAAAATCATTGAGAAAACGCTGTCTTAACCCTATTTCCCTCCTTAATGGCTTATAACAATAGAACGAGTCGGAATTTTCATTTAAAATTTTCGGATCATATTTTTCAATAGTTTTACTAACAATTGATGAAATAAAAAAAAAATCGATTTTTTGAACCGAAGGGGGAAATATGGTTAGGACAGCGTTTTCTCAATGATTTTCATGAATTTTTTTATAGTATAAAAAATGAATATAATTTATTGAAACTTTGAGAATATTTTATACACATATTTTAGTATATACTATAAAATTTTTGAAGAATTTCCTTGAAAAACACCGACGATATTGGCGACCCCATATTGCAGGTCACAATCAGACTCCGCATTTTGCGTACATTCTGGAAGCCGCAATTTCCATCTGTAATCAAACGAGGTTGGAATTTACTTTTATTATATGTCTCTCTTCTATCTGAACCTAAATGCTATCAAAAAAATAGAAAATTGCATTTTTTACAGGGGTCAAAACAAAAAAAGCATGATTTTTTGCCATTTTTAACAACTTTATTTGCAAAAAAAAATTATTTTAAATAATGATAATATACTGATTTTAGGTTCATATAGACCGCAATACTATGAAGAAAGTAACTGCCAATTTTCAAAACGATTGGTTGAAAACTTTTCAAAGTAGCGTGTACGCAAGTTAAAAAAAAGTCGTTTTCAGAAAAACGCGTTTGAAAAAATAGCAAAACGCTGAGTCTGATTGTGACCTGCAATATGGGGTCGCTAATATCTTCGGTGTTTTTCAAGGAAATTCTTCAAAAATTTTATAGTATATACTTAAATATATGTATAAAATATTCTCAAAGTTTCAATAAATTATAGTCATTTTTTATACTATAAAAAAATTCATGAATATCATTGAGAAAACGCTGTCCTAATCCTATTTCCCCCCTTAATGGCTTATGACAATAGAACGAGTCGGAATTTTTATTTAAAATTTTGGGAACATATTCTTCAATAGTATTACTAACAATTTATGAAATTTAAAAAAAATCGATTTTTTGAACCGTCTAACCCTATTTCCCCCCTCAAAAAAAAAAATACAAAAAGCAAATAGCCGTAGTCGGCCATTTTGTATAACAAAAAGTTAAAGAAAAATATTTTTGACTAGCTTGATATTTATAATAAATAGATGCGTAATTAGTTTTATAAAAAAATCACTTTTTCATAGAAAAAAAAAATGTTAAATGTGCACATGATTTTATACCCTCCGCCGTGCCCCGATATCCCTCAAAAATTCTGTTTAATTAATTAAAAATACAAATTTTGCCGGTTTTTTTTTTTTCGTAATTTTACAACTGTTTACACCGTTTCAAGTACTTTCACACCCTCCACTTGCCGCTAGATGAGGAAGCAAAATGATGGGAAAAAGGAAAATGTTACTCGGAGCGATATCCATGCGAAACAAACTCCGACCTCGAGGATAGCGATCGAGCGAGAAAAGACTCCGGGCGAATGACTCTTCCCCTCGGAGCGTAGACACTCCGACGAGAGTAAAAACTTTCTCAAAGACTTTTGGCTCGCGAAAAACTTTCACCGTAACTTACTTCGCGGATGATATGGTCTGTGCGGGAGGGAAGAAGGAACTCGATTGAGCCTGAGAGGCTCTGAAGGTAAATGCAGGCACTCAACGTTTGCTAAACCATTTTTCCTTCTACCCTTTATGTATAACGGTTGTGTGTACTTTATTGTACGTACAATCACACACACACACACATATATTATACAAAGGTTGGATATCGTTGTTTGTCAAATGAAGTGTGAAACGCCCGGGGTAATCGACAACGACAAGGGGAGAATTTTGAATTCGCTCTCGAAGAATTAAGGGGGGAAATAGGGTTAGACGGTTCAGAAAATCGATTTTTTTTATTTCATAAATTGTTAGTAAAACTATTGAAAAATATGTTCCCAAAATTTTAAATGAAAATTCCGACTCGTTTTATTGTTATAAGCCATTAAGAGGGGAGATAGGGTTAGGACAACGTTTTCTCAATGATGTTCATGAATTTTTTTATAGTATAAAAAATGAATATAATTTATTGAAACTTTGAGAATATTTTATACATATATTTAATTATATACTATAAATTTTTTATACATATATTTAAGTATATACTATAAAATATTAGCGACCCCATATTGCTTGTTTTTCTTGGTACTATTTTTTACAAACGCGTTTTTCTGAAAACGACTTTTTTTGGACTTGCGTACACGCTAGTTTGAAAAGTTTTCAACCAATCGTTTTGAAAATTGACAGTTACTTTCTTTGTAGTATTGCGCTCTGTATGAACCTAAAGTCGGAATATTATCATTATTTGAAATAATTTTTTTTTTGCAAATAAAGTTGTAAAAAATGGCAAAAAATCATGCTTTTTTGTTATGACCCCTGTAAAAAATTCAATTTTCTATTTTTTTGATAGCATTTAGGTTCATATAGAAGAGAGACATCCAATAAAAGTAAATTCCAACCTCGTTTAATTTCAGATGAAAATTGCGGCTTCCAGAATCTAATATTTTATAGTATATACTTAAATATATGTATAAAATTATCTCAAAGTTTCAATAAATTATACTCATTTTTTATACTATAAAAAAATTCAAGGGTGAAACGATGATACCATTTTCTTTGTGACATTCAACGTCATCGATCCTGTCGCGTGGTTCATCGAGTTTTTAACTTTCCTCTTTGTTGCTTCTTCATCACCCATAATCTACCAATTATTTTTAGAGCGAAAAAAATGAGAGGAAGATTGAGTGGGACAGGGGAAAGATTACAGTAAAAGATGTTGGGACAGTGCTGCGCGCTGCACTTCGTTCAATGAATTGACGAAGATTTTCCAGCAAATCTCGAGGATCTTTAACAATGGTAAAGCTCGCTCTCTTCTTTTTCTTTTCATGATATCTCTTTCCCCCTCTCTCTCTCTTTCATTGGTGTCTCGGTAAGAACTTACGCGAACATACTATAATAAAGGGAACGACCCGATTTCATTCCGGGCTCATACGTCGACGAACGCGCGCTGCTAACGCCGGGGGGATTACCTACTGAGGCACTTCATCATTGTGGGTGCCCTCGCTCGGCCAAAAGTATATATATTGGGAACGGACAAGAAAAGGCGGAGGAAGAAAGAAAGACGCGACAGGGAACGAAATAAGGTTTTTTTTTTTCTTCTCATTGGTGGCCGGCTAGAATTTTCTACGAGAGGGTATACGAGGGATATTCCTTTTCTTTTTTTTTTTGTACCGAGCTTTGGATGGACAATTCGGCAGTCAATTTTCCTTCTTTTCTTCGTCTTTCGGTTTTCTCATGAATATAAAAATCGAGTTCTCAATGTCAGCGCGCTTAAAATTTACCAAAACATCCGAAAATCACAGCTCGAAAAAAATGTCGCGTGCGTGTTGCGATAGGGGTTGAAAAAAATTCAACTTGCTTTATCTCGAGAACTAATTGACCGATTTCTTGCAAACTTTACACAGATTTAGGGAATCAAGACGACGTTGTTTGCTCCAATTTTCGTTGGAATTCCTTGAGAATTCGAGATTTCACGATGGGATTTGTCATTTTTTTCGAAAAAACATCTCTGCGATCGCTCTTTCCGTAAAATTTTCATCTATCGAGTCGAAACTTTTTACATAAAAGGGTTGGGAAACGAGGATGTTTGGTATTGAGTTTGGCAAGAATCGCACGAGCGGTTAAGATTTAAAAAAATTTTGAAAAATCATTTAATTTTTTTTACAGATTTTTATTATTTATACTTTGACGAATTTTGGAAAGAAAAAAAACTTTTAGAGAAAATACCACACTGTTACAAAGTTATAGCTGGAATGAGTGTTTCTAGACAGTGTCGGCACGATAACTCAGTCAATTTTTTATATTTTTTAACTTTTTTAAAAATTATTTTCTCTATAGTCTGCCGAGAGGTTTTTTAAATTTTTTACTTGCACAATTTTATACAAATTATTAAACATTAATTTTCTTTTTCAATTGCATACTAAAGTTTGCGATACTGTAATATCTTTATATTTGAAAAAGAAAAAAAAAAAAATTCTGAATTTTTTTTCTTATAGTTAAAAAGTTAAAGAAAAATGTAAAATGAAAAATTAAATTTTTTCATCACCATATAACCTTTATAATAATTTTGGCAAATTTACTCGGTTTTCAGGGGCGGGCAGCGGTACGTGAGTCGTTAATTTTCATCCCCATGAATGCAGCATCCACTGAAGGATGATCGGATGGGGAAATTGGATCGCAACAGTTGTTAGTAAACAATGTTTTTTTCTCGGTCGTCGACCCAACGTGAAATTTCTATTGATAATAACTTTCCGACCTTTAGTCAAACACACCGATGTGATTTTCTCACTTCATTTCCTCATTCTTCCCTTTCACACTTCCGCCTTCATACAAAATTTCAATGGTGGTGGCCCACATAGAATTCGCGATCAAAGGATCTGGTGGCTTTTTTTCTTCTTCTTCTTCTTCTTCTTTTTTTTTCTCAAAACATACCTAGGGGTCATGGATTGTACTATGAATGCTGTTATACACATTGAGGCCCGCAGAGTACAACGGGAGAGGGTGCAAGCTTTAACGTTTTCCTACAGGAGTATACACACACACACACACACATGTATATACTCTGTCGACTTCAATTGGCCGTTTTGATGCATTCAGCGTGCAAATCGGCTCGGTCTGAGGAGTGCGACAACAAACGCAACAGGTTGAAGAGATCGTCAATGCATCCACCACCTTCCAGTAACTATGTACCGTTGAATATAATATATATATATATATATATATATATATAATGAACACGCACCCAACGGGATTCAAGTCAGAAGAGACCGGGCGAATCAAGATAAACAGGTTGGAATCGTGAAATAGCGCCGCATAGAAGTATAGAAGAGAAGAGAAGAGAACAGACGGGGTGTGTGTTTGTGATGTTGAGGGGGGAAATAGGGTTAGACGGTCCAAAAAACCGATTTTTTTTAAATTTCATAAATTGTTAGTAAAACTATTGAAAAATATATTCCCAAAATTTTAAATGAAAATTCCGACTCGTTCTATTGTTATAAGCAATTAAGGGGGGAAATAGGGTTAGGACAGCGTTTTCTTAACGATTTTCATGAATTTTTTTATAGTATAAAAAATGAATATAATTTATTGAAACTTTGAGAATATTTTATACATATATTTAAGTATATACTATAAAATTTTTGAAGAATTTCCTTGAAAAACACCGCAGATATTAGCGACCCCATATTGCAGGTAGCTGCTTAGGAAATTCTTCAAAAATTTTATAGTATATACTTTTCAAAACGATTGGTTGAAACCAACACAGACTCAGCATTTTGCGTACATTCTGGAAGCTGCAATTTTCATCTGAAATCAAACGAGGTTGGAATTTACTTTTATTATATGTTTCTCTTCTATATGAACCTAAATGCTATTGAAAAAATATAAAATTGAATTTGTTACAAGGGTCAAAACAAAAAAGCATAATTTTTTGCCATTTATTACTACTTTATTTGCAAAAAAAAATTATTTTAAATAATGATAATATTCCGATTTTAGGTTCATATAGAGCGCAATACTATGAAGAAAGTAACTGCCAACTTTCAAAACGATTTGTTGAAAACTTTTCAAACTAGCGTGTACGCAAGTTAAAAAAAAAGTCGTTTTCAGAAAAACGCGTTTGAAAAAATAGCAAAATGCTGAGTCTGATTGTGACCTGCAATATGGGGTCGCTAATATCTTCGGTGTTTTTCAAGGAAATTCTTCAAAAATTTTATAGTATATACTTAAATAAATGTATAAAATATTCTCAAATTTTCAATAAATTATATTCATTTTTTATACTATACAAAAATTCATGAAAATCATTGAGAAAACGCTGTCCTAACCCTATTTCGCCCCTCAATGGCTTATAACAATAGAACGAGTCGGAATTTTCATTTAAAATTTTTGGGAACATATTTTTCAATAGTTTTACTAACAATTTATGAAATAAAAAGTAAATCGATTTTTTTAACCGAATGGGGGAAATAGGGTTAGGACAGCGTTTTCTCAATGATTTTCATGAATTTTTTTATAGTATGAAAAATGAATATAATTTATTGAAACTTTGAGAATATTTTAAACATATATTTAAGTATATGCTATAAAATTTTTGAAGAATTTCCTTGAAAAACACCGAAGATATCAGCGACCCCATATTGCAGGTCACGGTCAGACTCAGCATTTTGCGTACATTCTGGAAGCTGCAATTTTCATCTGAAATCAAACGAGGTTGGAATTTACTTTTATTATATGTCTCTCTTCTATATGAACCTAAATGCTATCGAAAAAATAGAAAATTGAATTTTTTACAAGGGTCAAAACAAAAAAGCATGCTTTTTTGCCATTTGTTACTACTTTATTTGCAAAAAAAAATTATTTTAAATAATGATAATATTCCGATTTTAGGTTCATATGGAGCACAATACTATGAAGAAAGTAACTGCCAATTTTCAAAACGATTGGTCGAAAACTTTTCACACTAGCGTGTACGCAAGTTAAAAAAAAAGTCGTTTTCAGAAAAACGCGTTTGAAACACGCGGCGCGCTCGGGGCCCGAAGGACAGCTACTCACTTTAATGGCTTATAACAATAGAACGAGTCGGAATTTTCATTAAAAATTTTCGGAACATATTTTTCAATAGTTTTACTAACAATTTATGAAATTAAAAAAAAAGTCGATTTTTTGAACCGTCTAACCCTATTTCCTCTCTTAAACTGTCTCATAAACTTCAGGCAAGCGAAAGAATCCTCGAATTCACCTTGGACAACTGAAGAATTCACTTTCCGGGATTCTTTTCTTCCTGAGAACAAAAAATTGTTTATGAAACTTTTCAATTATGGATAAAACATGTCTTTTTTGTTTTCAGTTTGACAGTAATGCATTTGGGACTTTGGATTGGATGAGGAAATCACTCGTAATATTCTCAAGGATGTCTTTGAGTAGTCGAGAAGGAATTTCGTGAACCCGCGGAGAATATTACGAATTCTTGTCTGGACAATTCGGATGTTCATCATATCTCAGCTGTCCAGAGAAATCTTCTCGACTCCATCGCTCCTCCGGACCATCAGAAACTACCGTAGCCGGAGGTCTCTCTGGACCGTCGCTCTACAATCTCACGAAAAGCGAGAGAGAGAGACAGGGAGAAAGAGCGAGAGGATAGAAAGAGCAGTTTATTAATAGCCCCTTCTCCCGCTCTGTCCCCACCATCGCCGTATAATTGGTCCATTTCATGTAATTAATGGGTCGTTAATAAGAGCTGACAGTGAAGCTGAGGATGGATTGTATGTGTGGTTGTGTGTATAAAGGACCGCTGTTGCACAGGTGTGATATTTCTTGCTTCTTCGTCCGAGAGATCTTTTCACCTGTGCTCGCCGAGAGAACTAGTCATCGTTTTTCATCGTCGGGCGGCACAAACGGGCCACGAATATTTTATTTCGTGGATAAGACAAACTTTCTTTATCGCCCACGGCCACAAAGTTAAACGGCGTCTTTTGAAGGGAGAAGAAGAGAAAAAAAAATGTTTCAATTCGTAACTTTTAATTCTTTTACTCGTGGTAATAAAAAGAGAGAGAAAAAAAGTGGTCTCAGACCGCAAGCCTTTGAAAAAGAATAGCCATAAAATTGTATCGCATTCATCCAGGCTTCCTTCTGATAAGATTTCTTTTCCTTCTTGTTTTTTTCTCGCCTCCTAACCCGGAAATGACGGAATCAGATTGGGGGTAGAATTGAAATACGGCTTAATTTATTCCCAATGCCTTTTGATACACACACGCACAATTTCACACGTTCACCCGGAACCTTCTCACTTTCGCTTTAAGGGGGGAAATAGGGTTAGGACACCGTTTTCTCAATGATTTTCATGAATTTTTTTATAGTATAAAAAATGAATATAATTTATTAAATCTTTGAGAATATTTTATACATATATTTAAGTATATACTATAAAATATTAGCGCCCCCATATTGCTTGTTTTTTTTCGGTACTATTTTTTCAAACGCGTTTTTCTGAAAGCGACTTTTTTTTAACTTGCGTACACGCTAGGTTGAAAAGTTTTCAACCGATCGTTTTGAAAATTGGCAGTTACTTTCTTCATAGTATTGCGCTCTATATGAACCTAAAATCCGAATATTATCATTATTTAAAATAATTTTTTTTTTGCAAATAAAGTTGTAAAAAATGGCAAACATCGTGCTTTTTTGTTTTGACCCCTGTAAAAAATTCATTTTTTTATTTTTTTGAAAGCATTTAGGTTCATATAGAAGAGAGACATATAATAAAAGTAAATTCCAACCTCGTTTGATTTCAGATGAAAATTGCGGCTTCCAGAATGTACGCAAAATGCTGAGTCTGATTGTGACCTGCAATATGGAGTCGCTAATATTTTCGGTGTTTTTCAAGGAAATTCATCAAAAATTTTATAGCATATACTTAAAGATATGTATAAAATATTCTCAAAGTTTCAGTAAATTATCTTCATTTTTTATACTATAAAAAAATTCATGAAAATCACTGAGAAAGCGCTGTCCTAACCCTATTTCCGTCCTTAAAACGAAAAAAAAAAAAAAAAAACAAAGAAAAATTCTTTCCCATAGATGTGAGAAACGTGAGCAACTAAGATCCCACGTAAGAACCCACGAGGAAATGGAGAATCGAGTGAAAAAAAAAAAAACTAGTTCGAGATATCCCAAAAGGATCGAGTACTCGTACTCAGAAATCGTTAGGCCGACGAGGTATCGATCCGATGAGCAGTGAGAAAAAGGGCGCATCTCACGAGGTTTTACACACGCCTAAACGATGAAGAATCCAACCTCGGTACCAGATTCGAAGAGTTTCCAACGGCTAAAGATCTGTCGAAACGATTTACCGCGAAAAAAAACCGGCGGGGGTTGAAACGCCTGGTAATAAGAACGACAGAGAGAGAGAGAGAAAGAGAGGGAGGAAAAAAGCGTCTTCTCTCACAAAAAAGTGAGAGAAGAGAAATCGAACGAGATGGAAAAAAAAATACGAGAAGAAAGAAAGAAAAATTGACAGGGGTATGGATCTAGGAGGTTGCAAGAGAGAGAGAGAGAAAAAGGAGTCCATCAAGGTCCCAGAAGCCATTCAACCGTGGAAGTAAGTAGAGATTTCCGGAGGTTTCTGCCAGTAGCCTCGAGGGCTAAATTCGCCGCAGGGGTGTCATCTTACCTGGTGGATGCATTATTTTTTTTCCTTCTCTCTCCCCCATCGATCCTTCCTTCTTTCTCCTCCCCCCCATTTCTGTGTTTCTTTTGCTGGCCCGGTACACGCCGCGCGTTTATGTCCTGGAACGAAGATTTCATCCCAAGGAAAGCGAAAGCTTCGGAGTCTGTAAAGAAAAAAATGTACTTGTGCAACGATGATCGGGGAACCGAACGTGAAAAAGTTTTCTCCCTTCGAGTCCTTACGGCTGAAGCATCGAAAACACCCCGAGAGATGAATGGAGAACGGGTGGACTGGTGGGCCACCCCCGTTTATTCAAGAATTGACAAATATGAGTGATTCTACCCCAATGATTATTTTCCATTATTGTCGAGCCATGAAACAGGTTTTACATCGTTCTATTATTTTTTTATTTATCAGTAAGTTAAGGGAAAAATAAAAACAAACAACAAAACGATAAATCGAGAATAAAAAAGCACAGAAGTTTGGTTATACTTTCGTTAGGACATAGGCAGAAGATGGGTAAGGATAAAAATTAATTAATCCACGTTTCGAGGATTATTAACGGATTATTAACGGCATTAACAGTTAATTTACGGATGGTACACGTCGGCATATCACGAGATATCAGTATGAGAGATACTGGCGAATAGGAGGATCGGGGGGGAGGAGGAGGAAGAGATGTATGAGATGGTATGATGCTGCTGTTGGGGGAGAGTGGGTTTATGCGCGGCGTCTGGGAAGGCGAAGCGTAATTACGCTCTGCGAGGATAGACTAACATGTCGGGACATTCCAGGAGAAGCCGAGCAGCATCCCGAGAGCAAAAGCAGTAGCTATGGACCAAGAGAGAAAGAGAAAGAGAGAGAGAGAGAGAGATAGATAGATCGGCGTGTCGGCGTGCCACCCTCTCGCGATTGGACCGTTGAACTGAATAGAAGGCTAATGAACGCGGGGCTACACGGTCTCGTCTCCTGGGCAATCGCGTCCTGTTCGCTACTATACTGCCACTGAGCCGTAGACTGACCGATCACGGTACCGTGTTATATCAAAATTTATTGAGATCGCGGCCCCGACTGATCTTCGTTGAGAATTCACGCGATCAATCAATCAACGAAGACTCGCGATCTATCGAATCCTTCGGATAAACATTTTATACTATCGGGAGGGGTACAAGTAAGTTTTAAAGGATTTACACGAGTTGTTGGTAGGTGTTGAATCGCAACATAACCTAACCACCTTCGCGTTAAGCGCGGAAACAGTGTTAGGACAGCGTTTTCTCAATGATTTTCAGGAATTTTTTTATTGTATAAAAAATGAAGATAATTTATTGAAACTTTGAGAATATTTTATGCATATATTTAAGTAGATACTATAAAATTTTTGAAGAATTTTCTTGAAAAACACCGCAGATATTGGCGACCCTATATTGCAGGTCACAATCAGACTCAGCATTTTGCGTACATTCTGGAAGCTGCAATTTTCATCTGAAATCAAACGAGGTTGGAAGTTACTTTTATTATATGTCTCTCTTCTATATGAACCTAATTGCTATCGAAAAAATAGAAAATTGAATTTTTTACAGGAGTCAAAACAAAAAAGCATGTTTTTTGCCATTTTTTACAACTTTATTTGCAAAAAAAAAATTATTTTAAATAATGATAATATTCCGATTTCAGGTTCACATAGAGCGCAATACTATGAAGAAAGTAACTGCCAATTTTCAAAACGATTGGTTGAAAACTGTTCAAACTAGCGTGCACGCAAGTTAAAAAAAAGTCGTTTCAGAAAAACGCGATTCAAAAAATAGCAAAATGCTGAGTCTGATTGTGACCTGCAATATGGGGTCGCTAATATCTGCGGTGTTTTTCAAGAAAATTCTTCAAAAATTGTATGGTATACACTTGAATATATGTACAAAATATTCTCAAAGTTTCAATAAATTAGATTCATTTTTTATACTATAAAAAAATTCATGAAAATCATTGAGAAAACGCTGTCCTAACCGTATGTCCTCCCTCAATGGCTTATAACGATATAACGAGTTGGAATTTCCATTTAAAACTTTGGGAACATATTTATCAATAGTTTTACTAAAAATTTATGAAATAAAAAAAAAATCGATTTTTTTAACGGTCTAACCCTATTTCCTCCCTTGAAGCGTCATCAGTAGGCGTTAGTTTTCCAGTATGTGTCATTTTGTCAAAGTGACACATGCAAAAAGTGACACATAAAAAAGTGTACATAGTTTTATTTCCCTTATTGGTCACGGATATTGGAACGATAATTATGATGAAAAACGATGGAAGGGCTTGTATATTTTGCGATAAATTATTGAACTATAAAATTGGAAGAGAAAAAAGTTATTAGGGGTAGAAGTAAGTTTTAAACTGCAATTTAAGTAAGTGAGGCTTATAGGGACCATGCTCCATCAATTTCAACTTGTGAGTACTGAAAAGTGATGATTTTAACACGGAGGATAAGGAACGTGAAGGGAAGGCCAGAAACGTTTGAAGATGCAGAATTGGAGGCGTTATTGAATCAATTCCAATTCCAACCAATTCCAATTGTTGTTCCTCATAAAGTCACAATTTTCACGAAAAAAATCCTTTGAAACTTACACGTACCGCCAATATATTTCTTCATCATTATCCGCTCCACATTATAAACAATTAAAGGAGGAAATAGGGTTAGGACAGCGTTTTTATTGAAACTTTCAGAATATTTTATACATATATTTAAGTATATACTATAAAATTTTTGAAGAATTTCCTTGAAAAACACCGAAAATATTAGCGACCCCATATTGCAGGTCACAATCAGACTCAGCATTTTGCGTACATTCTGGGAGCCGCAATTTTCATCTGAAATCAAACGGGGTTGGAATTTACTTTAATTATATGTCTCTCTTCTATATGAACCTAAATGCTATCAAAAAAATAGAAAATTGAATTTTTTACAGGGGTCAAAACAAAAAAGCATGATTTTTTGCCATTTTTTACAACTTTATTTGCAAAAAAAAAATTATTTTAAATAACGATAATATTCCGATTTTAGGTTCATATAGAGCGCAATACTATGAAGAAAGTAACTGCCAATTTTCAAAACGATTGCTTGAAAACTTTTCAAACTAGCGTGCACGCAAGTTTAAAAAAAGTCGTTTACAGAAAAACGCGTTTGAAAAAACAGCAAAATGATGAGTCTGATTGTGACCTGCAATATGGGGTCGCTAATATCTGCGGTGTTTTTCAAGAAAATTCTTCAAAAATTTTATAGTATACACTTAAATATATGTACAAAATATTCTCAAAGTTTCAATAAATTATATTGATTTTTTATACTATAAAAAAATTCATGAAAATCATTGAGAAAACACTGTCCTAACCCTATATCCTCCCTCAATGGCTTATAACGACAGAACGAGTCGGAATTTACATTTAAAATTTTGGGAACATATTTATGAATAGTTTTACTAACAATTTATGAAATAAAAAAAAAATCGATTTTTTGAACCGTCTAACCCTAATACGACTTTTTCTTTCGCAATCCATGGGACAACATGCCTGTATGTACGAGACAATATTGTAAATGGTTACGTTAAAAATGTTACGTTCTAACAGTGTCGAAAATTGTCAATTTCAGAAGGGCACGGAAGCGCGCGTTGTTAATATAAAAAAAACCCCTGTCTAACCTAAATTTCGTTTCATATATATATATGTAGAGAAGGAGGGTGTAAATAAGGACAGAGCGGTGTGTCTCGGCGAAAACGCGATAACGACGACAATGGTCGAGGCCGGAATTCCGGTAAAGTCTCTGGACGGCCCTTCCGGCCTATCTATCGCGCTGACTACTGACTACTGACTACACACACACACATAAACAGACAGTACTCTGACTGAAATGTTTCAAACGACATCGAAACACCCGATACTAGACGCCGATAACAATGGAACGGGGGATGCACGGAGATGAAACGGTGCGTGGCCATTTTCTTTTTCCATCGCGTGCAACGTCCTTGAAAAAGGGACTTTTTCCACTTCTATTCCGTTTCCCGTTATGGTTAAAATAGAAGAAAACCACAAGTATTTAAACTGTAAAAAAGAAATGACGCGACGAAATCTGGGGATTTGGGAGGTCGCTCAGAAATTGGCACGAAATGTCTCACACGTATAGAAACCGAATTCGACTCGTAGGGGTTGAAGAATGAGAGGGGAGGTTGAATATGAGGCGAAGGCGAGAAGAGAGATTGATTCTGTCCCTTTTCCCATAAACCCACCCACTTTCTCGTGGCTGTCACTCAAAATACCTTCAGACCACCCTTCGAGTCAACCACCCCTACCCTTGAACACACGCACCTTTCTCTCTCTTTCTCTCAGGCCTCGTCTATCTCGACCCTTCCCTCCTCGTTCTCCTCCTCATACTCGCGGGGTAGACTCGGTAATTGAATTTCACGAGCTGGTTACCCGACCAACCAACCGCCGTGCGTCGACGTTTCGCCCTGCTCTACGTGTCAAGCCACCCCCGAATCTCTCGATGATTTTGCCCTCTTCGGTTCTCCCTTCGCCATACACCCGGGCAATACCCGGGGACTCGAACTCGTACACTCGCAACCTCCCCCTGATGTGTACTTCGTAAGTTTCGGCTCAACACTTCTCGCCTAGTGTGTTGTACCGATTTTCCGGCTTATATGTTTTTTATTCTTCAATTCAGGAATCTTCCTTATCGACAATTTTCAAATATTTTTCTTCCTCAAGTTAACATCCTAAGGTTTTTTATTCACGTTTTGTTGGAGGATCGTGGTTTTGGAGTGTCCTCTTTGAAATCTGTTTTAACGATCAGTTTCCTCAATTGACTGGCCACACCTGATCTTCGTTTGAATTCCAACGATGGCACTCTATCGTTCTTACGCACACATTGACTACACTCGAGACTTTACGCTTCTTCGCGTTCATAAATATTTACCAGAAACGACTGGCTGCTGCAGGGGAGAAAAAAAAGGGGGGTGCCACGGGCGTAAACATCGTACGAACGGAGAGGCCACCCCTCATCGTTGTGGCCGTATCTGCCATTCTTTTGGATTTAATGAACCGCACTGATTTTTCACGGGTTCGAATGCTGCGAGCGAAAAAATCACGCGGCAGGGGTTGAAGTTGAGACGGGAAGAGAGAGAGGGATGTTTGTATATTTCTATCTTCCGGATGCCGTGGTCTCTCTGGATTAAGACACGGATACAGGGAGGACGATGAAAAGACACGGAGGAACGGGAGTGAGATTAAAGTAAGGAGAAAAATAAGTGAGGAATCCGAAAAATTGCTCCGGTATAGATAAATGACTTTTTGACTGTCAATCTAATTGTTAGGCTCTTTTGTAGGAAGGAAGCTTTCGACAAAATCCATTTGAATCACAATTTCTAAACTCAATGTTTTTTTTTCAGTTTTTTTCAATTTTTTCTGATAATTATAGATGGTGACTTTGTCCCGCCTCATTTTGCTCCGGTCTCCCCTGATATTAAGTTCTTCGAATGGCTACTCAAGAAAAAAATTGATCAAAGTAGTCCAATGGCTACTTTGATCAGGCTTCCTCTGTAAGGGTGGAAATAAGATTAGGACAGCGTTTTCTCAATGATTTTCATGAACTTTTTTATACTATAAAAAATGAACATAATTTATTGAAACTTTGAGAATATTTTATACATATATTTGAGTATATTCTATAAAATGTTTGAAGAATTTCCTTGAAAAACACCGAAGATATTAGCGACCCCATATTGCAGGTCACAATCAGACTCAGCATTTTGCGTACATTCTGGAAGCCGCAATTTTCATCTGAAATCAAACCAGGTTTGAATTTACTTTTATTATATGTCTCTCTTCTATATGAACGTAAATGCTATCAAGAAAATAGAAAATTCAATTTTTTACAAGGGGTCAAAACGAATAAGCATGATGTTTTGCCACTTTTTACAACTTTATTTGCAAAAAAAAATTATTTTAAATAATGATAATATTCCGACTTTAGGTTCATATAGAGCGCGATACTATGAAGAAAGTAACTGCCAATTTTCAAAACGATTGGTTGAAAACTTTTCAAACTACCGTGTATGCAAGTTCAAAAAAAGTCGTTTTCAGAAAAACGCGTTTGAAAAAATAGCAAAATGCTGAGTCTGATTGTGACCTGCAATATGGGGTCGCTAATATCTTCGGTGTTTTTCAAGGAAATTCTTCAAAAATTTTATAGTATATGCTCGAATATATGTATAAAATATTCTCAAAGTTTCAATAAATTATATTCATTTTTTTTATTATAAAAAAATTCATGAAAATCATTGAGAAAACGCTGTCCTAACCCTATTTCCCCCCTCAATGGCTTATAACAATAGAACGAGTTGGAATTTTCATTTAAAATTTTGGGAACATATTTTTCAATAGTTTTACTAACAATTTATGAAATAAAAAAAAAATCGATTTTTTGAACCGTCTAACCCTATTTTCCCTCCTTAAATGCGACGAGAGCGACAAATATTATCGACATTTTACGGATTCTCGGGGCAAAAGTGTATTGGAAACACCATTATCCAGATGATATTTTGCGCTGGGACACTAATTGTTCATATTCAAACCCATTTTAATCGTAATTTCTAAATTCAATGCTATTTTTTCTCAAGGTAGTAGTCTGGTAACTTAAGCCGATTTTCATGTCTTTTTTGGAGGGCGTTTTTTTCTAGGAAAATAAAAATGAATCGTTTTGGATATTTAGGATGTTTTTATTTATATATTGAAGATAGAAAAAGAATTTTTTTTGAAAAAATTTAATAGCTTTTTATTATTATTATTATTGATCGAAGTTGGCACCTCGAAGTTAGCAGCTCGGGTCCTAACTTTTTTTCTACCGAACCGATTGCTTTCAAATTTTAACAAGCCACTCTACACACTTATAGTTCTCGTCGGAACTACCGAGAAATTTTTTCACCCCTAACTTTTTATTTTACAACCCCTTCTTTGCTCAAATAAAAGGACTTTTTTTTCCAAAGTCCGCCATTTTGTTATTTATCCATGAAATTTAACTTCAGTAGTTCCGACCATAATGACATGTCTATAGATTAAGAATTATCAAGAATTTTTGATTTACGATAACATCAAGAGCCAAAATCACCGGGGCCACCCACGCGCTTTCTTTTTCGAGGTGCCAACTTCGATCAATAATAATAATAATAAAAAGCTATTAAATTTTTTCAAAAAAATTTTTTTTTGTATCTTTAATATGTAAATAAAAACATCCTAAATATCCAAAACGATTCATTATTTTTTTCCTACAAAAAAAGGCCCTCCAAAAAAGACATGAAAATCGGCATAAGTTACCAGACTACTACCTTAAATAAGGGTGGCTTTGTCACGGTGAACCGTTTTGCCCCGGTCTCCCCTGATAATATCATCGACGATGAGACGGAGCATTGTGCGCGTGCTCTCGCGGCTAGCACGCACGTAAGAAACATGTGCATGCATTTGAGACTTGAGGCGTCTCATGACCAGGACCGATTGGTATATATAACGGTACGGTACTCGAGAGTTTCTCGAGTGGTGGGGCCCTCTTCGTAACCGGGCGCGAGAGAGCACTTATTCGCTCGTTCGTTCGGGTTTGGACGTTAGGCAGCTCGCCAATCCAAATGAATTGGATAATTTGATAAGCTCGTTGCTTGCCCCTTTGTTGCCTCCTGGGAACTTTGAATGGGTACATGCACGGGATCGACCATCATCTCATGACCCTTCTTTCCATCTCGCTGTTCCTCTCTCGCTCTCGCCATCTCCCTCGGCGTATCTCGGCTCCTCGCAAGTTCGCTCTTTCGTCCAGACATACCTCGCTACTGCCTTTCACTTTATATCTATCTGTAGATGTATTTCATAACGAACATCATACGCCTCAATCTCTTTCTGTTCCTCTCTCTCTCTTTTGGTAAAAGACTCCGAGACACAATTTCCTGTCTCATCGGCCATTTTATCTTCAGTCTCTTCGTCCATTTTCTCGTCAGTCTCGTCGCTCGCTCGTGTTTATAAACATCGTTGTCCCGTTGTAAAACCCAACGAAGCTTGACAATGAGATTTTTAATCGTGGGAATTCCGCAATTTTGTTTGTTGTCCCGTTGACCTTCTCAAGTCAACTCAAAGTCCAAAATTATAAAAAGAACATTTTCATTATTATAATAAAATTGAACAAACAAAAATATACAATTTTAGGTTTGAAACAAAATTTTGATGAACTTTGACACCGTGGACCAATGTAAAAAGCTACGTCTCATCTGATTTGTTTTTCATACCGGATTAGATTCGAAAAATTCATCCCCTCGTTATCTTTATTCACTATCGTTTATGAGGAACTCGGCGAGGACTTCGTATTATCACGTTCTTTTTTCCGTGAAAATAAATTGAAACGAGGAGAAAAAAAAATAGGAAAAAGTTTACGGGTAAAAAATGAAAATAAAAAAATAAATAAAAAGGAAGATAGCTAACGCTCGACTTCCGGTATGGTGAGATTAATATTTTCTTGCCCGAAGCTCGTTCATTCTCTGTATTTTTTTTTTTTTTCGCGACGAAGAAAATTTTCCTTTTCCCAGAGACACATCCCGCGTTATATTTCTCCGCGTTTCTTTTCACATTTTTTATTTATTTCTATTTTTTCCGTCCCCCCCTTCTACGGCCGTTGGACGAACGCGCGGTTGTAGTCCGCCCGCGCGTGCAACGACTTCTTATCGCCCGAGGGTCGCAAGATTGTGGTCCCGGTTGTATTACATTGATATATACAGGTATATAACGCCGGGATAAAGTCTCGCTGCGATGCTCTCTGCGTCGTTCTGCTCACGACGTCGTTGACGGATTCATTAAAACGTTTGGACGGTATAGTGCCGTGATTACGAGAGAGAGAGAGAGAAAGAGAGAGAACGCATATACGATGTTGGGTACAAGAAATACGGCGGAGAGCGACGCTACCGTCGTGGGATTTGCATATTTAAAAAAAATCGTAGAATAAGGTGAAATGAGACGAAAAAGAAAAAAAACAAGGAAGAAACGGAAGAAAAGCTGGAGGAGAAATTTTGTGCTACCCTTTGTCGCCGAGCGGGCAGCACCTCTGGGACAAACGAATTAAAACAAAATTAAGCATCGACTCCAAAGCTTAAAATACTCGATGAATCATATTGTCGCAGTACTGGACAAAGTACTGCTAGTACCAATGGTACTTTCAGTACTTGTGCTTTCACTACCTGTACTTTCACTACCTGTACATTCAGTATTTGTGCTTTTAGTACTCGTGGTTTCAGTACTTGTTCTTTCAGTACTCATGCTTTCAGTACTCGTGCTTTCAGTACTTGTGCTTTCAGTACGCATGCTTTCAGTACTCGTGCTTCCATTGCTCGTGCTTTCAGTACTCGTGCCTTCAGTACTCGTGCTTTCAGTACCTGTGCTTTCGGTACTCGTGCTTTCGGTAATCGTGCTTTCAGTACTCGTGCTTTCAGTACTCGTGCTTTCAGTACTCGTGCTTTCAGTAGTCGTGCTTTCAGTAGTCGTACTTTCAGTACTCGTGCTTTCAGTACTCGTGCTTTCAGTACTCGTGCTTTCAGTACTCGTGCTTTCAGTACTCGTGCTTTCAGTACTCGTGCTTTCAGTACTCGTACTTTCAGTACCAATGGTACTCGTACTTTCAGTACAATGGATTTTCTCAGAGTACTTCAAGTACATGTACTATAAGTACTGACTAAGTACCCTGTACTCAAAGTACCGTCCAACTCTGCTTTCAGTACTCGTGCCTTCAGTACTCGTACTTTCAGTACTTGTGCTTTCACTACCTGTACTTTCAGTACTCGTGCTTTCAGTACTCGTGCTTTCGGTACTTGTGCTTTCAGTACTTGTACTTTCAGTACCAATGGTACTCGTACTTTCAGTAAATTGGACTTTTTCAGGGAACTTCAAATACACGTACTATAAGTGCTGACTAAGTACCCTGTACTTAAAGTACCGTCCAACGCTGGAATTATAGGAATGATTCTTAACGTAGAAAGAAAATTATGATTCCGTACTCTTTCATCCGGAAAACATAATCCCGATCGAACTGAATTTGACACGAAGGTAGAATAATTTTAAAAAAACTATCAAACATAAGTACAATATTTTTATATCCCTTTCTAAAATGTCCCAATCGCCTTTTTTTTTTTATTATCATTTTTCATTATTCCTATTCGTTATACGTTATTGGCAACATCGCCCAAGAGCGGCCATCGCACTGTATCCGACAGCCACGTTGCGGGGGAGTGTATGTGACGCGTTCATTGGACAAAGAGTCTCTGTTAGTGTGTATTCGAGAGAGTTCGGGTTTCCTGTTCGGCTGGGCTGGCCTCTTATCCTCCAACTGGGATATATCTATGTATACATATATATGCGTGTACGTGCTAACGCATCGCGATGAGCGGCAAATATACAAGTCCTGAGAACAGGGACGAGAAGGTGAACGCGCCATAAGGGGGAGATGGGGGTAATTAGAGTCGGCGGCTCATTTTGCCGTGTCATCTTTCGTAACTGCACAAAACTGAGTGATTACAAGCGTCGCTTTATCTCCGTGTAATACTAATAATTAAAAAAAAATAAGTTTCATTTGTTCATTCGTGAAAAAAAAACAACAAATCATACCAGAAAATTCGGGCGCACCGACCACGGCGTTCACTACTGTCAAGTCAATTGAATTGATAACAGTAATTTGAAAAAACAACTTTCTCTCATATGTTTTCATCGTATAAACGCAAGCCATCTTTTATATGACCCTCTTTATCCCTGCAAACCCTTGGTACCTCGCATACACGGCTCGGATAAAGATATATACATTAGGGTGGTTCTTAATTCGGTGATGTTGTAAATTCTTTGGTATTGTTCCTTGAAAGTAATCAACATATCCAGAAAAAAAATTGGGCGCAAGCGGAACTTTGTCCAATAATTCTAACCCACCCCACCGAGCTGTCGAATTTTTATATGAAAAAATGCATGCATTCAAAATTTTGTTAAGAAAATTGTTTCTTATTTCAAAACTATTCATGATAAAAAAATGTTATATTGAGTTTTTATAGCAAATTGAATGCTCTACAAAAAAGGTATCTTGTAAAATTCTTGTGAATCTAATATTTATCACATTATTAGCAAAAAACTGTCATCATTTATTCCAAAAGTCCATCATTATGGCCAAAACAGGAGTTTGACGTCGAAAAACTGCAATGTATTCTTTATATGCAATTAGAAATACGAAGAGATACGTAGTGCACTCAATAACAGTATGTGAACGATATTTAAATTTTCAATTTTATCAATTTTATTATCATTCATGATAAATTTTTCTTCTTTGATCGATAAGGACATTGATTTCTTTATCAGTTCCAAATCGATGACTTTTTTCGAAAGATTCGAAATCAACTCCTCATTTTTTGATATCGATGTGAGCGAGTGGATTTATAATGAAAATTATTTACAAGGCTTAAAAATAGTTAAAGGAATTAAAGTGGTTAACGATGTTGCAGAAAGAGGAGTGAAACTTATTACAGAGTACAATGATCGTCTCACTTATGATGAAGATCAGAAACAATTCATTGTACAAATAATTGAAGAATATAAAAAAAAATATCCTAATATTAACAAAGCAACTTTGCTCCAATCGATGTAATTCATTATTGTAAGTTGATTTTCAAAATATATGACATCATTCATTATAATTCACAATAAAATTCATAAAATTAAAAATTTGAATATTGTTTACATTTCATTGTTGAGTGCGCTACGTATTTCTTCATAATCTTATACACATACGAAAAATAAATTGCAGCTATTCGACGTCAAACTCCTGTTTTGACCATAATGATCGACTTTTGGAATAAATGATGACAGTTTTTTCCTAATTACGTGATAAATACTAGATTCACGAGAATTTCACAAGATACCTTTTTTGTAGAGCATTATATTTCCTACAAAAACGTTATATAAAATTCTTTTATCATGAATAGTTTTGAAATAATAAACAATTTTCTTAACAAAATTTTGAATGCATGCATTTTTTCATATAAAAATTCGACAGCTCGGTGGGGTGGATTAGAATTATTGGACAAAGTTCCGCTTGCGCCCAATTTTTACAACTTTGCTCCAACCGATGTAATTCATTATTGTAAGTTGATTTTTAAAATATATTACATCATTCATTATAATTCACAATAAAATTGATAAAATTGAAAATTTGAATATTGTTTACATTTCATTGTTGAGTGCACTACGTATTTCTTCATAATCTTATACACATTCGAAAAATAAATTGCAGCTATTCGACGTCAAACTCCTGTTTTGACCATAATGATCGACTTTTGGAATAAATGATGACAGTTTTTTTCCTAATTACGTGATAAATATCAGATTCACGAGAATTTCACAAGATACCTTTTTTGTAGAGCATTATATTTTCTACAAAAACGTTATATAAAATTCTTTTATCATAAATAGTTTTGAAATAATAAACAATTTTCTTAACAAAATTTTGAATGCATGCATTTTTTCATATAAAAATTCGACAGCTCGGTGGGGTGGATTAGAATTATTGGACAAAGTTCCGCTTGCGCCCAATTTTTACAACTTTGCTCCAACCGATGTAATTCATTATTGTAAGTTGATTTTTTAAATATATGACATCATTGATTATAATTCACAATAAAATTGATAAAATTGAAAATTTGAATATTTTTTACATTTCATTGTTGAGTGCGCTACGCATTTCTTCATAATCTTATACGCATACGAAAAATAAATTGCAGCTATTCGACGTCAAACTCCTGTTTTGACCATAATGATCGACTTTTGGAATAAATGATGACAGTTTTTTCCTAATTACGTGATAAATATTAGATTCACGAGAATTTCACGAGATACCTTTTTTGTAGAGCATTATATTTCCTACAAAAATATTATATAAAATTCTTTTATCATAAATAGTTTTGAAATAATAAACAATTTTCTTAACAAAATGTTGAATGCATGCATTTTTTCATATAAAAATTCGACAGCTCGGTGGGGTGGGTTAGAATTATTGGACAAAGTTCCGCTTGCGCCCAATTTTTTTTCTAGATATGTTGATTACTTTTGAGGAACAATACCAAAGAATTTCCAACATCACCAAATTAAGAATTACCCTAATATATATATATATTTCTCTCCGAGGTCTCGGCCTCTCGCGCGCGCGGCCATATTGCCTCTCGTCGGTCGTCTACGTTCTCTGTCTCTGGTATCCACTCTCGGAGGCTGGATGAAGCGAAGGTGGTACGGGCGCCGAGAGTATCCAGGGAGGGCGAAAGAAGAAGAAAGAGGAGAAGGGAAAAGGTGGATGGTGGAAGTTTGAGAGAGTGGAGTGACGAGAAGATCGACCAAGTGAGCGAAAGCGAGTGAGTGGAGGTGGGAGGAGAAGGTGGTGGAGGTGGAGGTGGAGGAAAGAGGGGAGAATGATTAATTACGAGGGAGTGACGAGAGGAGGAGTGGGCCGCTGAATGGCTCGGGCATAAAACGCTCGAGTGGATACGGAGCTACGGGGAAAGAACAGAGAAAGAGAGAAATTCAGAGAAAGAAAGAAAGAGAGAGAGAGAGAGAGAGAGAATTTAGAGAGGGATGAGAGACGACCAACGAAAGTTGTGTGAATAGGAAACGAGCATTGAGCAATGTGGAACTCACCTTGAGGAACCACAGACTGATGAACCGGGCAATGAGCATAATCCGAGTATCATAAAGATGCATATGAGGATATTTCACGTCAAGATATTGACTAATGACAATTTTTTGGTAGCCAAGCGATGGTTTAAAGAAGGAGGACTCGATGCGGTAATGCTTAAATCATTCGTTTTTGAATTCTACTTTTGAAATTTAAAACGTTCAACACACAAACTCGTGACCAGTGGGAAAAAAACGGGAAATTGACCCTTTGGGACAAGGGGAATTTTAAAATTTCCCACGTGCTAGTTTTTAGGGTAACTTTTTTGCATTTGTTCTTTTCTCATTCTGTGACGATGTCGAATATCTCGGAAAATTTTTCGGAGCCATTAAAACCTTCCGTACTTGAGCAGCAGCGTTGAAATTTCTCGAAGAACGATGCTTGACATTTCTTCGATTCACTTTTTCTTCAAATTATTATTCAATATATTATTTATCTGACATTAATTTTTGTTCATTTGTTCCTTTTTCATTCTGTGACGATGTCGAATATCTCGGAAAATTTCTCTGAGCCATTAAAACCTTCCGTACTTGAGTGGCAGCGTTGAAATTCATTTGTTCCTTTTTCATTTTGTAACGATGTCGAATATCTCGCAAAATTTCTCTAAGCCATTAAAACCTTCCGTACTTGAGTGGCAGCGTTGAAATTTCTCGAAGAATAATGCTTGACATTTCTTCGATTCATTTTCTCTTCAAATTATTATTTAACTGACGTTAATTTTTGTTCATTTGTTCCTTTTTCATTTTGTAACGATGTCGAATATCTCGCAAAATTTCTCTACGCTATTAAAACCTTCCGTACTTGAGCGGCAGCGTTGAAATTTCTCGAAGAACGATGTCTGACATAGCTTCGATTCACTTTTTCTTCAAATTATTATTTAACTGACGTTAATTTTTGTTAATTTGTTCCTTTTTCATCTTGTAACGATGTCGAATATCTCGAAAAATTTCTCTAAGCCATTAAAACCTTCCGTACTTGAGTGGCAGCGTTGAAATTCATTTGTTCCTTTTTCATTTTGTAACGATGTCGAATA
The DNA here is from genome assembly GCA_958009045.1 of Oxytorus armatus. Taxonomy (NCBI): domain Eukaryota; kingdom Metazoa; phylum Arthropoda; class Insecta; order Hymenoptera; family Ichneumonidae; genus Oxytorus; species Oxytorus armatus. The sequence goes on from OY253755.1 coordinate 1,618,230, forward strand.
TCTCGCAAAATTTCTCTAAGCCATTAAAACCTTCCGTACTTGAGTGGTAGCGTTGAAATTCATTTGTTCCTTTTTCATTTTGTAACGATGTCGCATATCTCGCAAAATTTCTCTAAGCCATTAAAACCTTCCGTACTTGAGTGGCAGCATTGAAATTTCTCGAAGAATAATGCTTGACATTTCTTCGATTCACTTTCTCTTCAAAATATTATTTAACTGACGTTAATTTTTGTTCATTTGTTCCTTTTTCATTTTGTAACGATGTCGAATATCTCGCAAAATTTCTCTACGCCATTAAAACCTTCCGTACTTGAGCGGCAGCGTTGAAATTTCTCGAAGAACGATGTCTGACATTTCTTCGATTCACTTTTTCTTCAAATTATTATTTAACTGACGTTAATTTTTGTTCATTTGTTCCTTTTTCATTTTGTAACGATGTCGAAAATCTCACAAAATTTCTCTCAGCCATTAAAACCTTCCGTACTTGAGTGGCAGCGTTGAAATTCATTTGTTCCTTTTTCATTTTGTAACGATGTCGAATATCTCGCAAAATTTCTCTAAGCCATTAAAACCTTCCATACTTGAGCGATAGCGTTAAAATTTCTCGAAGAACGATGCTTGACATTTCTTCGATTCACTTTTTCTTCAAATTATTATTTAACTGACGTTAATTTTTGTTCATTGGTTCCTTTTTCATTTTGTAACGATGTCGAATATCTCGGAAAATTTCTCTAAGCCATTAAAACCTTCTATACTTGAGCGGTAGCGTTGAAATTTCTCGGAGAACGATGCTTGACATTTGTTCGATTCACTTTTTCTTCAAATTAACATTCAATATATTATTATGCTTATCATTATTTTCCTCGTGCATTCGCTAAATTTTCGACCCGGTATCTTAGTTTCTTTAATTCTCGGTCCATATCTCACCGCTAAAGTTCGTCTTCATGTTCTTCGACAACCTCGGTTTTTTTTTATATACATTTTTTTTCAATTCAGTCGACTCTCTTTGTCATTTGCTGAAGAATATATCAAGACGCGCATGGAAACTCACGGAATGCGCGCAGTGTGTCCTGGATCCACTGTTTTTTTTATTTTTATTTTTTCACTTCTTTTCATGAGCCTCTAGGGTTACGGACACTAATCTTTTACCGGAGTATTGAAGAGAAAAAATTGTAATAACCCTGATGGATCGCGAAGAGCGGTGTTCTTCTATTCCCAATGCAAAATATTTATATATATGTACAATATGTTGCCAGTAAATATATGAGATATGAGCGAGGGCCACGCTACGAGATTTCTTCTTGTAATAATTGACAATGGCGACTTTAGTTACGAGCCTCGAGATGCGTGAGTGATTCGGATAAGAAAATGTTGAAATAGTTGGAAAAAATTGTTGCCAATCATAGTTTTTTATCGTGAAAATTTTGAATTAATATTTCAAAATGTTAATTTGATTTCATTGAATAACGAATCATTCATCTACCCCCCCATTTGTTCGTCGCTAAAAGTAATTCGTCCCGAAAGAAGAAGTGTTTTTTATCGATTGTCCGCAGCATCCCTTAAAATGTTAAATAGAAAATAAATAAAAAGAAAAAACAATCTGCAGATCGATCCTCGAACTTGACATTCGATCGGCAAAGATTTTCTCTCTTTTTATTATTTTCCATTCGAATATATTGTACAGGGATGCTGCGATACGAGGATCAAGGATACCGAAGAGGAATTATGTGTATATATATATATATATTTTATTTTATTTCTCGTAACGAATCGCTCGATGAGTAAGCGAACCCGACAAGTGGAAGAGTGGAAGCTTCACCGAGGTCCGAAGAGGACGTTGGTAAAGCAGAGCACATTTCCGAGCTCAGCGGGACGTAATATCATCGGTACAAGCCACCACCACAAGCTTCGTAATGTGTTTCTGATTGCCGGCACGACTATATTTCGTTCGGCTTCACGAACGGTTCTCAAACTCGTGTAAATAGAAATGAAAATAGAAAAAATGCCCGTGCGCTCGTAGCTTTTATTTCGATTTTATCAACTTCGCATTATTATTACCGACCGAGGCATTATTTTTATTGATTGAGCATTGATAAACATTTTTTAGCAATCATTTTGTAATTCAAATGCGACTAAAGATTTTTCAATTAAAGTTCAATTGAATTTTCATACTCCGGCAAGTACGACGTACCTTGTTATATAATTAATTTTCCACTTTCCTTTGTTCCAACGTATTCCCTATCGGGTTTTTACGTATGACCCTTCCCAATTCCGATTTTTTTAAATTTTTCCCCCTGTTACACTCTACCCCTACTTCGCTAAGCTAACGTAACTTCCGTTGTGCCCTGGACGGGGGCACAGGGAAACTGGGGCAAAACCTGCGTCGATAATGACGGTTTTGTTTTTACCGAGTGTCAATCTAATCTTTACTACGACAAAACTCAATGAAAGTGCCTGACGCTCAACAGTCGGCACGCCAACCAGTGCACGACTAAGCGTCTCAACTACACTCAATCGCATTTACCACGGGCACAGGGAAACTGGGGCAAAACCTGCGTCGATAATGACGGTTTTGTTTTTACCGAGTGTCAAGCTAATCTTTACTACAACAAAAACTCAATGAAAGTGCCTGACGCTCAACATTCGACACGCCAACCAGTGCACGACTAAGCGTCTCAACTACACTCTATCGAATTTACCACGGGCACAGGGAAAGTGGGGCAAAACCTACGTCGATAAAGACGGTTTTGTTTTTACCGAGTGTCAAGCTAATCTTTACTACGGCAAAAACACAATGAAAGTGTCTGACGCTCAACAGTCGGCACGCCAGCCAGTGCACGACTAAGCGCGTGTCAACTACACTCTATCGCATTCGCCGCGGGCACAGGGAAACTGCAGAAAACCTGTGTCGATAAAGACGGTTTTGTTTTTACCGAGATTCAAGCTTTATTTTTACTACATCAGAGACTCAATAAAATTGCTTCCCGTTCAACAGTCATCGCACCATCCAGTGTACGGCAAAGCGGTCACCCATCCACGTAGTGGTCGCGAACAGAGTTGCTTGACTTAGGTGACCGCCAGAGCGGCGAACCGACCGCCCGTACACTGTTGTCGGTGTTGTGCCTCGTTTTATACATTTTTTTCCCATAAAATGCAAAATATTTATAATAAATATCAGTTTCAAGAGAAATTTGTTAAAATTTGGTAAATTTAAGAAAACGAATCGTAAGAAATGAGTGAAATTAAAAAAAATAAATCCACGCAACTCCATTGAACGGGAAAAATAGTTATGAAGAATTGAGAGCCTCTGAGAGCGAGCGAATCGGTCATCGGAGATCAGTCTCACGCCGCGAGGATGATGGATCCTAGCTAATGATCTTACACCTTCCATCTGGAGCTCATCTCTTGCCAATGAGATATTTTCTATATATCACATATATATATATATTTATATCGTCGCTATTGCGGCGCGCAGTAAAGCTTGCGCGAAATCCCAGAGTCACATACACACATAAACAATAATTATTATTCCGCAAAATGGCTTTGGCTCATATTATCATTAAATTATTGCATGCATTTGTCTCGAAGGATTATTTTTTAAAAATGAAAAATCGAACATGTCGAGAGGGATGATTTGAACATAGGGGATAAAACAAAAAAATGATTGTAACGCGAGAATGACGCACGGTCATTGTTCGCGCGAAGAGGATCATCTTTCGGATGATCTGCCGAGTTCACGAAACGAGATAAGTGCAAGTTGGCCAATGATAACCCCGAATATATACGTACTTATATCTTTGTACTTTTATTTGACACGTTGACACGTCACAGAACCGGCGGGATTACAATGAACTCGCACGTGACTGCTGCTCTTCCCCCTTTGCTCTATCTCTCTGACTCGCTATTTTATTCATCCCCTTACCACCCCTGCCAGATATCGCAACGAAGTGATTTTTATTTTTATTTATACAAAATCGTTTAATAAACAAGAATTTTCGTATTTTTCGTTGACAATCCTAATAGATTGACCCTTTAGGGTGGGCCTCTTATTTTTACACGGGCTGGAAACTCATCGAGTTGAATAAACACGGGGAGAATAAGTAAATTAATTAAATTTTACTCACTCGATTGGACGAGAAGAAAATCAAAGACGAAAGTTACGCCGAAAGTCCTTTTCCTGAAAAGAAAAAAAAAGCCCAATAAGATTATTAACGTCGATTCTTTGTACTGTCCGTTTAAAAGTCATCCTTTTTACCAACAAAAAAAACATTCACCGCGACAAGGTAATTTTCTTATTAACTTATATTCAGGAGTTATGCACAGTTGGAAATTTCAAAAAACCGATTTTTTTTATTGCGTTTTCGGAATGTACATATATTTGAGTATATTCTCTGAAAATTTTCAAATCGATCAGGCAAATATTCTTGGAGATACATGGCATATTTGTAAGGACGCTCGGAGCGTTACTAAACTTTGAACGCGTTTTTCTCAAAACGGTATTCTCAAAGTCCGGTGAGCACGATTTCTCGAAAACGGCTCGACCGATCGGTCTGCAATTTTAACACAACCTTCTCAGATATATTTTTCAGGTATTGAACTAAGGAATAAGATTTCCGATAATTATTTCTATTTTTTCGAAACAATTCAACGGAAAAATTTTGGTCGAAAATTGGAATTTTGTCTATTTCAAACCGCCATTTTGTCAAAAATCGAAATTTCGACTATTCCTTAGTTCAATACCTAGATTTATCTATCCACTAACAGAATCTTTTCGGTTTTTTTATTTTTGATAATCCAAACCGGAGATATCGTGCTCACCGCCAGACACCTTTTTTTTAGCGGACCTCGCGAAGATCGGCTATAGCAGATTTAAAAATCATTATTTTTACAAATAAAAAATATGAAAATAAAGTTAAAAGTTACCACAATACATAAATTAATTTTTACATTAATAAATAGAAATGTCTTTTCAGGAAAAATTCTTGAAAAAGTCCGTTTAAAAGTCATCCTTTTTACCAACAAAAATAAACATTTACCGCGAAAAGATAATTTTCTTATTATTCAGGGGTTATGCGCAGATGGAAATTTCAAAAAATCGATTTTTTTTATTGCGTTTTCGGAATGTACATATATTTGAGTATATTCTCTGGAAATTTCAAATCGATCGGGCAAATATTCTTGGAGATACATGGCATATTTGTAAGGACGCTCGGAGCGTTACTAAACTTTGAACGCGTTTTTCTCAAAACGGTATTTTCAAAGTCCGGTGAGCACGATTTCTCGAAAACGGCTCGACCGATCGGTCTGCAGTTTTAACACAACCTTCTCACATATATTCTTCAGGTATTGAACTAAGCAATAAGATTTCCGATAATTATTTCTATTTTTTCAAAGCAATTCAACGAAAAAATGTTGGTCGAAAATTGCAATTTTGTCTTCTTCGAGTCGCCATTTTGTCAAAAATCAACATTTCGACTATTCCTTAGTTCAATACCTAGATTTATCTATCCACTAACAGAATCTTTTCGGTTTTTTGATTTTTGATAATCCAAACCGGAGATATCGTGCTCACCGCCAGACACCTTATTTTTAGAGGATCTCGCGAAGATCGGCTAAAGCAGCTTTAAAAATCATTATTTTTACAAATAAAAAATATGAAAATAAAGTTAAAAGTTACCACAATAAGTATATTAATTTTTACATTAATAAATAAAATTGTCTTTCCAGGAAAAATTCTTGAAAAATCGCTTTTTTTTCGCGTATAGCTCCTTCATGATTTTCAAACCCTCGCGGTTTTATCGATGTTTCAACTTTAACACAGATACGCCCGCGTAAATATTCAATCTCGTAATATGTTTTTTTTTCTGTTTCACAAGCCTCGTTCGAGCCCCGTCCACCCTTCGCCATCCAACAGCCCCCCGCCCTCGGAAAAACGAGCCCTTCTTACGTAATCCTTCTGTTAAAATATCAATCTCGACATTTCACTCTTTGCACAGCCATTCCGCCAGGCCGTTGGGGAGGGATCTCGCCCAGTTTGCCTATGGACCTACGCGGTTTTAACCCCCGCAGCCTCGCCAGTCTCTGCGCCGACATTACGACCGTTTGCCCATCGTAGCTTCTCGCAGCAGCCCCCGTGTATTCCCTCTTTCGTGCGTCTGGTCCGGGGTCATCAAAGATGCAACAGCAATCAGCGGAGAATCCAGCCAACGGACAAGGGACGACCGTGAGCTTTGCGAGTTGCCTCTTTTTCCTAAACCCCATCCCCCAGCCGCCCTTCCTTTTTTTTTCGTGTATGCGCTTGTGTGTGTGTCCTGGGGGCACTCGGGAACTTCGTCCTCCCATTACCGTCAACCCCTCGGCGACGAGCTCACATTTCTTTGAATGTCTGAATCGACGAAAACGCGCGATGCCACGATGAGGTAAAAACATTCCAGAATGGTGGCGCTACTTTCTCCACGATCCCTCTCTCTCTCTCACTCTTGGGATTCTGTAGCGAAAATCCCCAGGGTACGTCGAGCAGCCACGTGACTATATCGATTAAGAGGTCGCTCCTGATCGACCGTCTCGTTAACAATAGTATTCTTTTTTTTTCTTTCCTTTTTTTTTTTTCTTGTCCAATGCATTATTCAGCGCGAAGATCCTTCGGCCGGCGAATAAATGCTTGCTGATTTCAAATAGAAATGAGGATTGGGATGAAGGTTTTTTTTTATATTTTTTTTTCTTGATGTGATTCGGTTCGAGGCTTTTTTTTCTTATTGTCATATCGGACATATGGAAAATTTTGGACAATGATCCGCGAAGGAAAAAAAAAAACAAACTGAAACTTCAATTTTTCTCCTGATGGACCATGAACGTCCATAACGTCTCGATTGAAGATATTTTATTAGGGTAGTAGTCTGGTTACTTAAGCCGATTTTCATGTCTTTTTTCGAGGGCGCTTTTTTGTAGGAAAATAATAATGAATCGTTTTGGATATTTAGGATGTTTTTATTTACATATTAAAGAAACAAAAAAAAATTTGTTTGAAAAAATTTAATAGCTTATTATTATTGTTATTATTGATCGAAGTTGGCACCTCGAAAAAAAAGCGCGTGGGTGGTCCCGGTGATTTTGGCTCTTGATGTTATCTGAAATAAAAAATTCATTCCTGGAAAAAAAAACTTTTTTCCAAAGTCCGCTATTTTGTTATTTATCCATGAAATTCAATTTCAGTAGTTTCGACCAGAATTACATGTCTATAGATTAGGAATTATCAAGAATTTTTTATTTCATATAACGTCAAGAGTCAAAATCACCGGGGCCATCCACGCGCTTTTTTTTCCGAGGTGCCAACTTCGATCAAGAATAATAATAATAATAAACTATTAAATTTTTTCAAAAAATTTTTTTTTTGTATCTTTAATATGTAAATAAAAACATCCTAAATATTCAAAGCGATTCATTTTTATTTTCCTACAAAAAACGCCCTCCAAAAAAGACATGAAAATCGGGTTAAGTTACCAGACTACCACCTTGAATCAGCAATTCTGAATGACTAGATTGATTTTTCATCACCGCTTCTTTTCGTCTAATTATCATAATGTATCAATAAAATTCGATAAAAATTGTCACCCTCGATAAACCGGTCAAAAGTTTCGTAGGAGAATCGTTTCTCAATCGGTGAGAAATGTTTTGACGAAGCGAGCCATTGAATGTCGTTGGGTAAATCGCTTCTGAGCGATTACGTCGTGAAATCCTTCTCATTCTTCAATAAAGTCTCGGAACTTTTGCAACCTTTTTCTTTTCTTTTTTTTTTCTTCTATATACTCGAATCGGTGATCCGGAGTGTATTGCCGCTGGTCTCGTGTGAGACTGGTATTCAAGGGACAGATCAAAATGTTTCGGACAGGGGAGGATTTCGATAGTAGGGCGTGAAAATGAAGAAAAAAATTATGTATAAAATTTCGTATCGAGAGCAGTGGCCGGGCGGGCGGTTCATGGCTTTGGCAATCTCATATTTTGACCAGTATTGGTTCAGTAATGGGATGGATGACCGCTTAGCCGTGCACTGGGCGCCGATTATTAAGGGGAAAGCAGTTTTTCTGGGTCTTCGATGGCAGGACAACGGATACTCAGGAAAATAAATAAATAATCTTTGCTAATTTGTCGTGTACCTCAGCAATGACCGACGATTTTGGGCCGAAAAAATTGCAAAGTGTGCTCAAGATGTTAATAAATATGTGGTAAAAATTTCGCATTTTTATCTCTGTTTAGTTCGGCAAAAAAAAATCTCAAATGAGGCGTAAAAAAAAAGAGCCTTCACATGGGATGACGGCACGTTATAAAGCAAATTTATTATTACAAGTTGAACTTCTATTTTGTATATTTATAAATTTGCATATCGGTATAAGAGAAATCCTTTGATAAACTCCTCGAGAAATAATAAATTGAAATGCCCGAATTAAGATGATAGCTCTCGAGTGGACTTTCCCCTACTCGAGAATGCCGCTCGCAATCGTGGTAAGCGTTTTTCTAAATGAGTTGCTAACTTGCCGTGTACCTCAGCAATGAGCGACGATTTCGGGCTGAAAAAATTGCAAAGTGTGCTCAAAATGTTAATAAATATGTGATAAAAATTTCGCATTTTTATCTTTGTTTAATTCGGCAAAAAAAATTCTCAAATGAAGCGTAAAAAAAAAGAGCCTTCACATGGGATGACGGCTCGTTATAAAGCAAATTTATTTTTACAAATTGAACTTCTATTTTGTATATTTATAAATTTGCATATCGGTATAAGAGAAATCCTTTGATAAACTCCTCGAGAAATAATAAATTGAAATGCCCGAATTAAGATGATGGCACTCGAGTGGACTTTCCCCTACTCGAAAATGCCACTCGCAATCGTGGTAAGCGTTTTTTGAAAATGAGTTGCTAACTTGCCGTGTACCTCAGCAATGAGCGACGATTTCGGGCTGAAAAAATTGCAAAGTGTGCTGAAGATGTTAATAAATATGTGGTAAAAATTTCGCATTTTTATCTTTGTTTAGTTCGGCAAAAAAAATTCTCAAATGAAGCGTAAAAAAAAGAGCCTTCACATGGGATGACGGCTCGTTATAAAGCAAATTTATTATTACAAATTGAACTTCTATTTTGTATATTTATAAATTTGCATATCGGTATAAGAGAAATCCTTTGATAAACTCCTCGAGAAATAATAAATTGAAATGCCCGAATTAAGATGATAGCTCTCGAGTGGACTTTCCCCTACTCGAGAATGCCCTCTAAATACAGACATATATATATATATATCGTCCAAGTGATGAATAGTAATGAAAATTGGTTATCAGTCGAAACGCATCCTGCGGAGAGGAGAAAGAGAGAGATAGAGAGGACACGGGACCGAGGTTCGGGGCATCCCCGACAACGGTGTTACCGGCAGTGAAGCGCGTAATATCCCATTGATGATGGTCCGCATGGAGCGGGCGCGTTGGTAAAGGGAAGGGTGGGCAGAGGGGTAGAAATGATGAGAGCCCGCGGGAAACTGAAATTCGGGGTGCAAAGGGAAGCGGATCACCGTTGACACAAAGCGGCCGTAATCCGTTTATCTTCTCGCCGGGCACTCTCCGAGCCTCGTAGTCTCCAACGTCGTCGTCGTCGTCGTCGTCATCGTCGTCGTCGACGTCGTCATCATCATCGTTCACGTCGTCCACGTGTTTCAGACGCGGGCATCCTCTATTCAACGTAAACGGTGTCGACGGCTTGTCTCGTTAAAGGATACATATATAGACGGGGACAGAGAAAGCGGGAGAGAGAGGGAGAGACGAGAAATGAATATTTATTAAGAATTTTAATTCAGAGATGAAAAATTATCTAAGAAATAAATGGGCTTAAATAAATGAGGAATTCTATCAGAGAATGATGGTGGATTTTTTAATCTTTCATTGAAAATACTCTGTTAATGAAAAAGTTAATCTGGGAAGAATTTTTCTCGACGGTTAGTTTCGAGCATCAGAAGAAATTCCAAGAGGCATAAATAACCGAAAATTAATCTCAGCTATGAGCGACGATTTCCGGCTGAAAAAATTGCAAAGTGTGCTCAAGATGTGAATAAATATGTGGTAAAAATTTCACAGCTGTATCTTTGTTTAGTTCGGCAAAATAAATTCTTAAATGAAGCTTGAATTCTTGAATGGAAATTTATTAAGAATTTTAGTTCAGAGCTGAAAAATCATCTAAGATATAAATGGGCTTAAATAGATGAGGAATTCTATCAGAGAATGATCGTGGATTTTTTAATCTCTTATTGAAAATACTCTGTTAATGAAGAAGTTAATCTGGGACGAATTTTTCTCGACGGTTAGTTTCGAGCATCAGAAGAAATTCCAAGAGGCATAAATAACCGAAAATTCATCTCAGCTATGAGCGACGATTTCCGGCTGAAAAAATTGCAAAGTGTGCTCAAGATGTGAGTAAATATGTGGTAAAAATTTCGCAGTTGTATCTTTGTTTAGTTCGGCAAAAGAAATTCTTAAATGAAGCTTGAATTCTTGAATGGAAATTTATTAAGAATTTTAGTTCAGAGCTGAAAAATTATCTAAGAAATAAATGGACTTAAATAAATGAGGAATTCTATCAGAGAATGATCGTGGATTTTTTAATCTCTTATTGAAAATACTCTGTTAATGAAGAAGTTAATCTGGAACGAATTTTTCTCGACGGTTAGTTTCGAGCATCAGAAGAAATTCCAAGAGGCATAAAGAACCGAAAATTAATCTCAGCAATGAGCGACGGTTTCCAGCTGAAAAAATTGCAAAGTGTGCTCAAGATGTGAATAAATATGTGGTAAAAATTTCACAGCTGTATCTTTGTTTAGTTGGGCAAAAGAAATTCTTAAATGAAGCTTGAATTCTTGAATGGAAATTTATTTAGAATTTTAATTCAGAGCTGAAAAATTATCTAAGAAATAAATGGACTTAAATAAATGAGGAATTCTATCAGAGAATGATCGTGGATTTTTTAATCTCTTATTGAAAATACTCTGTTAATGGAGAAGTTAATCTGGAACGAATTTTTCTCGACGGTTAGTTTCGAGCATCAGAAGAAATTCCAAGAGGCATAAAGAACCGAAAATTAATCTCAGCAATGAGCGACGGTTTCCAGCTGAAAAAATTGCAAAGTGTGCTCAAGATGTGAATAAATATGTGGTAAAAATTTCACAGCTGTATCTTTGTTTAGTTGGGCAAAAGAAATTCTTAAATGAAGCTTGAATTCTTGAATGGAAATTTATTTAGAATTTTAATTCAGAGCTGAAAAATTATCTAAGAAATAAATGGACTTAAATAAATGAGGAATTCTATCAGAAAATGATCGTGGATTTTTTAATCTTTTATTTAAACAACTCTGTTAATGAAGAAGTTAATCTGGGACGAATTTTTCTCGACGGTTAGTTTCGAGCATGAGAAGAAATTCCAAGAGGCATAAAGAAGCGAAAATTAACCCTGAAAAATGTT